>CM036905.1:156271465-156871465 GCA_020800305.1 Porphyrio hochstetteri | reverse complement strand
AGTTTTCTTTATCATCTCACACCCTTATGTCCTTGTGCTCCTTTGAAATTCCTGGCAACATACACAGCCCACCCTAAGTTACCTCCTGGCTATTCAGTACTCTCATGACCTACATGATTGCTGTTGAGTGAAATGTTTTAAGTCACTTTCACATTCAAATGTACAGCGAAAGCGCTTGCAAGCTGAACATGGGTCTGAAAGAAAAAATACTTTTTACTGCTGTTTGGTACAAGATGTTAACACCAGCTAACATGGCATAACGAGTTACTGAAATCCATGGTAGGCAGTGGTTGCATTCTCCATTTCCACCTTCTTTCTCTAAGGTGTTTTTTTTAATTAGTGCTGTGCTGAACAGAATGGATGAAAGTGACTTATTACAGATGGGAAACAAGACCATAGGTGCTATTTGGGTTAGAGGCACATTAGAATTTTTCATTGAGATCTGAAAGCCTTGGATTTTTCCTTTTAATTGGTTTCTGAGAAGTTATTGTTCATATAAGGGAGAGAACAACAGTCCTGTACGGCACTGGGAAAATGCTCTTTGTGCTGCATTGGCTGTTAATGTGCACTTTATCTGTGGGGGTCTGTAAAGGCTTCCTTCTCCCTTTCACAAGCAACAGCTAAACCTGCAGAAACTCATGGTTAAGTAATGGAAATTCAGAAAACTGAAATGGAAAAAAACCATCAAGATTCAAGCAATATTTTCCTTGGTTTATCATAGTTACAGGTGGAGAGAAACTGTCTTTCAGTGTAATAAATAAATGAGTTCGAATTCGTGGTGATGCTAAGCAACAACACTTAAAATGTTAAAGCATGTTGTTGACCTTCAAGCCTGAGTGGGGAACTTAAGAGTTCAAGGAGCTGGGGAAACAAAGCATTCCACAAGGATTAATTTTAAAGAACTTTCCTTGGATTCTGGAATGAAGATTTTTCTGGTAATTAAAGAGATTCATGTAATAAAACATTTTCATGAAAAAAAGCCCAACTTAACTAACTATGCTGCAAGTTTTGAGATGTTATGAAACAGTAATATTTGACCTACCCAAATGTCAAAAGCTACAACATAAGGAAGGAAGGTCCCGTTTTACCTGTCAGGAGGTAACAGGATGTGAAGGTGAGTTCAGTGCCCTTCTTGTACTACCAAAGCTATACACCTGTGCTGTTACAAATATAGTAAGTAAGTAGGCTAGTTAATTTGTATTCAGTTTCTAGGTTGATTAGATCTAACCTTTAGCCTTGCACTTCTGTTTCGTGGTTATCTAAACCAGTCTGCTCTCATTCTGTGATCTGTTTAGCAGGAAAGGGAAAAATTCCTTCCTCCTACAGCATCGCACGCATGCCTGTGTCTCTTAAGCACTCACCCTCTGACATTGCCTTTTGACCTTAATCTAAAAGCCTGAATTTCCAAAATATTAGTGGTCTGCAAAAGTCTGTGAGACTGATTTAAGAGAGCCAATGGGATCCTGGGGTGCATCAAGAGGAGTGTGGCCAGCAGGTCACAGGAGGTGATCCTCCCCCTCCACTCTGCCCTGGTCAGGCCCCACCTGGAGTATTGTGTCCAGTTCTGGGCTCCCTGGTATAAAAAGGACAGGGATCTCCTGGAGAGAGTCCAGAGAAGGGCTACAAAGATGATTAAGGGCCTGGAACAGCTCCCGTATGAGGAAAGGCTGAGTGAGCTGGGGCTGTTCAGCCTGGAGAAAAGAAGACTGAGGGGGGACCTAATTAATGTTTATAAATATCTGAAGTGTGGGACACAGAGGGAAATGGCCAGCCTCTTTTCAGTGGTCGGTGGGGACAGGACAAGGGGCAATGGCCTCAAGTTGGTGCACAGGAAGTTCTGCACCAACATGCAGAAGGACTTTTTCCCAGTGAGGGTGACAGAGCCCTGGCACAGGCTGCCCAGGGAGGTGGTGGAGTCTCCTTCTCTGGAGATATTCAATACCTGTCTGGATGCCTATCTGTCCAATATGAGTTAGGGAGCCTGCTTTGGCAGGGGGGTTGGACCCGATGATCTCTCGAGGTCCCTTCCAACCCGTATGATTCTATGATTACTATCACCCTAGTAGTCTACATATCATTAGTCTTCCAGGCAGGCTAATCCATGTTTGTAAGAGCACTTAGCCTAGAGTTTTGGTGCATGACTTGAGATCTTGAGTACTGCTAAAGAGCTACAGTATAGTCACATCTTTATTCTAAAGTTTTTCTTTGCATCCATAGTACCATGCCCTTTTCTTATACAATACATGCAAGTTCCTGTTTTGTTTGTTCTGATCACATTTTCTTATGTTATTTTATGTAATTTAGGTGCAAAAGGTGCAAGAGGATTCACAGGTGATCCAGGTCCAGTGGGATACCCAGGGTTAAATGGTACACGGGGTGATCCAGGTCGGGAAGGATTCCCAGGTCCTCCAGGTATCTGGCAATAATTAGTCATCCTTTATATATATATGTGTGTGTGTGTGTGTGTTTTATTTATATATATATATATATATTTGATCTCTATACCTAAGTTACTGAAAGACAATAATTTTATTCCAGATACATTTGCATTTGTGTTCCCTTCTACATTCCCACTATCAACTATTATAAGAACCTGCTGCTTTGCAATGCCAAAAGCATTTTATGTAACTTCTGCAATGATGCAAAGTAACAAAACCTCCAGCCTTTTAAGATCTGCTTTATACTGCAAAATTATGCATGACATTAAAAATTTGTGAAGTTCACATAGAAATAAGGAAACTCAATAGCAAGATGTTTCAGATTCCAAATGGAATAGACTCAGAAAGGAAGAAGACACTAGTATTAGTATTTTTATTTTACTCTTTCCAGCATTAGTAAAACTATGTTGGACATAGGAAAGGTGGAGTACTAGCTACTCACCTTGCCCATAGGTGGCTATGTTTCCAAACAGCATTTGCAAGTGTTCAGTGTCTGTCATATTTTATGTCGGTCTGCAATAGATACAGATTAAATCCCAAGACTTCTGTATCTCTCCAGAGGTTCCAGGATGTCCAAGACACATCAATTAATAGTTGATCTTTTCGTAGATAGTAAAGTCAGATGAGCCTAAAATAGTGCCACTGCACAGACATATAAGCTGCAGTGGGTTCTTTTCACAGATCATCAGCAAGAATTATAGCCAGAAACTACCATTTCTCTGTGGCTGACCAGGTTAATTTGGTCAGAGTGAGGTTTTTTTCTGTAGCACAATTCAGAAGCCATTGATGCAAGTTAATTTAGCAGCTCTTTTGAAATTCTCTCCATCTATCTGTTTTCCAAGTCCTAAATCCTCACCAATACTGAAGTGCTGCATACTCCCAAAGCGAACGTCTGGGTGATGCTTCACCTTAAGGCAGCACATGACCTGAAAATATTCTCTAGGCTCATCTATAGTAGCAAAAAAGAAAGCAAGAGAAGTTCCTGCATGTTCTGGTCAACAGACAAGGGATACATCATAAACCAGGGCTCTGTGCAGCATAGGGCAGGACTGTGAATCTGTGTTTCCCCTGCTAAGCTCTGCAGGGTGTTCTAAATGCTTAATTAGGGCTCCCATACCTTATAGTTCTCAGGTCACAGGATGGTCAGTACTCAGACAAATTTTGTGTAGTCTTACCTACAATCTTCCACTGGTGCTTGGACTTAACTTCCAGTCCAGGACCAGTTTCCCAGTTCACAAGAACCCTTTCCCCTGTCATTCGTGGTAAGAGAGGCTTGTGCTCTCCCAGTCATTCATCTACAGGGTGGAGGACAGGGATGGTGCTTCTCCTTCATCAAGAGCATGAAGTGATTGGCATTGGCCCTTTGAGATGCATAGGAAACAGCAGCAGCAATGACCCATCAGGGCACCTCCCCAGTCCTTCCCAGTTTACCCATATACAGTCACTCCTCACTTTTTTGCCCTTGTGGAAAAAGACATTTATAAAATGCTGTAATATTCACACCAGAATAGTTGCACGGAACTAACTGTGTTTGGAGCTGTGACTCTTTTATGACCCAGGCACTAGGTATCCTGAGGGGTCACCTGTATGTTCTGCCAATTTCCACATTTGGTCAAATGTCCCTATAAATCTTACGTAGCTTAAAGTTTTATCTAATGCTTTGTCTGATTCTAGAGGTTTCTGCTAAGAACTAGGGGAAACTGCAATAACAGAAAAGGTGTTATGATGGTGTGTCTAGGATTTGAATGCCAACCATTGTACTGAACCCTGTAATGCCATTTTATTTATAGGTTTTACGGGGCCCAGAGGAGACAGGGGCCCGAATGGACTACCTGGACTGCAAGGACACCCAGGCCTTACAGGAAAATCCGGTGCTCCGGGAGCGGAAGGACTGAAAGGCTTACCTGGTGATGTTTTAGGAGCAGCAGCAGGTTCCCGAGGAGATGTCGGGTTCCCCGGCTTTCCTGGAGTGAAAGGTGCCCCAGGAGATCAAGGAGTACCAGGAGTTAGAGGTAACACCTACTCCAAATAAAGGATTATTTGAGTAAAAGTGTGATACAAATGTGGCCAAATCATAGAGATGTGACAGTAGTAAGAGAACACGGTAGGACACGTTGGAGGTAGTGATAATGTCAGCATCAAATATCACTGCCTGGTGATCTCCCATCCCTTCCCCATCAACCTCAGCTGTTACCGATATGCCTGGCTCCTCCAAACACCTTCTGGAGGTCCGTTGCTTATGACCAGCACTCCGTCACATTGCACTACGTGAAACCATCTGCAGTAGGATACCAGAGAACCAGATTGTGCTCACCCTTGTTGTGTTCAGATGTACTGTTAATTTTTCCTAAGGGAATGGCGATGTGATGATTCCTGACTTTTCACCTACGTACTACGTGATACTGAGATTGTTTCCCATGCCAGAAGATGTTAGGATAACACAGGGCTTTGCAGAACAGCAGTGCAGTAGTGCAGAATTTGTAAATTTTAACTAAGAAGACACAGTATTTAGTAAATGTTAATAAGCTACCTGTTCAGTCTTTGGGCATTCAGGAGCAAGAAAAAGACAACATTATGTACTTATGTGTAACTTCAGGGTGTTCATTTTAATTCATTATTTGGCAGAGCTTAAAAAACATGCTAAACTCCCTATAAAAAAAAAAAAAAAAAACAGAAAACCATAGTTTCTCTAGAAAATCTGACTTTGTCACTCTCTGAATTCTTTGGAGGACTTCACAGAATCAGAATCACTAGGTTAGAAAAAACCTTTGAAATCACTGAGTCCAACCATACCTGTGCTCTACTAAACCATATGAGCACCTCATCTACCTGCCTTTTAAATACATCTGGGGTCAGTGACTCAACCCCCTCCCTGGGCAGCCTGTTCCAATGCCTGACAACCCTTTCAGTGAAGAACTTCCTCCTAATGTCTCACCTGAACCTGCCCTGGTGCAGCTTGAGCCCATTCCCCCTCCTCCTATCACCTGTCACTTGGACTTGCAACAGCGGGTGTGGGAATTAAGCCTTCCCTGCTACATAGTTTCAGCAGCATTTGGACATGTAATTATATTTAGGACTTCTGATTACCTCATCAGTGAGGCTGTGGAAGTGAGGAAGGAGTATTAATTGTGTGGCTACCTCAAAGCAAGGAAGAGTATTATATGTACTGGGGACTCTTCTCGTGATTTTCAATAGAAATAAAAAAAGAAGTGCATCTTCTTACATGAGTTATCTGAAGTGAGGAGAGCTGGTTTCACCTTCAGTAGTGCCCCAGAGTGAAGGAAAGGCAGCTCCGAAGCATTTGGCAGGGGAAAAAAAACATTAACACCTCTGAAAAGGGGAAGAAAATCAAGGTAAGGCATGGATTGAAAAGGAAAAAAATTTGGATGACTTTGTACGTTCATTCTAAACATTTCTGTAGGACTGTTTCTCTAGTAATAAAAATAAGTACAGTAAAAAGAAAAAGCATTAATAACTTGTTCTTGATTTATTTTACAGCTCTGACAGAATGGCTCCCCAAAAAATGTGACATTTTTTATGAGGTTTTGGGGTTGTTTTTTTTTTAAAGTTTTGTAAGAAGTGGCTAGTGATCCTTTTATGTCCATGCCACTTCAACTATGCCACCACACCCCTCAAAACAGCTGAAGCCTGAACTCTGTTCTTGAGCAAACTCACCTTATGTGACCTCAAGCATAGAAGACACTTAACTACAGTCAAGCCAATGGACCTATGCAGGTGTAAAACCTGAAGGAAGAGAAGCAGATCCACTTGGCCTGGATTTTAAGTGCCATGTACTTTTTAAGTCTTGTACACTGCTGCTTTTCAAGTGTAAACAGAAAGCAGGCATTATATTTTAAATCTTGATGGCCACAGCCCCTTTGCTGTCAATTCCTAGAGAAGTAAATTATCAGCTGGTGCACCAAGTCTTGTAGAATCAGTGGGGTTTTGCTCAGGGATTTGTATGAGTCTTATACCAATGCCTTGTAAAGGCCTTACTTGAAAACTTCTGAACAGTAACAGAAAACCAGAACACACCATCTGCCTTACATGTTCCCGTTCTGGCCTATCACAATTTAGGAAAGATACAGAGCACTGTTTCAGTGGTTCAGGCAGCTGATGGATTGAATTCTTGCAAAGATGTATGTGAGAGAGACATCAGGAGTTACAGAATTACTGGGGTTGAAAGTGGAAGAGACCTGCTGCATCTATGTCCACCTGGTGCCAGATGGTTTCCATTCCTTTGAAAGAGCCAGTCAGTCTTTATGCAAATACTGAGATCGGTGCTGGTAATGTGACTTACTTTAAAACTGATGAGCAGTCTTTTAACTTGCTTTTCCTGCTCTCACTGAACTTTCAGAGGAAAAACATACCCTGAAAGACAGTGCACCCACAGAAGTCATATGTAATAATCGGCTCTCTAGGTATTTACACTCTCTAATGCGTGATTATGGTATTTTAGGAGCGGATGGTAACCCAGGTTTCCCAGGACCCAAAGGAGATCCAGGACCACAAGGTCTCCCTGGTTTGATGGGATTGCCAGGACTACCAGGAACACGTGGATTCCCAGGGCTACCAGGCAATCCTGGGCCAGGTGGCAGGCCTGGCTCTCAAGGACCTGATGGTGAGCAAGTCCTGTGTCCCTCCTCCTGCCAGTTCTCTGTGGCAGGGAAACTCTGGTTTCTGCAGCAGAACATTAAGCTTGGGGTCATGGCACATGCTGTGCTTTAATTCCCAGGAGGGGAAATGACAGTAATAGTGCAGACACTGTGACTGCAAATCGTGCTGGGAAGTAGGGGTGATGATGGTCCTCACTGGCAGAGCTGCTGCTTTTTCTTTCTGTAGGCACCTACCAACCCAAGCTAGAGATGCTGGTGGCAGACTGGGAAAAGGGAGCTACAGAATGAGAGTAGCCTTATGGAAAAGGGGCTTAGTTCTAAAACTATAGAGGAGGAGAAGGTCCTGTTGGGAGTGGGTACAGAACCAAGCTGGTAGCAAGACTGTTTCATGTTCATGAGCTGCTTTGTCTTTATAATAATTTCTGCAGTTCTTTGCCAAAAAAAATTTAAATCCTCATTTTGCCCCTTCAGCATGAAGGTGGTAGGACAGTGGGTTCCTCCTTCTTGCACTGCCTTGTACGAAAACATCATGTATGTCCAAACGCTTTTTAATCTCCCTGTTCACATGGCAGGTCCACGTGGAGCTCGGGGAGAAGATGGAGAGCAAGGTTTTCCTGGCCCTGTGGGCCTGAAAGGTCTGTCTGGTGACAAAGGTGAAACAGGTTACCCAGGATTACAAGGTATACGTGGTGTGACAGGTCCCCCTGGCATAAGCGGAATGGATGGCTTTCCAGGAGATAAAGGTGAGCTCTGGACAGCTGCTTTGAAAACAATCATGTTGCTTAAAGCTGTTCTGTGCTGAGATGAACAGGACATGTTCTCTGCTGGGCTGCCTCTGTTTAAAACAGAAGAATTAGGGTCAGATGCCCAGTGTGTTCCCAAATTATTGTCTGCTTTCCCCCACACTGTGCTTTGTGTAATGATAGCTTGTGACCTGCAGCCCTATTTAGGAGGACAGTGGCTGGTTTATTTATCCTTTAAAAAAATAGACAGCATTTACTCTTCTCTCTCCAAAAGTCTTTACCTTGATCCAGTCCCACTGGGTCTCAGTGAAATTAAAATGATGTTTCCCCAAACCTTTGCTTTAAAGTTTTGTAAAGCTGGAAGTTCTGTACTGAGCAATGCCAGACTTTTACCAGGATACTAATCTTATGTGTGGAGAAGGTGAGATTCTCACTTGCCAGCCAGAAAAGCACTACGTATAATGCAAGTTGTCCACATCACGCTGGGAGTTTCATCAGGATTCAACTCCATGTGAAGCCAAGTTAAACCCAAAAGGAGGGGTACATGTCTAAAAATGCTTGTTGCAATTTCATTGGTTGGAAAGACAGGACTTTTTCCCTGGGAGAACTCTGGAGTATTAATCAGCTCTTATTTGAGAGGAATGTAGTTCTATTTGTTAGCCAGACCCTTGTAAAAGAGCATCCTCTTGTTCAGAGAAGAGGAATATGAGAATTTTTGGTAAGAAAGGGCCAGCCAGCCCTAGATCCTTGGTTTGTATCTCTGCATGTAGAATGGTCTGACTAAAAACGTTGCGTGGAACTAGGTGCCCTCTTCTAGCTTATCTGAAGAAGAAGGGTTGAACTGATCTTTCAGAAGAAGACACTAAGTTCTGGTCATCTCCATAACATCTCCTCTTGGCCAGTTGATGAAGTTCAGTGTACACCTGCTCTTCTTTACCTCTCAGATTGCTTGGGTGCCTGATCTAGAGTTGCAGTTTGCCCCAGGCATCAAGGCACCCAAAAATAGGTACTGCTGCACCAAAGTTTTCATACTGTTTTAGTCATGCATTGCAAGTTCCCATTTACTTAGTTTGCAGAAATCTGAGTGAGGTTACAGTTCTTTTCTCCTTCTTTCTTCAAAGGCTTGAAAGGTTCACCTGGCATTGATGGCTTCAAAGGCATGACAGGCCTAAAAGGAAGACCAGGCATCAAGGGAATCAAAGGAGAATTTGGCCCAGTCGGGGCTCGGGGTGATAAAGGCTCACAGGGTGCACGCGGCTTTAAAGGTATTTGCTTATGGGTGCTACTAGCATGTTTGCTTTTCACATCTGGAGAACTATTTGACAAGGAGACAAAGACAAAGAAGACACATTTTTCACATGGTAAATTTAGCTCAGACATTCCTCTCAGCCTCTGGCCGAGAAAGATTTTAGGCTCGGTGAAAGGCTGCTTCTTTATGAATCTTAATGCATTTAAGATTGGAGAGAGACATCTCATTATTCAGCTGAGCTCAGATAGTGGCACCTGGGGGCATGTGCAGAAGTCACCAGAGCCTCTTCCCAAGAAGCAGAAGGTTTTTGGGGGAAAAGATTCAGATTTTTCTGCAGTTGCACTGTAAAGGCACTGAAGTATTCAGAAAATCAGGCAGTTAAGTAGTTAAAAGTCAGAAACTTATCAGTTGATACCATCAGAGAAATGAAAGCTGTAGGTCAGTCTTCTTTGCTTAAAATTAGCTTTAAATAACACACTTTATCACAAGGCCATGATGTTGCTTCTAGGGACTCTGAGATGGGTACTTAGTAAAAACCAGTCTGCAGTTCAAAGGTTGCAACACAGTGCTGCTGGTAATTCAAGGGAGGCCTGAGCAAAAAGCAAGCGTAGAAACAGCCCCTGTGAAGAAAAGCACAGATCTACTCTTTGTGGAGAAGTACAAGATAGTGAATGATCATGGGAGACATGGGTGGCTAGCCTGGCTCCGCATCCCATAGAGAACTAAAGACAGTTAGTCAGTCCACGCAGGTCCTTTCTTCAGGATATTATTTACTGGTCTCACCAGGAACCTTCAAATCGAGAACAGAAGCAAATTAACTGCTAAGAAATCCAGACACTTTCCTTCAACAAAGCCTTTTTGGCCAAGAGACTGGCTCTGACCTACTTTTCTGTGCTCTCTAGTGTGCATTTTGGGTTTTATGCACACGTGATACCTTGACTGATCTGCTGGGAGGTTAATTATTCATCACAGAAACGTGTAGGTCCAGTACCTAGTTTTTTATGTACAAAAGTTTAACTCAGCTTCTATGTTTTCCTGTGCCTGACTGTTCTGCTGACACATATTGACACAGGTAACTTTTTATGCAAGTGGGTTTTCCATGGCTTGTGTGAGATTACCTATTAATCCCTTCTTGCTGAATTCACTCTTCTGTTCGTGGGGTTTGTTTTTCACCCAACACGGTGCTGCTGACTAGCTTTTCCTAACAAGTTTGGGGGTTTTTTTACCCTTTAGGTGACCGTGGGGATCAAGGGCCCCCAGGAGAACCCCCAAAGATCAAGCCCAGCATGATGATGGAAGTCAAAGGTGAAAAAGGAGATGTTGGGGAAAGGGGCACGAAAGGATTCTTTGGCATAAAAGGTCAGTAGTCACAGCAAAACAAAGCAAGCACATTCAGGACTATTGATTGGTGCCTTTGCTCAGTTACCATATTAAATATTCCCCACTCACTGTAGCACTGCGCTGCAGTCTCCCTCCCCCACCTCCTGAAAAGTCTCTTGACAGCAAAAGCTGATCTCCTGGCTGTGTTTCACAGAGCCATCCCTGAGGAAAGCTTTCTGGATTTACATCACGTGTGTGAGCACTGCCTGTTTGTGCTCGTGCCTCACGGTGCCATGTTCTGAGACAGACACTGGCAGGAAGACTTTACTTACACACAAGCAACTGTGTGAATCAGCCTTCCCAGCTCTAATTGTTTAAGTCTTGTTTGCTTTTCTTCTTCCCTGTGTGCAGGTAGCAAGGGAATGCCAGGCATCCCCGGAAAGACAGGAACACCAGGCTCCCCTGGGCAACCCAGCTACGTGGCTGGTGTGAAAGGGGACGTCGGTGCCAAAGGGCTGACAGGTCTGAAAGGGTATCCTGGTCCAGCTGGCTCTCCTGGCATCAGAGGCTTCCCTGGCAGCACAGGAGGCAGGGTGAGTTCATGCCCATGAAGGAATAAGGGTGTCCATGTGCTGGCATTCAGCTTCTCTAGGGAGTGGTGTTCACCCCTTGAAATGGTGCTGAACAGCTACAGTGCCAAGATAAAAATGCAATAAAAATTGGATAAATAGATTGAATATTTTTGCTTGATCCCTCCAACATTCATTAAGCAGAGTGCTTTCTGTTCTTATTGGGAGACATCCAACTTCCACACACCAGCTTTTTGCTGATGACAGCCCAGACAGTTCTTTCTCAGTCCCTGGTCCAGTTGCAGTAGCTGTTGGTTCTCGACACTGGGCTTACTATTCCCTTTCTCCCAGGTCTGATAGTGCTGCTGCCAAAAATTACTCACTGTCACTCATCTAACAGTAAAAGAGCTTAAGAACCTCAGCTCCTAGAGGGTAATTCACTGTGATTCACTTTGGCTCCGAAATAAAGTTACATTGGAAAAAATAGTCATACAAAAGGCCTGGCAGACATCATTTATTTAAAACCCATGTTCCATTCTCAGGTAGCTTTGCCCTTAGATTTCAGTAGGACTTCTTCCTAAGTAAGGACTGCAGGAATCACCACCAAGTATGTGTAATAGGATGTTCTCAATTTCAGACTTAAGTCATTGCAAGTGTAACTTGACCCTTGCCTTGTACTGGTTTAGTTTAATTGATTTCAGCCACGTGACTCTATAAAGTGCTACAGAAACTCACAGATGGTAACTTTGATAGCCTTTTGGGGCTTGGGTTTTTTTAGTATTTCCAAACTGTGCTGCTTGGAAGGTTGACTACATCCTCATCCCCATTAACTGATCCTTGTTTTCACTTACACGGTAGGGAGAAAAGGGTATCCCAGGTGTTTCAGGCCATTTCGGTACTCCTGGCTCGCATGGTGAAATAGGTGAGTTTGTTCTCTTACCTGAGCACTCTTTGTATTCCTTGCCCATCAGATGCTCAATGTGAAGTTCTGAAGAGTCTTAGGTGGGGGCTTCAGTCTTAAAAGAGACTTCATAGTTTTAGAGAATGATAATGTAGATGTAGGAGGTTGTGATGAGGTTAATATTGACCATTTCATGCAACGTGTACTGCCCACAGAGAAATCTCTCCGTGGCAGGGAGGGCAGCAGTTCTACAGGCTTTTATGGTTTTCTTTCTTTCATGTACTCTTTTGGTTTTTTTCTAGAAAGATAGTATTTACTGAATTTTGCCTCAGAAGTTGCAACTCCTTCAAACTAACAGGAAATACCACTTAAAGACTTACCACTCTTGTGTTCATTTTTCTTGTAACAGGTGAGCAAGGAGAGACTATAAACTTACCTGGAAGGCCAGGCCTTAAAGGGGAAATTGGTGTGCCAGGCTTAACAGGTACTAATTTCACACTTGCTGTGTATTACTTTTCACATACTGAAGTCCACAGAGGAAAGGAGGGGGAGCTTACCATGGGTTTTTGATGGCTGTTGAACCTGTGCTCCCGTGGCAGCTGTTGAAGAGGTTCAACTTTTCTTTATTGGAATGAGTATGTGCTACATTTACCTCTTCAACTGAAAGAACAGCTAACAGTAAACATAGAATCATAGAATGGTTCTGGATGGAAAAGACCCTCAAAATCGAGTCCAACCATCTGTCCAGCCCTACTAGGTCCAACACTAGACCATGTCATCAAGTGCAACACCTTATCTTCTTTTAAATACCTCAGGGGATGGTGACTCAAGCACCTCCCTAGGCAGCCTGTTCCAATATGACAACCCTTTCAGTGAAGAAATTTTTCCTAATATCCAACTGAAATTTTTCCTAATATCCAACTGAAATTTTTCCTAATATCCAACCTAAACTTCCCCTGACACAACTTCAGGCCGTTTCCCCTTGTCCTGTCACTAGCTATCAGGGAGAAGAGACTGACCCCCAATTCACTACAACCACCTTTTAAATAGTTGTAGAGAGCAATGAGGTCTCACCTCAGTCTCCTTTCCTCCAGACTAAACAATCCCAGCCCCCTCAGCCACTCCTCAGAAGACTTGTCTTCTAAACAGTTCACTAGCTTTGTAGCCCTTCCCTGGACACACTCAAGTGTCTCAATGTCCTTCTTGTAGTGAGGGGCCCCAAACCAAACACAGCACTCCAGGTGCAGCCTTACCAGAGCTGAGCATAATGGAACCATCACTTCCCTACTCCTGCTGGCCACGCTTTTCCTGATGCAGACCAGGATGCCATTGGCCTTCTTGGCCACCTGGGCACACTGCTGGCTCATATTCAGCTGGCTGTTGATCAATCCAGGTCTCTCTCCTCCATACAGCTCTTGAGCCACATTAATCACATGCAGCTCTGGTAAAATATTTCCATGTAATTTTTTTGCTACTGATGCCAACAGGAGCAATATCAGGCCATAATTATGGAAGATGGGATAGCAGAATTCAGCCAATTTTGGATTGGGTTGGTTAAGTAATCTACTATAATCAGAGCTATCCCTGCATAGATATATGGTCATATTCCACATAGTTTGGGGAGTACTTCTAAAAGCCAGCATCCTTTACATGACACTTCATTCTCAGAGATTATGTGGCAAGACTAGAACCCATTCAGTAGCCAACTTCACATCATGCTTAGGGTCATAGAGAAATTATTAAAAGAATATACTTGTTTTGGTTTTCCAGGCACAAGAGGAGGCATAGGACAAAAAGGTGAAGGCGGTGACCCAGGATTCCCTGGCATTGAAGGCCTCAAGGGCACAGAGGGTGAACCTGGATCTGTGGGACAGAAGGGTAAAATATTCTTTCTTTACAATACTCCAAAGAATAAAACTGCTTAAGAGGACAAAAATCTCTTTTCCCTCAAAGTCATTAAGTTTTTTAATAGGTTGATCAATCTGTCAGTTGGTAAAGCACAGTTAAAAGGATGTGGAACTCATGGTAGAACTTAACAAGAACTTTCAAAAGCCAAACTCTGCTTCATACCAGTTTATCCTTTACAGCCTCTCAATGTCTGAGTGCTACAAGGATGTGGGCTTTTCAATGCTCTCTCTGCCATAAATAAAAGTCAGTATCCCCAGGGCCCAGTTACTCAGCCTTTGAGCCAGGCTAGAGTACAAGGGTGCTGGGAAAGCAAAGTTAGGGTTGGCTCTGGCTGGATCATAAAGCTGGGGCTTAAGAACATGTCTTAACTGCATGAGGATCATGACAGTGCTCTTTCAGAACAGTTGCTCCACATTTCTCACATAATTACAGGGCTTAGAAACTCCAGCCAAGACTGGAGCAGTCTCAGTAGGTACCTCACTGGGAAACAGTCCTTGTCCAATCAGCTGTCCAATTGGAAAGGAAAAACAGATGTGGCAGAAGGGGAAACTGAGGTGCACATAAATTACTTATTGTGTAACTGGCAGTAGAAGTAGAATTATCATTTTAATAGGAGGAGCCCACTATATTTTTGAGGTTATCAGAAACCTGAAGTTTGTAATGAATTGTTCTGTTACACTCTGCCTCTCTACCTTTTCTCTAATGTTCTTCAGCCTGGATGAGCAGTGCGGTGTCATACAATGACACTGTGGGGTGGAAAGCCTTCACTTTGCTACCTTGGCAAATGAAGGCAGGGTAAGTTGGTGCTTTGGACTATAGATTTTTGAGGACACTCGTGGTTGATGACTCATCATTGTCATCTAGGTTTGCCGGGGCTGGTTGGCGCCCCAGGGCAGCAGGGAACCCCGGGGACACCTGGATTTCAAGGTGAAAAGGGAACTCCTGGCTGGGCTGGCTTACCAGGACAAGCAGGTACTCCTACGGGTTCAGCTATTCAGTCATTTCTGTGTGAGCGCTCGCTGTTGTTTCTCTGGGGGCTTTTTGCAGTTCAGACTGTCAGAGTTCCCTCTAATAGACATTCGTTCCTCATTAAGTTCAGGTTCATTAATGAAGACCAATGTGGTTACTTTCTGATTTATGAGTACTGAAGGACTGGTGTCTGCCTAGCTCACTTTAACTGCTGATGACCTCCCTCTCAACCAGGAAAGCAGCTTTCAGGAAACATTTTCATTTATCATGACAGCTGGGAAGGAAAAAGTAGTGATATACAGTATTATAATTTTATAAACTGGCATTAGATAGCAAATACATCATCATCAAAAATGGCACATTGATCCAATTTCTGGTTTTAAGGATAAATGACTTTGGGCTTAGAGAGAATTCTGCTGTCAAAATACAGGTGATGGTAGTTTAAAATGAAGCTGTTTGTATCACGGGATACAGAGCCTCATTGGTTGCCACCTAATGACTTAATATATAAAGTCAGCAGATCTTTTTTCTACCATACAGCTTGAAATTGCCCTGCTTTTCATATGGTTCATCTGCCTGAATCTACATCAAATCTAAGCTGATATGGCAATGAAGGCTGCCTTTCTAGACAGTGAGGACAGAGAGAGACAGACACTTATTTTCACGAAGGCTGAGCTGTCCTCCAGAGCTCTGGCCATCGATTAGAGATACCTGCCTAGCTTTAGTGCTAGGCTTAACACTGTGATACAATCAGTTGCAAACAGATGGGGTAAACAAGTATGAACAGGTGGTATAGCTGTTACCTGTAGTAGAAGCAATTAGACATTTTGTTGGGGTTTCGTTTGGTTTGGAGTTTGTTTTTTGGTTTTTTTAATGACACAGAGTGAATTTCTCCTAAAGAGAGCTTCATTATAATCACATTTAGAGCGTTCAATTATGCCTTAATTGTCTTGGTTTAAGGATTTTTGGAAAACTCTAAACAGTTATTAACAAAATTGTGGCAGCAAGACTGGAACTAATGGCATGCTACCAGACAGATCAGAGATACTTAATAAAAAATACCTCTCATGGTGAGTTTATTGGATAACAACAACATTTGCCAATCACAAAACCATGGCGTGGTGTATTTCATAATAAGCTTATTGTAATAAATAAATTTGCATATAAGGAGCAAGATTTTTAACTCAGGGTGATGTTTATTCAAGCACTGGAATTTTTTGCCTAGGAATATGTACGAGCTCACAGAAAATACTAAGATGATAATGAGTGTAATTTTAAAACAGGCTTGCCTGGCTTAAGAGGAATCAATGGACTGCATGGCTTACCAGGCACTAAGGGCTTACCAGGATCACCGGGTAAGTGAGACTCTCATTCTGCCCCTTCACAGGCTCCACACTGTGCTGGCTGCAAGTCTGGCCGGTGAGATCTTTGCCATGAGACTTTCTTAGCTGTGTCATCCAAAGCCCAGTGTGGAATTTGCCTTCATTATTGTGGGCTCTGGCAAATGACTTCGTAGACTGTGCACTGCCATGCAGAGGGATTAGACCTTTTTTTTCCCATTATGAACCATTTTTTCAATAAGCCTTTACAGACTCCTGCATACTCTATAGGTGCAGATTAGCACGCTGATACATCGCTTTCATCTTAATCTTTAACAATTCCACAACAGGGCCAGATGGCTACGGCTCTGCAGGCTTCCCTGGTGCAACAGGTGACAAAGGAGAAGCAGGAGAGGCGAGCAGAGTGGGAGGCAGCCGAGGGCCTCCGGGTCAGAAGGGAGACAGAGGCGTTCCAGGTTTGTATCAGCAGAATGGGATCTGCTTGTTGCTTGTTTCAGCTGCAGGTGTTACCGGTGTCACTAAATGCAGTGTAGTGTGGACAGATGTACAGGAGAGCTCCTGATGTGGGGAAGGTCCCTGATGGTGGTGCTGCAGCTCAGCCAGCCCTTGCTCCAGAACAGGATGTGCATCACCCAACGCTGGGCAAGGCAGCCGCTCCAGGGTCCTTCCCCATGGCAGCAGCATCTTGTAGCACCCACTGAGCTCAGCACTGCAGATGCCAAAGGCCACTCTTAGCCATCAGCTCCCAAATTACATGAATGAGGCTCCAGTTACACAAACCATGGCTTTTCTTTCTTTTTGTTGCAAATCCCTCAGTGTTTACCTTTCTTCTGAAAGCCTTGCTGCCCATCGGTGCGTGATGCTGTCTGGCTGATCCCTCCTGGGCTCTGTTGCCATGCACGGTGCTTTACTCCTACCATCTCACCCCTCCAGCAATCGAGCCCACCTTGTTGTAGCAGGCTGTGCTCATCTCTGTATGGTTCACCACCAGTTCCTCCAACAGAGAGCCACCAGACTGATGTTACAGATGAATCAACTAATTACAGATGGGCTTTAAAAAGTTTTCCAACATTTTGGCTCTAAAAGTCTTGAGGACTTGTCTACATATAAAACCTTACTGCCTTTGCCAGCTTGGTTCAATGGCTCATTCTTCTCTGTTAAACTTTATTGTTCCTAACATGCTGTGCCTTCTAAAACACCATTCAGAGGTTTATTACCAAGCCCTGAAAGAAACAGCTATTTCACCTATCTCAGTCATGTTGGTTTGTCAGAACTCTCTTGAATTTTTATTTTTTAAATGAGTATACGAAAGGGGGGTTGTGGCTTCCTGACAACTTGAATCTACTCAAATGAACAATCTGTCATTGGTGTGTGATAGTTTTTTACCATTTAATGCTTTTCATCTGTGGAGATCTGCTTAGATTCAAACTTCTGGGTTTAACTGACCCCAAAAAACCCTAAGTGTCTGTGACCCCCGACTCCACAGGACACAGAAGAACAAAGGTGCTTTCTTATCTGCTTCAGTATACCCAGGATATTTTGAGTACTTCCTATCTTGAAATAATATTGTACCTGGCAGACTCAGGATTATTAGCATTCCACACTGTGAGATGTAATTAGCTCCAGAGAGCTTTGGCACAGAACTGGCATTTGATTCTTTTAAGAAAAACCTCCACAACACAGTCTGAAAAAATAAAACAAAAATCAGTGGGAACTGCAGGTGCTTTCCATTTCTGAAAATCCCATTCTTTATATATTTAGCCTAAGGTGAGTCCTTACAATTGCAACTGTGTTTTCCTTGCAGTACTGATTATTTCTTCTCTTCCTTTCAGGAGTCCAAGGACCCTTTGGCATTCCTGGGCAGGAAGGATTTCCAGGACCTCCTGGGATTTCAAATATATCAGGATATCCTGGTGATAAAGGCTCCCCGGGTCTAGATGGAGTGCCAGGTAATTCATGCCTTGTTTCCTGCAGACAACACTAGAAGATTAAATAAGGTTGTGCCCTTGGGCAACAATAGGAAATTAAGGACTGGGTTAGCAGCAGCAGTCATCGTTATTTGTCTTGATTCAGCCAAATATCCCTATTAAACGTAACACTGAAGTGCATGGGTAATTGTTGGACAGAACTAATGGTACATAAGATAATAGGGACAGACATCTTGAAAGCAAAAGGCAGTTCTTCCAGGTTGTCCTGATGGAAGGGTTGGATTTTTCATGCAAATAACAGATTTAATGATCCAGAATTCTCTTATCAACTTTCAGAAGCATTATGCTAATGTACTACTTGAAAATCTGAGGTCTGTGGCAGACTTGCAAGTCTACAGAGTATTTTCTTAATCATTTACAAAATTTTCCTATGTAAAATTACCATGCAAACTAATTTAGAGGCTGATACACCTACTGCTTATTGGCCTGCATGATGGCTTCGAACTGTAGTGCCCCTGTGAAGAGCTGAAATGCTGTCACCTTTACATGAGGCACGGAAAATTTTATGCATTTTATGCAAAAACTGACAACAGGCAAATGAGAAGAAAACCAATAACATACCTAAGGTTCTAAATGGAAACAGAACATTAGTTGGCCTAACCCTGCACACTTATTCCCACTCTCCTGGCAGTCATTGGATTAAAAAAATAAAAATAGAAGTGAAGCAGTCAGGAGAGTGGGAACAGGAATACCATCTCCCAGCCAAAATGGTGGGACAGGCATGGCTTGCTCTTAACTCACCATGTGCACCTTGTGTTCGTATCCACGCATGATCCAACTTCAACAAGCAGCACAAGAGATGCCCCACTCAAAACCCCAGTTAGTAAGTCCCTCCCTCCTGGGAAACAAGGTCCAGGTGTCTCCTTAGACAGCAGAGGAACAGAAACCCACCAAGTTTAGCTTAAGGCAGTATGTAATTCTGGAAGAAGTCACAGTTCCCATAATTCCCAAGACAGCATGAAGTAATTATTTGTATCCAGGTGTTCAACTGAAGCACCAAGATACACAAAACAGTAAGTCCTTGGCTTGCTTACCACCTGGCACCGAGTCAGGCACTTGCTGCTGCCTGATTTCTCTCTAGCTACTTGGAGAATTTAGGATGAAGTAGGGAGGCACCCAGTGAAAGTGGGACACTTTGCTGGGGAAGGGGTGGCTCATCAAAGGCCGTATCTCAGCAGGCACCCCACTGCTGCTGAGATCTTGCTTGAGATGACACCGCATTTTGTGGGACCTTCATGTTCTAATTCCTCTGCCACCACAGCAGAAGGCTACGCCAGCTTGAGAGCAGGAGCAGAAGCGGTGAACAAGTCTATTGGGGAGCTAAACATTAGTTCCCATCTTAAATTAAGGAAATAAAACCTGATGGGATACAATTAGATAGTACTGCTATTTCCTCCTGTGCCTGAGTCTAATCCCTCTGCATCTTCTCTGAACAGGTTATCCAGGACTACAGGGGCAGCCTGGAATCCCAGCTCCACCAGGAAGCAAAGGAGAAAGTGGACCAACAGGTCTAAGTGGAGAAATTGGCCCAAAAGGAAGCAGAGGTGATACTGGATCAGTAGGGAGATCTGGTGTTCCAGGGTACCCTGGACCAAAAGGTAAGGATGGGAACTGCTGATCTTGACCACAGGCAGGGTAACCTCCTGCACTACAGCAGCTTTAATAACATGACTCTCACACTCATGTGATCTGTGTTGAAATGCAGTAATGCCACCTGTCATTTTGCATTAAAGGTCACAGGGGTGAACAGGGTGCCATCGGCTTCAGGGGCACTGTAGGATTTCCAGGTGATCTGGGACCCATCGGACCCAAGGGGGACAGAGGAGTAACTGGTGAGTAAGTAGAGTCAGAGGCATGACTCCTTTCTAAATTACTTATTTGTAGGTCTATAAAGCCTGAGTTAACTGGCCCTGCTTTGAGCAGGAGGTTGGGCTAGATGGCCCACAGAGTGCCTTCCAACGTGCATGACTCTGTGTGACCCCTGGCAAATTCCAGTGGACAGATGCCTGAATTTAAAATGCATCACCAACTATTTTCCTTTATGAATTTATTTTTTATAAGGTGCCAATTCCAAAATCAAACCCCTTTGGGGTTAAAAATCCCCACAAAACCCTGATGTACACTTACCCTGGGGAGCAGACATACTGGCTATTTAGAAAAAGGTATTTTAAATTCTTCTTTCCATCTATGCCATCGTGTACTTGTGTCTCCAGAAGCTCACCAAAAGATGGTACTGCACCTCAGAGACGCTGGCTATTTAGGGGAAACTTCCCAATTTCCTGTGTCAGAAGTGAGGGAGCAATAGCATCATTCATTTCTTTCTGCCTATCTTTATGCTTTCCAAGAGCAGACAATCCCCATGCTCCCACACATTTCCCCACTATAATAAATACAGCTGCTACAGCCAACGTGGTGAGTTGCTGACCATAGTCCCTCTGTCACACATGCAGCCAAGTAACAGCAACATATCCATGGATGAAAGCACGTAAGGAAAATACAGTGGTTGGGTTTTTTTAATCAAACTATCTTATCTTGCTTCCAATCACAGGCTTTCAGGGCCCTCCAGGCTCTCCTGGGCTGCCCCCTATTCCTCCGAGGCTAGTTGCTGAGCCAGGTTCACCAGGTCCCCGAGGAAATATAGGACCTCAAGGAAGTCCGGGAGATACAGGACTTCAGGGTCCACCAGGCGATCCAGGTAGGAATCACACACTCAGAGTGAAAGCTTGGTCCCATAGCAAAGTGAAGCCACCAGAGCACAGTTTTGGCTCTCTTCTACTTTGAATTCTGTAAGTCAGAAAGGAGAGTTAGGTTTCGGCCTTTCAAAGCTAGGGCCTTGCTTTCCTTCTCCTCGCGTTCAGAACATAAGCAAAGCAGGAGAAGACTTGGAGAACCTTAACATAGCCAAAGCAACAGATGTGGATATCACTTAAATCAAGGTTGAACATCCTTGGTAGAAAGGTCCACACCTCTGTGGACAGGCTTTCAGCCCAGGGACTGTAGCGTTGGTGATGTATGGGCCCGATGCAGTGATGTATGGGCCCAGTGTGGTGTACTTCTACCCTGCTACACTACCCTCATCAGAGGTGCATGGTGGTAGCAAGAGTGAAAGGTGATGTGAGTGAAAGTGAGTGAAAGGATCCTGTAGCCTTGATCCCAGCAACTGTTTCCAAAGACACCAGTGCTCTTTGTCTGAGCAAGAAGCAGAGAATCCTGCCTTTAGGGTAAACTGGTAAACCTGGCAGACAGGACCGAGCACATGCAATTAGAGCACAGGTGAAAAAGCGGGTAGCTTGTTGATGTCTCTGCAGTCCCTGTACTTCTAACTGTTGTTGGTGTAAGGTTTCAGAGGCTCACCTGGACAGCCAGGATTCCAGGGCAGGGGTGGCATTCCAGCTCCTCCTGGCTCCAGAGGTGAACAAGGAGCAACAGGGTTTCAGGGCCCAGTGGGCTTTGAAGGTAAGAGATGACGCCCAGCACTTCTTCCCTCTTTCCCATTTCACTGTCATAAATTGTTCTGTAGTTACTACATCACTAGATAGGGAGGAGGGGACAGACAGTTTCTGTCTTCAGAATTTCTTCAAAAGGGACAACTAACTGACTGTTAACAGAGTTATCTTAAAGCAGTGTTTTCAGGTAAGTTCTGATAGATGTAGAGGACAATACACTTGGGTGAGTGAGCTTGTTTTGATCCAAGTGTATTTTTGTATTGGTTTTCTCTGAAGAGTTTCAGCATAGTGTCTTACTAACAGTTACACTTATGGAGAAGAATGGTTGGGTAGGTGATGTGTTTAACAGGACATACATAAAAGAAATACCCATGCCCTTATCCAATCAGTGAATTATTACTGTCTTAATTAGCAAAATACCCAGAGAAAAGGTATTTTTAGAGCACAGTTTTAACCATGTGAAGCAAAAGCAAGCAATTAAACATTGGTTAAGCTTGGACTAAGGAAATGTTTCAAAGGAACATCTGTATCATATAAAGCTCACTTATATCATACAAAGTAGGCTCAAATTCATCAGAACTTTATGCGTGACTTTCTCTGGCTCTAATAGTGAAATGCATCATCTTAGAAAGCAGGGAGCCTGATCCCACACTGATCTACTTCAAAAGCAACTGCTATAATCCTACAACTGCAGCTCTCCTAACAACAATTTACCATAAGAAGCAGCAGCACACAGTTTAGCTTTGTTCATCAGAGCACTTGTGAGAGCACAAACTAAGATGTATTATTTCTGTACCCCCTCTCCAAAGGTCAGCCAGGCCGCCCCGGCAGCCCCGGGCTGCCAGGCATGCCAGGTCGCAGCGTTAGCATGGGCTATCTGCTGGTGAAGCACAGCCAGTCTGATCAAGAGCCAATGTGCCCTGTTGGCATGAACAAACTCTGGAGTGGATACAGCCTGCTGTACTTTGAAGGACAGGAGAAAGCACACAACCAGGATCTAGGTAAGTGCAGATATTGCTGGCAGCAGACTCGAGTCAACTCCATCTCACTGGCTGAAAAGGAGAAAAGAAAATTAAATAGATAGAGCTTAGAGGAGGCTGGGGCTTCAGCAAACAAGCTTAGGACCCACCAAAATGAGAAGAGAAAAACTGTATGTCTGCCTAGCGCGCTCCTGGGAGAGCTCCTGCAAGCCCTTAGCCTTGTTCAAGGGGACCTGTAAAGCCAGTGAAATACTCTCAACTGTGGGGTTTTACTGACACGTGCTTGGGAAGGAGCAGGAAACTGAAAACGTGTGCTGTCTTCTGTGACAATTGCTGCCATAATTTCTTTCTTCTTTTCTGTTTCACCAGGGCTGGCCGGCTCGTGTTTGGCTCGTTTCAGTACTATGCCATTCCTCTACTGTAACCCTGGGGATATTTGTTACTACGCGAGTCGAAATGATAAATCCTACTGGCTCTCAACCACAGCACCTCTGCCAATGATGCCTGTGGCAGAAGAAGACATTAGGCCGTATATCAGTCGCTGCTCAGTTTGTGAGGCCCCAGCTGTGGCAATTGCTGTCCATAGCCAAGAAGCTTCAATTCCTCACTGCCCTGAAGGCTGGCGCAGTCTGTGGATCGGATATTCCTTCCTTATGGTAATTGTTCTCCAGCGTCACATGCTGGGTTTTAAGTTTGAGTCGTAGATACCAGGAAGGCTGCTCTGGTTTAGAACCAGCAACACCAAAACCACACATTGTGCTTGCGAACCAGGGAACTACAAAACCAAGTTTCTAGTAAGCAGAAGAGGATGAACAAAATTTCTGTGAATTGCAGAGAAAATTGCCTTTTATCAGGCTAGCAGCTGGAGTTCTTCCTTTATGTACAAGATAGTGCTTTAGAGCAGAACACAGGGACAGCTGTGGATTAGCAAATAAAATCGCAGCGAGGTGTGACAGTAGCCTACAAAGCATTTTCACAGCTAAAGATCGCAGGTTACTTAAGTACATAGCTGGTAAGAAACTGATCTGGAAGAAAAAAGCAAAAACTTTTCCCCTTCTTTTGGAAACTCAAAATCGGTGATGCTTGGTGGAAGCCAGTCTTTCACTTAAGACTAGAGACAGCCTCCTGTTGTTCTTAAAAACAATCTGTTGGATCTCTAATGGCAACGGGACCTGAGCTGTATATCCCATTGCTTATAGGACCTCTTGAATCTTGTGACTTTATAATCAGGAAATGGGACGTTACAGACAAGCTTAGTGGTTACATGTGCAGTGGAAGACCTACTGAAGGGCCTGGCCTGCTTTTCTTGCAAGCCTGTGCAGTGAGATCACACAAGCACTGGCAGTCTTACCATGGCAAAGAGCAGCTAGAATGTGATAGCGAACAACCTGACAGATGCTTGTTTTTCTGACTTGCTTCTTGTACACAAGACTCAGCACCTGCCACAGTATGCCCATGTTGTTAACATGCTAAAGACTGGACTGATTGCTGAAGTAAACAAGATTGAGGGGGAAAAAAAGTAAGGTTTTTCTGGCAGAAAAACATCTCAGAACAATAATTAATGGTACCCACAAACTATTTATTTGTCAAAAGCCATAAGCTTCAGTTTTTCAGAAAATAAGGTAAAATGAAATCTGGAAGTTTTAATTTAGTTAAAGGGAAAAAAATGTTTTGAGAAAAGCCAGGTCAAATTTTTGACCAGCCCTATGTTTGACCTTTCTTTTGCTTCTATAAAAAGCCCTGATACCAATCTCATAGTTACTTCACAATAATGCCAAGGATTAATTAAATGTTTGCAAAGCCTTGTGTAAACACTGAGCATTGTTAAGAGCGAAGGTATCACCACAGCAAGACTTTTTTGCCAGGACAAAGTCTGCCAGCACCAAGGAGCACACAGTGAGAAGAGCTAATATTTTCCCAGCTAGCACTCACAGCAAATGAAGTGTTTGGAGTACACATTTTTGCTTCTCAGGCAGCTGTGGAAGAGGTACAGCACACTCATGGGTACCTCAGAGCACATACTGGTTTACTTCCGTGACATAAATTTGTCACCCCTTCCCCAGGTAAGGCATAATCATGAAGGGCGTCATCATGGATTCCTGCCCAACCAGCCTTCGAAGTCAGTAAGATTTCACATAGCAAGAGCACCCTGCTATCGTGCATCGTGTAAGGCCTTGCAGGAGGCTAGAAGGCCATGGCCAGTACAGGAAGAGATGTTATGGGTATTGAACTAGAATTTGTACGCTGAGTGTGCAGATCCTGAAATTGTGCAGATCTGCTTCATGACCCAAGCCAGGCTTTGAGTAACACGTGCAGATTTTAATAACTGCTTTCCAGCTCCAACTGCAAAGGCCTCAGAGCTGTATTTATGCTACTGCCCACCAACTTTGTTCTTGTCAAGAGATGCATTTGCTCCTTGCAAATTTGTAAGACACCCAGTAAGCTGCAGCTTTGCAGGGGAAGATGATGTTTGTTGTTTGGGGTTTTTTTTTTTTTGTTTATAGAAAACAACTATCTAAACCTCAGCAACATTTAAAACCAGCCTCAAGAATCCTTTACTCTGTTCAAAGGTACCTGCTTCTGTCACTCATATGGACACGGTGGGCCTCGTGCAGCACAAACCAAGCCAGTTACAGCTTGCCTTTCTGTAGTATGCTGCTTATTGAAACACAGTGGACATGCTCACCTTTCTCCCTACTCTTAGAAAACTATTTAGCAACTTTATTTTCCAGCTGCTTTCTTTTTTGTATTGCAAATTCTTTTGGTTTTGAACAGGAAAATTAAACAGCTTCACTTAAATGCAGCTGCACAGTTTGCAAAGGGACAGAGCTGTCAGTCTGTTTTGTTAGCGAGGCCTTTGACAGAAGAACAGTGACATTCAGTCTGTTACCACCCTGTGCGTCAAAGGTCTCAGTTGAGTTGTGTAAAGACGCATGCTTTTGATGTGACATGCTGTCAAAGAGTAGAGGGAACTAGTTATTTGTATGAAAGCTAAGTTTGTTTCCACAGCTGCCCTCATACGCAATGCAGAGTAAGGCAGACTTCAGGACTGGGGAAATCTGTGTTAGATACATGATGGAGAATTCTCCTCAGCGAGGGAAATCAGAGGAACAGGTTGCCCAAAGAAGTTGTGGAGGCTTCCTTGCTGGAGGAATTAACAACTTGACAGTGCCCTGGGGTGATCAATGGCAATTGAGGAGTAGGCCCTGCTGTGAGCAGGGGCCTTTGCTGTAGTGAGCTCCAGCAGGCCCTTCCCACCTGAATGATCCTCCAACAGCAAAAGCCATAGCTATAGAAAAGTTGTTTGTCAGAAGAGTTTAAAGTGGCATCAGCATACAAGCAGGCTACTTCGTGTAGCTAAAGCATAAGCAAAACCTTCAGCTTTACATGGTTGCAGGGTTAGCTGACTCTGCTCTGAAGCGAAGAAGTAGGAGCAGGGCGAGTGGTTTTTCTCTTTGCCCACATGTAAGTTTCTGACAGCGTTGCCTGAGGTTGTACTCTGAACGCTGCCCTCTGTCTCCTTTAGCACACTGCTGCCGGTGATGAAGGTGGAGGACAGTCGCTGGTTTCTCCTGGGAGCTGTCTGGAAGATTTCCGAGCTACTCCTTTCATCGAATGCAACGGCGCACGTGGAACCTGTCACTACTTTGCAAATAAGTACAGTTTCTGGCTCACTACAGTCGACCAGTCCTTCCAAAGCAAGCCCTCAGCAGATACGCTCAAGGCAGGACTCATCCGAAGCCATATCAGCAGATGTCAAGTCTGTATGAAAAATTTATAGAGGTCTTTCACAGTGTAAGGAACCTGCTTATCATGTAGTTCCTATACAGTGAAACCTTCTGTGACAGTTAGACATCTGAATAAATCATGTTGGTGCTTTTTTAACTTATTACCTCAAAAGCTGAACAGAAAATATTAATTTTTAAAAATGTCTATAAAAGCAAATTGTCCCACAAATTAAGTCTAACAAACAGATCTAGTGCCGTGTTCTCCTACTACACAGTATATACATGTTTTTTGCTAGTCTAACATTATGTCACTTGGAAGTGATACAAATATACTCACAGCTTTGAAACACCAAAAAAACTTCAATAATAAATGGTTACCTTGGTCAGATACCCACTACATTTACTTTAAGAGAATATATGTATCTTTTCTATTTGCTGCATTTGTCACCACAGTAAACACTAACAGCTGCAGTTCCCTAAATTAACCCGGGGTGATCAACGTGCTAAACCCTTGTAAAATACTGAAAATACACTCTGGAAAGTGTTTTAAAAACCTAACTTTGATTTTAGTATTTTATGCTGGGGCATTTCAAGCACCCCCAAAACAATCATCTTTTTACTCTTGTTTTGTTTCAAGCCTCACCTTTACTTTAGCACTTAACCACTGGCAATAGCAGAAAAGCCCACAGGCCTCCCAAAAATAGTGACCACAAAATGCAACTGTTCCTATTTTGTTTATAAGACTACATGAAGAAGATCAACATTTTCTTTTACAAGCTTGATGTAAAATAAATTTATTTTACAATAAATTAAAATAATGTAAAATTTATTGGTATTTTCTAGACATACCCCAGACCAAAGGATCATTACAAAGGTGTCGTGCTCCACTGTGTCGTGGACATCCCTTTGTGTCACACTACCCACGCAGCAGCAGCCCCACATGTTTTTTACATTGCAGCTTTTCCCCTCTGAAGCCAGGCTGCTCATCGCAGACAGATTTTAACCACATGCTGTCGAGGCAGCCGTCACATGTAGGGTAGGTTTTACAGGAGGGTGTGTTGCTCAATGCCACATGACCTTCAAACACACAACTTCCAGACCTGGTGGTTGTCTGTCTGAAGGAATGTTGTGTGTCTGAAGAGGGGCGGGGAGGGAGGGGAAAGGATCAGCTGCGAATTTTGGGTTCACATAGTCTGATTATACACCTGAATGCTTAAAACTGAAACCAAAGAGACTTTTATAGCAATGACAGCTGATTTTTCAACACCTCACGCCTGCTTCAGGTGCTTCTTGGCTTTTGTAATTACATTCCATCCTCACTGTATCATAAATAAAACCAGGTTTTTTCTACGCCTCTATTTGTTGATGATTTCCACTTAGTCTTTTTCTATACCATGCATATGGACTGGTCTGTCAAATTCCTTTGTCTGCACCTAAGGAATTAAAAAAGCACTACCAGAAAGCTCCCTCCACTGAACTTCGACCAGGAATACACTAGCTTAAGTGCCATGGAATAAAAAGATCCAAGAGAGGGAATCTTTGTATCTAAAATGGCTTAAGATGAACTACTGAAATAATACAACAATTTAACCTAAGAAATCGACGTGTTGCAGATAAAAGTGACATATTATTCATGCTCTACAACACTCAGGAAACAAACATTAGCCAAACTCAAGAGGTGTCACCTCCACCCAAAAATATAAGGTGTAAGCTAAAGTTCTTGGCTAACACACTGTCTAACCTGGGTTAGCTGTACATAGAATTAGGTATATACATAAACAGAGAAAATTCCTGAGTGTGAAATGAGCTCTTTGGACGTGCCATGGCTCTGAAAGGCAACCCCAAAACTAATCACACCAGTGCTTGCTTCAGTTAAGTAAAATTCTTGGAACTGAAAACATCACAGTCAGCATGAGCCAGATCTATTCCACATTTGCCAGTTCTTTTAAATTATACATGTTGGTAACAAAGACCCAAGAATTGGCAATTTACTTCTTCCAGGTGCTCCTGGACATAAGTGGCTGTGGGATGACACCCCGGTTACCACTCGTGATTTTTCCAGCACACACCTCCAGCAATGCAGCACATTTAGTGTGTCAGGACAATTCAAGTGGAGGTTATACAGACCTGTGAAAACCTATTCTCATGGTGAATACGTTGCCTAACCTTCCTGTGCAGCTATCTTCTTTTGCATGTAAAACTTTACCAGACAGGTCTTCTTTCAGTTGCTTTGCCTCTTAATTTTCTCTGACTCAGGTGAGCTGTCCTTTACCAAGTGTGTTCAGCACAGTATCAGCCCAGCGCTGTGTTGAACACACAGGATGACGCAGGAAAAATAAAAGGCAAAAACCTCACAAGGTGCCAAGCAGACTTGAACTTCTGTACTTTGTGTACATACATCATGTGCTTCAGGTCTGTGTACTCGTACCAGTGTTTCTCCAAAGCTTGTGCAATCACTGTTTGAGAAGGGGAGGGAGCTCACCCACGTAAACACCCAGAATACTTGGGGCACCCAGGGAGCAGACCTGCAGCACAGCACGGACGGGAACTGGCTTCCTCAAACTGTCCTTAGCTGCAAGTTTACCTCCTCTCCTATGAGGACAGGCTGAGACGCTTGAGGTTGTTCAGCCTGGAGAAGAGAAGGCTCTGGGGAGACCTTATTGCACCCTTCCAGTACAGGAAGGCTAGGGAGGGACCTTTTACAAAGACCTGAAATGACAGGACAAGAGGTGGTGATTTTAAACAGGACAGGAGGAGGACATTTATTAGAATGGCAGTAAGGCCCTGGCACAGGCTGCCCAGAGAAACTGTGGCTGCCCCCTCCCTGGCAGTGTTCAAGGCCAGGTTGGATGGAGCTTTGGGCAACCTGGGCTAGTGGAGGGTGTCCCTGCCCATGGCAGGGGACTAGAATGGTCTTCAGGGATTCTGTGATCCCAGCATCTCTCCCCACTAAGTTGAAATATTTTTATACAGCAAAAACTCAGGTACCACAACAGCGATCTCTTTCCTGCCTAGGAAGTAAAAACCAGGAGTGTTGTGCCTGGTTCTGACCAAGTCAAATCTTCTGCTTCAAATCATGCTGTTTGCTTCCTACACTGTCTTGTTTGAGAACACCCTGAAGTACAACATGTTGCTGAGCCTGGAGTAGACAAAGCAGATCATGTTCCCTTAGGTAGGCAATAGTGTATCAGCACAGGTTCAGCAAGCTGAAACAGTGATATCAGTTGACACCAATTATTTCCTCAGAGTGTATTGACAAGATTGGCTGAGTTTGTTCATACCCTACATGACCAGGCTTGCCCATGGCTACTGGAAATAGAACATTAGCAAGTGGCAAGTAGCAAAATGTGACCCCACAACAGAAGATATCTGACTGCCGCCAGAAGAGAGGCTGGGAGTGTCTCTGCTTATGTGCTAATGGTGCCCCATTGTAGTCAGCAATGGCCCCATCACCATGTAGCAACATACCCAGGGATGGCCACCCATGCCCACTGAGGGTGAGAGTCCAGTGTCACAGTCCTTAGGGACTATGCACACGTCAGTGCAAGACATACTGGATGAAGGGAAGAGTAACATTGCTGCAGAGAAGTAAAACCAGGCAGTGGTGCTTCCCATACCGATGTGGGCAATGACACAACTCAGCCAAAGCAGGTTACTTGGCAGCTCTGCCTGCGCCATGGGCACCCCAGGGGTGTTCAGGCTCCTTTTGTGGTCCCCATAGGACTTGAAGCATTGTTGGGGTTGCCATAAGCCAATGGCAACCTCAGTCTTGCACCACCAGCACCAGCAAGGGGCAGGAAGCAGGATGGGACCTTTCCAACCAGCGTAGACCATCACCCACTCATCCATCCCTCCCACCCCCTCACCTCAGGCACAGGTAGGCCTGTAGCTCACAATCACTCAGCGTGGCAAAAAATTACATCTTGTATTTCACTGTTCAAACACTTCACACAATCCAGCCATACCAGTGGCCAGTCAGTCTTACCTCTGTCCCTGGAAAGGTGATGGAACATCTTGCTCTGGTTGCCCTCTCCAAACAATTGGAAAGAAAGTTCTGAGGAGTAGTCAGCATGGATTTACCAAGGGGAGATCGTGCTTGACAAACCTCATAGCCTTCTATGGATGGAGGGAGAGCAGTGGATGTCATCTACCTTGACTTCAGCAAGGCTTTTGATACTGTTTCCCATGACATCCTGATAGAAAAGCTGAGAGATCATGGGATAGATGAGTGGACAGTGAGGTGGGTTGAGAACTGGCTGTCGGACCGGGCTCAGAGGGTCGTGATCAGTGGAACAAAATCTGAATGGAGGCCTCTGACTAGCGGTGTTCCCCAGGGCTCGGTGTTGGGTCCAGTCCCGTTTAATATCTTCATCAGCGACCTTGATGAGGGAATAGCATCCACCCTCAGCAAGTGCCGATGATACAAAGCTGGGAGGGGTGGCTGACACGCAGGAACACTGCGCTGCCACCCAGCCAGACCTGGACAGGCTGGAGAGCTGGGCAGGGAGAAACCAGATGAGGTTTAATAAAAGCAAGTGTAAAGTCTTGCACCTGGGGAGGAATAACCATCTGTATCAGTACAGGCTGGGGGATGACCTGCTGGAGAAGAGCTCTGTGGAGAAGGACCTGGGGGTCCTGGTTGATGACAGGTTGGCTATGAGCCAGCAGTGTGCCCTGGTGGCTAAGAGGGCCAATGGGATCCTGGGATGCATCAGGAAGAGTGTGGCCAGCAGGTCTAAGGAGGTGATCCTCCCCCTCTACTCTGCCCTGGTCAGGCCCCACCTGGAGTATTGTGTCCAGTTCTGGGCTCCCTGGTATAAAAAGGACAGGGATCTCCTGGAGAGAGTCCAGAGAAGGGCTACGAAGATGATTAAGGGCCTGGAACATCTCCTGTATGAGGAAAGGCTGAAGGAACTGGGGCTGTTCAGCCTTGAGACAAGAAGGTTAAGAGGGTGTCTTATTAATGTTTATAAATACCTGAAGTGTGAGACACAGGGGGAAATGGCCAGCCTCTTTTCAGTGGTCTGTGGGGACAGGACAAGGGGCAATGGCCTCAAGTTGGAGCACAGGACATTCTACACCAATATGCAGAAGGACTTTTTCCCAGTGAGGGTGACAGAGCCCTGGCACAGGCTGCCCGGGGGGGTTGTGGAGTCTCCATCTCTAGAGATATTCAAGACCCATCTGGATGCCTCCCAGTGCGACCTGTTCTAGGGAGCCTGCTTTGGCATGGGGCTTGGACCCAATGATCTCTGGAGGTCCCTTCCAAGCACTATGATTCTGTGAAACATAATGGGGAGGGGGGGAATAAAAACTTGTAAAAAACAGTTCCCATCCTAGGAAGGGCAGGCAGAGCACCTAGATCCCCTTTCACCTGCCATTGCTTGTCCCGGTGTGGAGGGGTTCCACCTGGCCCCAGCAGCATAGCCATGACCAGCATCCACACTGCACACCGAGGTGATAAATGGGGAAAGCAACCTCCCAGCAACAGAGGGAAATACTCACTGTGGCCGCTGGGATGCAGAAAAGCTGGCATCAAACAGGTGTTCAGCTCAGCCACTGTTCATGCAGCATTGGTCCAGCCTGACTAGTTCCCAGCCTACAGCTGCCAAGCTAGAAGTACGCTGCTGGGCTGGGAGGCTATTAAGTGAAATAAGAGTTTGGATATATCTGCATCAGCAGAGATCCTGTGCTGCCAGTCCCCACCCTGCAGCTTCACTGCTCCTCCCCATCAATAAATCAAGCTGAATTGTCCCAGTAAAATCAAGGAAGGAGAGTACCACAAGAAAAAAGAAAAATTGCTTTTAGAGGTGCTGGGATATCAGGATGCATCTACAGAAGCAACGGGGAAATTCAATGAATTCCTGCTAGGACCCTTAATAAGCACAGGAGCAAGGAACCATGTCATATTTGCTCCTCTACACTGAAGAAAAACCAAACAGACCACCCAACACCACACAGCACCACTGACCAGAATAAAATCTGGGCAAGTTCAGTGCTGAGGGTGGAACTGCGCTCTCTAATACTGCTTGCAGGTGTGAAGGACTGCTTGCAGACAGGCCCAGACACCAACACAGTGGTTAGAGCATCAATACTGGGCTGCACAACCAGAGCCCTGCTGCAGCAGAGTTTAAATTAATCACCAAATAAATAAAGTCCTACGGTAACCTCCAGGAAACTTCAAGTTTTGCTTGAAGGCACAACCTGACTTCAGAAAGCAGCAAAGAAATGGGGCAAGCCCGCACACTGAGCGATCCACATCTCCTCCTGACCTCTGATCAATAGTTCCCATGGATTCCACAGCATCCTGGGTTCTGCTGCACAACCCGATAATCTCTCACATGCTGGCAGAGTGACAACCTGGGTGCTTCACAAGGAATGACAGCCAGTGACACTAAAAAGCCATGGAAATAGTGCCAGACAAGTGTAGCCCTGAGGGCAAAAGCAGAGCACACCAGACTGGTTTCTGTGTCACCTCTTTTAGTGAAAACACCCAACTTGGAGCTTTTGGGAATAATTCTTTAAGATCTCACATGAATCAAACCCTGGTGCAACTGAGCTGCAAGTATTGATACCTTAACAAGTGTCAGATATTCAATTTACAAAAGCATTTATCCTGCCCTGTGCCTTCCAGGTGTCCACCTCCCAAAAGCCTGGCCTGGCAACCAGAGCGTGCCATGGGTTCAGCTGTCAACAGCTTCTGCAGAGGCAGTGGTGGGCCTCTCACAAATGTTGTTGGTGGATCATGTTCGTCAGGAACAAGACAGAGGAGCCTGTTTGTATTTTCCTCGTCCTGGGGGAAGTCTAGATACTGGCCCTGGAATTTGTTAATAGCTAGAAGGTTTTTAATGATGTAGTTTTTAATACCAGAATCTGTCAGGTCAGTAGGTGTTAAACTGTAACAAATCTGAATGGTGACAACCCTTATGAGGGCCTGCAGCAGTCAGACAGGGGGTAATGGTTTAACTAAAAGAGGGTAGATGCTGACCAGATGTAAGGAAGAAATTTGGTTACCATGAAGGTGGTGAGACACTGGCACAGGCTGCCCAGAGAGGCGGTGGAGGCCCCATCCTTGGAAACATCCAGGGTCAGGCTGGATGGGGCTCTGAGCAGGCTGATCTAGCTGAAGATGTCCCTGCACACTGCAGGAGGGTTGAAGCAGATGAGACCTTCAAAGGTCCCTTCCCACCCTAACTGTTCCACGATTCTATGATTACATGTACAGAGTTTTTTCCTCTCGAGCCATTCTTCCCCACCACACATATACTGTGCAGAAAACAAAGCTGCTGCTCTGCAGCAAGTTGCTCAAGAGGCCATATACTTCGGGGAACAATATTTAAAGTGTATTTAGTAATAATTTAATTCACTATTAATTTATGAATTGTATCCCTGTGTGCTAAGCAGCTATGATTTGGGTGGGACAGGGACAGGCAACAACAAAGTATAAGACCAACCAACCCTTTAGTTCTTGAAAATTATGCCAGAAGCATCCATAGGAAGACGGAGGAGTCCCACACTGCAACTTGCAGAACTGGGAACATGCAAGCTGTATCTTTGGGGTTTTTGGGAGGGGTAGTTGTGGAGGGTTTTTTTGAGGAGTGGGGGTGTTGTTTTTTGTTTCTGGTTTTGTTCTTTAACCAGCAGTTCTTCACCCTGGCTACTGTGTCTCAGCACGAGCTCTGGAGTCACTGTGTGTATCCTCTGTAGCAAGAGAGTTGGGAAACTCTAGGAGCCACGTTGAGTACTACACCCCCTCCTTTTTGCTGCAGTCAGGAGAGAAATCACATACCTCGTCAGTGCTCCTTCATGTGCCTTTGGACTCCACAAAAGGCAGTTTCTCCTCCCTTCCTCCTGCATTAGCCAGTTTCACATCAGAAAAAGCCAGACCTCACTTCCCTCCAGGTAGATGGGCAATGTCATGCATAGTTGCTAAAAAAAAAATATATATAAATCAAAGCTTCAGCTTTGCCTGGGCACAACTAAGGAGTCGGAGTGGAGACAGCACACAGGTATTCAACCCTGTGGTATCCTACAGGCACCATAAAGAGGTCTGTACATAATGCAGACAAGAGGAAACAGCTTTCTTTCAAAAAAAAAAAACCAACCCTTTGCTATCCACATTAAAAAGAATTACAAGAGAAAACAAAGAAAAAAAGAAAACTTCCTCCTGCAACTTGTGATTAGAAGCAGGAAGAGCTGTGATGCTGCCTGTTAATGCATGAAAGCCCACTGCAGAAAGAGAATTCACGGTAATAAAACCTCCAAATGAATAATACATAATCCACAGCAATTTTAATAGCTCAGCTTCTGAATCTTACACTGTCATACCTGACATAAAAAGATTGTGATTGATTCATTAGCTACAAATATAAATTATATTTGGATTTTCTTTTTTTTTTCTTAAAAAAGTACCATGTGTTCAATCTTAGGAAGGTAGGAGTCGCATAGGGAAAGATGACAATCACGTGAAAGCTGGCAAAGAGTACACAAACAGATTGTTTACATGCAACATGAAATGGTGAGCCATTAAAAAAGGAACAACAAAAAAAAAAAGGTATCAGACTCCTTCAAAACTGTTCAAATGATTGTCGCCACCAGTTGAACTAACACACCGTTCGAGGGCTCTGAAGCCCTCAGAAACCACCAAGTCTTCCTCCATAACTCCACTCATGTTCCTATTTTCATACACAGAGCTTCCCAGAAACCCAGGAGATTCAGGTTTGTGTTGGTTTCTTTTTCCTTATACACCATTTTAGTCTATTTATTCCATGACTTTTCCTTTCTAGCGAACTCCAAGCACTCAGTCTGCCGGGGCGAACAATCCCTCCCCTTTTCCTACACCGTGCGAATGCTTCAGGCACAACAACCAGATTTTGTCCTTTTTGCTGGCTTGTAGTCTGTGATGTCGACAGTTTGCGGCGGCCCCTCAGCCTTCTGCCGCACGATTATGGGGACCACCATCTCAAACACAGTCTCGAAGAGGTAGTCCACCTTGTATCCCGTTTTTGCACTGGTCTCAAAGCACATTTTCTCCGCCGCTGGCACGTCCTTCTCATCCAGCATTTTGTACTTCAGTATCTTTTTATAGAGGGCAATGGCATCCTCTGCGTGGACTTGTTTTCGCACCTTCGAGCCGCAGCTAGCCACAGGCTTCTCGGGCCTATTTCCATCCGGTGGTAAAGCGCAGTCATCGGTGAGGTCAACTTTGTTTCCCACAATAGCAAAGATGCAGTCGGCACTCGCGCTGTCGGTCAGTGCCAGGAATCTCTCTTCCAGCTCTGTCAGGCTTTGGAGGCTGTTCACATCATACGTGAGGATCACAGCAGCTGCTCCTCTGCAGTACATAGACCCGAGGCCATGGAACTGCTCCCGTCCTGGCAAAGGTTTAAACACAGCAAAGCGTTAGTCTGCTGGAAGCGACGTTATTCACCGAGCAGAAGAGCTTAAGGAATTTAAAGCCAACTGCACAAGTTTGGATGGAGCAGGGAAGGTAAAAACTGTGTTAATTCAGAGCATTTTCGGGGGTTTCCTGCTTTTCCTTAAAAGTGCAACAGTGCCACAGAGGAGCTCAGCTCACCCACCACGTGCTCAATGCCAGAGCAGGGAATTTGTAGAGACCAGTGAGCAAACAAATGTGACAAAAAAAAGTCAGAGGGGCAGAAAGTTAAAAGAAATACTATTTTTTAACTGAATTGCATACCAGTTAAGGCCATGTTAGCAGTTACCCTGCTTGTGTCCACAGACGGCCCATTCCACCTATTTAACCAGTTATAAACAGAATAAGTTCTACTGTTTCAAATTCTGCTAGAACTTACTACTCCTATAAACTCAATACACAGTTTCAAGCACATCCACTTCAGAAATCTGGATCAAAGTCCAGATTCAGTACAGAGGTAATCTACTTCTTCCCAGGTTTTGAAGGGTTTGGTAAGCAGTTTAGTCCCCCACAACATGCCCACAGTTCTCAGATACGTTGGCTTTACAGGAAAAGACTTGTCCTTAATGCTGCCATATAGAGCTTGTATTGATACACATCTGTCCCACCACAGGCATTCATGCTTTTTGGAGTATTAAATGCACACAATATAAAGAACCCTAGCTACATTTAAGAGCTATTTCTATTTTAAGTTGCCCCAAGCCACTCAATAAGCAACAGTAACAAAGCATTTCTTCCCCCTCACCATTCACAGAAACACAGAATGTTAGGAATTGGAAGGGACCTTGAAAGATCACCTAGTCCAGCCCCCCCTGCCAGAGCAGGATCACCTAGACTAAACTGCACAGGAAATTCAGTGAGTGTGCATCAGCACTTCCAGGCAAGCCTGGACGGCCTCCTTCAGATTCATTTCTTGGAAGACAAAATTGATTCTTCTTCAAATTCTGGGAAGCAAGCTGTGCTCTTCAGCAGTTGTAAAGGGACCGAAGGAAATAAGGCAAGAGGCAGGCAAACAGTTTTTTAATTTCCTATTAAGAACTGCAACTTTCCCCAAAAACCTGCTCTGTGTAGAACTCGTAGCACATTCACTTTACTCTCCAAAACCCAATTGAGAAAAAGAGATAAAACACGCTGGATTTCAACCAGCCAGAGCCAGCCTTGGGTCACTACAGAACAGAAGCGTGAATGAACAAAGGGGAAAAAGAAAAAAGATTTTTAAAAGCACCAACTACGCTCTTCTGAACTTTTAAGAATCATCATTTATCAACTCTCTTTGCACAGAGCCTCCATTTATAGAAAAATCTGGAAGTGATCTGGTTACATTAGTTTTCTGCACAAAGCTACTGCCCACCACAAATTACAGCATCGTGAAATGACACTGGAATAGGAAAGGAGGAAGAAAATCACGCTGAAAAATACAGGCCAGCGTATACAGGGAAAACACAGGCCAATGTATATAGGGAAAACACATCTACACACAAGCATGCACAATGGGAAAGTAATTTAGAGCCTATCTACAGTCTGGAATAGAACTTTAAAAAAGATCTTTAATTCACTGTACTAAGTCCTTCGACAAACTTTAGGACAGTACTCCAGTGGTGGCTGGCAGAGAGAGACACAATGTTCATCATTATCAGTAAAACAGAACTGGAAAACACAAGCTAGAACATGAAATCCGAAGCTCACCACACCTTTAACACTTAGCCAAACTCCAGCAACTGCCAAAGAAACAGATTTGAAGAGGTGCAGAGCACGCTGAAGAGGCCTAAAAGAAGCTGGTGGGGATGCTCACAAGCATCCAGAACTTTTGCATGAGGAAAAATGGTGGGATCTCTCAGGCTGGTGAACGATTCGAAAAGAGTATAAATAGATCTCTACAAATTCAGGCCTAATACTGAGAAAGCAACCCAGAAATAACCATTTACTCTTTCTTATCAAGCAGAAAATGTGGATTTCCCATCAAAACAATCATGGATGTAGTTTAAATACTTTCCTAATTGGCAATCAGTGCTATATGGCACTGCAGAGGTCAAAACTTCAATGAATGGAGTTCAGAAAAGCATTAGGGAAAATTTTATGGAGAATTGCTTCTCTGCACTTTTGCATCTCTCTGATTTGTTTTCCTCCAGCAGAAGAAATTATTTAACTGATGATCTGGAAGGCAGAAAAAAAAAAGGGGGGGGGGGCGAGGAAAGAATAGATATGCCTTTGTTTTGGTACACTGGTAAAGGCAAGGGAATGGGGTGTAGGGGAGGGAGTCTGTCAGAGCTTTAATGCTTTTTCTTTCAGTCTCATATTCAAATTTGTGCTTTCAGCTGCACCGTGAGTGAGTTTTTAAAAGTCTCCAATTTTCAGTAGAAGTTTGTGCCATGACCTACTTTGTTTTTATCCAAATTCTGATTATACAGCGGACTGGAAACCACAATGGAACATACATCCTCCCCTGTTCTCCCACTTCAGATGCCTCAGACTTGAAATCCAGCCCCCAAAATCATTTGCTACAGCAACCGGGTACAAGAACAATACTATTGCTTGTATTATGGAATTTGTATGCTAATCTAATCTTGCATGGCATAACATAAACCATGGCATTTTTACACAGTAACTGCAAACAGGCTACTTCGACAACTAATATATTGTTAAAAAGGGGAAAGAGCAGTAAGAAGAATTTACCTTACATAAGGGATTCATTATGTCAGAGGAATTATGGATAGTCTCTCCCACTCACCCACACAGCACAATCTACGTGCAGAAAATAATGCATCGTTTATTTCTGCAGCAGAGTTTTCCTTGTACAGACCACTTCTGACACTGAAGGGCTGGAACAACCCTGGATGTGGAAACCCCCCAAAACTATACAAAGTATTTAATCTAGTATCTGTTGCCAGGGTGTCAAGCAAAACAGTATCAGAAATTACAGCAAAAAACTTATCAGTGCATGAGAGCAGCTAGGCATGCATTGGGGATGGGTCTTTCTTTCTGGGGAGTTATGAGGTCCCACTACATAGAATCATAGAATGGTTTGGGTTGGAAGAGACCCCAAAGCCATCTAGTTCCAGCTCCTTGCCATGGGCAGGGACACCCTCCACTAGGCTTAGGTTGCACAAAGCCCCATCCAACCTGGCCTTGAACACTGCCAGGGAGGGGGCAACTACGTATCTTTTTACAGGAGCTAAGTAAAATGATAAACTCTGAATCCAATAATGAAACAGTTTCATCCTGAAATTAAAAGTAACAGGGAAGAACTGCAGAACTATCAAATAATTCGCAGTCAAAGGAATTGCAAGAACCACCAAATCCACCACAAAGGCACAACATTAGGGAAAATTCCCTAAATGCCAAGCAACCAGAAACTAATTTCCATTTTTCTTTTCATCTTTTTACTTTGTCATGTTTACAGCAGTTTGACAACCCTGCAACCTTATCGCTACCTGCAGTGCCAGGAGGTTTCCAGAGGCTGTTCCAGCAAGTCCATGAAGTCCTGTTGGAGACTTAACCCACTCAGAAGCAATGCGGCCAACAAGCATTTTCAAAACCCTATGATGGTTGTCACAAACCAATGGAAGAATTTTGAGCCAAATGGACCTCAGTCCCATAAAATCTGTTAAGAAACCCAAGGGAGAAAGAAGGGGAAAGCAGACCTTGCAAGAGGCCAACCTGGTAAATAAGCAAGGCTAGATTTAAAGCATGGTGAGACCAAGGCTTTGGTCCAGGCAGCCTCCTACAGCACCCTGACCTCAGCTGGAAGGCAGCAGCCCACGCAAATGTTTTCTCTGGATGGGACCACAGTCTGACGGAGCATCCCCTTCCCTTTCCAGCTCCCGGACCCACTGACAGCAGCCGTGCTAGCCACTGCCCCAGCTTCCTTCCTCTCCTGCCCACCATCCCTGGGGGTGGTACACGATGTAGCCTGTGAAGTTGCAGCAGATGTTTAGGAAACCAAAAAGATTTCCTCCAGCTAGATTTGAATGTTCCTTACCTATCACCTCTTCAAAAGCTTTCACCACAACTTCTGAAGGAGTGTGATTTCCCACACACGTCTTTCAAGAAATCCTCTACCAGAAGAACAAGTTTTAAATCTGTCAGTGTTGAGCATGTACAAGAATGCAAAGCAGACTGTTACCTGAAGTCTTGAGGGGAATAAAACACCTCAAATACTGAAGAGCTAAAAAGGTCATCCAGAAAGTACTGGAGAAAATACCATTGTTAGTCTGGTGTCACAGTCTGATCAGGGTCTGAAATTCTGAGTTCCTGAAGTAAGCATGTAGTGTGGAAAAGTGCATGAAGGTGAGCAATAAAAGCTGTGTTAAAAACTGCTCAGTTAAAAACTGAGTGCAAAATTATCCAGGAAGTTCTCAGTTCATAAACCAGGTATCTTCCAATGATTTTCACTGTAATTTAAGCAATTTGAAGAGCAGAGAGGAATTAACACAAACACAGTTTCAGCTGGTTTTGCCTTTCGAATTCTTTTTCTCCTTTATAACAGAGTCTGAACTTGAACGTACATGAAGTGAGACAGGAACCATGCCCTAAGGAAATAACCAAAACAGGAAAGAAAAGGAAAGCCTGACACCCGTGATGCCGCACAGAAGTCAGCATCAGAAAGAAATGAGAGTTGAGGATTCAGCTGCAGCTCAAAGGGTGACCCTGATGCTCTTGAGTTACCTCAGCGGGAACATCCGCGTGACCACAAGAGCGGACAAAGAAGCTCCTTTTTAAGGAACAGCCTTTCCTTCTGTTTGCACACAAAGCAGTAAAGTTGTGACCCTTTAAAGGACATTAGGGAAAACAATTTTGCTGGGAATTGAGATTTCTCTTCTTGCACGTACACAGAGATACATACCGACTACGAAAGAACAACCAGTGAAGGTCCCTGAAGGCTTCAGGCAAACTCCCCTGCCCACATATGAGTCAGGCTGTAAAGTTTGCACACTGATCAAGTCAGAGTTCTTTATTACCTTGTTCAAGATTGATATTTATTTCTTCTAGGTAGCTTTATCACATTTCCCTTGAAGGGGCTTTATTATGAACCAGACTATGCCTGTGGTTACTTGGGGATAGCAAAGCTGCCCACCTCAAAGGATTAACAGGGGGGGCCATAAGTAGGAATTAGTTGGAAACAAATGAGTCAGAAAGCACTGGGAAGCTCAATTCTTACATATCCATGAGCTATTTGAACACATGACTTCCTGATCCATTAGAAAAATACTTCATTTGGTTTTCCTCCAAGACAAGACACCCCAGAGCATAAAAGTCTCTGGGATTGAAGAGGGGGTGGATGGGGGAGAAAACACAAACCCTCCCTCCCAAGACCCAAGAAACACCAGCCACTTGCTCAATTACAAATGAGCAACCAGAAAATTCATTTAGACTCCACCTTAGCCTAGTATTATACATTCACAATGCACGCACAATGCTGTATTATAGAATATATTTGAGTACATTGAAGTTTCAGATGCAACAGACCTCTAGGTCAATTAAAAATCAACATGACCTTTAGTTTGTTCATACTCATTACTGAAATACACGTCAACATTCAAGGCATGAACTGCCCCCTATTTCAGGAGCTTCTATTTAAGTTAAGTTATTTTCATGAGATATGCATGCCTTGGCCAAAGCATAATATAAACATAGGAAAGTACTGATCTGAACACTCAAAGGGCATCACTTTCATGTTTAGAACTTGAAAGCTACACATGGAAGAAAGTAACAGCAACATGGGTTAAGAGAATGGTGAAAAAAGGAATATTCTAAAGCTCTCCAAAGTAAAAACAAAGGCAGTCAAGAAAGCAGGCTCAATGTAATATACGATTGGGACAAGCCTACTGCATTTCTAAATGCAACTTACTCTCAACTGCCAAGTCAAGTATCTTTATCTCATAATAAAAGAAGATTTAAAATGTCAAAAAAACACACCCCCAAACCCTTCTTTTTCCTTAAATCTGTGCTTGTTTGGGTTTGGGTTTTTTTACTTAACAACTACTCTGAGGTCTGAAGGATCCTAAAATACCCAAGAATTTGTTCCCTGCAAACGTCCCCACTTTAGAAACATGAATCATTTTAGGCTTCTAAGATCCCCTCTGGAAAAAAGCAGTTCAACTAGCAGGAAAGCCAGATGGACAGGAGCAATCACTGACTTCTCACTTGGGCAAGGGGAGAAATCATGATCAAACTGAGCCCTGTCCTTCAGTCAGTTTTAATTATCATACTAGAAATACCACACCCCCGCTAACAAATGTTTCACTTGGACACTCCGGTGGACAAGAAACTTATGAGCCAGCACTGTGCTCTTGCAGCTCGCAAGGCAAATACTCTCCTGGGCTCCATTAGAAGAGGGGTGGCCAGCAGGGACAGGGAGGTGATTGTCCCTCTCTACTCTGCCCTCGTGAGGCCCCATCTGGAGTACTGTGTCCAGATCTGGGGCCCCCAATACAAGAAGGATGTAGAACTGTTGGAGAGGGTTCAGAGGAGGGCCACGAAGATGATTAGAGGGCTGGAGCACCTGCCCTACGAAGAGAGGCTGAGGGAGTAGGGTTTGTTCAGCCTAGAGAAGAGAAGGCTGCGGGGGGACCTCATTGCAGCCTTCCAGTACCTGAAGGGAGCATACAAACAGGAGGGGATTCAACTTTTTAAAAGGGTAGACAATGACAGGACAAGGGGCAATGGATTGAAGCTAAAGGAGGGAAGGTTTAGATTAGATATTAGGGAGAAGTTTTTTACAGAGAGAGTGATGAGGTGCTGGAACAGGCTGCCCAGAGAGGTGGTGGATGCCCCATCCCTGGAGGTGTTCAAGGCCACGTTGGATGGGGCCCTGAGCAACCTTGTATAGATCCAGGCCTGGAGGTTGTTGGCCCTGCCTGTGGCAGGGGGGTTGGAACTGTATGAGCCTTGGGGTCCCTTCCAACCCATGACATTCTATGATTCTATGACACAAAAAATAATATAAAATTGAGGACTTGAAAGAGAAGAACAGATCTGCTGCATAATCACTACCTATGGATTACTTCAATTCTACTTCAATTCCCTCAGATCTGGTTGTAGAAAATGACAGTCATTCAAAACCATTTTTACAATAAATGGAAACAATTAACACAACTTCAGTCTGTGAAGCATTTTTCTTTTCACTCCAAATTAAAACATAAAACCAGATAAAACCACATAAAGGCACCATCAGGTTACACACACGGTTCTCTCTCACCAGCACTCACATGCTCTGCATCACAGACATTATTCACAAGCTCATGCCCAAAGTCACCAAGAGCCAAGCCTGACAGCATGCAGGTATTTATACCAGTGCTTTTATAGAGATAAAGGAAATACACTGCATGAGCTCTTCTCCTCTCACAGAGGCTGGCACTCAGGAAGGCAAACATACCAAGGACATTTATTTCCAGTGTTACAAATACCATCCCATAAAAAAAAAAAAAGATCAAAATATTCAAATGGAGGCAAGTCCCAGGCTCAAAGGGACCGATGGTGTGTTTGAACTGCCCGACATAGACGAGGAAGCCTTGTGAGCCATGAAGGGTCAGGCAGGAGATGCTTTCTAACACATTTAACTCTGACATTGGAATGAAAGGCAAATCTCAAGAGTTCAGTGTGCTGTCATACAGGAGGAATGTGATGTTACTTTCCTGGGCTGGAAGTGTCATTGCGTTATGTCCCTATAATCCCGTCCCCCGCTGAACTCACATACAGAAACCTTATCCAGTCTACTAGCGGATTATAGAATGGATTTCTACCAAATATTAAAGTGTTCAGTATTCTAGATCTGTTTTCACCTGAGCAGCCTGATAAATTCCTTGAGAAAAATTATTTGATGAAACAGGAAATGTCTTGGCAGTATAATCCCACATTTATGAGCTGTGGTGCCACAGTAGGGCTTTTATCCTGAGAGATTAAGCCGCACTCTTCTGTGTAAACACAAGTATTAAAGAGAATTTTTTTAGAAGCCTACTAAACTACCATTTGGGGATAAAACATATCCCAAAATATATGTAAAACTGTATTATTAGGGAACTGAAGTGAATCAAAAATGAGAAAAAATATACATCAGGGTATAACTGAAGGGCCTTTTGAAAGGATTGATTTCTAAACACAGTTTTTAAAATAAGAACTGAGATCTTTTATCTTCAGGGGATAACCACTTGTCCCTTGCAAACTTATGCAGGAATATTTAACATATTAATGCATTCTCCATGGAATAAGAGGAGGGGTTACGATAGTATTTGGGAAAAACTGGATGAGATGATGAGCATTACTAAGCATCAACAGCTATTACTGGGGGATTCAACCTCCAATGCAACATACAGAGGAAAAAGTAAAACTTGCTCTTTATTTCCATTCCTTTACATAAAAAAAAACCCCAAACATCCTTTCAGGTGCCTAAATTAGCTATTAGCATTCTGCCAAGAGAAGGTAACTACCTCCTGGAAGATTAGTCCACACCAGCAACCACCAGCGTGCATTAAGAAAAGCATTCTACTCCTATTTCCCTTGCTTTAGTTAAGGGCACTAAACCCACAGATCATTATTTCTACCCCTACTACATTTCTCACACACACAAAAAAACCACCCCAACAGCAAAAACAAAAACACCCAACACAAAACCCACCAAAACCAACAAAAAACCTACACTGGATATGGAAAGAGATATGGAAAGCAAGAAAAAGATGGAAAAATAGTAAGTTTTTAAAAAGCATAAAGACAAACTACAGAGAAAAAAAAGGCCAAACAAAGTACACCACACCCTGCATCATGTATGAGGTTTTGCTCTTTTTGCTCTTTTTCTAATACAAAGGGAGCATGTGAATTCAATTTTTTGAGTTGGAATGAACACCAGTAAGGCTGGGAAAGGAATCTGTCTGGAATCTTTGCAAACAAAAAGAATCACTAGAAGGCATCTGAAATAAAGACGAAACTGGGCATTTACTTACTGGAAATTGAAATTCTACTACACTCCATACCTAAGAAGAGTAATAAGTTGAATTAAAAAAAAAATAATCCAGATCTCTTTTTAGCCTACTTCTTTCCCCTCCTCTTCAAATGCAATAACTAAAATAAAAATAGAAAAAGCCATAAATAAGGTTTGTGGGATATGTTTCAGCAGGGACCAACAAATACGAAGTACATAAAAGATTTTGCCCTAAAATTCTAGCTACTTCACCCTCCTTCTGAAAGATGAGCCTTCCCTTAAAAGGAATAGTGACTTTGCTACTAGTAATGCTCTATTTCTTTACAGATTCAAGCTTCTTCCTAGGTTACAGCCTTTTCAAAAGGAAACTTGCCTTAACAGCCAGCTAAAACAAATGACAGTAACAATTTATGATCAACTTGTGTCTCATTTTCATGTTTTTTATCAGTAAAGAGCTCTCATAATTCTGTTTCGGCTGTGTTTCCTTTTTTAATTTTTTGCTATATACACCCTGAGCAGCTACCTTTCAAGACAGCCCTGATGGGCTGGGAGAACCACCCCCTTCGTGCCCCTACCCTTTCCGAGAACAGCTTTCCCTCGTCAAACTTGAACTATACCAACAGGTCAAGCATCTTCAACTGCCTCTTTAATCGCTATTAAAACACCATTTCCATTAACATTCCAAGAATGATACTCTGGCACAACTGACAGAAAACAATTCCTCCAAAGAAGTTCTCTTAAATGGGCCTTTTATTGGTAGGACAAATAGCAAGCTGAGAAGTTATGCAAGGATAATGGCAGCGTGGCGTGTGGCATGTCACATGCCAAGCTCTCTATGACGCAGGTTAACGACCTGCAGGATCATCTGAGCTTTATCTGAAGATGGTGGTTTGTTACAATATGTTTTTCAGCAGCAAAAGGGCACCCCAAAAAAAAAAAACCATTTAATAAGAGCAGCAAAACAGAAAGCAATGGGGATTTAGGTTTATTTCCTATCCTCCATAAAGGCTCTCTTTCTCTAGGCATGTGCTGGCAGAAGCTCCAAAATAAATGTTTCATCACAACATGCCCAAGAAAGGAGTCAAAAGGCACACAGCTTTAACTCATAGCACACCTACACAGAAGCCACAACTGAAACATGGGTAAAAGTCTGCTGTGGTGGTTTTTTGGGTTCTATTTTTGGGGGGGATGGGTTTGACAGTTAACAGTGTGAGAGCTTATGGAGAAATAGGCTTTTAAGTAAAAGCTTCACTTTCTGAAGGCAGCTAAACTAAGAGCAGATGCCTAGCAGCTCATAGTGGTGCCAATCAATCTGTTGTTACCTCCTGTAGCGCACACCGGGTCAGAGACACCCAAAAAAGACAACTACTGCAAATGAAACTCTCTCACTCACACCTCAACTGTAATAAACATCCCCCAAATCCTGTATTATTCAGTCATGAACACTTTAAATATTCTTGGAAACTTTTTTTAATCCAGCCCTGAAGAGTTGTTTGGCAATTTTCACTCCATAGCCAGCAGTGGAGATTTCCATTACTGGTTCCCAAAGACCCATTAGACACACAAGGAGGAGGAGATCAAGTTCATAAGAGGGAGGAGAGGAAAAGAAATAAAAGGGAAAAAAAAAAAACAAAACCTTTCACAGAGCAAGGCCAGAGATCAAGTGTAATCCTCATTCGAGCCTGATCTCCTGCGTAACAAAGATGACAATTTCTCCCAGCCCTCATCTTAAGACTAAGGAAGAATTTGTATTTTATAAAGCAACAAGAGAGACGTTAATGTCCCACCAATTAGTTTGCTGCATTGCAGCTTTCAAACTCTTTCACCTTCATTATGTATCTTCTTCAAGACAACAGAAAAAAGAAAAAACAAACAAGACTAAACAACCCTACAAAAAACCCCCACAACAGTAATACCACCACTGAAAAACCTCACTCCCCTCTCTAAAAGGTATTCCTCCTTGGTAGGCCAAACAAATCAAGATTTTTGTCATATTCAGGCTCTTTGTCTCTAGCAGATTCCTCCAAGCCATTAACTATACCTGTAGCTCTTTTCTCCAACCTTTCTGTATTACACAGCCAAGACTTTGAGTGCAGTTTTGGGTGCCACAGTACAAGAGGAACAAAACTATTGGAGAGTGTCCAGAGGAGGGCAACAAGGATGGTGAAGGATCTGGAGGGGAAGTCTTATGAGGAGAGGCTGAAGTCCCTTGGCTTCAATCTGAAGAAGAGGAGGTTGAGGGGAGACCTCATCATGGTCTATGGCTTCCTGATGAGGGGTAGCAAAAGGGGAGGCACTAATGTCCTCTCTTTGGTGACCAGTGATAGAACCCAAGGGAACAGCATGAAGCTGCAACTGTGGAGATTTAAGTTGGATATTAGAAAGAGGTTCTTTACTGAGAGGGTGGTCGGGCACTGGCACAGGCTCCCCAGGGAAGTGGTCACAGCATTAAGCTCAGCTGCATTCAAGAACCTCCTGGACGATGCTTCCAGTCCCAGGCTCTGACTTGGCTGGGCCTGTGTGGAGCCAGGAGTTGGACCAGATGATCCTTAGGGGCCCCTTCCAACCCAGTATGTGCTATGATTCTAAGACTGTAAGAGTCTCACCAAAGTTATGAGCTTACTCAGATTTTTCACTGCTGTCATCCCTCCCAACACTTGGCAACGCGAGGTACCAAGAGGTCAGTTTTTCATCTACTGCCAACTCAATGGACCTTGCAAAATACATATTCTTGCCCAAACAAACCCAGCTTAACCTGTTACCAGCGTCCTACACCACATGTCTCTGTTCATTTGCTGCCTTACAGATCTGTGTAGTCTACATATTTCTAGCTACTATCATCTTTGTTATAAAGAAACTTATAAGCTCAGTGCCTTCAGACTAAATGCATATTCATGGTATCTATAACCAGCAGTATCTACACTGGACAAAGGAGCTGCACAACTCCTATATAAAGCAAAAGAAATACTATCAGAGAAGATCCCTACTATCTACAAGAACTAGCCCATCAAATAGTTTCAGCTTTTCTGAGCCAAAAGAGTACCTGGGAATCTTTTCTGGTGCATAAAGTAAAAAAAAAAAATGTATTTCTTGCTGACAAGAATAAATCAGAATTTAGCATTAAAATAATGACATTAAGACCAAGCTTCTAAATTCAAAATAATTTTAATTTCAAAATCAAAGTTCCTGCATAAACACCAATTTTACTCCACTGTGCTTTGTATCTGAAGTTTTAAATATAATCAAACTATGCACAGAGTAACACAAAGTATTACACTGGAAAAAGCTCCTAACCATACTACTTAGCATACTTTTCAAAAACAAACAACACACACCACCCCCAAAAAAGCCCACACACACTACCCAACACAAGAACAAATACTTATTTGCAGCTGAAGATCCCATTGACACCTCTACAATCCCAAACAACCACCCATTTTATTTAGTTCTCCTGATATACTGCGTTTCTTTTTAAATGAAGGAAATAACCCCAGAAGCTTCAAGCAATCCACATGTTCTTCAGCTGTCTGGAAGCCTAGTGCCTTGTACAAGAAGAACAGAATTGACCTTAGCCCCAACAGTCCAGCAAGCGTTATCTTGAGTGCATCTGCAATGCAAACTGGAAAGAATGACACCGGTATTTATCTGCTTCCCTCTGAAACCTCACAGTTGTGTAAGGAGACGTTTTATCTAAACACTTAAGTCTGGCAAAAGAAACAAGGGTACCTCAGATTTATGGGACTTTATCATCCTGTCAACAAGCAGATGCTCCACCAGAACTCCAGCTGAGACCTAGCATCAACACCATCTCTACCAGAAAGATAATGTGACAGGCTGCTTGAGAGTTAAATTTATCAAGCTCCTGTATGGCTGTACTAAAATAGGAGCAAGAGTGCAAGGATGAATTTAGAAACTGGAACCCAAGTAAAACGTGAGCATTGATGTGTGATTCTTCTAAAGCTTTAAGTTTAGAAGACAATTTAAACTGCTACTTGGAAACAAGCAGGTCATTTGGCAGATGACCCCCTTTATGAAAGACATGATCAGAAGTAAACCACAAAGGGTGGAAAAAACCCCCTTTGAACTTACTTTGTCAGAGTTCTGCAGGAAGCATTGGGATTGAACACTTAAGTGCAGCAGCAGTGCTTGACAGTCAAATATTGCCCAGCAGTGGGTCTCAAAGTGCCCTGTTACAGGGCAGGGCTGTAAAACAACCTCGCCTGTGTCAGACACCCACTTCTGAGTTGTGCAAGAAGCCTTTTGGTCATAACACCCTCTGGAACACCAATCCATCTTGTCCAAGAAAAGTACCCCCTAGAGAAAAGCAGTAATTTTCCTACAGGATGAGCTCTAAAAGCAGCCTGTTTTTCTTTCCAGTACCTGAAAAACTGATACTTTTTCCTTTAAATTTACAATTTCTTTTCCACTGGGGAACAGGCACTGCATATGAGCTCAGTTCTCTATACAGCTGCTAAGCAGAGGCGGTTACCGAGTCCTTATCTTCAGAGTCACGCTGCTGCAGAAAGGGTATCTTCAAAGCCCACACTCCCTCCCCAAGTTTGCTCTTCAAACTGAGGAGTAGGCCCTCAGCTCAGACTGGAATGCACGGCTGGGTGTACTTCAGCAGAGTTTGGCTGGAGTCGTGTGGCCAGGAGGTCACTCTGCACAACCTGGATGTGTTACAACGCTCAAGAAGGAACTGGCAAGGGAACTTGGCTTCCAGTTCACCCAAGCAAACATTGATACGGGTGTGTGATTTGAAAAAAAGAGAAAAAAGAAAAAGATAAATCAAATAAAATCCAGAGATGGGTAGGGTTTATTGTGATTGCCTCATAAATGTATCTCAGTAACCATTACGAAACGCTACTGCTGGTCAGGCATTCCTGCCAGCTCAGTGAAGAGCCTGCAAGTCAGTGTCTGCCCATTCCCTGACAGACAAAAAATGCTTCCTGTTTTTCTTCATTTTTATTCCTGTTTTAAGTTTACTTAGTTTTGTCAACTTCCTCAATAGATACGTTGCTTTTGCCTTAGATACCTCCTTACAGCTTTTTTTTCTAAACAGCAAAAATCCCCCACAGGATTTTTGCAGAACTGGAACTACAGACATAGCAGTTTTCTGCAGCACAAGGGTAACTACATGCACACAAAGACAATCAATCCAATACACCATACCATTTCTTGAGCAAGGAAACACCATGAAATTAATAGACATCTTAAGTACAGTAACATTTTCAAGAAGAAATATAGTTCATTGTTACTGATCACAGATGCTCTTTGGATAAATAAATAAAATGAAATGGTCTGATGTATTAGAGATGCTGTTTTCCATGTTACTCCTTTAAGCCCAAACACACCTTATGTATTTCTGCCTCTTGGTTGTCTTTGAAGTCCCTTCCCAACTATAGGAAGCCAAACCACCAATGTGCAGCTACAAACTTCACTGTGCACACCCGCACAAGGGGAGCCATGCAAGAACACAGTAAATTAGCTTTCTCTTTCATGGATCCACAGCAGAGCTTCACTTCCAAGAGCAGCAGCTATGGCAGTACCTATTTCCCGTCAGCCCCACCTGAATGACACCTTGTTCCATCCCACTGTCAGCACTTAGGAAGCAGTTGCAGCAGCAGTGATGGGCTGGCAGAGCCCAGAGCTGCCCCTCACACAGTGCTCTGCTCCAGGGCCATCCCAAGACACCAGCCTGGGTTTCAAACACTGCAAAAACCTCAGTCTTCAGACATTTCCAGGGATCTCCAGGGTGCTTTTACCTCAGCACTGGGGCACCAGAAGCAACAGCTTTTTAGCCTTTGATAATGACCCTTGGAAGACTTGGAGGACAACCCTGTCAACACAACCCAGGAATGCACATTCCCACCATTCCCCACAGCCAGAGACCATACTCTTCTCCCACAGCAGCAGCAGCAGCATGGCTTTGTAGAGATTTGGGGCCCTACCACGTAGAGAGAGGGACCCAAGCATATTTGCCATGGTTCCTTTTGGAAATAAAATTAATTACTAAGCCGTATGCCTCAAGCACTATTTCCATAAGTCTTTCATCCTACTAGTACCTTTCCAGGTTGAATAGATGTAGATGACAGGAAGAGGAGGACTAGAAATACTTCCAAGTGACCAAGCTTTTACAAACCAGAAGTTAATGCAAGACAGCAGCTGAATGCTGGTAGTCATCACTGCTCACTACACAATTTAAAAAAAATGTCTATGAATCACAATGTTCGTATTCTGAAAAACAGAGGTGAGGTTTCACCAAAAAAGGGACTTAAGAGCTGGCAAGCTGTCATCTCTGAAGTGGCCTTCTGTGCCACGTATTTTAAAAGTGAGAAATGATTCTTGCAAACATAACAAATAACACAGAATTGTCTGAAACACCTGAAGCCACAGTTATCAGATCAACAGCAGGCACCCACAGATGGTCTGCCCCAGCAGGTACTCAGTAAGTGCCTCTTATTTAAGGTTGAGCTATCTTCTGGTGAAACGCAACTCAACTGTAGTAATTATTATATGCTGCCTCCTGATTTGTAACACCCTTCACTAGCAATCTGAAGAATACTTAAACCTTGCTGAACAGGTAGACACAAAGGCCGTGGATCTTGCAAACTGAATTTTTTTTTAAAATGTACTTTTTATGACAAACTCACATTTGTAACATGGAACATCAACCTGGGCCCACTCAATAGACAGACAGCTTTAATGGTTTGTTTCAATGTCAGTTCATTTATAGGCAAGTTCTCAACTAAGAACACATGCAATTACTTCAAATATAATTTAACCTCGAGATAAATTGCTTCTACTCTTTACCAAGCACCACCAGCTTCTACTCAGCTGAAGTCTTCTTCACTGGTCGCCTCTGCTGTTTGTCAAAAGCAGGAGGAAGTTCTGGTGGGCTGTCTTCAGCAAGTATCAAACATGGCAGACCACGCCAGACACACAAGCTGCTGCCTGGTTTTTACCTGCCTGTACTTAAACTTGTTCACCTCATTCAGATAATTTTATGGCAGAACACATGGCTTATGCTTTCAGAACTTGCACTGGCCAAGATGAACGCGTGGCTTTCACATTTCCAGCACTGCACCCACCTTTTAATTCCACTCCTGGTTTCCCTGCCCACACTCCTAACAGCGTAGGTAGTATTCAGTGTTAAGAGCCATTAACTTGAGGATTAAAGATTGATCTTGTCTCATTAGCGTTTGCCAACCTGGCACAAAGAGACTACCACTAAAACCCATAAACAACTCTGTTCTGAACTTTCTATACAGAATACACTATAAAGAGCAACTCTACTGCTGTCCAGTGTCTACCCATTTGACCCTCATGCCATGAGGGGAAGCTACTTACCAAAAGGGAACTGCCTTCAGATTTGCAAGCGATACATTCTTTCCTAATTAAAACAACAAGGCAGCATCTCTAGGTCACAATGCATTCTGTTACACAAAAACCTGATACAAGGCAACTTCTCCACTTCCACTGGGCTTCCAAGGCTTGAAGTGGGTGGGGGTGTGGAGAGAGAAGCTGAGCAGGACAATGTAGAAAGGGCACACAATGCTAGAACAGGAAAGGAGATAAAGGAAACAATACCGTGTGATACATACAGCTATCTGTGGTGCGAGGGAAAGCTCACGTCCTAACCACAGCCTTAATGCAGCATTGTTCCTCATAGAAATAAGAAGTAATCCTACTGGCAGGGGTTGGAGGAGTTGTTTGAGTTATATTCAGTTTTACAAAATGAAAAGATTGACTCCTCAAATAAACACCACCATGCATCAGGAAATAAATAAATAAATCACTCATTATACCAGTGGTGTGTGTTTGTTTTAAAACACCTATGTCCAACTTGCAGCAACCCACAGGATTTGATGATCCCTTTTACAAAGATTGGAAGATGGTAACTCAACTACATTAGGGCTTCTTCTGTCATTGTTTTTTTTTAAACTGTAAACCACTACATGTTCTGGTCATTTCTCCCTTTTCTGAATGAACCAAAGTCTTTGCTTTTTTTGAGAGCAAATGACAGCCAGAGAATGAAAATAAATACATGATAAACAAAAATCCCTCTAAAAATATAATCAAGAATCTTATTTTTAACTTCAGCAATTAAAAGGAAAGCACCAACAGATCTGTGCATCCAAATCACAAACCCCACCAGAAAGAACAGGAACTGAACTTCTTGAGGACTTTCACACCATAAGGCATTAAACTGCACAAAGCTTCAGTCCCATCGCTGAAGCAACCTTAACCACCCGAAAGGGAAGTGTCCCTTGGGAGCAGATGCTCAAGTGAAGGTCACTGCAACCAGGGCACAACATCACACATAGATGTTTTTATACTGCTGTCTGAGTGTATCAGGAATGTGAACTTAAGCAGAAATCAGAGTTGGTTGATTCCACATCAGGAAATTATAACCCAGCCAATGTCCATCCTGTAAACATTTATTTTGTTTTAAAGGCTATTTCAGTCTACCTAACTTTTGCTTGATGTTCTTCATTACATACACTACATGCTAATTTCCCTACTCCCAGGCTGTTTCTTTGAGGTTTCTAGTGAATATAATCTTACAGGAAGAACAAATTCCTGAAGATCTAACTAAGCCATCCTTCATTTTACAGATAATGATATCATTAAGAAAAAATAAAATATCAAGTGTTTAAATATCTGTGGTGAAATACGGCTAAAAACTCCTAAGTAGTCATTGGCTGCAGCATGTAAAATGAAAATATCCTGCTATTTCATCTGTAATGAAGGCCATAATTTTTAAACTAAATATATAAGGCCAGTTGGATGGATTAAGTCAATTAACAAATTAAAGAAAAAAATGTCAGTGGACCAGGAGGGCAGGCAGAGAGAACAGGGAGAAGTATCTGTATCAGATGCTTAATTATTATCGAACAAAATATTTCCAGTCTTCAGTTTATTAACCTGTCGACCGGGGGTGGGGGGAAAAAGGAAAAGGAAGTATTGTCTGGAGCAAAGTAGTGCAGTTGACATGATAGAAGGCCGAGATGTCATCCAGAGGGACCTGCAGAAGCAGGCCCATGTGAACCTCATGGTGTTCAACAAGGCCAAGTAGAAGGTCCTGCACCTGCCTCAGGGCAATCCTTGTCATCAATACAGGCCGGAAGATGATGTGATTGAGAGCAGCCCTGCAGAGAAGGACTTGGTGTTGGTAGATCAGAAGCTAACATGAGCCAACGATGCACGCTCGCAGCCCAGAAGGCCAACCATATCCTGGGCTGCATCAAAAGGAGCACAGCCAGCAGGTCAAGCAGGTTCTCCTCCTCTACACTGCTCTCCTGAGACCCTACCTCAAGTACTGTGTCCAGTTCTGAAGTCCCCAACATGGAACAACATGGAAATGTTGGAATAGGTCCAGAGGAGGGCCACAAAGATGATCAGAGGGCTAGAGTACCCTCTCCTGTGAAGACAGGCTGAGAGAGTTGGACTTCTTCAGCCTGGAGAAGAGAAGGCTCCAGGGACATCGTATAGCAGCCTACCAGTACCGAACAGGGCCTACAGGAAACCTGGGGAGGGGCTGTTTACAAGGGCATGTAGCAATAGGACAAGAGGGAATGGTTTTAAATTGGAATGGGTTAGATTTAGATTGGATAGTAGGAAAAATATTATATAATAATTCTAATTATATAGTAAATAATTCTACACTATGAGGGTGGTGAGGCACTGGAAGAAGTTGCCCTGGGAGGTGGTGGATGCCCCCTCCCTGGAGGTGTTGAAGGCCAGGTTGGATGGGGCCTTGAGCAGCTTGGTCTAGTGAGAGGTGTACCTGCTCATGGCAAGGGGGTTGGAACTTGATGATCTTTGAGGTCCCTCTAGCCCCAACCATTCTATGATTCTATATGACAAGTTACCTTCATGACAGAAAAAAGTAAAAAAAGAATTTGCAAAGGGCAAAACAGAAACAAGCTGGAAGCACAGAATCTTTAAGTCATAACAACACATTAACCTATTTGAGTATTGAAAGTTTTAAACATATATTCTCCTAAAGTCCTGTTTCCACCAGGTTATAAACTAGACTGTAATTTTTTTTGCTCCAGTGGAATTGGCGAAATGGCAAAAGCTGAAATACGCATTTTCTTATGTTTGTTTTAAAATAAAACACTAATAAATTCAAGCTCATACAGGTCTTTAGGCTGTCAGCAGAGCTCTTCCATGATGGTTCCTCAGTAGGCCCATGCAAAGCCAACTTCAATTCTAGACTGCTTCCTAAGAAATGGAAAGATACACCAGAAGATTCACAACTACATCTTAAAAACTATCTCCCTTTAAAAATGGTTTTTTTCTACATTTGTTGGGTTTTGTTGTTTGGGGGTTTTTTCCCTATGCTCGGGTAGGTTAGCAGGATTAGGAAATCTTGTATGCTTATGTAGTTGGTTGTCCTAAAGGTGAAGGATGTCTTCCTGATGGTTGTCCTCATGTGAAAGATGGCAAATGATGGCAAACTACTTATGTTGAAACTTCATTCAAATTAAAACCCCCTCATTTCCTTTGAATGCCTCTGTTCTCAGCACTACCACTTGCACAAGCTAAGTTTAATCACCAAGTTCAAATCTCAGGGGAAAGGAATTTACCACAAGTTTGATGACTTTTGATCAAATCCCAGGATCTTCTACCCAGCATTCACCTGAAAGAAAGCAAATCATTCAGGCTTGGGAAAGTGATTCTTTCTATTCCATAATTTTTAATGGTTTCAGATGTATCCACCACAGACTCAGCGTCTTTCTCGATGGAGACCCAAACAAAGGTAACTTGTTGGGATATTTTGCAATAGTATAATGTGACTCAGATGAGGAATTACCAAGTTCACCTTTAGTTCAGCCACTGAAACAGAGCCACAGGAAAAAATAAAAAAATCACTTGGAAGCTCACATGGCTAGTGGCTTCAACACAAGACAGTAATTGTAGAGAAGCAAGCAACTCATCTATGATACAAGACGTGATTGCAGTATGAAGTAAAGGTACCTGGACTAGCTGAAGCATCAGAAACAGCTCAGCCAAGGCCCCATGAAGCTGTTATAAGCCTCCCTGGCTTTGACATTTGTGCACCACGGTGCGTATTTACATGTGAGATGAAAGGAGAAAAGTACTCACCACACATGAGTGCTCAAAAAAGTAATTGTAAAACCATATAGCTAAAAGCTAAACTGCCCTCCTGCACTTGTTTTTCAAGCACCAGTCACCTTCCTTCTGAAGGAAGTTCATTGCCTAGTCTATAGAATAAGGTACCACAACAAAGACTGCCTAAGTTCAAGCACCTAAATATGCAGTACTAACTTTAAGTCGTTATTTATTTTTCATTATGGAATGTACCTGGTACCCAGAAATAACCAGAAGTAGGTCAACATGAGTTCCTTTGTACACAAGCATCTCAGTTTCACAGCTAATTAAGGTTTTGCTGTTCCACCCAACACTACTTACCCTGCTAGACAGAAAACTATTAAGGAAAAAAGTATCCCATCCTGTTCAGTGTTTTCTCCCTCATGTCCAAACTGTTGAGTTGTCATTCCTTAGACAGCTCAGACCTACCTTTCACAAACATTAACAAACTGATGAGTGCAACAGAGCATTAAATAACACACTGTCTTGCACGGAACACTTGAAGCCTCTGCGTATACCCTACTCAGAAGCCTGTTTTACAGAAGCAAAGGATCCAGTTCTCCCACCTGTTCCTGATCTACAAAGAAGATAAATTTTCATATGTCTGCAATTTTTGTCAGCAGCTTTGTCACTGCATTTACATCGTTTGCCTAACCCATTTCTCTTGTTCATGCCTCACTCTCTCATACGTTCTCAGCACTGTCACAGAGCAGACAGCCACCACTTAAACTAACCTTTCAGCTGTCAAGTCAGTTTTGACAGAGATATCTGGAAAACGCACTGCTCCCTTCAGTCAGCGGGGAAGAGAAGATGCAATGCCGAAGGCACAAACTCCTCGTTATGGAGATTCTCAGTATCACGCCAACCTAGGACCTGGGGCTTTAAAACATGGGTTTAAAATAGACTCATTCAATCAATTCAAGGACTCGTACAGACTCATTTGTATCAGCAAAGAAGAGAAGCAAAATTTTCACAGAAAAACAAGACCGCAGGGCATGCACCAGAGACTAGATAAATGTAAATATACATATATATTTTTTTTTCTTGTTTTCCCTTCTGCCATCTGTTCAGAACCACTTGCAAATGGTCAATATTAACCCCTTTCTCCCTTTTTACACTATGACTTGGGCTCAGGCCTCACACCAGGCTAAAATTAGAAATCAAACGCAACCTCTTTTGTTACAGAGTTTGGGGCACTACCAGGGACTCCAAAGTCACTAATGTTCATCAAGTCTGAATGCTGTGGCACGACACTAGACAGCTTTTGCCAGACACAGCTCTCAGGTCACTGATACTATTCAAGAGAGAGTCTCACTGAACTGTCAAGTAGTATCCCCCTTTGGCTAGGGCAGCGCAGTCACTTTGCATGCTACTATTAAATACCACATGCAAAGCAGGGATCGAAGGTGGGGGCTGGAATACAGAAGTTACCTCAGAGATTCATACACGACATTTTTTCTTGGCCTGCATCAAACCCAACAAACAAGTGGCTGACCCTCCCCACGAGCTGACATTCAAATTATACATTAGAACAAAATTCCTCCTGCAGTAAAGTGAATTAGCCATAGCTGAATGAACAAACTGTGCTAATGTTGCCTCCTGTTTCTTTTTGACGTTTGTCCATTTTCCACAATTCCCTTTGACAAGCTATTTCCATATTTTTACTTCATTTACATACAAAAGCCCTTTCAGCAGCAGAGAACTCGCCACCTTTGACTTGACCTGTAGATCGTTTAGTTTTTAAGCTGCAGGGCATGACAAATAAAACTTACTCCAGGACTTTATCCAGGCAATTCACTGCTTCTTCATATCTTCCATATCACTTCCCAAGTTATTCTGCTCTTTTCAGAATACTTTTTTTTCTGCAATGAAAGTTATCTGAGTACCAGTGTGGAGGTACTGACAGGCTGACTCCTATTCTTACTTCTCCCAGCAGAGTGGTTCCAAAGAATGTTTATCAATACAGTGATAGGCACTTTATATATATAACTCTATATATATATAAATATAAATATCTGGTACACTGTTTGACAACAAGCCCATGCTTTCAGGAACAGTCTGAAGCTAAACCTTTACTCCTGCCTCTGAACCTGCTTCAGAGGCTTTAGACAGAGAGTTCACTGACAGTGAATTCTTCAGGGATTTTTCCCCCATGTACACAGGAGATTTTTCTCAGCAGCTATCCATACTGTCCCCCTCTGAACTTCTACTCTTATGGTTTCTTTTTTGATACAAGGACTATAACCCTACCCAGTAATCCCAGGGAAGCTGCACTATTTATGTAAGAGGCACTAGTCCTCAGCTGTCATTGTTTCACATGCAACAATTATGAACAATTAATATGCAGAGGCCAACACCATATTCTGCAGGATGATCTGCCCAAAGGCAGAAGGGAAATGAAAAAGAATAAAAAAAAGAAAAACATTTTCAAGCATCTTGGTGGGCCCTGAACTGTGGCTCACCAGCAACAAGCTTAAGGTATTTTATTCTCCATAGTTTCCATCTTGTATCTTGAAGTTCCAGCCTCCTGAACACAGCTACACGCTCAGTCCAAGACACTTTTTAAGGCAATATCCTCCAAGCCCTTCCACTAAACGGTCTCCTCGGTTAAACATACCTCATCACACATTCAGCAACACCCAACCCCAACTGCTACTCTGTCACTGCTTCATCAGGTTCAGAAAGGCTTTCCCACATGCTTCAAGAGTCTTCTTTAGCTTTCACTAACCTACCTAACAGTCTCATCTACAGTTTCTTTTCTCAAAAACATTGACTAGCGTAGCTACTGTTGATCTTTACTCGTGAGGGAAAGATGCCACTTAACCTACTCTTCCTCTGTTCTGATTCAACAGTGGAGGAGCACGCTTCCTCCCTACAGACAGCTAATGTGTATCATAGAATGGTTTGGGTTGAAAGAGACCATAAAGTAAATCTAGTTCCAACCCCCCTGCCATGGGCAGGGACACCCTCCACTAGCCCAGGCTGCCCAAAGCCCCATCCAGCCTGGCCTTGAACACTGCCAGGGAGGGGGCAGCCACAGCTTCTCTGGACAGCCCTCAGGGAAGAATTTTTTCTTTATATCTAATCTAAATCTACCCTCCTTCAGCATAAGGCCATTACCCTTTGTCCTATCACTACATGCCCCTGTAAACAGCCCCTCCCCAGCTTTCCTGTAGGCCCCTTCAGGTACTGGCAGGCTGCAATAAGATCTCCCCAGAGCCTTCTCTTCTCCAGGCTGAACAAGCCCAACTGTCTCTGCCTGTCCTCAAAGAGAGGTTTGTTGTTCCTCACACCGGGGAACTTTTGCCTCTAGGGCAGCTGGGTGACCAGCCTACCTGGGATGATCTCATACTCCAAAGGACCAAGTCACACCCCATGACAAGTTTTCCCTGAAAACAGCTGGGTCACTCCCTTTCTAGGAGGAAACCAGGTAAAGAAGGAAGATACCTCCACATCTAGAGTACTTTAAAAAACCTCAAAGTCAAGGGACTTTAAGCCTAACAAATCGAGGAAGGAACCAAACATTTCTTACCAGCTGATCACTCACACCTAGCCCAAGAAAGCTCAGTGCAGGCAGTTGCCTGTGAAACACAGGCTAGTAGAGATCTGAAACCATGAGCAGTTCACACATCCTCACCTGCACCCATCCACCAGACATCACCCAAAACAGTGACAACAGATGTAAGCATTTGATAGGCAGATACACTGCAGCTGACCCAAGCCACAGAAAAGCTTTTTCCAGACCATGTTTAGCTCCTTTGCCCCTTGTAGCTCCAACAAGTGAAAAGTCACAAAAAAAACCCCAAACCCTGAAGATGCAAAATAAAGGCAGGGAGTGTGTAAAAACATGAACCGATAGCTGGATATTCATGGATGAAAACAGCAAAATCACTTCTCACACGCAGACAGCAAGCTTGAGATGAGAGGAAGGAAAAGAAGGGAAGCTTGCTTTCACAGTTAACCTTTATGTTTCTCCTTTTATCACACTGCTTAGCTTTCTGTTAGCAAGTTCAAAAGCCAGCCTCTTTCAAAAAGCAATTTCAGCATCATGACGTGAACTTTATTAAATACTTGTCATTAACCTGTCAGTCTGCTGCCCTAATACCAAGCCAGCAACACAGGGTACGCTGACCACTAATAAAGAAGAAACCTTGCTGCTGGGGGCACCACTTATCTGCCAAGATGAACTAACATCAACTTAGAGAGACTGAAATCCAACATACAAACAAGTTTGTTGTTTCTTTTTTTCTTTTGAAATATTAACACATCAGAAAATAAGTCTGAATTATACACTCCCACAGAATTGCTAGCCACAACCACCATGCTGTATATTCCAGGTATAAAGGGTGGAGCAGGACTCGCACCCTCAGAACTTCAGGATGAGCTTGCACTGCCCAAGATAAAAAAAACACATGCCTGCTCAGAGCTGCATGCCATCAACACCCAGCAGGAAGTTTTGGTTTACTCTGCAGTTGCTGTCAGCACTGCCTGGAAGATATATATACACACACACGTATCATATATATAGCTTTGACATCGTGAGTCTCCAACCTCTAATCCTTTCATGTGAGAAAGTTCTTCCCTTCCGTGGTTAACAGAGATCCTTCTTCAAACATGGTAATACAAAGGTCGTACAGCATGCTCTCAAATGCTTTGGAGACTAGGTAGGTCTCTACCCAGCAGTCTAGTCCTTTAAAACATACTAAAAAATTACAGTTTCTTTTCGTATAGTTTTTGCACTTTTTTAAAAATTCCTTTCAATTAACTGATCCAAGCAGAAAACAAGCAAGTATCATTTGTAGCATCAGAATACAAGTAGTAAATAATTCTCTGCACCAAGAATACAACAGCAGCCATGCAGGGTCAGGCACAAGACCATCTATCCAAGTCTTTGACAATGGAGAAACAGTCAAAAGCAGATGGCATATGGGGGGGGGGGGGTGTGGGGAAGAGCATAAAACAGCAAGCATATGATACTTTTCCCAAGTATTCTACCATCTGTGGCTTATTTGTTTCCTTGAGTTGAATGAAATTACCCAGTATCTTCTCTCACAAGCATCCGATTGGAAAACTTGAAATGTTGAATTATTTCCTGTAAGCATTTACATAAAACCCAATCAAGTCTGACAACTTCTGCACGCCCATTTTACAACACTCACTGATAAGAACATGAAAGATTTAGACTAGATTAAGCAGATGATTTTTCCAAGATGAGGAGGGGTGGGAATGTAGAGCCAAGAGAAGAGTCCTCCCTAGAATTACTGGTTTGTACTTCAGACCTACCTTGGTGGAAGGGGTCAGGTGTACACTTCTGATTTACTGAGTGGTAACAAGACAGAAACACACATTTTAAGCACATTGGCAAGATGATAGATGAGAAGATGAAGATGAGAGATTTCTTCCTGAATAATGGATCAAGAAGCAATGCTAGATCAACAGATTGATGAGTAAAAATGACATGTATCTTAAATACTGCAGAAGATCGGCAGTTAAATTGATGTGGCACTATTATCAACACACACTTAACTTTCGATCCATCACTGCTATCACTGCAGATATACTCATCAATCACTGAAGTCTAATCCTGTCAAAACAAAGTTCTTGTGTCACAGAAACAAAGCTTCAGTGTATCGAGGTTTCTCCACTGCTATAGCCATCCGCCTAGCCCACACCAGAGTAACAAATAGCAAAATATAAGGGGCTTCTATGGAGATAAGTCCCCAAAATACTGCTGATAAGCAACAGAGACATAAATTCACATACTAAATGTAACATGAACTAAGAAAATTTAAAAAGCACACACATTCCAGTTAACCTTTTATAATTGTGCACTTTGCTAGAGTACTAAAGTAGCATAGTAGTTACTACCAAGCATACCCTCATTTTCTAGGCCAAAATCTTCCCTATTTCTACATTGTACAGTTCTAGGGGGGTATTAAGACATCTTGAGTTCAGATATCTTGAGCTGGCACTCAGTATTTAGGGAGGTAAGATGGGTGCAAACACTGAACTTTACTTTTGTCGTGTGGTGGTGCTAAAGAATTTTTCGTCTCCTGGAGGATCTTTTCCTTCTTGATTCCATTATACATCTACACACACAGTATCTCTATTTGATTACTTTCTAATTGCTTCACAAAAATTTAGTAAGCAATGTCAGGTTAATAGACAGTTAAATTTTAAACTCCTCCTTACTTTGTACCCACCTGGTAGCAATAAGATAGGGACACCACAGAAAGAGAAGATCCACAGACCAAAGACTGCAGACACGTTGTGGCCAGCCAAAGCATTAAGGTCCCCACAAAAGAAAAACTAAAAACATGTAAGTAACCAGCTTTTGAATCCCCTTGGTGACTTAACATCAGAGCTGCAGTGTTCGTAGCACAGGGTCCCTTCTTCATCAGGACATGAAAAGCATACACATGCCCTAGGAACTGCTATTTCTTCAAAAATTAACAAGAGCTGTTAATAAACCAGAGCACACAAGCTCAAACACTGTCTAGCCCAGTCCTGGCAACTTCCATCACCCTGTAAGGAGCACAAGTCAACAGGGAGATGGTGCAAGAGTCCATACCTGCCTCTGAAATACAAGAGAGGGGATCCCATGCTCAATACTAATTCCAACAACAGGGAGGAAGAGTACACTTGTGAGATGGCACACTGCAAACACAGCTTCAGCAGTCCTGCTATAGAAGTCCCAACAAAGCCTGAGAAGCAGCAGGAACTTCTACTACAGTGCTACACAGGCAGTGGCCCCACTCCAGAGTGCGGAGGGAACAACAACTGCTAGGAAGGCAATACTACAGTAAGAATAGATGACTGAATAAAGGGTTCTAACCCCAGAAGGCAAAGCCTGGGAGGGAGTTATTTGACAGTATATGATTAAAAAGAAAAAGCAGAAAGTCATAATGGAAATTACTAAAGAACAACCTCATCAAGGCAGTAGTTTTGTTGATATAATGCCCACTGCTAATCACTCATGTGGGTCTGGCTTACAAGAAGCAAGCAGCAGTTGCCTGCAAGAGACTCCCCACAGTAAAGTATGTCAGTTCTAAAACTGAAGGTTTTTTTAAAAGATACAAGAGACATAGGAAGTGTGTTTAAAACATCACTACTGCTACCAAGTTTTCATCACAGCAATAGACTAAGAAATGCAAGAAGCAAAAGCTCTTAAGCATCTCCTCCTCCTCCCCTCCTCCAAGAAGTGTTTCTGCATCACTTTTCGGCAGTCTCATCCCCTGCCCCCCCAGTCCTCTTTCATTCTCAATTCCTGACACAGGAAAAGACATTTTGGACTAGATTGTGACATGAAGTGATGCAGCAAATGAACTTCCCTCCCAAACGTCACCCCGAGGAAACTGGAATATTGCACGATGCTGCAGCTCCCCAAGTTTCACAAGAACCTATAATCTGCATTCTTCAGATCCCCACTAACAAATTTTAACGAAATTCACCAAAAGGTCAAAACAAGAAAAATACTGAAATCTATTTCTCCTGCAAGCAACTTAACAGGCAAGAACGTCCATAGACCTCACTTTTCAGATTAGCGTGGCCCTCTGCATGACAGAGAAGAGCTTCCTGAGCTAATAACCAAGAGTAAGATATTCATATGACCGAAACCACAAACCACTTCTCTGGCCCATGCCCTCCCACCTCCTCCACCCCAGGGCTCCAAACCGCAACCCGCACTACTCCCTGCTGCATCCCGGAGATGCTGCCTGACGCAATACAGTGGGGGGTCAGACAGCCCCCTTGATGCTACCCCAGACAGAAACTGCCTGTAGCCCACGCTCCGAGTATTAAATCCTTACATGTGGGGCACTTCCCACAGCAGCGGAATACCAAGCCACATCTGAACGCCCCACAAGCTGCCTGTGTTTGAAAGTCCGAGTCTGACACCAGCCGATACCAATCAGACATCTGAGAGTGTGCAGCCAGGAGGGAGGAACTGAAGTTGTGACCCCTCTAAAGTCCTGCCGGGGTTTGCGGTCACTAGCCATTAACTCGGGCAAAAGAAAGTTAAACGGGCATCTTCTCTGTACGCCCACCGCCTACACAGCGCGTCCCAAAATACCAGAGATTAGCAGTTCTAAGGCCTCTCTTGGCCCGTCAGAAACGCGTTTCGCTCCAGACTTTGTTGCTGCTGCCAAGCCATCTGCTTTAAGTGACTGACTTTGCAGTAGTACCGACGTAAGGCGCTAAGCACCAGGCGCCCAGGGAGGATCTCCCGGTCCCGGCCGCCCCGCCGGGATAGAGAGGTTCCCCTCTCCAGCTCCTGCGCTCGGCTTCTCGGGAAGGCAAAGCTGCCCTGAGCCAGGTCACCCCGCGCAGTCCTTCCCATCGACAGCTCCTACCTTAGCCGAAACTAAGGAAGAGAAAAAAAACCCCACCAATTTTCCCCCCAAAACCATACGCACGGTGCAGCGACCGAAGCACCGGCGGTGTCGGCGGGCAGTGCGTGGTCGCGTCCCGTCCCCCCCCAGACGGCGGAACAAGCGCCGCTCTCATCGGAGACAGAGGAGAGGGGAAGCCCCGCCGGCAAACACCCCGCAAGTGTCTGGGAGGCCCTTCCCACCGGGAAGCACCGGGAGCCCACAGGGCCGGACCCTCCCGCTCCGCCAGGCCGTCCTGCACCGCGGCCGGGAGAGGGGCCGCGCCGTGCCGGGGTCTTACCTGCCGTGTCCCAGATGGAGATGTTGTACGGGCCCCACTGCTTGAGGTAGAAGGCGCCGCCGACGGTGCTGACGGTCTCCTGGAAGCGCCTCTCCATGTAGCGGTGCAGCAGGGAGGTCTTGCCCACGTTCATGTCCCCCAGCAGCACCACCTTCCCGTCCGGCTTCTTCATCGCGGCCCGGCTCAGCTTGCCGGCGGCCGGCTCCCGCCCGCCTCTTTCCCCCGGGCCGCTCCTCCCGGCGCGGCGGAGCCCCGGAAGCGGCGGGACGAGGGCCGCCTTCCGCGAGCGGCGCAAACTTCGGGGGCTCCGCCGGAGCCGCCGCGATCCGGCCCCGGCTCCAGCTCCTCCTTCCCCCGGCGCGGCCCCGCTCCTGCCCCCGCCCTCCGCCAGCGCCGAGGGGAGGGGACGCGAGCGGGGAGGCGACGGGGGCCCCGCAAACCACCCCCGCACCGCCACCGCCGGGCCTCCGTCCCAGCTGTGCCCCGGGGGAGCCGGGTGAGGTGTCTCGGGTGCCCCGGTACCTCCCTCCCGCGGGAGCGTGGGGCCGGAGCTCGGCCACGCTGAGCCTTGGGGGACGCCAATGCGCCCCAGGCTGCCAAAGTCTGTCCAGCCGGAGATGCCGAAGTAACCGGCCCCGCAGCTCCTCTGGAGCCCAAGCGGAAAACCCGCCCCCCTCCCGGGGTGTAAAAGTTGCCCCTCAGTAAGGCTCTCCCCGCGGAGCCCTCCCAGGTGCCAGGCTAACATGTCAGAGGCGGGTTTTCTGTAGGAATCGGGAGATTATTTTCCATGCGGCGGGTCTGCTGCCTTTCACAAGCCAGCTGCCCTAATTCAACTTAATTCCAGTCCAGGTGACAGCGTTACAATCATTTAAACTGCCCAGAGATCTCACCTACCCTTTTTTTTTTTGCATCACTGCCCTTTGTGCCAAACAGATACAGAGAGATACATTAATAGGATGTTGTGAATTTGGGGTAAGGAAAGGGGATAATGGAGGGGAAACTGTTAGAGTCTTTTTAAGAGAATTTACCAGTTATAAACTCTATCTCCCTCCTTGCAGGAAAGTGCTGGGATAGCAACACCTTCCAAAATAGAGTGCGTGCATCCTCATGCTTCTGTGTCTCATGTTGAAACTATTTCTCTAGCTGGCCTAGGTTTTACTTTTGTAAGACACTTTGATTTTTGTTTACCTGAGTAATTGCTCTGTAGCAATACATTTTTTTAAAGCTGTGCCCAGCTAATTTTGCTTATTCTGCTTTTATTGCCCAGGTTTGTCTTTTTGCAGCTGTACCTGGTGATACATCATTTCAGGTCAGAATCAGATACCCACCAGATATTAAAGTGCTGGAGATGCTGGAAGAGACAGGATGTTAAATTACCTGGGGGGAAACAACATCTTACGAGAGACTCCAAAGTAGTGATAGAGGATGTGATTTGGGGCTGTGTGAAATACCATGTGAGGGGGATTTGTTTCACTTTTGTTATTGTACGGCAGTATTTGTCTGTGGTATGCACAGCCTCCACCTGGGATTCCCATTTCCTGCCTGGATTTCCATCTCAAACCCAGAGCTGGGAAAAAGGAATTCGTTGAATCAAAGTGCTTCTCTGAGTGCAAAGCAAGTAGGTATCTTCTGTGTGCCTTGTATGAAAGCATAAAAAGGACAGAAGTTCTCTTTGCATGGATGCTATTTCCAAATTCCCATGTGCAATCTAAGTTGCACCCTTGTGAAGTGGCAGGCACCGTTTCAGAAAAAGAAAAATCTTGTATCGAAGGGTTTAGACCATGAAGATCCGAATTGGCAGAAGGATCCTGAGTGTGTGTACTCTCACCTTATGCACTGATTTACTGTCAGCGTAATAAATACCTCAAAGCTTAAGTATGATTATTGATTTACAACAGTGCTTCTGGTACCAAATCATAACACTTAAAACAATTATTTCTGTATTTGACCAAGATTTTGCTGTATTTATTTTCATGTACAGCTGAGATGTAGCTCTTCCTGGTGTTCAGAACAGGTGTCAATAGTTTCTAACAGTGGTACAGAGAAATTAAGACAGAAAACAGTTTCAATAATAGGGTGAAAATGCAGCTGGGTTTAGGCTTTTTTTAATAAATAACATGCACTATAAAAAGAGAACACCGCTCCCTTCACAGATTTTTCCACAATTGCTTGAAACAAGTTTGGAATGTTTGTGCATCTCCAACTAGTAGTGAGCAGGTACACAGGGGCCTCTCCTGAAAGTGTCACTGGCCAGCTTTCGCTGCTGGTAATGCATTACTTTTGTATATTAACCATAGCCTAGCTAAATGGGATGACAAATCCATCAGGCCCAATACTCCCTGGGACATGGTACCACAGCTAACGACTCTGGGCCGGGGATGTGTGCTGTCCCACTGCTGTGCACCTCCCATTCACCACTGAAAGGATCATCTTTGTTTCATAGTAATTGTTCTATGAATCTACCAGTAATAATCAGATCCAGTAAGATGTGAGAGTACTGTGTGTGGTTTCAGATCCTTGGGAGAATTTAGGAAAATAGTGGAAAGCTTTCAGGTGTGTAGAAAGGCTCCTGAGGTAAGCCCATAAATAAGGAAGGTTGTGAAGTTCTCCGCAGTCCAAGCCTTCCCCCGACCTCAGGAGAACATGTTTGCTAGGCACAGCGCTGTGTGCTTGGTTCTTCCTCCTGATGCTCTCTGTATGAGTGCACTCCCATCTGCAGCGTGCAATTCAAGTCGCCTGTTGTTGAAGTCAAATGGCTCATGATAGTCTGTAATGCAATACAGGCAATAACAGAGCCGATGTGGAAATACTTGGGAAAACATGAAGAGTCTGTAATTTGCTCTCTAGCCCTCAGATACATAGGCCTGTTGTGAGATAATTTCCCCAAATCACCAAGTTGTCTGTATCAGGAGGTCTGCACCATAATAAACATGTGCATGAAGGATGTCCAAAGTTTCTTGATAGGAAGGAATATGGAGTACTTTACTGTCTGGATAGTGCACATACGCAGGCTGTACACGTTGTCTGGGGTTCATTTACTTCTCATTTTAGAGCATCTGAGGACACCATTTAATTACAGTGAGGTTGTTCATTAACCTTCCTGACAGTGTGGCGACAAGGTCACTATGGTTGGTCTCCAGATGTTCTGGAATTCAGATACCTGGACTAGCTTATAGAGACAGACAGTGCATTAGAATTTCCTACCGATTTCCATGCTGGAGTAAAACCCCCTCAAGAATGGGAATGCCAGCCTTGTATGCCAGCCAAAAAACCTGAGCCAATAATGACTGTACTGGTGTCAGGGTAACTCGACCTTCCTAGTCTCCCACAGTATGAAAGCTGCCTAATTTTCTAGGATAAAATTAGTCTGTTTATTTGCTTCCTTGCCAGCCTTCCCTAGGTATTTATATTCGTTGTCCTGCCTGTGGGCCCCATTTGGACTCCGGGCTAACAGTATTTTGTAAGTTCACGTGGGGTGAAACTTTTGTCACAGAACAGGGTTGATTTTTGCTGAGACAATCTTTTGGAGACAAATTGAGCAAGTGATTGAAGGTGTATGTCATGCCAGGTCTTAACTGCTGCCCCCAACGTGTCACAGTTTGGTGTGGCTTTGGTGGTCAGCCCCACAAGCTGTCTTTCCTCCTTCGGCAGTGTCTTGGTCTTGTGGGACATTGAACCTCTATGACCAGATGAGTGCTTTCTGGGGACACCACAGGGACTGGATGGCACTGTTGATGATGAGAAAGACCATACAAACTGATGAAAGAAACCTGCTGCATTTTGAACATGGATGAATCCCTAAAACACAGGCACACACCTCAGTTACCTAGTGAATCCTAGATATGGCCTTACAAATGAAAAGGAAGGGCAATAAGGGAGGCTTATTCCTTCTCCTCAAAACTTGCTGGCACTCCAGTGTTTTGTTTGTTGTACCTCTTCGTGAGGCATGAGGTCACTAAAGCTGTGAGCAGGTGGCTGTTTGTGAAGCACAGCAATTGCTGGTTTTGTTTCTGCTTATTGCCTTCCTTTATGACCTCTTTCTTCTAAATGAGCAAATGAGTGTGCGTGCTCATTAAACACAAACACTTGCACTCCTCATCTTCCAGACAGCCCTAACTACAGCTCTCTGTCAGGGTGCTCTCTTTTAGGCTACGGTCAGTTTAACCTGGCCAGCAGCTAAAATAACCACACAGCCATTTGCTCACTCCCCCCACACCCAGTGGGATGGAGAAAGAATCGAAATGAAAAAGGTAAAATGCATGGGTGGAGATAAACACAGTTGAATAGGACAGAAATGGAAGAGGATGAGGTGATGACAGTGATGATGATACAAAAAACAAATGATACACAGAACAATTGCTCACCGCCTAGAACCAATGCTCAGCTAGTTCTTAAGCTGGACCACCTCCCAAACAGCTCCCTCAATTATATACTGAGCATGACATCATATAGTATGAAATATCCCTTTGGCCAGTTTGGGTCATCTGTCCTGGCTGTGTCCCTTCCCAGGTTCTTGGGCTCTTCCCCTACCTTCTCGTTGGCACGGCAGTATGAAAAGCTGAGAAATCCTTGACTGCTTGGCAACAACTAAAATATTAATGTGTCATCAATATTATTCTCATCCTAAATCCAAAACACAGTACTATACCAGCTGCTGCTAAGAAAATTAACTCTATCTCAGCCAAAATTAAGATAGTTTCCACAACTTACTCTATACCACCTGCATCATGGCCAGGTCCCACACTTTCCAATACATTGCAATGAATCACCACCACTTTTCATGTATTTTCATGTATTTTCATGTATACACACAGATATCATTCTCTTAGTCAACGGACCACCCCTGTGAAATGTCTGCAAAATGTTCATAAATGTCAAAGAAATGTCCATTGATTTCCTTTAGTCCAGGACCTTGGACTCCATCATAGTAGTCCTTCAGTGCTGGAGAGACTGTTGCATGCTGAAGCCAATTCTAGTTGTATCACCACTGCACTTGTCTAGTTCCATCGTCGCTGCGCTTTTCTCAGTTTCATTAAAATTCATTCCTCATTTTTCTGGGTGATTTTTTACTGTAATAAGATTGATACGGCATGTAGCAACCATAATAGTGATGATGTACACTATTATATATAACACACAGTATTATATGGCAATTAACACCATACAATTCCAATCTTTGGCTATTCTCACCCAGAATCAAATCCCCTTGAGGTACACATCAGACCTCCCCATCCTCCCACATCACAGACAAAGTACATCCAGGTCCCTGAGCAAAAAAGCAATCCCATGGATGGCATTGCCTGTGCCTAAAGCAGGGCTAACCCAGACTGTCTTCCCCAACTTATTCATTATGTGCAGTATGAGGACTTTGTCCCCTTCTATGGTACGTGTAAGTTTTGATGGTGCAGGGCCAGCTCCACTGACTAACCAGGTGGCTTTTGCGCAACATGTATCCCAACATTTGAAGGCCCCGCCACCCATTGCTGTCAGTGCCGCCTTTAGCAGTTTAATGCATTGTTCAGTTTTCCCAGAGGCTGGTGTATGTCAGGGGATGTAACACACCCACTCAATTCTGTGCTCTTTGGTGTCTATGAGGGTGTTTTGGAAATGAGTCCTGTTGTCTGACAGTTCTTTCTGGGGGCCATGTTGCCACAAGACTTGCTTTTCAAGGCCCAGGATAGTGTTCCAGGCCGTGGCATGTGTCACAAGATATGTTTTCAGCCATCCAGTGGTTGCTTCCACTATTGTAAGCCCATGTTGCTTGCCTTGGCTGGGTTTTAGGAGCATGATAAAACCGATCTGCCAGGCCTCCCCATGTTTATATTTCAGCAGTTAACTTCTTCGCTTGCTTGATTGCAGTGCATGTTACACATTCATGGATAACCTGTGATATACTGTCCATAGTCAAGTGCATCCCTTGATCACAAGCCTATCCTATATGTTGCATCTCTTCCTCTGTGGCCTGAGGTATAATGGGCCCACTAAGCTATAAATAATTTGCCCTTGTGTTGCCAGTCCAGGTCCACTTGAACCACTTCAACCTTAGCAGCCTCATCCACCTGGTTGTCCTGTTGTTGGCCTGACTTTTGGGTACGTAAGCATCTACATGACATACTTTTACAACCAGCTTCTCTAGGCAGGCAGCAATACCTTGCCATAATTCAGCAGCCCAGATGTGTTTGCCTCTGCATGCTAGTTGTTCTGTTTACATTGCTGCAACCACTCCTACGGGGCATCGGTCACCATCCATGAGTCAGTACAGAGACAAAGCACTGGCCACCCTTCTCAGTCAGCAAAGTCTAGAGCTAGCTAGATGGCTCAATTCACATTCTCCTTTCAGCAGCTTCTGCAACTCATTGTGTAGGACTCTGTATGGCAGCCTTCCGTCTCTGATGCTTTCCCACAATGTGACAGGACCCATCAATGAACAGGGCACATGGCTTCTCATTTTCTGATAGTTTATTATATGGCTGGGCCTCTTCAGCAGGTGTCACCTCCTCCTCTGGTGATATTTCAAAATTTCTGCCTTCAGGCCAGCCCATGATCAATTCCACAATTCCTGGGTGATTGGGGTTTCCTATTCAAGCCCACTGTGTGATCAGCACAACCCACGTATTCCATGCAGCATCAGTTGTGTGCTATGATATGGTATGTAGAGTTGACCCTCCCTTTGACCATCCAGCCCAGCACAGGCAGTCAGGGTGCCAGGAGGAGCTGGGCTTCAGTACCAACCTCCTCCAAAGCAGCATAAACTCCTTCATATGCTGCCAGTATTTCCTCTTCAGTTGGAGTGCAGCAGGCCTTGAATCCTCTGCAGCCTTGACTCCAAAACCCCAGGGGTTGACCTCGAGTCTTCCCTGGTGCTTTCTGCCAGAGACTCCAGGTGGGGCCATTCTCCCCAGCTGCGGTGTAGAGCACATTTTTTTTGTCATACCTGGACTGGCACAAGTACTACTGCATGAACAATCTCCTGCTTAATTCATTCAAAGTCTTGTTGTTGCTCAGGGCCCCGTTTGAAACCTTTCTTCTTCCAGGTCACCCGACAATCAGACTGTAATTTGGGATATGCATTTTCCAGAAACCCACAATACCTAAGAAATCATGTGTTTCCTTTTTACTAGTTGATGGAGAAATAGCTATTTTATTTATATGGGATGCTGATGGGGCAGCCTGCAGCTGGGGCTGCTGAGCTTCATTTCCCTGGGTTTTCAGCCCAGCAGTGCTGGCTGTTCACACCAGCGAGGTGCGTGGGCCTTTGCTTCTCCTCAGCAGGTTTCCCTGCTCCGCCTCTGATCCAAACCTTTCAGCTCTTGGAGCACCTCAGTTGTAAAACTGTTTCCTTTCACTGAGGAAACACTGAACTGAACAAGTGTACTGCTGTATTACTTCTGCGTTGTAGCAGCACCCTGAAAAGGAGAGGGGTACATCAACCAGCTTGAGGCATACTCACCATGGAAAAGCCTGGCCTGGATGACTAGAATTTGCCCTTCTTACAGGCAACTGGAAAGAAAGTCTTAGATAGAAACCATGAGACAAGCTGAGCTGGAGATATGGTAAACTCTTCCCTGATGCAGATGCTAGAGGTGCAGATGAATTTAGGGACTCAGGATGAACTCCCCACCCAGACATTCTGTAGAAGTTTAGCCTCAGTCACTCAGCTCTGAGTCAAGGTCTCAAATAAGGAATCGGTGCTCTGTTTTTTCTAGACTTTCTGCTATATGAAAAAAACCCCTTTTTTTCCCCCTGAATTTCAGAGGGCTTATTGTGGCCATAGTTACCAAATGACATGGAAATACAGGAGTGGGGACTCAATCAGAAAGTAAGCCACCGTGATTCCAGACAATCACAGTGCAGGAGGTTCTGGTAAGTGCACAAAATGTGATGTCTGTATAGATTTCTTATTTCCAACTGCAGCATTTTAAGGTCTAATCAGACTCCATCAATGCATGACAACCCAAGCCTATCTCACTGCTCTATCATGTTCCTGGAGTTTAACAGGGCACTGCATGGATCTGTACAGAGGTCTATATGCCTACAAGAATTTACAGAGTTATGGCCTATAAAAGATGTATTACATTTTTACAATTTCCAGCATCATGAAAGGAATGGAGCAAGTTATCTGGTTGTAAAATAGGATTTGCTTTCATTCTTATAAACTCATCAAGATTGTTGTTCATGGTAAACAGATCCATGTGTCTATGAGAAGTCCCATGGACTGCAGCAGCCCACAAATGGGAAGCTGAGTGCAGGTTTGGCAGCATCAGATGGCACAAACTGAGTGACTAATAATGACACGTAAGCCCAAACGAATGCAACTTGTGACCTTTAAATGCAAAGTTATTTTCACAGCAGAGGTTCGTGACAGTTGGAAAAACTTTGGGTTTATTTGCAAGTTCAATATTGTTGTCATGAGAATAATTTTAAGAAGTGACTATACAGAAGACAAGACCTGTGTTTTCAGTTGAGCTCAGCTAGTCACTATTGACACTCATGTATATCCAAGTTTCTTCTGCATTTTATACCTTAATTTTAAGTATTTTCTTTACATGCTGGGCCATAGCCACCATGCTTCCCTATGTAGAATTTCACTTGGTGCCAAGCTTGTCAGAATTGTTTCTGGTCTGGGAGAAAAGGCCACTGAAGGGTGTCACAGACAACTTTGCCTCAGGGCAAAATCACATCCAGTCAGGAGTTAACACTTTGTCCTGCCTCCAGCCATGTTACTACACTTTTTTTTCCACCTCTTGGCTGGATGACCCATTGTGAATCCTTCTTTCCTTCCTCCTTGAACTCCTCCCCACACATACTAGCAGCATGCAGAGAGAAGTCGGACTTTTCCTCTGGGCACTTGTTAAAGGTCAGAAGAATTCTATTGAATTTGGCACTAAATAACATCTGTCTTCTTTTTATCCCCTTACAGAAAGATAACGTTGTGACCTTCAAAGTGTATACTCATCACCACAAGAGGAAATTTATCACAATGATTTCTCCTAAAAGTTTGGAAACCCATCATGGGCTCTTGCTTCACTCGTCTAGGTCTGGCCCTTGGGTGAGGGATGCTATTGGTGGATAACAGAACTTCTTTGGAAAGGAACTGTTAATGTAAAGAGGAAAGTAAAGATTATTTAGTTAGATGTGTGAAGATGGGACTTGGAGATTAGGAGTGGAGAAAGGATGATCAAAGTGGGATTTACAATATGCAAATACAATATCACTACAGTTTTGGACAGTAACACTGGAAATTTTGGATTAAGTTTGTAGTCTACAAATTAGAAGCTTAACTGTAAACAAATTTTAAGTACTCTACTAGTGCTCATTTAAAACTAGGAAAAAGGATGCTATGATGGTTTTGTTACTAACAGTTAATTTTGTAACAGAAAATCATTCCCTCCCAGAATATGAACGAGGACTTCTTGGCTGCTTTCTAACTTGCATAAAGAACTCCCCTGACCCCCCAAAAAAAAGAGTATTTCAGATTTGATTCGATAGCTAGTTAGTTGTATTAGATATTACATCTATGCTCTACGCCTACTAAAACAACCTTAGGCTTATTAGAAGTCTCAAACACAGCATAAGGGTAACATCACTACATTTGAAACGTTGCCATACTGTAATATCCTGTAGAGAGTTTATATAAGGATGCTGCATTCAAAATTGCTTATTTTTCTGTGTCTTTAACCATATATTTATTGTTAATAAAGTGCTGCACTCCCCATTGCATCTCGTTATATCACACTGTTTCTGGTAATTAATTTATGTGTCATTCTTTGGAGCACATTTTCAATTTCAGTATTTTGCTGTTGATGAGTCTTCTGAAACTGTTCTGTTTTGCTTTTTATCCTTTCTTTTTTAATAACCAAGTTTTTCATCATTATTCACCTTGGATACTCCTCCAGAAGTCATATTGAGATCAATGGAACTATTCATAGCGAAGGTATAAATAAGCATGATGGGATTTGATCTTCAGCCACCTGAAAAAAAAACCCTAAAACCAAACCAGTCTCCCATCTAATTATATAGACATAATCCTGCTCTAAATTGAAGAGAAAAATATTTTAAATTTGCCTCTGACAAAGTGTCTACTGTTCACAGCTGAAATGGAAACTTTTTTCTCCTGCTATAATACAATTATCCTCTATGTAGTAGTACTGTTATGGGAAGAATGGGTGCAGATTATTTTTGCTGAAGCAGTACATTTTTTGGCACTTTGTTTCTGAGTTGCTCTGAATTACATGCTACTGTTTTGACACCTTTCCAGGCTGTAGATGCTTCTGTGTTTCCTGGGAGCCTGCGAAGCTACCTAGAAATAAAACCTGTAGCTGGTGATTCCCTTTGTAAAGGCAGTTGCTGAAGTAATTGCTTGGGTAGCTCCTGTTCTGGCTTCAGCTCTGAAAATATTATTTGAAAATTTGCTTGCTTCCTTTTTCTCCCTTTGAAATGCCAAGTGGGAGGTAAATATAATTGCAGATTGCTTTTATTTGGCTATTTAGTTATCAGAAATAATTAATGTTTTCATGATGTTTTCATCTTAGAATCATCACAGAGATGGAGTGTTACATTCTGTGCTGATTTACACTTATGCTGGCTCCACTGCAACACTGCTTAAATTGCTCATGGCAGCAAACCAGGTCTGTATGTGGCCTGAGACATCACTGACTGGTTCCAGCAGCTCTGGGTGTCATGTATTCCCAACCTTCCTTCACACCCGAGGCAAGAAACTCCTGAGTGATAGAGAAAACTTAGAACCATAAAGGATGGAAGAAGGAAAATGCTCAATGTTACAAGCTATTTGGTTTTCATAGAATGGGAATTACATGTATCCTTTTATCATGCCAAGAAAATGCTTTCTGTGAGATAGAGGAAGTTGCAGAAATTATTAATGCTTGTTGATATTTAATCTAAATCCCTAATTTAAACAGAAGTGCTGGGTGAAACTCATTCCAGATTCAATATGATATCATCTAATTGACTTCAAACACCTGCTTGTGTCAGAGCTGGTCTGTTTAAGGAGTAAAAATAACAGAGTAAAGAGCACTTTTAGAACATAGTGGAGATGTTAACATAAGGTATTATTGGAGTGAGCTTGTTCCTATTTAATTCAAATAAAGAAGCTTGACGTTCTCTAAAGCTCCAAGGAGATTGCAATAAAATAACATAGCAAGCTTCCTATTCTTAAATCAGAAGGAGAAGAAAATTAATTTGCTATAGAAGAATTAAACTGAAAGGAAGAAATAATTAAAATTACAAGGTGAAACAAAAGGGTATTTGTCCAAAAGAGGAGAGGATACAAAATGTAAAACAAAAGCTTCGTTATAGAATATACATGTGGAAAATGAGAATGGACGAAGGTAAAGGAAAAATAAACAGGAATGTCCACTCTGGTTGGAAGACATCAGTGACTGTAGAAAAAGATTTCAGATTTAGGAAGTGTGGGTTGAGTGAGGGCACAGTGAGGTGGGTTGAGAACTGGCTGAATGGCAGAGCCCAGAGGGCTGTGATCAGCGGCACAGAGTCTAATTGGAGGCCTGTGGCCAGCAGTGTGCCCCAGGGGTCAGGTCTTGGTCTTGTTTTATTCAACATACTCATCAGTGACCTGGATGGGGGGACAGAGTGTACCTGCAGCAAATTTGCTGATGATACAAAACTGGGAGGAGTGGCTGATGCCCCAGAACGCCATGCTGCCATTCATTGAGACCTGGACAGGCTGCAAAGTTGGGCAGAGAGGAACCAAATGAAATTCAAGAAGGGCAAGTGTAAAGTCCTGCACCTGGGGAGGAATAACCCCAAGAACCACTGCAGGTTAGGGATTGACCTGCTGGGAAGCAAAGAAGGACCTGAGCGTCCTGGTGGACCACAAGCTCTCCATGAGCCAATAGCGTGCCCTCATGGCCAAGAAGGCCAGTGGTATCCTGGGATGAATTAAGAAGAACATGGCCAGCAGGTCGAGGGAGGTTTTTCTCCTCCCCCTCTACTCTGGCCTAGTGAGGCCACATCTGGAGTTCTGTGTCCAGCCCTGGGCTCCCCAGTTCAAGAAAGACAGGGAACTACTGGAGAGAGTCCAGCTGAGGGCTACAGAGGTGGTGAGGGGACTGGAGCATCTCTTGTATGAGCAAAGGCTGAGAGAGCTGGGGCTGCTTAGCCTGGAGAAGACAAGACTGAGAGGGGATCTCATCAATATATGTAAGTTTCTAAAGGGTAGTTATCAAGAGGATGGGGCCAGACTCTTCTCAGTGGTTCCCAGCAACAGGACAAGGGGCAATGGGCACAAACTGGAACACGGCAAGTTCTGTCTCAGTATGAGGAAAAATTTCACTCTGAGGGTGACAGAGCACTGGGACAGGATGCCCAGAGAGGTTGTAGAGTCTCCTTCCCTGGAGAGATTCAAAACCCACCAGACGTGATCCTGTGCAGCCTGCTCTAGGTGATTCTGCTCTGTCAGGGAGGTTGGACTAGGTGATCTCCAGAGGCCCCATCCAACCCCTACCCTTCTGTGGTCCTCTGATTTTGTAGTTCTCCATGAAATGTCAAGGAGGAACCTGATCACATAGCCTGTTGATGGTCAGCTGAGTACTGAAGTATTTTCGTAGCTCTTAGGAATACTGTTAACAGTTAAAAGCATACCTAAATGAAGCCTATGCTAACATTCTTCAGGGAAGAAGGATGGACTTGAATTTAAATTTATTCTGAGTTTTTCGTTAGGGTTATAAATTAACTCACTTCTGGACATATAGAAAATGGGTAGTGACAAAGGAAATATAAAGCAATAGAGTACAAATGGAGAAATGACAGCAAACATAGGTTAGCTGTGTTCTTCAGAGTGGGTAAGAAAAAATCCATCTGTTTCAGTGAGCTTCAGGGCTAAGCCTGGGTTTTGGTGGCTAAGGCACACAATTTCACGATGTACTTACATTCCTTATAAGTGCCCTTTGTGATTACAAGAGAGAAAAGATTTGTAACAAACCTTTGTATGAAGGCACAAGAACTGTAACAACTTGAAACTCAAGGCCTTTTGAAAATGGAAGAATTTAGGCAATCCAGTGAATAGAAGTGGGGTTTGTTCTCCAGATAAAACATTTACCTCATTGCCTCTGTCCTCAAATTGCCAGTACAATGGATGCAAAACTAGTGGGAAGCAAGCAATAGTGAAGGTAGATCTTGTGGTAGAAGGTTTAAATCCAAAGGAAATAACTGGGGTTTTTTTTCTCAGTCATGATTACACTGCAGAACTTTTGGCCTTGTAGAGGCCACAAGGTAAAAAAAAGGTGAGTCTAATGGAAAGGAATGATTGTATGAAGCAGCCCCCAAACAGTTACATATAAACATAAACTCAAATTGGGTCAGCTTGTCTTAAAACATTAATGTAAAAGCTGTGCCATTTCAGGAGATGAAAAGGGCCGTTCTGTGGGACGCTGAGATTTTGAGGTGCAGTCAGAGTAAGAGGTGACTGTAGAAAGGGGCTGCAAAGGTCTCCCAGATTCTGGGCTAACTCATCTTCTTAGTATAAATTAAACTCACATGACTGCCAGCACCTGTCCAAGGTTTTCTTTTTCAAGTTAACAAGCCGGAGGTGCTCTCTTGCTTCTCGTTTATCAGCTGGAAGGATCATAAAACTTCTGTTGATATGATCCTGCTAGCTGAAAGAAGAAATTAAGTAGTGTGCATTTTAGGAAGTAGTACAATCTATACCAGATTTGAGGAAAGAAATGTAGAAATAGTAGTTAGAGATTATAGAATTGAAAAGGCTTTGCAAAAACTGTGTAACTTGATCAAAACTTAGATGAAGGGAGATATTTGGCCTTAAACTATCTTAAACTATATGATAGCAGTGGTAACTTATTACTCTGGTCTTTGTAGCTTCCGGCCTTCTATATCTGTGAGATTTTTCTGTTCAGCATTTTTATTAGGTCTCCCTGGCAAGGCTGCTTGTGCCCCATTTGTTTCACGCTGGAAATAAAATCGAACCACAAGAGGCTACAGAAATAAGTGGTTCATATTTTCACCCTGCTAAAATAAACATTAACTCTGAGCCCTGAAATGTTTTCAGGAGATCTGACCCAGAATTTATCAGGCACTTGAAATAAACTGTTAACTATTAACCAGTAAATGGAGGCTGGTTTGGTCATGTTATGACATCAGCCATTGCCAAGGAATGAGATGATTCATGACCTTGACAAACTGGGTTTCTGATTGCAGAAACAAAGAAAGAAAAAAAAAAGCAAAAAAAATGCAGCAGCCTCTGCTAAGAGAGGAGTAGATTAGCATCTACTGTTTCTGCATATTAATTGTGTTAATATAATAAAGAAATATAGCAGTAAAAGGAAGTCTTTGTCAGGGTACCAGGGTATATTCAGAAGCTAGCAGTCCAGCCTCCAGTTTTGACATCATTTGTCTGAATTACCAGAATTGCATGCTAGCCTTCTTCACAGTCCACTTTGGGACCTCAGCTCACCATGGGATGCACCCTGTGGGAAGCAATTCATCATGAAACTGGTGGGAGTAGAAACTTGTTTCCACAGGACAAAGGATATGACCTAACTGTACCATAGGTGCAAAGTATGTACACTGCCAGTAGCTTCATGAATCAGTTCTCTATGACTGCATTTGAACTGAGGCATGCACACATGCTGTACCATGTCCTGAAAGCAGCCTGTTGCTTTCTTTCAATCTCTAAGCCACGTTTTTCATGGTTTCTGTAGCACGTGGTTTAGGCATAAGCTACACTGTCAATGAACAGAGCTGTTTTTGAAGGTCTCATGTCAGAGACCCTGTCAGCTGATGTCGGAGTCCCAGGAGTGGACTATTTCTCCTTTATCAACAATGAGGTTCATCTACTATTGTTTTACCTCTTCATTTAAATCTAGTTAAGAATCTCTGTACTTGTGCTTTGTCTTTTCCAGACATGGGTAAACAAAATAACTTGAAGTGTGAGGGATAACTTGCCAACGGAAAAGGTGAGCAAGTAGAGAGGGTGGATGCCTGGGTTCCCTCTCTGGTCAGGGGAGACAACTGGGAACCTCACCACAGCAATTGTCTCCAGCTCACAAATGGAGCGGGCTGGAACAATCTGCTTAGACAAGGCCTGGTAAGATGGCTGGTATTAGAGAAATCAATCCTACACTTTGTAACATTTATGAGAATTACCTCATTCACCTCTTTTTGTTAATCATAGAATCATAGAATGGCATGGTTTGGAAGGGACCCCAAGGATCATAGAGTTCCAACCCCCTGCCACAGGCAGGGCCAACAACCTCCAGGCCTGGATCTACACAAGGTTGCCCAGGGCCCCATCCAACCTGGCCTTGAACACCTCCAGGGACAGGGCATCCACCACCTCTCTGGGCAGTCCGTTCCGCACCTCACCACTCTCTCTGTAAAAAACTTCCCCCTAATATCTAATCTAAAGCTTCCCTCCTTTAGCTTCAATCCATTCCCCCTTGTCCTGCCATTGTCTATCCTTTTAAAAAGTTGATTCCCCTCCTGTTTGTATGCTCCCTTCAGGTACTGGAAGGCTGCGATGAGGTCCCCCCGCAGCCTTCTCTTCTCCAGACTGAACAAGCCCAGCTCCCCCAACTTCCCTTCATAGGGGAGGTGCTCCAGCCCTCTAATCATCTTCATGTCCCTCCTCTGAACCCTCTCCAACAGTTCCATGTCTTTCTTGTACTGGGGCCCCCCAGATCTGAACACAGGACTCCAGATGGGGCCTCATGAGGGCAGAGTAGAGAGGGACAATCACCTCCCTGTCCCTGCTGGCCACCCAGCAGGGTGGTTAAGTGACCTTTCATCTTTCTTCTTTTATTTTACATGTCAGACCATGTCATATCTAGTACAGAAACTTGAGACAGCCTTCTATTAGCTTTTTGTCATGAAGAAATGTAGCATTCGTTTCTAGCATGTTTGCCACTCATTAGCTATATCTTTGATCCCTAAAAATGCTTTGGCTGTCAGTCTCTGATGCCTGATCAAGCAGTCTCATCTCCTTCTTCGATTACAGTTCTTTAAATGTATTCCTAGGTAGGGGGGAAAAGCTAGCAGGATTTATCCAGATTTTTCAAAGGCATTAACAAGACAAACTATAGAAGTTTATAAAAAATACTGAATAGTCCTGGGCCAAGTCTGGCTAACATAGCAGGGGGGTTGTGCATTGTTTTTCCTATGAGACTCCGTGTTTCCCTTTGTAACTTCCAGAGGTTTTTGTTTTAAAATGCACAATTAGATATTAATTCAGAACGAATTAAAAACTTGCATGTGGTACCATACCTTCAGGGCTGGCTGAATGCTGGAGGTGTTCTCCTGGACATCTTTTGCAGTAAGTGAGATGAAGAAAAACATCCTTTCCATTTGACCCAAATGATGTCAGAGAGATGAGAGCTGGGTTAATGTAAGGAAGGGGTAACCCTTACTATTGCTAACACAGCAGAAGCCTGTGGGTGGGAATTATGATAATCCGAACTACTTGGAGCTGGAGTTGTGAATTTGGCTGCAATGTAGGCATACCCATACTGGAGTTTCTATTTTGGCTAAGAAAATTAGCATTTTAATGTGTTACATCAAATTCCTCTCTCTAAGAACATTTTTCATCAGAAGATGAAAGCAGGAGCTTTCCACTCACATGTGCCATGCCATCCAGTTGCTTTACAATTCATGGGATTTTGTCCAAAATCATGGGAGTTTGGTGACTGTGATTCTCACTTTGTCTGTGATGATGTGAGTTCTGTCATCCCAACCATGAAATGGTTCAGAAAAAATTCTGGTTTCTGCAGGTCTATGGGATTTGTAGTGGTTATCCTGAGAAAAAGACCTTTGGAAGATAGATATCCTTTCGGAAGACATCCTGGAAGAATCTACAACATACATTAGTGCTTAGTCCCATACAACAGTACGTGGGAGCATTGTGGATTTGTGTTTTCTTCTCCTGAAACAAAAACTACTCCAACCACAATAGGCCATTACAGATACAACTGTGTTATGGGGCATGAGGGCATCTCTCTGGGGCCAAGTCTGGATGCTTAAAAACTCAAGTTGTACTTGTAGCACCATACCTGCCCTTTGCTGCCCTTTTTTTCCTATGTAAAAGAAAACGTGGCGTTCAGGTGGGGGGGAGCAGTTGCAAATTTGGGCAGGTGCTTTTATCCAACAAGGAGGAAAATCCAGACCTGCAGACATACACACGCTATACATGCCCCAACAGTATTGGCACAGGCAAAAACTGGAGCAATTACTTCTGGAACAGACTGTTGCAAAGAAAAAAAAAAAAAGCAAGCAAAATAAATTGATTACCATTTCTCTTGGCTGTTTTGGTAGTTCTGGTTTGTTTTGTTTACATCTCCTCTGGTAAACACGCAGTACATGTTACTGATCCTTACAGCCGAAACACACCAGGTGTCATGGGAATGTGGGGATGTGTGTGGTCCCAGACAAGTTTGAAGGACAGGAGATAATTTGCACAGTGCACAAAGCTGGGTTGGGGAAGATCTGGGGGCTGCTGTGGTTTCATCCTGGCATCCTGGCTTACATCAGAAACAGTGTGGCCAGTAGGTCTAGGGAGGTGATTGTGCCCCTGTACTTGGCATTGGTGAGGCCACACCTCGAGTACTGTGACCAGTTCTGGGCTCCTCACCACAAGAAGGACATGGAGGTCCTGGAGCGAGTCCAGAGAAGGGCAACCAGGCTGGGGAAGGGGCTGGAGGGCAAATCCTATGTGGAGAGGCTGAGGGAGCTGGGGATGTTTAGTCGGGAGAAGAGGAGGCTGAGTGATATGTGACTTTATCACTGCCTACAACTACCTGAAAGGAGGTTGTGGAGAGGTGGGCGATGGTCTCTTCAGCCAGGTGACAGGAGACAGGACAAGGGGAAATGGCACAAAGCTGTGCCAGGGCAGGGTCACATTAGATGTTAGGAAAAATTTTTTTTACTGAAAGAGTTGTCAGGGCCTGGAACAGGCTGCCCAGGGAGGGGGCTGAGTCACAATCCCTGCATGTGTTTATAAAAAAGGTAGATGAGGTACTTAGGGATAAGGTTTAGCACAGGACAGGTGCGGTTGGACTTGACGATCTTAAAGATCTTTTCCAACCTTGTGATTCTGTGATTCACGCCGGCGTTTTGCAAGGCACGGGCGCCGGCAGGTGGCAGCACGGGCCCCCGGCCCTGCACCGGGCCCGGGGCCGGGGTCTGCTAACGGGAGTCGTTAGCCAGCGCCCAGCGCTCCCTCCTCCGCCGGGCTCGCAGCACCAGGGGCTCAGCTGTGCTGGCTCCTTTTAGATGCTTTGGTGTTCCGCTCTTCCCAGCCTTCTGAATCCCAACAATTCACAGCGGCGCGACTGGAGACAGCCTGCTCTGCTCTCATGTTCCTCCTCACAAAATCATTGTCTGTCTCAGTACAGCATCCCAAACACAAACTGGCTTCTGAGCAATTTGAGCTACACCCGGAATCGTGTTGAGGGTCCTCATGATGAGCCTGTTCATCTCGCTGTCCTGGAGAGCCAAAAAGCTTTTCAGTGTTCCTGAGAGCCCATGTGCTTGGAGTGTCAAAATCACAGGAAAATTGATGAGGAGAAATGAGACAGACCACCCCAGCTGCGGATGTCCAGGTTCAGATCTTTCTTCTGGGAACCAGGTGACTGCTAGCTAAGGTTACTCAATAGCTAAGGCATGACCCAAAAGAGAAGGGTGGGCATTGCTATAGGTGCAGGGTTCAAAACATGCACTTCCCATGGAAATTAAGTGATGGGGAACACAGAACTAATGAAAAACCCACTTAGAGAGTTTTAAGTTGCAGCTTTATTACACTTAAGTAGTCCTTTGTAATGCTAAAGGTAGTGATACCTTCGGCAGAGCTACAGTCACAGCGTGGTGGGTGCCAGCCCCTCATGGCCCGGCCGAGCCTTCAGAGTGGGCTCCCTCTGCGTGCCTGTGCAGAGGTGCCAGCCCCACCTCATGGGGCAGGGACAAACTCTGATCAGTACTGACACGTGGTTATTGCTGTTCTCCAGCAGCTAATCAATGAACTAACTTCAAAAAGAGAGGGGAAGCGCCTTGGCGCTGAGGGCCCAGGAGACTGGCTGTCTCTCAGTGTTTCCTCGCTACTCCTCGCTCTCCAGCTGCTTAACCTGAAAGCCCAAAGACGTAACAGTCCTGTGGCTGCAATAAAAAAAGCTTTACTTCACTGACAGGTTAACGATCTTGATGTCATGAAGAAGCTGGCAAATGAAGGAGTGGATGATGAGCCTTTTTGATCAGCCTTGCTCCTGGAGAGGGAGAACTAGAGCTGCCCTGAGAGCCTGGGTGCAGGGCTTCCACTGCTGCAGCAGCTCAGAGGGTCTCACGGTGGGCTTGCTGCACTCAGTTCAGTGCTGGTTTTGGAGAGGCTGAGATACAGACCGGGGGAGCGGGGGCTGCGTGTGTTTCTTTGAACACATCCTCGCTGTGCCAGGGGAGGACTACGGCACTTTTAACTCCTCCCCCCTGCCCTCTATTTCAGGGAACAGCAGCATCATGAACTTGCAGTAATGCCGTGGCAAGTAAGGACCAGGATTTATCCTGTTTGCATACAACTCTGCTACCACCACTCTGAATATGAACGATCCTATCCACAAATTAAACTGAAAGCTTATCACAGCAAGAAATACTTGACAAAGACTAATGATTCAAACAGCAGAGATTACCCATGTTGTTCACCCTCTGGAAAAACACTGCTGATAAGAGCTGTGAAGGTACTGTGGTGGGGATGGAGAGTCTCTTCCCCTGAATAGTCACAGCGTGAGTCCAACAATCATTTGTATTGCAGTCACACTGCTCCAAGATGCTGAGATGCTCAGGATATTGCTATTCATGTTCCCTGTCACAGGCTGTGTAGTCTACTACTGCAGTAATCAAGAATAACCCTGAACCTAGGAAAGGAATGGTTATGGGGCCACTGCTGAACTGAAAGAGACAAAAAAGGGCATACTGTTTTTCAGACCATTGATAACATGGTCCTTTGATACATTATTTCCCAGAATAATCCGGAACTGTTAGTCAGAAAAGTACCATTAAGTCAGCAATTCAAATGAACAGCCCAGTGGAAATGACTTCCTGTGATCTCTGAACTGGAAGAAGCATTGGCAGGGGGCAACAGTCAGCTGATGGTAAAGGATTAGTGCCAAACCCAACCTCCATGCAGTGTGTGTGAGCCTCCAAACCCCGTGGCCATTGCCCCTGGTTGTCATGACAGCCCAGAGGCTGTGGCTGCCTGAGGATTCAGCGGCCAGCGTGAGACCCCTCTTCACGCTGGTGGGAAATGGATGCCACAGGGAGAACGATGAGTGAAAGGTCTCATGTGTTTCTAGCCAGATGTGAACACCCACCTCCAGATTCACGGCACTGAAATGAAAAGCTTTTCCTTCTTCAGCCACTTTTGTTCTGCTCTGCTTTTACAGTAAATTCTCCATCATGGTGTACTCTTCCCAAAGATACTTTATAGAAAAAGCAGTAGAAATGTCACTGTATTCAGAAAACGTCCACATGTGCAGTCAGATGCTGTTAAGATCATGCTCGCTTTCCTGGAAAACTTGTTTGCTGTTTGTTTCTGATGAGCATGGGCACTGACAGCATCCCTTAAAGACAGGAAGAGAAGTTCCTTTAAAGAGCAGTTTATATTCCTTGCTTCCACTCTCCTAGATATGCCAGGATACCGTATCCCTTCTCTTCTTCCTATGCAAGCATGTACCATACTGAAGACTGTTTTGAACAAAACCCATGTCAGATGTCCCGTTGTTGCCCTCCGGATAATTTTCAGGCTGTATGTTACTACACAGAATCACAGAATCACAAGGCTGAAAAAGACCTTTAAGGTCATCAAGTCCAACAGTTCCTGTCCTATGCTAAACCATATCCCTAAGTACCTCATCTACTACCTCTCTGTGCCAAGGTTGCTGCCGCTGAATTTTTTTTCCTCCTGTGTTTAAATACATGAGAAAAACTCCACTGTTCCTCACCAACAGCAGGTGATGGTCTTGGTGCAAGGGCTCTGCGTGCAGGCTGCCAGCACCCCCCCCCATCCTGGGGCTGTCTGGAAAATGGACATGGACCTCTGTCAGTCCATCTTCTCCAGTCTGCCCTCTTGTAAACCATGGAAAGGCAGCACCACTTGTGCAGAGCACAGCTCTGCTAGCTCCACATGCCTAACGCCAAAGAAAAGCCCCTTTGTGTGGAGGAACTTCTCTGCTGGCCATCTCCAGATGCACTCTGCGAGTGCCTCGGCCGCAGGAATCACAGGGGCCTTCACCTTGCCAGAGCTGTCTGAGGGTGTTCCCATGGCTTTGGGGAGAGGAATTCACCCCTGGTTGATGTGCTCGACTGGTGGGAGTGAGTGGGTGTACTGGGTTGGGATGCTGGGAGTGAAAACCATCCAGGCAGCTTCCAAGTGCTCTGTCAGCCCTCAAACAGCATTTTTCACCTCCACATTCCCCACTTCCCAAATGGTAATTTATATTCACATACAATGTCAGTACATCTATAGTAGCAAAATGGCTGTACATTGTTTCCTCACCTATCTCAGAAATCACCTTCTGACCAGACCGAGTCCTCTGGCAGCATGAAAAAATGCACACACTTGTACGGTGAGAAAGCACACAAACAACTCCAAGTTAGCCATGGTCTAAATATCACAGTGTTTTAACCCAAATCTGGGTATGCATCTTTGTCCTGGTTTCAGCTATGATGGAGTTAACTTTTTTTTTAGCAGTGAATGGAATGCCCTGTTTGGGTGTTAGCATGAGAATAGTGCTGATAGCACCCTGATGTTTCCCATTTGTTGCCGGGCAATCAAGGACCTTTCTCAGCTCTGCATACTTCCTTACTAGTGAGAAAGGAGGGGACGCAGCCAGGACAGGTGACTCGAATTGGCCAAAGAGGATATTCCATGCCAGTTACGTCATGCTCAGTTTAAGGGGGGACTGGGGGGAAGAGGGGGAGACAACGCCAGGACGTGCAGTTTCTGGGGACGGTTGGGGTGTCCGGGACGAGCTCTAAGCTGTGCGGCCTGAGTTGTGTGGTTTGGTGAGAAATTGCATTGTGTATCACCAGTTTCATCTATTTTGTGCTTTAAACTTATGTTATTGTTATATCTAGTTTTCTGTTATTGTTTAGTAAACTATCCTTATCCCAACCTGCGTGGTTCTGGTTTCTAGGTTGTGGTTTCTTTTCCTCCTTTCTTCCTTCCCTTTTCCCCTTCCCCCCAACTTTCCCTCCCCCTTCCTTTTAAAAGTACAAGCGACTGTGTGGGGTGCGGCCCCCGGCTGGGGCAAAACCACGACAGTTATTTTGGCGCCCAACGTGGGGCACGAACGGTTGGGATAACGGTAGATCTGACCCTAACTATCGCAATTAAGATAAGCACTGTTGTTTAAGCAATCTCTGGTCACGATGTTGTGGTATTTATTCACAAGGCTGTGGCAGCAAAACCACCGCATGCTGTATACAATCCTGGCAGGATTCTTTACTCTCTCAGGTCTGCGGCTCCTGTATTTGTTCCCATACTTCATTATAGTGTATTTTATGATATCGGTCTATGATACAATAATATCGATGATCATGAGCTTAAGCTGGTACTTGTATGAGGTTTTGCTGTCCTGTCCATTCTTTGGACAGGGAGGGGTTAATAACAGCAGCCGGTATGGTGGGGGCACTGCTTTCTTTTCCTTTGGGCTAAATACAACAGCTCTTAGGACAGTTTTTGAAAACCTTCAATATCTCTGGGATATTCAAACTAGCATTTCGCTATTGGTAGGCTTGGTGCAGATGGTTCAGTTTTTGTTATATATCAGGCATAGGTTTATGAATACCACTGAAGAGCTTTCTCCGAGACAGAATAATCACGAGTGGCAGGGCATGTGGCAAAGTATGGGCAAGTACCTAGGTACTTTCTCACGCCCGATGGTTTGGAACTTCACTCCTGAACAGTTACAAGACCCCGATCAAGTGACTGCATACCTAAAGAAAAATTGCTGTAGGTTTCCCAGAGATGGACACCTTACTGCACTGTGCTGGGCTCTGGCCACTATTTATCAAACACTGCTTGATAGCAGGCAGCACTGTCAGCACTGTCAGCACTGTCAGGGAGAAGGGAAAGGAAACAGACTGGCAGATACTATAGCTGCTGCAACCACTGGGGCTGACACTGCAGCTACTGCAACCCCTGTGACCGACACTGCAGCTACTGTAATCTCTACAGCAGACACTGCAGATGATCCGAAAAACCAATCCACACCAGTGTCTGTTGCTCCCGTACAAAAGAAGAAAGGCACAAAGAAATCAGTTCGCATAGTGACGGATAAGGATGATGATCAACCGGGATCATCTCGAGGATATCAGGATGAGGCAGAACCAGAGATTGTTACCCGATCCCTGACTCTGAGTGAGCTGCGTGAGGTTCGAAAAGATTTCACCCGCCACCCAAGTGAGCACATTATCACTTGGTTGCTCCGACGTTGGGATCACGGGGCCAGTAGTTTGGAATTAGAAGGCAGAGAGGCCAAGCAGTTGGGATCCCTAGCTAGAGAAGGAGGAATTGACAAAGCAATTGGGAGGAGGCCGGAAATCATCAGCCTCTGGAGGCGACTACTGTCAAGTGTGAAGGAAAGATATCCCATAAAGGAATATATTACATGCCAGACACCCAAGTGTAACAGCATAGAGACAGCTGTCCAGCACCTGACAGAATTAGCTGTACGGGAGATAATTTATTATGATCTGGACAATTCACGGCTTCCCGCTGATCCCGATGAAGTCCTATGCACTCCAGCTATGTGGCATAAGGTTGTACGAAGTGCACCAGCAGGGTATACCAATTCACTGGCAGCAATTGACTGGAATGATATGGCTCCGCCAACCGTAAATGAGGTGGCCTGCCGACTCCGGAAATACCAAGACAATGTTTCCCTCTCCGTCATTGCAGCAGTAGAGAAACTGGTTCAACGACTTGACAACAATGTGTCCAACTCCCAACCCGTATGGAGCAATGTTGCAGCTATTGGGAGAAAGCGTCCATCGTTCCAAGAGGGAGAATACACACCACGACGTACATTGTGGTTTTACCTGCTTGATCATGGAGAGGACATGAGGGAATGGGATATGCAGCCCACCTCAGCCCTTCGAGCACGAGTAAATGAGCTGCGGGGTAAAACATTCGCACAACGAGATTCTGCCAGGAAGAAGGCTGCACCAGTTTCTACTGGGCAGTTCCCTAGACCAACTGGAAGGCCTACCTATATGTCTGATGTGCCTGATCCTTTTGAAGGGACCTCTAAGTCCTTTATGCAACCAGTGGAAAACAAATATGATCAGCAGCAATAGAGGGGCCCTGCCTCCAGCCAGGTGGAGGAGAGGGATAATCGGGTATATTGGACTGTGTGGATCCGATGGCCTGGCACGTCAGACCCACAAGAGTACAAAGCTCTGGTGGATACTGGTGCCCAGTGTACTCTAATGCCATCGAATCATGAAGGGGTAGAACCCGTTTGTATTTCTGGAGTGACAGGGGGATCCCAACAACTAACTGTGCTAGAGGCTGAGGTGAGCTTAACTGGGAAGGACTGGGAAAAACACCCCATTGTGACTGGTCCAGAAGCTCCATGCATTTTAGGTATAGATTATCTACGTAGAGGGTATTTTAAAGACCCAAAAGGGTACCGATGGGCTTTTGGAATAGCTGCTTTGGAAACAGAAGAAATTGAACAATTGTGTGCCTTGCCTGGACTCTCGGAGGATTCTGCTGTTGTGGGGTTGTTGAAGGTTGAAGAACAGCAAGTGCCAGTTGCTACGACGACGGTGCACAGACGACAATACCGTACTAACCGAGATTCCCTGATTCCCATCCATAAGCTGATTCGTCAACTGGAGGATCAGGGAGTGATCAGCCGAACCCACTCACCCTTTAATAGTCCCATATGGCCAGTGAGGAAGTCCAATGGAGAGTGGAGGCTGACAGTAGATTATCGTGGCCTAAATGAAGTCACTCCAGGTATGAGTGCTGCTGTGCCAGACATGTTAGAGCTCCAGTATGAATTGGAATCGAAGGCAGCCAAGTGGTACGCCACAATCGACATTGCAAATGCTTTCTTCTCGATCCCACTGGCGCCAGAGTGCAGGCCACAGTTTGCTTTCACTTGGAGAGGCATCCAATACACATGGAATCGTCTGCCCCAGGGGTGGAAACATAGCCCCACCATCTGCCATGGACTAATCCAGAATACACTGGAAAAGGGTGAAGCACCAGAGCACCTGCAGTATATTGATGACATCATTGTATGGGGCAACACAGCAGAGGAAGTTTTTGAAAAAGGAAACAGGGTAATTAAAATCCTTTTAGAAGCCGGTTTTGCTATAAAACGAAGTAAAGTCAAGGGGCCTACGCAAGAAATCCAGTTTTTAGGAATAAAATGGCAGGATGGGCGTCGTCAGATCCCAATGGACATTATTAATAAAATAGCAGCTATGTCTCCACCAAGCAACAAAAAGGAAACACAAGCTTTCTTAGGTGTTATAGGTTTTTGGAGAATGCATGTCCCAAACTACAGTCTCATTGTGAGCCCACTCTACCATGTAACTCGAAAGAAGAATGATTTCCAATGGGGCCCTGAGCAACAGCAAGCCTTTGAGCAGATCAAACGCGAGATAGTCCATGCAGTGGCCCTTGGGCCTGTCCGGACAGGGACAGATATTAAAAATGTGCTCTACACTGCAGCTGGGGAGAACGGCCCGACCTGGAGTCTCTGGCAGAAAGCACAAGGGGAGACTCGAGGTCGACCGCTGGGGTTTTGGAGTCGGGCCTACAAAGGATCTGAGGCCAATTATACTCCAACAGAAAAGGAAATACTGGCCGCCTATGAAGGGGTTCGAGCCGCCTCAGAAGTGATTGGAACTGAAGCCCAGCTCCTCCTGGCACCCCGACTGCCGGTGCTGGGCTGGATGTTCAAAGGGAAGGTTCCTTCTACACACCATGCCACTGATGCTACGTGGAGCAAGTGGGTTGCACTAATTACACAGCGGGCTCGAATAGGAAACCCCAATCGCCCAGGAATCGTGGAGGTGATCACAGACTGGCCAGAAGGCAAAGATTTTGGGATGTCACCAGAGGATGAGGAGGTAACACGCGCTGAAGAAGCCCCACCCTACAACGAACTGCCAGAGAATGAGAAGCGATATGCCCTGTTCACTGATGGGTCTTGTCGCATTGTGGGTAAGCATCGGAGATGGAAAGCCGCTGTATGGAATCCTATAAGAAGAGTAGCAGAAGCCACTGAAGGAAAAGGTGAATCAAGCCAGTTCGCTGAGGTGAAGGCCATCCAGTTAGCCCTGGACATTGCTGAGAGAGAAAAGTGGCTAAGGCTCTACCTTTATACTGATTCATGGATGGTGGCGAATGCCCTGTGGGGGTGGTTGCAGCAGTGGAAAAAGAACAACTGGCAGCGTAGAGGCAAACCTATATGGGCTGATGACTTATGGCAAGATATCTCTGCTCGGTTAGAGAAACTTGTTGTAAAGGTACGTCATGTCGACGCCCATGTACCTAAGAGTCGGGCCATGGAGGAACATGAAAACAACCATCAGGTAGATAAGGCTGCTAGGATTAAAGTGGCTCAGGTAGATCTAGACTGGCAACGTAAGGGTGAATTATTCATAGCTCGATGGGCTCATGATACCTCGGGTCATCAAGGGAGAGATGCAACATATAGATGGGCTCGGGATCGAGGGGTGGACTTGACCATGGACGCCATCGCACAAGTTGTCCACGAATGTGAGACATGTGCTGCAATCAAGCAAGCTAAGCGGTTAAAGCCCCTTTGGTATGGAGGACGGTGGATGAAATATAAATATGGGGAGGCTTGGCAGATTGATTACATCACCCTCCCACAAGCCCGCCATGGCAAACGTTATGTGCTTACAATGGTGGAGGCAACTACCGGCTGGCTAGAAACATATCCCGTACCCCATGCCACTGCTCGAAATACAATTCTGGGCCTTGAAAGGCAAGTCCTCTGGCGACATGGTACTCCAGAAAGAATCGAGTCAGACAATGGGACTCATTTCCGAAACACTCTTATAGACACCTGGGCCAAAGAGCATGGCATTGAGTGGGTGTACCACATTCCTTATCATGCACCGGCCTCTGGGAAAATTGAACGATATAATGGACTTTTAAAAACTACACTGAAAGCAATGTGTGGTGGGACATTCAAGCATTGGGATACACATTTGGCCAAAGCCACGTGGTTAGTTAACTCTAGGGGATCTACCAATCGGGCTGGCCCTGCCCAGTCAAAATTTCCACGTACTGTAGAGGGAGACAGAGTCCCAGTAGTGCATATGAAGAGTGTATTGGGAAAGAGAGTTTGGGTCATCCCTGCTTCAGGCAAAGGTAAACCCATGTCTGGAATTGTTTTTGCTCAAGGACCTGGCTGTACTTGGTGGGTAATGCAGAGGGATGGAGAAGTTCGATGTGTACCTCAAGGGGATTTGATTTTGGGTGAGAATAGCCAATATAATTAATAAAGTAGAAATTGTAATAATTGCCAAATAACCCATTATTGTATATTCATTATTGTTATGATTGCTGTATGTTGTACCATAGCATTATAGCCGGAGTCATACAAGTTAATGAAGAATGAGTGCCATGATGATGGAACTAAAGCCTGGCCTCTCAAGAACTTTTTTTTCTCCCTTTGAAAATAAACTCTGACCCACAGACTATGAGCATGGACCATGCCAGGTGTATCAGTCAAGAGCCTGAGATGCAGCATGCAACGAGCCAATGGAACATACAATTATCCTGAGAAACTGTTACGACAAATGGAGCCTGAAAATCATGGACTAAATGAACTCAACAACTTCAGAGGGATGATTCACAGACTGAGGGAATAAGATCCGTATGCACGTATGTGTGCATACATGTGTACATACATATATGGGTGTGTGAAACACGAAACTGGTTGTACCCAAAGAAAATTGTTGGATCTGGTCATGACGTAAATGGTATGGAATAAGGGGTGGATAATGTCCTGGTTTCAGCTATGATGGAGTTAAACTTTTTTTTTTAGCAGTGGATGGAATGCCATGTTTGGGTGTTAGCATGAGAATAGTGCTGATAGCACCCTGATGTTTCCGATTTGTTGCCGGGCAATCAAGTACCTTTCTCAGCTCTGCATACTTCCTTACTAGTGAGAAAGGAGGGGACGCAGCCAGGACAGGTGACTCGAATTGGCCAAAGAGCATATTCCATGCCAGTTATGTCATGCTCAGTTTAAGGGGGGACTGGGGGGAAGAGGGGGAGACAACGCCAGGACGTGCAGTTTCTGGGGACGGTTGGGTTGTCCGGGACGGGCTCTAAGCTGTGCGGCCTGAGTTGTGTGGTTTGGTGAGAAACCAGTTTCATCTATTTTGTGCTTTAAACTTATGTTATTGTTATATCTAGTTTTCTGTTATTGTTTAGTAAACTATCCTTATCCCAACCTGCGTGGTTCTGGTTTCTAGGTTGTGGTTTCTTTTCCTCCTTTCTTCCTTCCCTTTTTCCCCTTCCCCCAACTTCCCTTCCCCCTTCCTTTTAAAAGTACAAGCGACTGTGTGGGGTGCGGCCCCCGGCTGGGGCAAAACCACGACAGTCTTGCATAGCAAAGGTCAGAGTGAAGGAAGAGCAACTGGGGAGGCCAAAACAAAAAGCTGAGGATTTCTTTTGATGAAAACTGCAGTGCTGAGAGTTTTAGGTGGTTTGGGGTTTTCTCCCTCATTTTAAATTGGGCTTAATGTTAATATGTGGATTCTTGAATGTATTTCAGTGGTTGCTCATGGTGAGTAAAAATGTCTCCACCACTTCTACAGGGCTCCCAGTGGCTGGTACCATTTGAAGCCTTGTAAACTGTAAATGTTAATACAACCTGATTAGATTCAGCCTAACAAGAAGTCTGGTACACCAACAGACATTATTAGCTGAGTATTCTGAAAGTTAAATAACTTTTGTGTGGAGCATTTTGAAGCTTGTAGAGTTAAATCTGTTTGTGAAACATAAAAACAGCTCTGAGGTCTGCATAAAATTAATTAATTAGTTTTGCATGAGCTTGTAAGAAAGTGAAATAAATAAATTGATCTATTTTTGTCCATATTGAGAAGGGACGATTGAGCTTTTTCAGTCTGGAGGCAGGCTGAGCCTTTTAGCAGTGGTATACATATTAACACAATAATACTCGATGGGTTTAAATTTTGTTTACTAATTAAATGCACACAGTCTCATCACAAAAATGCAGAATATTAGGAGTAAGTGTTTTCATTTGGATGCCTAAAACTAGATCCCTAAATCAGGTGGTCTTGATAGGGCCAATGAGATGGTTGGTGCCTTGAATTACTCATTGCTGAGACTATCAAAGGGCATCTCCTCAGGCCAAGCCTGTAGCTGTCAGGCCAGTAAAACCCTCTGGCTGATTATTCATTTCCAGGCTTGCTCTCTTCCTAGGCCAATACTATGTTCACTAAAGAGCAGAAATGATGAGCTTCAAAGTTACTGTCCTTCAAAGCTGTAGAGCAAAAATTCAGGAAAAAAAAAAACCCAAGCAACAAACAAACAAACACCACATGTGTGTGTTTTTTCTCTAACAAGGGAGTTCTGATCCAGGTAGATACTGTCTTTTTATATAATTATGAGTGGGGCTGTGAAAGGAAGAATGACCCCACGTAAAGCATGTACATTAATCAAACCCTGTTCAATCTGAGCCACAGAAGGTGTAACAGAGAGCAGCAGCAGGATGAAATGCATCCATACTGATTAAAAGAAACTGTTCTGTGTCTCTTCAGCCAAATCACACATGCCAGTTTCTGAGGGCAAAATGAAGTAATGATACTGTAAGGAACATATTTAATTTGGTTTTCATTTCTCCTATATTCTCAAATCATTCAAACAGCTTGTTAAATCCCCCAAAGCTACGTGTAGGTTTCGGTTATGGACTTGTTCATGGGTCTGAGCTGGGGTTCCAGAACGTCTCTATTAATTTTCATAGTAGCAGTCTTCTGCAGTCTTTCCTGCTCTCCTGAGCACTCCTGATTTTGATTCATTGGGCTGGCATATTAAGCCAAAGGCGTTAAAAAAGAAAAAAGGGTGGTTGCAAAGTCTTCATTAGCTCGTTGGGAATATGCCATCCTGGACAAAACCTTCAGAGCGACTTTCTTCTTAGTTATTACTGGTACTCCTTCATCATTCTATCCCTCAGTTCATACCTCCAATAAAGAAGATAACGAAGCCCTTATCTTCAACAATTTATTTGTCAATCTGGGAGGCACTGGAAACAGGCAAATGACAGTCATATAGTGCATAAATTTTGCTTGCATGCACTTCACAGGCTTTAATGAATGTGTTTGTGACTCTGAATGTAGTTCTGGAGCAGATTATGGGTTAGCACCTCTCCTTCAGCTACAGAAACAATTCTTGTCCAGGAAGCCGCTGTGTTTCCATCAGCTGCAGAACCAGAGCATGCAAAAGGAACAGCTAAGGTGGAGACCCTGCCTTTAACAGGCCTCAGATGACATTAAGAATGTGTCAAACCAAGTTAGACCCATTGCCCTTGTCCTTGTAAGCAAGGAAATATTTCTAGCACAAGCTGCACCCCCCCCCCCCCCGCCCAAGACCTTCTCCTCTCAATGTCAGTTTTGGAGGCAGAGGGCAGGTAAGTGAAACTGCCACCATAGGGTGTGTGGAGAGATTTACAAGGGACAGGCTCTGTGGCTTCTGTTGTGTGACACCTTCATGGTGTCACAAGGCAGCAAAAAACCACCTTAGGTTGTTTCCACACTGCAGGAGTTCCCCCCTCACCCCACCCCTCCAAAAATGTCACACTGCCTCGTCTGTGTTCCCTGCGATCAAGCACGCTTCTCTGCCAAGCCATTCTAGGAGCCTGTTCTGGAAAACCCAGAAACATTTCTTCCGTGCTACCTCAGCTTTCCAAGGAAAGAGGAACAGATTATATATATATATATATATATATTTAATTTTTTTTCCCCCTGGCTCCCTTAATTGCATCCGGATGCTCCCTAGAAAGTGTAAAAAGAAGCGCCTGTGTCCCCAGCCAACCCCACAGGACCACCTGGTCAGCGCAACTGTTCAGCGAGTAAGATCGCCTGCACGGTTCCGCCGAGCTCCTCTTACCACCAGCCCCTACCAGATCACCCAGTGGCGAGCCCACACAAAGAAACTCTGCAAAATGTTTGGAAGTCTGGAAGTAAGAAGTCTGGAGTGAGATTTTCGCCATCTCCTTACAGAGTGTTTCCTCAGGGGTTGCTCCCTTCTCCCTCGGTGGCAGCGCTGCCATACTTTGAGCCTGTATTTTGCATGTTGGGTTTGGGCATTAGGGTTTCTATTTTGTGGGCCACTGGCCAAATTTTGGAGCAAACATCCTCGGGGTGGCACGCTCATGGCTTTTTTTTCCAGGCTATTATATGTCAATGGGTATAAAGTATGAGCAAACAGCTGCGCTCATATCCAACTCCATGGGCAGCAGAAAAATGCAGAACCCAAAACGTAGCAAATGGATGTATGCCAGGGATTTGGGTGAAGAGACTGAATCCTTCTTCGCTCTATGAGACACTTGACTAAAGTTAACCTGTAGGAATGTTTTGAAGCACAGGGGCGTGAATCATAGAATCACAGAATGGTCTGGGTTAGAAGGGACCCCAAGGATCATAGAGCTCCAACCCCCCTGCCACAGGCAGGGCCAACAACCTCCAGGCCTGGATCTACACAAGGTTGCTCAGGGCCCCATCCAACCTGGCCTTGAACACTTCCAGGGACGGGGCATCCACCACCTCTCTGGGCAGCCCGTTCCAGCACCTTACCTCTCTCTCTGTAAAAAACTTCCCCCTAATATCCAACTTAAGCCTTCCCTCCTTTAGCTTCAATCCATTCCCCCTTGTCCTGACATTATCTACCCTTTTAAAAAGTTCATTCCCCTCCTGTTTGTATGCTCCCTTCAGGTACTGGAAGGCTGCAGTGAGGTCCCCCTGCAGCCTTCTCTTCAGACTGAACAAGCCCAGCTCCCTCAGCCTCTCTTCATAGGGCAGGTGCTCCAGCCCTCTAATCATCTTTGTGAACCTCCTCTGAACCCTCTCTAACAGTTCTACATCTTTCTTGTATTGGGGGACCCAGATCTGGACACAGGACTCCAGATGGGGCCTCATGAGGGCAGAGTGAAAGGAAGTTAGAGAAGAATAATCGCTGAAATAGTTTTTTAAATCAGGAACATTTTGCTAATTATTTATACAAACACTTTATGATAATCAGCTAATTCTCTTTTAAACTCTGACCGATGATAGTACACAAAAAGATTGTATGTGTAAGGGTCACTCAAACCATTCAGATTTAACTCATTTCCAACTGACAATACTATCTTTGGCTTCCTTTCTCTTGCAGGTTTTGATAGATGACAGCACAGCTCCTACAAATCTGTGGTACTCGCGTTTCTTTTACAGCCTGTTGAGTGAGAGTTCAGCCAGTACATTATTTGTCTGGGTTTCTTTCTCAGTTCCTTTATTAATTTGCTACAAATAAGACACAAAATTACTCAGAATTTATCCTCATGAAAGCGCATAATTATCTTTTAAATTGTAAGCATCTCAATATGTTTGCTAATTACTATTATTAGTAATAAGACTAAGATCACTGGTTGGTATTTCTTTGGAATTTCTTTAGTATGAGCTCAGAGTTGGCAATATTTCCGTTCTTCAAGATAATGCAAAAAAAAATATAATTTAGCTGGTGTTCCTAGGGCTCAAGTTAGAGCTAGGGTTAGGATTTCATCTCAGCACAGTATAATAAATATGAGGTGAATCACTTGCAGATACTTATTAACAAGTCATCTGTTCCATTCTTTATCCCTCCTGGAGGAGAGCCATCCAGTCCTGATGGCCACTGTAAATGTCTGTCATCTCCAGACCTTACTCACTTATTCACGTGCCTTCGTTGTTGTGTTCTACTTTTGTTACCTGTGAAAAATGGATGCCCAAGTTCAGTAAACATTGAGTTATTGCCACCGATCTGTGGGAGCCTGAAAGTCACCCACAGCAGTCAGAGCTAGTGGCCTATGTTCTTTTTAGGAATAATGGAAGGAAACAGAGGAGTTGCCTCTCTTACTTGCTTAACTTTTCACAGGCATTCATTTTAGGATGGCACATACCATCGTGGATGGTGCATGTCCCTGGTCATTATAAAAGGAGCCAGCAATGTCAATCTCAGGCAAAATACTTTACCTCTGGACACCTAAATTAAAGCAAGGTCTACCCTTGCCTTTCAGCTTTCATAGGGAATGCACTCACCAAAGAGGTTTTCGACATGTGCATGAGGAAATGCACTCTAGCCTTGCCACAGCCAGTGGTGTAAGCTGGAACCTGATGCTGTTTGCAATCTGAAGTGGAGATCTGTGCGTCTGTATTTCCTCACAAAGCATTTGTGTAGAGGGGACCTGACAAAAGCACTGCAGGCACCAAAAGAAATTTCTAGTCTGTCCACACCTCCCAGAAGAATACCAGAATCAAGCACATAATTTTAAGTGTTCCAGTTAAGAATTTATTGCAGCTAAAAACTGGACAAAGTGGGTTTGCTGACCTATGGACTACTGTAGTCCAGACAAAAGAAGAAATTCTCTTCCCCCTGGTAAAGGGAAGGAGCAGGCAGCTGTTGAAATGCTGACAGCCCAAATCCCCACAGCTGTTTGGTCCAGTGCAGGTGACTCAGAGACCTCAAAAGACCAACACTTCTTGTCACAATTGACCAATTCTGCTTGGAAAGAGAATAAGAAGTGATCCAGTGAACATAGTTCGCCAATGGGTCAGACTGCAGAATCCCAACAAAGAAGATCAAAAATACAACTTGTAGAGATCTTTGAAAGCCTAAATAATTATTTCCCTTTTTTTCTTAAAAATCAGCAAATCTGATCTTATCTTGACAAAGCTGGCAAAATACTATTTCTGTAGCAATGCCACCTATGGGTTCTGAGCAAGAGCCGAAGCCCTGGCTCAGCTGGACTCTGGATAGCACCTACTGCCTATCCCAGTAAGCTCCCCTCACCCTCACTCAGGGAGCTATCTTCAATCCAGAACACGTGTAGATGCATTCATGAAGACCCATCTCCAGCTAGTCAGCATGACAGAGATTCAAGTGATGTGCAGCAAGCACAGTTACAGGCATGCTGGATGAGGACATGCTGTTGATGACATATCTACACACACAGTTCCCCAGGAAGGTGTGCTCCTGTCCCTGGAGAACTCACCTTCCCAACTTTGGGTCTGCAAGTTCTTAGCCCTGTGCTTAACTTTGAGCACATCAACACCTTCCTACCGACCCTGGAAATCAGTTTGCACTCTTGAAGCTATGCTGGCATGTATGTCTGTGCAGGCCCAGCCCTGAGAAAATGAGGAAAGAGACAATGAAACACATGCTCTCTTGTGTTGGCAGCAAATAAAGTTCCCATCTCCCCATTTGTCCCTTTAACGTAGAGGAAGTTTATAGCAAGCTGTATGAGCACATTCACACCGGCACAGAATGACACGTGTGTGTTGTGTGTTGGACAGAAAAGCCTTTTACAGAACTGGAAAGCCACCATCTGTATGTGTGCGTGTTCTGTACTCACAAACCATCTTGTGCTATTTTTGCTGAAAGCTCCAGCAGCACAGCACTCCCAGCAGGAAGCACTCTGAGTGCAGGTCACAGACCTGGGAAAGCTTCTCCTCACCGGGCGCTCACCCAGCCACAACCAGCGACCCAGAAGCTCTTTAAATTCTTTTATTGCGAGCGGATTCCAAAGCTGCTGTTTTAATTCATCTCTCGGGCACACTTACTAGCAACAAGCTTTACCTGTTCCCTCTTTAAAGAAAAGAGACCTCACAGTTCAGCTGCTGCAGGACCAGAGACTCTTCACCCCTATGCAGGTTCTCCAGCAGCCCCTTGCCCATAACTCCATGCTCATGAGCATTTGGGTGTTTTGTTTTCTCACTCCTGCACCTGTGGCAAGGGAAACAGAGTCACACAGGCTTGCAGGCACTCCAAAAAGAATTTCTTTTTTTTGTTTTAACTAAAGGAAATATTGGGAGAACTGTGTAAAAGCTAAAAACCAAGTGCCATCCTTCCAGTTCAATCTTTTATTTTCAGATGGTGTGGCACACATTCAAGGACAGATAAAGAAGGAATGAGGGAATGAGGAGATGCTCTATGATGAATAAAAGCACCGAATCAGTTCACAAACACAAAAACTGGACCATTTTCAAAAAAGTCAGGTGCACAGCGAGTGGAAGCTGCTACAAGTCTCATGCTTATACAGGAGCCAGCAGATGTTGTATGTCCATGTCTGAGCAACCAGCTGTCTTCTCATCAGTATTAAGTGTTCAGCTGATGTTAAAGGGACAGAGCTCTCAGAAAACTGAGCGGCTTTTTTTGAAGTTTGCTGTGTCTGTGAGTTATTGAGCATGCTGCTTTTTTTTCTCAAATAAAGTTATAAATGAATGTTTTGTAAATGAGTAGAATCATGAGAAGAGCAGCCATGGACACATCAACAGCTCAGTAATAACGTTAATAATCTCAACCAGTAAATGTGGAAAACACATTTAAAAACAACATCATAAAATTTCAAGAGATTAATATAAAAATACAGAAAAGAGGCAGAAGTGGCTGCCAAAGGCCTTTGAATACAGTCCTATTAACATCTTCCCCTTCCTGGGCTTTGTGACCTCCTTTGTAAAGTGCTTTCAGATTCACATACCATGCCTGATGGCTCAAAAAAATCACACCACTCTTACACAACAAATAAAAAGAGAGATTATTTGGTATAATAAAGCATAGATCAAAGAGCATTGGGGTTCAGGCACCCACTCCGACTCTGCCCTGACTGCATGCCAGGGGGAGAGGCAGATGTTTGTTCTCCTTTTCCTTCCCTGAGGCTCTTTTCCACCAGAGGAATACATAGATAAATGAGAAAGGAGAGAGCAAAGATGTACTCCAACAGGTCCCCCGATGTGGGCAATCAGTGACTATTAATACAAGATTTACCTTTGAGAGCACCTGAATCACAGTTCTGATATCAAGGTCAAGAAAAAAAATGAAGCCATACCTTAAAGGCCTGGCAGTATCTTTGCAAATGTAAATACCTACTTATTTTTAAGGAGTGAAATGAACCACTCTCCCGATTTATTAGATTGGCTTTTAGATTAATAGGGCAACTTTTAAATTACAGGAGTTAGGTGAATAGAATTTCACTGCAAGTGATGTTTAGTTCAAAACTTCTTTTATTTTGTGTTAAGGGGAGAAACAGGCTGAGACAAGGTGAGTGGCTCTGAAGGCAGAGATGCTCCACGGATAACAGGATGTAGCGCAAAAGGCACCTAGTGGTTGGAGGGAGAACTCCACAAATTTAAGAGATGCTTTTGTATCCTGCAATGGACTGGGCATGAGTTGGATTGACTTGGTTAGCAGTATCTTAGTCAAATGTCACAGCTTTTCTCTAGCCAGTGAAATACAGCTAAGAAATGTGTAACTGTGGTACAGACAAGTTTCTGGCACTGAGTCCCAACATTCTATATATGTCCTTCATTCTTTCATCTGTCCTGGTACAAAAAACATGGCATCTGAACTCATGCCCTGCTTTTGATCATTAGGGAAAATAATGTACAAACCATGACTTCTCAGTGCAAAGTTTCCAAAATATTTGCCAGTGCAAACGCCTAACCCTACTTCCAAGACTTCTTCTTTGTTTTTACTTTCTCTTACACTCCCTGAAATCACCTGTGAAATCGCCTGTGGGGCCCCATAGATGTTCAGAGCATGGGTAGAGAACTAAAAATTCAGAGGGTTCCTCTCCTTTTTCCCATACTCGGCAGCTCAAGCACTTGCTGAGCTAAATGTCACACCCTTACCACCATGTGTAACAGCTTCTGCTCTCCATCAGTTTTTCTATTTCCTCAGTTTATCTTTGAACAGTTTATCTTTGAACTCCACATATATTCTCTGCTCTTTTTTCTCTCTCATCAAACATGTCCCTTTCTTCATTTCCAAGGACCTTCCTAGCATGTTTGCACTGTTGTTATCCCTCTCTCTCCATAAGATGCTGATTCCAGGCACCAACTGGCCATCTGTTGAAGCATTCCTTTGGTGCTTCCTCCCATGCAACCATCACATACAAGAGAAGAATGCCATAAAGATTTATGCAGCGAATTCATTGTGCTTTTCAAAGCTTTCAAGCAAAAAAACTTGAAACTCTTTTGTGCTGGAAGTTCTTGTCGCTCCCATGCTGACCAATAATGACTTCTGGATTCTCCACATCGTCATGCCTGCTTGTTTGTATCTACCTGAGTGTTCCCTCATATACTTGGATTGCAAAGTTGTCTGGGATCCTGTTCCTTTTACAAGTTTTACATGATTCCGCACACAACGGGGTCTTGCTCAGTGAGTGTGAGTAGTGTGAGTGAGTAGTGAGTAGTGAGTGTGGCAGGAATTATGGATGAGGATTCTGACATGAAATAGTAGTTTTCACTCTTCTCCTGATGTTGCAGTGCCCTCACTGCAAAGATGTCACAGCTTTTTGATATGTGAGCAGGCAGGAAAGATCACTTCCTCAGAACAGCAGGCAAAAGCCACCTGCAAGATTCAAGCATAGTTGGGATGCAAGGAACTCAAAGACAAGTTTCAATCTGAAGGTGGTGCCTGGGTTATAAATCGGACTGACAATCAGAAGAATCGTGCTGTCAATAATGATTACAAAGGGCATAGGAGAGAGGAAATCTTTTGTTGGGTGGACAGCAGAGCACAGATATATGCTCTGAGACAGCAGAGTGATACATATACGTGTGTTACGAGAGAGGCATACTTCTCTTTCAAGACCTCTTGCTTAAAAGTGAGAGGAGGAAGGAGGCAATTCATAGCACTGGAGCTTGCAGGCTGCCCTGGGTTTGCAGGAACAGTGGGCTGAACGTCAGTCACTTTGCTCATCTGGGGAATGCAAGAGGCTCAGAAGTCCAAACCCAGGAAATTAATCTCCTTGAGGGACCTCATAATAACAAATGATGTAAAGGGGCACTGTTATGTACTGAAGGTGATGCTGCAGTCCCTAAAATCCAGCACTGACACTTACTGGGTTTGTGAGAAATGTTTCTGTGGCACACTGCCAAAGGGCAGTGTGAGTCTTTCAGAGGCAGATCTTTGCCCACAGCAGATGGAAGTAACAGCCCTTAGTTGCAAACAGAAGCCTAACAACAGCAAGAAAGGACATGACTATGTAAAAACAGTGGCACAGCCAAAGCTGATGATGCAGAAGTGTGCCAGGAATACCTTGTGAAAGGAAAGTGCCATGAGCAGCAAGGGACCAAGAACCTTCTCATGAAGTGCAAGTTAATTATCCAGGCATATATCTTCCTAAGATGGTATCTATTCTTAATATCCACTGTTAAGTATTTGTGTGTTCACACATCCGTCATGAAACCTCACAAACCAGGCCAGGCCAACTAACAAACTAAAAATGGGATTTATTTTTATAAGATGGACAGTTCTGAACTAAGTTTTACTCTAACTGAAACTGCTTTGAGACTCCAACAGACATTTACAATCACAGATTCACAGAATCGTAGGGGTTGGAAGGGACCTCCAGAGATCATCGAGTCCAACCCCTCTGCCAGAGCAGGTTCCCTAGAAATCCACAGTCCACAGGTTCAGGATGTCAGCTGGGTTAATACTACACTGCTGACTTAGGAGCTCCTGAGTTTTATGGCTGATGACCCAAAATGCTCATCATCACTCACCCATGTAAGACAAAGTCTCTCAATCCCCACAGATGAACCATAGGTGGCACCCCAACCCATGGGCAGAGTCCCCCACCACAGACCCACTGCTCTGAGTGAGACCCGCTCAAAACATCCGTCTCCTGGAGCCCTGTTTATACCCAATTTGAATCTGCCCTGTGGTGGTGTATGGTCACGTATCCTTCCCTTTGGTCAAAGACTGCAGCTTTGTTACCTTTCAAACTGAATGACCACTGCTGTGTGGGTGTAATTCAAACTGTGGCAGGAAGTTTTATCGGGTCTTTGTTAGGTTTTCTCACGGGCTTTGTCAGGGTGGGTTTATCTACCACAACATCTTATGTTGAACTGCATGAACATACTGTATTCCCAGAAATGCTCTGTACTCATCTGATGTTTTACTGTGAAAAATCCATTAGTAGTTAAATTCTTGTAATCCTTGTGCAACATGCCAAAAAGGTATGTAACCTCTCTAGTGAACTGTGCAAAGAGAGAGAGAAAAATAAGCTCTGATAATGTCTCTGTGGGTCTGTTTGGGCTTTTTTTTTTTCCCTTGACTTTTTTTTTTGCTACCTTTCAGTCACCTTTAAGAAGAGAGAAATAAATGAGGCAAGTGCATTTTCACTTGTAAATGAGTGAGCTATACATACTAGTGCTGGAGCTATAAAATTTGGGTTCAGCCTTCTCTATAAGTTCCACATACACTCCATATGTATAAAGTGCCAGGGTTGTCATGCCACATCTTTTGAACTAACAGCACTTCCTGCAGAGGTATCTAGCCACTCTTACCAAAGAGCACCAAGTCCCACAGCTCCTGTCCATAGCTCCACAGTCAAGACTGTGCCCACATCAGTAAGCCTGGCAGAGAGACTCTGAACAGATGAAGCTCTTGGGCTTCCCAGGAGCAGCTGGTGCCATGTTTACGTCCTTCATGTGTCTACCAACAAGCAAGCATATGAGCAGCTTTAGGGACATTCAAGGGGGCTTGCGCTGAAGGATGCATTAGACTCAGCTGTCCCAACCATCTGGTGTGTTTCTGTGTGGGCAAACAGGTACACAGTTCCTAGTTCCCCACAGCTACCAGATGGATATGTGCGGTTCCTCCAGCTTCAGGGAACCCAGCACACCCTCAGGCATCCCAGGCATCTGGGTGTGTGCTGAATAGACTCACAGAAGTTTTAAGAAGTACCTCAGCAATAGCCATGGGTCTTTGACTGACTGGCCTGGTAGATGCCTAATTTTGGAGGAGCTCTCCAGGCTCCAGTAACTGTAAGGACTTGATCTCCATTGCTTGAAATGGAAGTGTAGGTATGTGGCTCACAGCAGTTACCTACATTTGATAGCTAAATTTAGATTTGTGCAATCTGGAGCTGAATTACACTCCATATTTCCTCTTACAAATCATGACCTGGCAAAAATACTCAGCTAGAAGCATCTTCTGAAACTCCATGACCTCCTTTAATTCCACTTTTCCACTACTCTGAAACACACCTCCACAATTAGGTTATCTTTGTCCTTTGTCACTTTGGCCTGCAATTCTGAGTCTTTTCACTCACCTTGAATAATCTAAGTGCATTTCTGTAACAGGCACCAGACTTTGGAAGCCCAGAAAAGGCAAAAAATTTATTCTATCTATCTCCTTAGTCTGCACACACAAGATATTCATAGGTTAACATATCAGTGAGTGTTCTTTGCATCTCTGACATCCTAGAATCACCAGAGAGTAGTTAAGATTGATCTTATGGATGGTAAACAAGCCTGAGAAGACTTCTGACCTCAAGAAAATGATTATACTAGTGGATTCTGGCTCAAGAGGACAAAAATCAGGGAGGGAGAAAGGCACAGGGATAGGGCACCCCTGAACAGGGTCAAGGAAACATATGCATGCCAGAAGAACTGGTAACCTCAGGCATCTGTTAAACCTGTTAAACAGTATTTTTTCCATCAAATATTTACTGTCATATATTTACTCAGTAATGTTTTTGTCTTGAAACGATGCGAAGCTTTTGAAAGGTGACTAAGTCACTTGTATAATCACGATGAATTGCAACAGGTCAGCAGCTTTAATAAACTCAGCCCAAGAGGGAGGAAAGTAGGTCCCCCCTCTGAAAAAGGAAAGACCGCAGGACTCAGACTTGACCTACAGGTATCAGAAGTTAAGCCCAAGCCGGTGGCACTTCTTATTCCTCACTGGATTTGATAAAACTGCTTTTGAACCTGGTGCACACAGGGTGGATGTGCAGAGCCTGCAAATGAAAGGCATCACATTTTATCTCAAAAGAATGTTATTCAGTTTGCCTATTTTCCTAACCACCTGTGTGTTGTGAAGCATTATAAAAGCTCTTCCAGGAAAAAAAAGAATTAAAAAAAAAAAGAATTCTTTTTTCTTCCTAATGCTTTCCCTCACCATTACACAGTTGCTTTGCAGAAAGAGAGTTTTGAATGCCTGAGCAGAAGGAACAGCCTGTTAAATCCTTTTTAGGCTGCTACAACCTTAAAATGTGCCGCTTCAGTTGCCAGAATAGAAGCAGGACCAGTTACTGGAGGCCTCAGGAGGTGACTTTTTGTCTATGCAAGGGAAATCTTTCTGCTTCTTGTGACAGATGAACTGATAAGTGGCTGGATGGGGACTGCAAGCGACAGCAAAGGAAGGTGGACGCTTGCCATGCCAATATATCTCAGAGACCAGATGGAGTTTTTACTGAGCAAAATGTGTATTTTATTGCTCCCTAGGAGTGGATCAAGTTCCCTGATAATCTGGTTTCTGTATAATGTGAGGAAGCCTTCCTGGCCACTTGGAAGGCAGTGCCTTTAAAGACTATTTTACAGCAGGTAACTTACCAGCTGACAACTGGGCTGAAGGTGGCTTGCACACTACTTTGGTCCTCTGCCATCATCTGAAGAACCTGCCCACCTGCAGCACACATAGGATATCGTGTGGAAAGGCACGGCAACCCGAGAAGAGCATGTGAGGCTTGGTGTCCAGCTGCAGTGCCTGCTCTGCTGCAAGGTGCTCCCTCGCATTCCCCACAGGGCTGGGACACTCGTTCCAAAAGAAGACACAGAGCTGGGGCCACAGCGCACTCTGCACTGGGACTGGGAGGTACCAAGAGAAAAGAAAGGGATAGTGGGGTGCAAATGTTAGGGGTGCTAGCCTGAGGGAGTGGGGTGTATAATTAAAGAATGGGAAAGGTAAGAGAAATGTCCTGGGGTGCTTATTTACAGAGTGGGGGTTTCATAACCCAGCTACTCTGAGGGGTTGTGCATTGGTAAAGGTTCAGGCAGCTGAGGAGACAAATCCAGGTTGCCTTCTAGTGAGGTGACTTTAACTCGGCCCAATACCCAGATTCCTCCTCCACCACCCCTACTTCCCCCCAGCTGGGCAAAGTAGCTGTACTCACAACACCAACCCAGTGTCCACAAAACTACACATGAAAATAGGAGGTAAAAGAATAGCACCTACTCGGTCCCACAGGTGAGGAATTAAACCAATCAAACATCAGGATTGCCAATAAATGCACTTATTAGGCACCTAAATATTTGCTAATAGTTGCTGTGTGTGACCTAACCTTACGCAGATACTCACAGATACAAGTTTATAAAAGCTTAATGGTAATAAAAGTGATCACAGAATCACAGAATCGTAGGGGTTGGAAGGGACCTCCAAAGATCATCGGGTCCAACCCCCCTGCCAAAGTAGGTTCCCTAGGACAGGTCACACAGGGAGTCATCCAGATGGGTCTTGAATATCTCCAGAGAAGGAGACGCCACAACCCCCCTGGGCAGCCTGTGCCAGGGCTCTGTCACCCTCACTGTGTAAAAGTTCTTCCGCATGTTGGTGCGGAACTTCCTGTGCTCCAACTTGAGGCCATTGCCCCTTGTCCTGTCCCCACAGACCACTGAGAAGGGGCTGGCCATTTCTCCGTGTCCCACACTTCAGATATTTATAAACATTAATAAGATCCTCTCTTAACATTCTTGTCTCAAGGCTGAACAGCCCCAGTTCATTCCGCCTATCCCCACAGGGGAGATGTTCCAGTCCTTTAATCATCTTCGTAGCCTCCTCTGGACTCTCTCCAGGAGATCCCTGTCTTTTTTATACCAGGGAGCCCAGAACTGGACACAATAGTCCAGGTGGGGCCTGACCAGGGCCGAGTAGAAGGGGAGGATCACCTCCTGTGACCTGCTGACCATGCTCCTCTTGATGCATCCTAGGATCCTATTGGCCCTCTTGGCCACCAGGGCACACTGCTGGCTCATGGCCAACCTGTCATCAACCAGGACCCCCAGGTCCTTCTCAAATGTGATAATAACACAAACACCACTCACACCAGCAGTGCCATACTGTCAGGCGTCCCTGGCCAGGAGGATGTCGCTGCGCTGGCGAGATCCTCAGCTAGCTCTGCTCCAGGGCCAGCTTTGATGGAGCTGCTTTACCTACGTGCGATTTCTTGTGACTTTCCATCCGAAATGTGACCACAAGCTCAGGCTCGCTCTGACTCGCAGCTTGTGCGCTGTGATCAAGTCACAAACCACACACGAGGTGCTGTGCCGCTCTCTCACTGCGAGCACCTCTTGTGGTTTCACATAGGGGCGTGCATCCTGTCGGTGTGCATCATCCAGGAGCTCTTCTAAGAAAAGGAGGGGGGCAGAGGGGGAAGAGAGCATTGGTCACCACAGGGGGTACCTGAAGAGGGCTTTTAGCACTTTTCCTTTTAGCCCTCCTCTCCTTGCACAGTGCTGAAGGGCTGGTTTAGCACGACAGGAGGTCAGCCAACATTGCAGGCTGAAGATGATACACGGTAGTGCCGCTCGCTCAGCCCTAGCTGAGGTTTGGCCTCGGCATCCCAAGGCACTCCAGGTCATCGCCACTCTGCCACCCATTTACCCAGGGGTTGGTGTGGTTAGTCCTTTCCAAGGTGTCCAGGCTTTGCTGCACACACCTCCTCTTTCTCCTCCATCAGGGTCCTGCCTGGGTGGATTTTGGTGTAGTGCAGGCTATGTCTGCCTTACAGCCAACAGCAGGAGCCACTTCTCGGGCATGGAGAGTGGGAGCAGGCAGCCTCTGTGGACTGCCTCAGTGCGTGGTAGGGGGAGCTTGGGCCCAGCCAGCATGGGATGCTGAGCCACAGCACGGCAAGCAAGGGAAGAGACTGAGAGCAGTGAGTACCGAGAAGAGGAAAGGCTCTGGAGCTGGGGAGCAGCAATGAATGGCAGGATGGCCTCTGGGCAGTGAGACTTTCCCCATGCTGCAGGAGCATGCAGAGACCTCTCCCCTTCACTCACTGAGAGTTTAATCATCTTGTAATCTGTGAATGAGACCTGGGTTTGGTGGAAGAAACTGGAAGACAGGAGAACAGAGTGCAGGAGAGATGGGTCAGTTCAGAGCGGTGACCTTGGCACGGGCTGCCTGAACTCTTTTAGTGCTAACCTAGAAGTGACAGCAGGTGCTCAGGGACAGGAGGACTACATGCCTCCCTTCCTCCCGGCCACACATCCTCTTCCTTGACATGTGCTGTTCGGCAGCCCTAGATCTGAGGAACCATCTGTCAGTGGCCTCCCTTCTGCATCCCTCATGCAGAATTCCCACCCCTCCTGGTCTTTGCTACTCCTTCATTAACTAGTCCTCATGAAAATATGCTATCAGGAGAACGGGATTCATCAGTGTGGCATGCCTTTCTGGGGAGGGTATTAGCAATAATGAAGGACAGAAAATGGAAATGTGGTTTTGAGAAGTTTATTTTACTTCACATGAAAGGACAAGCTTCTTTGTGGAAAACCATTGGCCAAATGAAGTCATTTAAAATTACCATAGGTTATTTAGGGATTGTCTGACAAAAATAGGTACCATTTTAATTAGCATGTTAAGGGTAAAGCAATACAATTTCCCTGCTATCTCAACTTCTTAACATGCCTGTAGTAAGATTTGTATAAAGGCGCTTTATACTGGGATTGCTATTTCCAAACAGCAAGGAAAATCACCATTCTGACGTGTCATCTTTCTAACGACAGTTACATCCACCCTCTTACCCTATTTTGGCTTTTATTTTTAAATGACCTTCTCCTCCCCCAGTGGGATTAATTATACCCATAAAACTTGCGGAGCTGGCTTCAGCATGAAGAAAATGAATTACTGCTGCCTATACTCTGATACAGCTGTGGGAAGAAGGGAAGAAAGAACAGACATGCATATGTGCTGACTTTCAAGTAGAGGATGCTGTGATCAAACTCAGGTACGCGTGTGGAATTTTAACACCCGTACACTGAAGAGGCATATGAAGGGCTGGAGTGTGTTTTCCATACATGAGATCTCAGGGATAGGTAACACGAACAGCTCTCACAGGGAAGAAAGAGACCTACAGCGTTTTCCTTTGGGCAACAGGATTATGCACAACTCCAGAAGCAGCGGAGGCAAAGATATCATCACCCGTGGCATCGCAGCCATCAGAGACTGACTACAGATGCAAGGCTCAAGGGGTTGTGGGGAAAACAACTACAAAGTCCCCCAGAAAAACCTGGGGGGGCGACACCACACACACACACACACCTGCTAAAGCTGATATGTGTTGTCATCTGTGAGATGATGAGCAACATATTACAGAAGAAAAAAGAGGGAGGTACCTGATTGAGGAACCTTTCAGCGTTCAAACCCCTCTGTGGATATAGCATGCAGTCCTCTGCTAGCAGTCATGCTCAATACACACCGTGTGTTTCCAACGCTGAACTGAACTGTGTCACTTCAGGTAAAACCAATTTATCCTTTACAAATCTGCCCATCGTTCTGAGAATCTGGGGCTTCCTTCAGCACGTATACAGCTGAGTCTTGAGCATTTCTGTGGCCTCTGTGTATGTACAGTAGGTAAGACAATACCCAGGCAAAGCCTCCAGGCTCAGCTACAGCATAAGTAAAATAAAACATCTTGTAGCTATCAAACAGTAAAAAAGCAATATGAGTATTTCATCCTAACAGCAGTGCTCTAAATTGTGTAAGTTAGTGGATTTGGCAACTGTTACCCTCTGCCACTAAAGGACAGAGCAAAAGTAGTTTTAAGAAAAACTGTGTAACTCCACAGTATTTATTTTCCTGGAATCTCGTTACTCCCTACTGAAAAACAAACCATTTGCTTTAACTTTCTGGATGTGGCTTAAGAGGTGTGCAAGTTTATACGTGTTTCTTTGCACCAGGTATCAGGACTTGTTTGAAGAAATTGGGTGAACCCCAAACCATCCTCTTTGCTTCTGTTGCAGTAGATGGGCAATTCTTACCACCCACTCTATGAAGAGGACCAAACAGAAACACTCTCCTTATTGTTTCTCTGAGATCTGGTGAGTTTGTTTCACCATCAACACCCAGCAAAAGGATAAAAATAAATAAATCTTGCTGTTCACTTTGGATATAACAGAAATTATCTTGTGAAGCACAGCCCTTGACAAATATTATTATACTTAATATGTCTGGAACCAGAGACAGTATGTGTACTGCCCCAGTAAAAATGTGAAGAATTACACAAGCTGTAGGCACTAACTTACTGTACAGTATTTCAGCAGGCAGGGGCCTATTTCTTCTCATGTACAGTTTCCTTTCCCTTCTTCAGCCCATGTGACACTGGCATTTAGTAAGGTTTATAGGTAAACCAAAGCATGTGGATGTGGTTTTGTAACGGCTTGTCCTTAATTGTTTGCTGCTCTCCTTTCTCTTGAATACAAAAAAAGCACAGAAGTGTAGTGACAGGAATAATTGTTAGAGCTTCAGGTTGTCTTACTCTGGTTTTGGTTTCTTCACAGCCTAGAGAGACATCAAAACTAACAAACTAAAAATTACACCATATAAAACCACATTTTGTCTTGTACCGAGAGAAACATAGTATTTGGTATAAAACATGCTCATTCCACTCACTTGTATGGCATTAAATAGTACTGCTAATATAAGACTTCCCACTTTTTCATGATGAAAAGTGCTTCTGGAAACTCATTTCAACAACAAAGAAATCTTTGGTCATATTTTATGTGCAGTTTCAATTAAAGCTACTTATTACATTTGAGTTCTACCATCTCCTCACTCCACATAAATGCTTAAACCTCCTGTTGCAGTTATTAATGTGGATACATTAACATGGGTATTTTTATAGGATTTATGACATTAAAAGGTGATTTTAGGACAGGCTGACAATTATTTGAGTGGAGAGAAAACAATCAAAGGATGTTGCAAGCTCTGCTATTGCCACCTGCTGTCCATGTTCACCTTGGAACAGCCTGGGTAGGCAGGGTTGCACAACAGTTACCAAATGGGTGGCAAGGACTCAGACTTTGAGTGCACACAAAGCTATCAGAAGCAAAAAGCAAAAATATTGTGAACAAAGATTCAGCAGGAACCTGCAAAAGAAACCAGAAAATGGTCCAGAGGGGTCACTATTTTGGGGCTTAAAAAATTAGTGGGTCACTACCTAGGGGCTTACAGTCCACACCTCACCCTATCTATGTCTATACATTCTGCTCCCAGCAAGCATCAACCCTTGGTGGCTGCTGCCAAACATCCAAGCCCTTGCCTACACTGACAGCAGTAGGACATTCTCAGGCCAGCCACTGATGGCTAGCCTTTCTTTGTTTAGCAGGGGAGGAAGAGGTAACAGTAATTACTCCGCTAACAAGGAGGATATGTTGTGGTGGCAGTGCAGCTAGGAAAGGGTTAACATGTTGGAACTCAAGCCTGAGATCAAGACGTAGGGAAGGAGGGGCAAGACTGAGAAATAGGTAGGGGCCAGCAATGGAGCAACAAACAATGAAGCCAGAAGGATTTTGACCAAAGCATGAAAGGGAACTCTGCAGGGTTATTCCTCCCTCCACAGACAAGCAGAAAAAGTGACAGGACTGTCAGAACAGGAAGCTCAGTGAAGAAATGCACAGCGCAGTATATACCTTAAAAGAAACAAAAAAGCGTGCATCGTGCAGTTGTTTTCTCTGACTCTGAACTTTTGCCTCATACACCTTTCTTTTATCTTCTGGAGTTCTGTAAAAAGGTCTTTGTCCCTGCCTCATTGCCCCAGGTTAAGTAACACTGCTGGTGCCTGGCTCAGAGATGACAGCGGTAGTTATGGATTTATCCTCTACGTGGTATGGAGATGGCAGCCAGCACTGTACCAACAGGTAAGCTGAGTTAGATGCAGAGCAGTTGAATGTCTGAGGAGCATCAATGTGTTTTGATCAAAGTTTTCACACTCATGCTGGCTAACGGTGGCTTTAAGACTGTTTTAGTTGATGTCAAGGCTGTGCAGAACAACCTGAACATCTCTGGCATAGAGGAAACCCATCGATACCTTTACGATTTCTTCTATACGTGAACTGAGAACTGTGCCCTGGAAACTTCGCTGATCCCACAACCAACTTGTGAGGGTTCTGCAGCATGAGAAGAACTTGCTTCCATCTCTACTAAAAAGGAAACCAGAGAATCCAGTGAAAGAAAAACACATTACATCTTTCTTCCTCTCTCTTTTGTTGGGTACAAGATGTGTTTTTGGTAGAGAAACAGATACTTGAGGGGATGAAAAAAAATTCACATCATTTTCCCTCCTTCTCTTCCAGACATTAAATCAGTGCTGGAATGAAAGGAAATGTTCACTCTCATTATCCTTCCAGTTAGAATCAAAACACAAGTATAAGAAATGTGATGTTCAACAAATTGACTGCAATAACCCAGCTACTCTGAGGGGTTGTGCATTGGTAAAGGTTCAGGCAGCCGAGGAGACAAATCCAGGTTGCCTTCTAGTGAGGTGACTTTAACCTCAGCCCAATACCCAGATTCCTCCTCCACCACCCCTACTTCCTCCCCGCTGGGCAAAGTGGCTCTACTCCAATACCAAGCCAGCGTCCACAAAACTACACATGAAAATAGGAGGTAAAAGAATAGCACCCACTGGGTCCCAGCAGGTTATTAAACCAATCAAACATCAGGATTGCCAATAAATGCAGGCTTATTTGGCACCTAAATATTTGCTAATAGTTGTTGTGTGTGACCTAACCTTACGCAGATACTCACAGATACAAGTTTAGAAAAGCTTAATGGTAATAAAAGTGATAATAACACAAATACCCATCACACCAGCAGTGCCATACTGTCAGGCGTCCCTGGCCAGGAGGATGTCGCTGCGCTGGCGAGATCCTCAGCTAGCTCTGCTCCAGGGCCAGCTTTGATGGAGCTGCTTTACCTATGTGCGATTTCTTGTGACTTTCCATCTGAAATGTGACCACAAGCTCAGGCTCGCTCTGACTCGCAGCTTGTGCGCTGCAATCACATCACAAACTTTCTGCTCTGCTCTCTTTTCCCTGCTTTGCTGCCCTTTGGCTGCGAGCTGTGGTTTCGCGTACGGGTGTGCATCATCCAGGAGTTCTTCTAAGAACAGTGGGGGTGGGTGAGGTGTTGGTCACCACACTCTTGTCTTGCAGTTTGCAGACAGCATGGCTGGTTTAAGTGATGCTTTTGAAGCTGAAGGGCATAAATCTCTCCTGCTGGGCTTGGTAAAACCAGCAGGTCTGTTTAACCACTGCCTATATAAAAACATAAAAGAATCAAGAAAAAAATGCTGACCATCTTCACCTCTTTAAAATATTATTTGATTGAAACTCCACATCTTACTGCTCTAGGTAGGCTGGAGCCTTTTGTGTAGTTACAACACTCTTGCTCGAAATACCCAGCAATTACAGCTGGTTTGGGCTTTTGACATTACAGGTTTCTCATGCATATAATCAAGTTAGCTTTTCCTGTGCGATGCTGTGTTTTGATTTACTGGGTAGATTAAGTAGGTGCTGCAGGACCAGAGGTGAGCATCAGCTGGTATTTCCGCTGGCTTTGGCGTGTTTCAGAGCAAAAGAAATTACAAGAACACGGCTCTAAAACGGTGTACCTGAGCTAGAATTAGCAGCCTAGAAATGAACCACGCTCGTAAATCAGGGGTTTACTCGGAAATGCCTGGTGAGGTGAGGTGAGGGACATGAAGAGCTTTTAAGTGCTGGGCGCAATACACGGTAATTCCGACTAGTTTGTAACTGACGCCAATTAGAAGGGCTGGGAAGGCAGTCCCGGGACAGGCGCTCTCGGCTCAGCCTCTCCCCTCCCCAGCCGGGCCCTGCCACACAACACACCACAGCCGCCCGGGCCGCACTGCCGCAACGCACCCACTCCGACTCCCCGCCCGAGACCCAGCGGCCGGGGGCGGCAGGAGGCCCGAGGACGCCAGGTCTAACGCCTCCCGTGAAGGCCGCGGCGGCCGTGTCCGACTCCGCGGGCGGCCGGTACCTCAGCGCGGCCCGCCCGCGCAGGCCCCGTGCCGCCATTGGCTGCCGCCGGCGGGGTGTGTGTGTGGGGGAGGCCGCGGCGCGCCGCGGGGAGGCGCGGAGCGGTGCCGGGCGGGCGCACCCGCGTAGGCCCGGCCTGCCCTGCCCTGCCCTGCCCTGCTTGGCCCGGAAGCCGCGCCGATGAATTGTGTGCGCCGCTTGCCTGCGCGCTTGGCGGGGGTTGCCGGGAGCCCTGCGCCGTGGCTAGGTAAGCGGAGAGCGCGGAGCGGCACGCCGCGGGGTTCGATCTGACCGCAGTCCCTGCTTTCTCCCCTGGGAGGATGTGGGGACGGGGCACTGTCACCGCCGGCGCCCTGGCTGCGCTGGCCTTGGCTGCGGCCTTCTGGCTGCGGTGTGATGAAGGTATAAACATCTCTGCAGCGGGGCTCTGGCGGGGAGGGGGTGGGGCCTGCCCTTGAGGGGAGGCGGGGGTGGGCCGGGCCGGGCTGCGCTGCGCCGGCCGGGTGGGCGTCGAGTGGTGGCAGGCTTGCCCTGTGCCGAGGGCTGCCCACTGAGGGGGCCGTGGGAGCCCCTTGGCGGGTGTTCCCCGCGGAAGAAAGGGCTGTCGGGCTGGGGTCTCGGCGGGGTTGCCCCGCTAAGGGGTGGGGGAGAGGGGGCTGGGGCGTGAGGGAGGCGGCGGCAGGTCCCGGTGACGGGGAAGTGGGCTTGGCGCCGCCGCTCCCGCCGGAGCACGGTTTCGGGGCAAAACCGAAGCGAAAGGGCAGGGGCCGGAGAGGCGCATGGGCTGCGGTAGGGCCGGGGGGCGGCCCAGCACAATGAAATCCACCCCCGCCCGCAGCGCGGGGGGGAGGCGGCCGGGCCGCTCACCTGCCTGGCGAAGGGATGGCAGGGGGTGGGGCAACACAAACCCCGGCATCTTCGCAGGGTTCCGCCGAGGGCAGCGGTTGCCTGATCCAGCGGGGGACCTACGGCAGGCGCCGCCTCCGGCAGCCTCAGCGTGGGCTTTCATGGCGGCCCGCAGGGGCGAGCAGAGCCGCCTGCGCCCGGGCTCCCCCACGCCGCAGGCACCGCTCGTGTGCGTGTGTGCGCCAGTGCGTGCGTGCGGGAGCCTGGCTGCCTGCCCCGGGCTGAGTGACACGGCGGCCCTGGGGAGGGGGCAGGGATGATGCTGCCCGTGCCGGCACGGCGCGGCGCGGCACGGCGAAGCGCTGGCGTGAGGTAGGGCGCCGAGCGGAGCCGCGGGCTCTCGGCCGCCGGGCTGCAGTGCCCTGTGCGTGTGTGCAGGGATCGCGCTCCACTGCGGCGGGGGAGGGAGGGAGAGAGAAAGGGAGGGAGGGAGGAAGGGAGGCAGGCGCACTGTGATGAGCAGGGCCTCCGAGTCCAGCTAGCGCCGTCGTCCTGCCGCTCCCGGAGGAGCCCGGGGCGGGGGAGCGGCCGCGTACGGTTGAGTGTCTGAGCGGGGTGGCGGCGCGCCCTGCCCCGGGGGAAGGGATCGCGGCTCCGTGCCGGGAACCCTATTGTTTATATTTTATTTATCATCGTTTGCCGAGCGGGGGGAGGGGGGGGGCTGGGAGGGGAGGTATTTGGGGGTTTCTTTCTTTTTGCACCCCCCCGCCCCCTCTTTTTTTTTTGTTTTTGCAGGTGCCCGCAGCGCAAAGCGGCGCCTGGAAAGTTTTGTTTGCGTGCGGGCGGGGTGCGTGCGAGCGGCGGCCTGGGCTGGGATGCGGGGCCCGGGGCCCGGCTGCCCGCCGCTTCCCGCCGCACCGCGGCTGCCGGGGCTGGCGTAGGCGCCCCCTGGGAGAGCCGAGTGCGGGCATTAAACCCCCCCTCCCTCCTCCCCGCCGCCCTCCTCCGCCCCCCTCCGTCCGTCCCTCCCTCCCTCGCTCTCTCCCTCCCTCCCTCCCTCTCCCCGGTGCGCGGCCATTGCAGTGACCCCGGCCGGCCAAGGATGATCACGAACACGCGGGGCTTCCTGTGGTCGGACCTGGAGACGCGGGCGCTGCTGGAGATCTGGGGCGAGGCGGACGTGCAGTCGGCGCTGGACGGCAACTTTCGGAACAGCCATGTGTACCGGGACGTGGCCTGCCGCCTGGCCGAGCTGGGCTTCGAGCGCACCCCCGAGCAGTGCCGCATCCGCATCAAGGGCCTCAAGCGCCAGTATTACCAGGCCCGGGACGGGCTGAAGAAGAACGGGCACGCCCGCAAGATATGCAAGTACTACGATGAGATGGACCGGATCCTTAGCTGCCGGGGGGGGCCCGACGGCGCCTCCGAGCCGCTGGCCCCGCCGCCCGATGGCGCCCAGGCGGCGGGGCCGCTCGCCGGGCCGCCCACTCCGGGCACGCCGCACAACAGCCGCGAGGTGGAGGCCGAGCTGGACGAGGACGCCGAGCTGGAGTCCCCCCGCGACAACTTCACCGAGGACTCCGGGCAGTGCTCATCCTACGCCGACCACCCCATCAAGGTGGAGTGCCCCCCCTTCGCCATCCCCGTGCCGCCGGGCGACGGTGAGTAGCCGCCGGGCTCCCGGCGCCGGCTGTCCTCCCCTCACCCCGCGGGCAGCACTCCCCCTCACCGCCGGGGCTCTCGCATCCCAACTGCCGGCGCCTCTCTCTGGCTAGCATGCTTCTAGTGGCTTCTGCTTTACCCTCCTCCCTCCTGCACAGTCCTCTGCGCTCCGAAATCCGCCCATGCCCCCATCCCCCTCCCCAGCCCGAGGCACCTTGCTCGTCCCCGAAAGGTTCCCCCCCCCCCTCCCGCCCCTGCCGCGAACGCCGCCTGGAAGGGGAGCGGGCTGCTGCGGAGGGAAGGAAATGCTGCAGATCGGGTAGGGGGAGATGCTGGGGGACAGAGACCATACAGTGAGTTTGTATCGGTGTTTATCAATGGGAAACCGATAGAAAAAACAGCGCGGGGATTATCGAGACAAAGTGTCAGGTAGCGCTGGACGAGAAAACAGGCGTCCTCGCTGGAGGATTTTCCTGTTCCCTGCAGACTACGTGCGGTTTTGTTAATCGGTATTAAAACGGTGATGACCATAATACCTGAAAAACCTGCTTATTGTTACAGATGGGCCAGAAAGCTAGGGGAGAGCTTTTACGTAATTAATTGCTTGAGTTGTTTCAGAAACAGTGCTGCTAACTTTAGCGGGCTTGTGGACAGGAACAGCCCTTAGATAAAGCTTGTCCTTTCCTTGCTCATTCTTCACCCTCAACTCCGTATGTGTGTTGTGGAGGTGGGGAGGCAGTGTTATTTGTTTGTTTTAAATCTAGATTAATGCCGTAGTTTTAATACAAACATGAACCTGTCTTCAGAGGTTGACATCACTGAGGAATCAGCCAATTGGTTGACGTTTAACCAACCTTCTTTTTACACATAAACCCCATCAAAGAGTTGTTTACACTAATGTGCTTTTGAAATGCAAATCCAGAATGCCAACAGACTGAAACTCAATTTAGATTAATGTAATTACCTGCAGTACACAAATGAGGCTATACTATTTAATAGCCTTCACTTAAACCTTTTTAGAAGATCAAAAAAACTATTGTTGAAGTTTAGTACTACAACAATTAAAAGATGCCTCTCTCTGATTTTCGCTTTGGCTTTGTAACTTCGTAGAAGCTCCTGGTTTTGCTTTGGTACTCTCAAATAAAAATACCTGAAATAATTACAATTCACACCCAAAAAGCGTAACAGCCTTGTGACACGTGAGGTGCACATCCTGTAGGGAGACTTTCTTGCTGCTTTCTTCTTAGGTAATTATTTTTGTTCAGAAAAAAATAATTGTCTCTCTTCTTGTTTTAGGCTTTAAAGAAGTCAATGCTTCAACTGTTACCCCACCTCTCAGTCAGCCCAAAAGGTCAAAAAAACGCCACGCAAACTTAACGTTGGATAAAATGATGGAGAAATTCCTGCAGCAGAGCGTGGACACAGAAGAGAAATTCTACCGATACGAGGAACAGAGGCTCAAAATTGAGGACAAACGTCGGGAAGCTGAGCATGCTCGAGAGCTCCAGATGTTACAGATGTTGGGACAGATGTTGGCTGGATTTTCTTCCACGGTATCACAAAGGTCACAATCTATACCAGCGAGTCCACCTCAGAGAGCAAACCATCGTTCATATGGGGATAACTTTAATTATAATGCTATGACAGCAGCACTTTCTCCACCGATAGGTACTTCCTCCTATAGCATAAATAAATGCTAGGGTTTTTTTTAAACTTCTGTGTGAAAGCACTGGTAGTAAGTAGCTTTTGAAAATAAAGGCTAATTGGAATTATTTAATATTGTGGTGAAGGTGTCTGTCTGATGTAAAATGAAATGGAAACGGCATTCGTACCATTGTACCGGTTATTTAGTAACAGCTACAGTAGTTACAGCAAATTCTAAGGAGCAAAATCACACCTTTTGAACCCAGTAGACATCGGAACTTCTTTCCACATTTATCTCTCTGTAAAGTGAAGTTAGGAGAAGTTTTGTATATGAAAGGCAAGTAGCACGTTTGCTGAAAGCCACGTGGAAACATTAGGGAGCTTTTGTAGCGGAAATTCTACTGCTGCTGTAGTTACCAGGCCTAACCCAGTGTACGAAGTTAAGGCTGTGCATATGTTTTTTCAGGGTTGGGAAAAGAGTGGAGTTTTGCCTACACCAAAGTCAAATGTTAAAATCCAGCTCCTATAATGTTAATTTCTTTGAATCAGAATTCTGAATCTTATATTTTAATTAAAACGTGACTGTAGTAGGTGTAACGGAAGATGAAAATATTGGCATATATTTCTCTTCTACACCACTTCATTTATAAATCCTTTGCACATCTGAATTTATTTAAAGAAAAAGGCAAAGCAGTAACTCTAGAATTGGTATTTATGCACAGACTTTTCCTTCTGTACTTTATGTGTGGGCCAGAAGCTGATAATCGGATATTAGCATTCATTAACAGACTTCTCGGGATCTGTGGCTCAGTGTCATTTATCTTTATCATAGTCTCTTTGTACGTGAAGGCAGACTGTATGGGCAGGAGGAAAACAGGGATACTCTATCAGTGCTGAAACCAGAGTCAGCTTGGGGCTTGGTGGTTGTAGCCTGCTGCGTGGAAATGAAACCAGTCTCGTTCCGTTTCAATTCTGAATTTCACACTGTTCGGAAGAAAAAAGCCTGGCTTGGAAAGAAAAAAAACCCAACCACCACCTCCCAGCCTTGCTGTTGAATAATAATCCAGCAAGCCAGATCCTAAAGGGTATTCTGTGATTCCTGTGAGGATCTTGGAGCCTTTTTGGTTCTACCTAATGTACTGTTTCCCTGTAAAATACATGCGGGAATGGGTGGTTAAGGCTGTTGAGGGTTTCAGCTGGCTGACTTGGTTGTGTTTCTTCTTGACTAGATAGTTGGTCTGTAGAGTTCCTTGATAGCAGCAGACTTCTGTAGATAAATTACAACACAACGTATGGATTCTGGGTTTGTTTTTTTGTTTTTTTAAATGTTGATTTCACTTATAAATTAAAAGGAAACCTGGAGTGCCTCCCTGAGGAAATCATTTGAGGTTCTAGACTGGGGTGATGGTACGTTACTTCTGAAAGGCTTTTTGCTGGAAGAGTTTTATTATCTGTAAAGACCTGAAACTAAAGTTCAGTTTTTCCTTGCTGGATTTCAGCACATAAGTGTATGATCATAATACACAGTGCAGAACCGCGTTGTTTATATTTAGCTGTAGCAAGAGTAACTTGGGATTCTCATCTTTTAATTGGTGGAGGTGTAACAAAGCATTTTTAATGAAATATGGAAATAATGCTCCAGGAAGCACATCTTTTAAGGAGTTAAGATTTCAGGTGTTGATAGCTAGATGTGCCTTAGTGTTCTGTAGGTAAGTGGGGCTCTCTTAAGAACTGACTTTTGTATGATTCTGTTTCTCTCCATTTATTATGACTTTTATATTTACATATAAGCAAAAAACAGCAAGAAAGAAAGAAGGAAAGAGGACCTTCTTAACAATGTTGCACTTTCAGGGTTACATGCTAGATAAGTGTAATTCTTGTGTGGTTGAAAACCAGTGAGTGTGTGAAGTGTGATTTAAGGAAAATAATCTGCCCTGTTTCCGGAGGAGATGAGTGTTTTGTTCTCCTCTGGGTCACTGTAATGCTATTTTGGTCATAATCCAAACCAGGGTGTTTTTTTCTTTTCTTTTCTGTTTTGTTTTTTTTTTTTTCTTTCTCTTTTTTCATCCCAGTAGGAATAAGTTGACTATATTGCCTGTATTACAAGAAGGATTTTAAAAGCAAAAGACCAGCCAGGAGTATTTACCATTATTGAATGCTAAAGCATTTTATTATTGAAGATTAGCACGTCTGGTTTAGGTTTAGATTCTGTGGAAGAAAGAGAAAATAATGATTTTTGCTGATAGCACACAGATGCAGTCTTCTTGTTTATTATGTTTTTCCCTCCATTTTTATGTCCAGAATTTCCAGAACACTTTTTTTTCCCCTCTTTCTCCCCTTCCTTCCTCCTCTAAATGTTGGAGGTGGGCTGTAGGGTTACTAAACTGGATATGAGGAATATGGTGTGAGTTAATTTTAGCGTAATTATGTGTTACTATATAGCAGTTCCTTGGAAGCTTGTAAGATCTGGAAATAAACAAAGTAAGCACAGCTATTGTCTAGGGGACCAGTGCTAACATTCAAATGAACTGCTTCTCTGAGCAGAATTGTACAGTTAATGAAAGTGCAGTCTGTAGTCTTTAGAAGCACTAATTTGAAGCTATGGCCTTTTGAGCGAGCAGTTCTAATTTGTAGCTTTGCATCAGAGATCTGTAGTTGTACTATAGCTAAAAATTATGTGATAGCTGTGACGTTTGCATTGGATTATAGTTTTGGAGAAAGACTTCCATTATGCTTTGTAACCACCTGCCAACAGAAAAAAGCAGTGAGATAGATAGGCCCTGATTCTGCTACGTGGTGGAAACCTTTCAAGGGGGAAGCGAAAAAGAAGGTGGGGTGTACGTTTAAAATGGGGGTCTGGTTGCTCTGTGTTTGGATATGTTTAGTCCTTACTAAATACCTATTTCAGTTGAGCTTAATTATGGAAGCGATTTCAGGCTGAACTGAGAAGATATTTCTAGTTGCAAAATGTTCACATGACTGTTCGGGACTGTTGTTTCTTTCTGTACCTGAGCCCTAAATTAGGACTGTGAGCAGTCAGTGGGAATATTCTCTGCATCAGACCCTAATTTGCTCTTTGAAATCATCACCTTCCTTAGTTACTCACTGGTTTAAAGGCCGTTAAGTGATGAAGCATTTAGTTTTTAGAAGTATGTCACTTTGAGTGGTTTTTAGTGTTCATGAGTGCTTAAAAGAAATGCTGATGGTAGTTGAAGAAAGGACATACTTTAACACTTATCTTCTTCTTTTCAGTTATAGAGAGAGCTTTTTCACTGCACAGAACACACTCTTTAAAGGATATGGAGAACATTTTTCAACTGGTGCGCAATGTTATCCCCCCTCTAACAGGGAAAAGGCATAAAGGTCAAGATGGACGTATAGGCATTGTTGGAGGATGCCAAGAGTAAGTTAAACAGAAATTTGATTTTTGTTTCTGGGAGAGTTGGAGGATGTCATGAGTACTTGTAGAAGCCGTTCAAACTCACATTTAAAGCATGAGTATTTTCCAGAGAGCTTTACTAGTCCATCATTAAGACCCTTCGTACTTATGAAAGAACATGTTTCCCTGCAGTTGTGTTGCAAAATTTTGGTAGTGAGTGTGGTTGAAACTTAGAATGCCATTTTTGTCTGTCTACCTTCTCTGTCTTTTTGACCACCAAGGTCTCTGCTTTCAGTGTTATTTCTCTTCCCACTGCATGATGAAGTTACAGAATAAGCAGAATAGTGTAAGACAGGGGCACAGCTGATGTTTTTAAATATTTTAATACCTTGGGAACTTGGTCTCTTAAATCAGGAACAGAATATTGTCTTACTGCATGCTTTTTATTTTGATAAAGTATAGTGTTTACTAGATTCTGTCAGTACCTTGTTTTATGTTCTGGAGTAATAGAAACAGTATGTTTCAGGAGAAAAAAAAAAAAAAAGAGATACAGCATAAACTAGCTAAATGCTGTACTGACCTAGAAATAATACAGGCTCTTTTCTTGGCCATGTCCAGTAATCTGCATAATATTTTGAATGGGTGTCACTACACCTTCCTGTTTTTCATTTTCTCCTTTTGAAATAGAGATGGCATCTTTTTCCTGTAAGACATCAGCTGTTGCACATCTGCCATTAATAAACATGCTATAAAGAGCAAAAAGGTCCTGTCTTGTAGCTGGGTTGATTACCCAGGAGTTCGTTTTCGTGTTGGTCTGATGGACTTAGTTTCTTAACTCTTGGCAGAAGGTGGCACCTCTTGGAGGGTGATTCTGTCTCTCTCTTTAGTCTTCATAAAGAGAATTTAGGGCAAGTGGACCCATAGTTTACGCACTTCAATTAAGCAGACACAGATCCCAGATTTGGCTTGCAAAGCGTGCTTGACTCGTGTTTTGTTTGTCTCTACACTTCTAAAGTTGGTTGTCTGAGAGGAGTTTGCTTTTCTATGGCATGGTCTTTATAAATATTTCTATGAAACAATCAGGTGGACAAGGTGAAATTCAGCACCGTGAAAATCAAATGAAAGTTTGAGATTGGCTTTCTATAGCAAGATTTTATCTGTCCTTTACTGCAAACAAAAGAGAAAGTGTGTTTTGGGTTTTGTTTTGGTTTTGTTTTTTAAATTTGCTCTTGAGTTTGGGACTTGATTATTTCAGGCTGATTTCCACCTTATCGATCTCCGGACTCGGTTTCCTAACCTAAATTGTATTTCATTCTAGATACACTGGAGCACCGTATTTTGCTGCAATTACAGCTCTCAAAGTGGTATGTGTTCTTCTATAGCAATCCAAAATGAACTTTTCACCATTTATATTGGCTAAGTGCCACTTTCTCAAAGCATTCGTTCTGTGCTGCACATGAAATCTGAGTTCTAAAGGCTCTTCTGTTTAAAAAAATCCCTATTCCTGGATTTGTAGAAATGCTTTGCAAATATGTGTCACTTGCTGTTTTCTGTAAATATTTTCTCTCTGTGAGGCAGACATATGTCTAAAAAGTCAAAGTTTCAAAACTTTATGAAATATTTTTTCCATAAGTGAGCAATAAGATAACTTTAGATTATTTTTTAAAGCTGCGTTTTCAGTGCTGCAATCAGTTCTTGAGAATTTTTTTCTGGACCTGATAAGTGTGTTGAATGAAGTAACTCTCTTTCAAAATTTACAGCTTTAGGCTAGTAAAATTCTGCGCTGTAAGTCTTAAGATGACTGGTTAAATTTAATGTATTTTTAGTATCACATTTTATTTATGTTATCTTTAGCAGAAGTATTTTTATAAGCCTTTTTTTTTAACCTAGATGCATCAACTTCCTTATTTTAGTGACATTTTAACTGGCTGAAATACGTTTACAGCAGGCTATATAATAAATACAGTGATGATTATTCGAATAGAAACAAATCATGCTTACATAATACATGTACTCTCTGTATAGCGTGTCAGTACTTTCAGTTCATCTGTATGTTTTTCTTTTTGCAGACATGTTTCTATAAGTAGGTAACCAACATAGGTATTTCTATACCTGCCTCCCCACCCCCCTTCCTGCCTCAGAATGCAGTCTCTCAAGGATTTAAAACTGAAATTATATTGTTTAATGATCTTCTATAAAATATTAAGTCCTTTCAACTTTCTGTTCTCCATGTGCAAACACAGTAGCGTACTAGGAGGTACCTTATTGAAGTCACTTGGACTCAGATGTTTATATAGGCACATAAAAACTTACAGGATGAAAGCTATTCATTGTTTAGTAGCTTCAAATGTTAAGTGTATAGTAGTAAAGCAGAGGAGACACTTTCTTAACTTTGGGAAATCAGTGTGCCAGATGGGTACAAGATGGTCACAGCTTACATAATTTTTACGTGTGTCTGATTTTTTTGAGTTGATAACAGAAGTTTGAGGCTAAACTCTTCAGTTTTAATGTTTGTTTAACTTAAAGGCTGGCACAATTTCAGCAACACACTTCATCTGGTGTGAATTTGATTTATTGAGTAAAAATGGTAGGACTGGAAATGTACTCATAGTGTCCCACAGCTATATTTTACAAGTGTATTACAGTATTATTTTTCCTGTAATGTAGCCTGTCTCTTGTTCAGCTGTGTTCTTCTGCCTTTCTTCTTACTGTGTGTGTGTGATATGTTTGTCTTTGCTCCTCTGCAAATGAGAAACATTTCTGAAGTGAGTTAAAGGTTCATGATCTGTGTTTTCTGTCATCTTGTCAGTGAGAAACAGAAAAAAAAATATTGGAATATTATTTGCCAAATAAGTAGTACTGTACTGTAAGCTAAAATAGAAAAAAATAATAGTTTGTTTTAACTACTGAGAAGTAAGAATTCAGGTGAATTCACCGAATTCACTGCATACACTGAGTAAACTTTGGAATTATAAAGTTATTATTAAGTATAAATTTGATAATCCTGTTCACAAATTTTCTTCTTTTTTAGGGTGCAGATTTATCCCATGTGTTTTGTACCAAAGATGCAGCAACTGTAATCAAATCATATAGTCCAGAGCTGATTGTTCATCCAGTTCTGTAAGTGATCTACCTTTTATTAAACAAGCAAATCAGGATTACTAGTTTGAACATTGCAGTCTGACAGTTGGTTAGCTTGTGTTACTGTTGATTTCCTGAGTTACAGGGCGGGTGAGCTGGAGACTACAAAAGCTCTGAAGTTTGTTATTCCATTACAGTTAAATATCTAACATAGAACAATCAGTTGTGAGGTTTTTAAATTGCTATCAGACTATAGTGTTTCTTCTTTTTAAAAGCAAATATTTTGCTTGCCACTACTTGCTGACATGTGTTCTGTGACTGTAATGCGTTTAACTGTGAACAGAAGCAAAATCCAAACTAAGAGTCACTACAAGTCAGCATTTTAGAATCTGTATTTGAAAGGCAAATAGAGGATGTTCTCTTGCTTCTTCAGTCCTAATAGTATTTAACACCAGCGTATGTCTTTTCCTCTCGTTACTGTGTATATAGTCATTTATGCAAAATTACTGGGCAAGAGAGATGCTGAGTCGAATTTTTCTTCCTTTGATTACAGTGTGTTCTGTCAGATACACACCTACTTCTGGGAGCAAATTACTGTTTAAAAATGGTTTAAAATACAAGGTTTATTAACAAGAAGATGAAAAGTTTAATAAGTTACTGTCCTCATTGGGGAAAATCAGTGTGTGTGCTTCCCTGAATTTGTGTTCTGAAATACGTTACTGATTGGGGAACTTTTACAGGATAAATTGTTTCAATGAGGTGTTATGATGGTTTACAATGACCACTGCAAGTGAGAACTAAGATGTGTGCCTTAGGTATATGTTCCTGGCCTTAGTTAGTACTAGTGTGTGTCAGAGTCTGTTCGTGTACATAAAAAGCTGTGATTCAGCTAGAAAAAGAGTAATTTAAAACAGTGTTTGTCAGATTTTGCTGTCAGGAAGGATTTAAGACAGAAATATTTCAGTGTCTGAGGAGAAGAATAGTATGGGGATGCCTGTGGTTGGAAGCTCTAAGTTTATTACATTCTAAAGGTGGATTCCCTCTTGTTGGTGTAGAGAGAGGTGTCTAGAAAGAAGTCCGTTAAATAGACAGGTGTCAAGGGGTGTAGTTGATTTTGGGTTGGTTTGGGGTTTTTCTCTGGAGATAAGAGAACCCATGGCTTTGTGGATTTTAGGGGGAAAAATGATGTTTGAAAGCAAGGGGAAAGATACAAGGGTAGGGTTTTTACCATTACAACTGCATTAGCCTCTAAAATACAAAAGGCTCATCTTCAATTGATATTGTCTGATATCATTTGATAAGAAATGAGAGAGAGTCTTAAAGGCAGTATTAAGTTGTAACTTTGATTGTCTTGGTGGATGATGTTTGGGATATGGCATATGGTTGTTGTGTATGGTGTGGGGTTGTCCTTGCCTTCTTGAGAACACAAGGTTCTTGGTGTCTACGGTAATGGAAAAGGTTAACAGGAGAAACAGGAGCAGCATAGAGAAAAAGGGAGGTGATGGTGTGTAAACAGTAAAATTTCTGCTCGTGGAGGCCCAGGCTGTGCCTATTAAATAAGGATACTTTTTTTGTACAGAGATTCTTGGTGTCTTCTGTGGAGTTCATATGTCAATGAAAATTCTGGCCTTTCTATTCAGAAAGAGAACTTCTGATTTTAAACTCCAGCTTTGTCTAAAATTTCCTCCAGATGTACAAAGTACAGTGAGCCTATGTATTTTCACATCCAAATAGCTTGAAGTCTGAAACTCAAAGTTTAATACTTTTTTTACAACTGATTAATTTTACCCAGGCAGCTGGCTAATTGCACGAAGCAGCGGATCTGTAAATATTGTTCATGTGACATTCAAAATGAAAAAATTCAAATACCAGAATTTTTAGATTTTGTTTGTTAAATTTTCTCATTTTTTTTAATCTCTTCTGCTTCATTTGAGGAGAAGAGAAAACAGGCTTTTCTGGTTAGAAAGGAAAAAAATCTTGACTGACTCTATTGAGCCCAGGTTTTATTCACATTTACACAAACAGCCTATTTTTCTGGTAAGGTCCTTTGTCTTCAGTGTCACACTTCTCATATGATCTTTTATATGTGGTGGAGCCGTTCGAGTTCTGCAGGCACGGCTGGCGGCTCTTGATTCAGAGCCTGATCTCTTAAACAGCCTTTGTACTTTCTCCCAGGCCGCACTTCACGCATGGAAGAACCTCTGGGTAAAACCCACCCAGCAGCTACGTCACTGTTTTCTTTTGTCTCTCTCCTTAAAACTTTGCTTTGTTATGATTTCTCCATGACTCTTCAGAGTAACTAGGTAGCCGTTGTACCACTCTCTTATTATGCTAATCGTAATTATGGCCCCGTGTACTCCTCAATTCACTGTTTGAACAGCTTGGCATTCCGCCAGGTTTCAGCTGCCATTTTGTACTGCCAGAAGCCTGACATTTTATCATCTCCTCTGCAGCTTGGCTGCTGTTACCTTTCTCTACTGTCTTCACCTTGCGGGGGATCACCTCAAGGGAAGAACGTGCTCTTTTTTTGCTCCTGGCCCTCTGAATGTGAGGGCTCTTTATGGCTTGTTAGAGCTGCTGTTGTGGATCCTTGACGGCGTGACCAGCGAAGGTATGCGAGAGGTAGAGGTTGTACAGTTGTGTTTCAGGCCTTGGCAAATGTCTGTCACTTCAAGGATGTGACGAATTCTATGTGAGAAAAATGGAGTAGCATTGCAGAAGGAGGGTTATGAAAATGAGCATCCATCTTGCAGCGTTGCCAAGGCAAGCCCATGTTTCCCCAGCCAGAGACTGTCCTGGGATTCCTCCTGGTGTAACATCCCATGCTGGAGACACCCATAATGCCACTTTCCCTGTGGATTTTGTCTCGTGACTTCCCTTCACTCACAGGAACAGGAAATGAATTATAGAATGGTATGGGTTGGAAGGGACTCCAAGGATCATAGAGTTCCAACCCCTCTGCCACAGGCAGGGCCAGGAATGAAGAGAGCTTGGGCTGCAGGTGACAACCTAGAATCTGGAAAGAAAAAGCTTCAGTGCCTGGCTCTGCATGTCCTCACCACCTGAGCTGAATAATGATAGCTGGGTGTCTAGGGGCTGTGGTTAGTCAATATTGTCAATAGTAGCTTTTCCTTTTTATTCAGGGATTCTGTCCAATGCATTATAGCACCTTCCATGACGATGTGGTGTTAATGAAAGCATTACTTAAAAGCTGACTAGCTAACTAGCTCGGTATTCTTGCTGACTGACTGTTCGCTTTCCTGTGGAGAAGTGAAACGTGTATCGCAGAAATCAGCCTCTTGTGAATTGTGAAGCCTACTGAGCCTTGGTCACAGCTGGCTTGCTCTTGTCACCACTACCCCTGGTTTGTGCTACATTCTTCTGTTTTCTCAGCTAACATGTTCCTGCCGTAAACTCTACACAAACAAGATGAAACTTCGCTTTTGCATTTAATTAAGTGCTGTTGCAGGCATTTTCTGTGTGGGTTTGTGCATTCCTGTTGGGAATTTTCTAAAGAGCAGTTTTCAGGGGCTTTTTTGTATTCCTCATGTTAATTCTCTGGCTCGGGTCAGGTTGAATAGACTTCTTGGATACCTGTGTGGGGTTAGCTTATCCCGTCTTGATAGGTGAGTGATCACAGAATTAAATGAGCTATATGAACCCAGCTGGTTATATTTTAAAAGAAGAGAGAATAAATCTATTGTGCTAGATTCCCCTCTTGCAAGGGCTTTTTCATAATCTTACAGAGGTGGGTTTTTTTTTCCTCTGCAGGCCAGGAAAGGTTGAGATACTATTGAGTGAGTAGTCCACTTATAACCTGGTTGTCAGATAATTTGTAAAGTCAACAGTTAATAGACCCCTTTGTCTCCAGAGTTTTATCCCAGAAGTAGAATGAGATGTCACAGGTCATTTATTTCTTGTGGTTCTGAGGAAGTCGCATAATTTTTCCATTATCTCAAAAAAAAGTCACCCTTGAACTAGGCATAGATGTAGAACTAATGCCTTCTCAGCTGGTTGTACCTATAGGTCTGTATGGAAGAGGAAGTTCACAGGGAATTGCAGAGTTCATGTTTTGGTTTGGATTTTGAGAAAGATTATTCTTCTCAGTTTGAAATAAAAATAATTGGGGAGAAAATGCTGATGAGGCTGGCCTATGTGTTGAGGCCAGTTACCATTAATGAAGAATCTTAGCTCAGATCAGGGTTGTTGGAACATATTTTACCTAGTTTTATTGAGTTTTATCAATGTTTTTTGATGCTTTGAAAAAAATCATGAAAGTGAATCATGGATAGCGAGCTCCCGATAAGTAATTGGAGCACTTTTAACCAGTGCCAAGTCTCTAAAGAAAGCACAGATTCTTGGCCCTTTCTAATTCATTATGTGGAGAGGAGATTCAGGAATGTTAGTCCTTTGTGGGAGGAAGCTCATACCTTTTAATTGTGTTAGGATAGTGATTAAACACTTCTGTGTAATGTGGGACTACCCTCTCTCTTGAATCAGCTGCTGGAAGAAGTGCAAGAATTCTTGTCACCAGGGAGAGTCAAGGAGAAAGTACAGATTGCTCCAATTACCAAAAAGATGCCTCACAGGAAATTTGGCTGCTGGATCCTTATCATACCTGCAGAGAAGACACAGTCATAAACTTTGTGATCTTTCCCAAAACTCATTTAGACAGCAACCTAGCTAGGAATCACGGGGGAAAAAAAACCAACAAAAACTTTCTTATAAGTACTTAGAGATAAAAGTGCTGTAAGTCAGAATGTAAGTATACTTAAACTGTAATCCTGTCATGCATCATCACAGACTAAGGCTGTTCATGGACCCATTTCCTGTGTCTAGATTTCTTAGCAAAAACCTGCTGCTGCTTTGCTGTATGCTGCAAAGACGGGAGGTGTATTCCCCCATGCTATAGTCCCTTTCTCCCTGTTGTTACAGAGGTCCTTATCTTGGGGGATGCTAGCAGAGGTTTTGTCACCTCCTCAAAATGCAGTAAGTAGCCAAAAGTTTTTAGCATCACTGTGAGGTGTGCTGCTGTCCTTGCTGTTTTCTGTTATGTCAGAAGTACGTGTGTAGGAGAGGTTTAGTCCAGGTAGCAAGAGCCTAACCAAAGTCCTCCTCCTGAACCCTTGCCATAATGTTGTGATTTCTCACCAGGATTAGTTTTCTTTGCTATTTAATCTTTAGTGAGTTTGAATGAAGGCAGGTGTGCCTGGGATTTGCTTTTGCATTATTATTATCAATATTATATTATTTATTTTTGAAGATTCGTTTTTCTTTTTTTTTTTTTTTCTTCCCAACTGGCAATCAGCAAAGGAGATATTTAGACTGAGACCTGTTCTGTTTTTTCATATGTCCACAGCCAATTTGAAGTACTCTAGCCTTCTGGGTATTGATTCATCTATCATCTGTGCCTTAAGAGTTGAATGTAAACTAGAGAGGGAAAAGTTAAAACACTGAAAACATTAAACACTGAAAAAAAGTGCATTAGATTTTCTAGGCACATTTTAAATCTGTTATCTTCTGAGGGAAATTACATTGTCATCTTAACTTCATTCACTTCTAAAATCACAAGTTTGGTTGGTTGCAGTCCATTTGGAAGAATATTTGACACACTGTTTATCAAGTCAGTTCACATAAAGTGTTAATAGGTCAAGACCACTTTCGTGAGCTCTGAAAATACAGGGTCAAGACATTTGGTTGTCACTGTACTTTGGAGAAGGGGGGGGTTGTCATAACATGCATTGGTAATGTGATTCAGATCAAAACATAATACAACTGCTTTAAGGATTTGGTTCTATCCAAAAGAGAGTTGTAAAATGATTGTGTTGATGCCCGTGGTATCTTTGTAAGGCTAGATGAGGTCGACCTTGGGTGCTGTTATTTTGTGTGTTTGGGAAATCTCAGAAAATAGAGTCAAGCAGTAGCTTCTCCTTTGGAGATTTTCCTCACAGGACATGAGAGTCTCTGCTCTGCATGAGAGAGGTGACCCTATTTGCATACTGCATTAGGGCTCATTATTAAAGAGGTGGTTGTTGGCTCTGGTGCCTGTAGTGTGTTGACAACCCAGTTCCTTGTGAAACAGAAGATCTGATACCGCAGTGTCCAAGTCACAGCTGTGGAAAACATTTGGGTTTTACCATCATTAGTATGATTTTTAAAATACGGTAAATAGAGCATTTTTTCTGAACCTCAGTAAGTCATTCATGCTCTCCCTGGCATTTAGTCAGATTGTAGCAGGAAAACAGGTATTGTCTACCAAGACTTTGCAGGTTAAACACTGTTCAAAGATCTCTCAACAGCCTGGTAGGTGAAAGTGACCATTTTGTCTTCTGAACTTTTTGGAGAGCATTTTAATATACTGATCTTAATTTACTAAGTAGATCTCATTTTGGTGTCTAGTTGCATTCATCCAGCTTCATGCCACTGTGTTTCCACTGCGATTTGCTCTACCTGGTTGAGGTGCTTGGTTGAGACACGGTGAGTTGATAATGGTGTCAGTGAACTTTTCTAGAATGAGTTATTATTTCCAGTTCTGCTTATGGGGCTGAGAGAGGCTGTGTCAATCCTGTGGGCTGCTGGAAATTTGGAGTTAATATACAAGAATGATGATTTAAACATTGACAAATGTAGCTATTCTCGGAATAGAGAATTAGTTTACTCTTATGCTGAACTGGTTTTTTGCACCACTTGGTTTTGCAGCACTTTGGTTTCCAGTTCCTTTGACTAACCTTTCCAGAGTAATCTCTCTCCCTATCTTATTTACCCAGTTCCCAATAATGACCTCACCCAAGGTTTACCACAATAGTTAATAATTAGCTTTCTGAGATAACTACTTAAATTCTAGAGCTACACATTATGTCCCATCTTTCACTCTTTTGATGTACCGTATAACATGCCAGGATCTAAATGTCAGCAGGTCTCACATTTGATTCACATTAATATAATTACCTGCAGTGCTTGGACAAACAAAACCCAAACGCTTTCATCCTCAGATCAGAGACTTTTTCGCATCTTTGAAGATAAGGCTCTAGGTTGGCTTTTGAAACTGCCCACTTAAAGTGGTTTTGTCTGCGTTTAAGTAACTGACTTTTGCAGTGGTGTATTTTAATAATGCATTCGAAGTTGCCTCGGTCATGCTGAGTTTGCACAGATAATGAGCAGGGTCTGAAAAACAGGCTCTCCACTGAGGACCTGGATAGTTGGTCGGGTGACAGCAGCATCCTGTGTCCTCCTATAGCAGGAGGGCACACTGACTGGTGTTTTGTGATGTCCAGGACACATCTCTGATTACTAAGGTGGTTCCAGCTCTGCCTAAAACATGTGAAGAGCTGCCTCCTGTCTCTGCTGTCCGTCAGGCTTATCTGTTACTTCTGTAGCTCCTGGTTACACTCAAGCTGACTTCGCTTCACATTTTCTACAGGGCTGCACCTTACCACCTCTGTTCATGTCCCTCTTCTGGGAAGCAACAGTAACTGTCATTCATCCTGAATAGGGAAAGCTTCTGTGTTTAGAGCTTTCTGTGATAATTTAAGCTATCGCCTCAGTGGGTTTTGATCATTTGGTGAAAGCAAATCTTTGAATAAAATGCAGCATCCAGCAAAATTTTCTTCTTTCAGGAAGGCTGGGGGTGGGATCTGTGTTTCTGGCCCTGTTAAGTGTCTTCCAGCTCTGGACAGTGACCAGCCTAGAGCAGACTTGGAAGCAGATGGCACCTGTCATCAGTTACATCACCTAACATCAGTTACAAACTGCTCTGGAAGATGTTTAAAAACTGTGGGTGTTCTTAGGCCAGTAGCCACCATATTTTTTCAGGCTGTCTCTTGGTTTTGGGAAGGTTATTTCATCAAGCTTTCACCAAGATGAACTTTACAGAACTGTGTTTTATGTCAGTTTCTATTGTGTGATAGTGAAATGCAGAAGAATCCTGAGGAGCAAGAAGCTTGACATAAAGTTTTTATTTTCTTTATTAGCTTTTCAAAACTAAAAGGTGTTAAAGAGGCTGTGAGGTTATGTGCTGGCAAGAGACAACAATGGAACTGACCAGTACTGAATCCAGCAGTTGCTGCCATTAACACCATAACCAAACAAGTGCTGTTCTTGTATGCAAAAATAGTTGATGTGGCAAGACGAGGAGTTTTTTCAGGGTGTATCATGGAATCACAGAATAGTTTGGGTTGGAGGGGACCTCAAAGCCCGTCTAGTTCCAACCCCCCTGCTATGGGCAGGCACAACCTCCACTAGCCCAGGCTGCCCAAAGCTGCATCCAGCCTGGCAGGCCAGGGAGGGGGCAGCCACAGCTTCTCTGGGCAACCAGGGTCTCACCATCTTCATAGTGAAGAATTTCCTCCTTTAGATCCAATCTAAATCTACTCTTTCAGCTTAAAGCCATTACCTCTTGTCCTGTCACTCCATGCCTTTGTAAGCAGTCCCTCTCCATATACAGGCCCCTTCAGGTACTGGAGGGCCTCTATAAGGTCTTCCCAGAGCCTTCTCTTCTCCAGGCTGAGTAAACCAAACTCTCTCGGCCTGTCTTCATAGGAGAGGTGCTCCAGCCCCCTGATCATCTTTGTGCTCCCCCTCTGGACTCCCTCCAAAAGGTCCATATCTTTCTTGTACCAAGGACCTGAGAGCTAGGTGGAAGTTCTCCAGGTGGGGTCTCATGAGAGCAGAGTAGAGGGGCAGAATCACCTCCCTCAACCTGCTGGTCATGGTTTGTTTGATGCAGTCCAGGATATGGTTGGCTTTCTGGGCTGTAAGTGTGCATTGCCAGCTCATGTTGAGCTTTTAATAGACCAATACCCTGAAGTCCTCCTCCTCCTGAGGGCAGCTCTCAAACCATTTTCAGCCCAGCCTGGAGTTGTGCTTGGGAGACAACTTCTGCCAAACTGAAGTGTCTAAAGCTACCAATAATTCACAAAGAAAAATTGACCTCACTATTTGAGAGACTCAGTGCTGTTTTATTTGAATAATCTGTGTAGATTTTGCTATGGGAAGTGCTTTTCTTCGTATGGTCCAGAGGCAGAGAAATGAGCAAAAAAATGAATGAGAGAGATGCTGAGCACCATCCCTTGACCCTGCTACACATGGGTGGCGGGGGGGGGGGCTGAATGATAAAGCTCTTGTGTTTGTCTTCCCACGAGATCACAGAATCGTAGGGGGTTGGAAGGGACCTCCAGAGATCATCGAGTCCAACCCCCCTGCCAAAGCAGGTTCCCTAGGACAGGTCACACAGGGAGGCATCCAGACGGGTCTTTGAATATCTCCAGAGGAGGAGACTCCACCACCCCCTGGGCAGCCTGTGCCAGGGCTCTGTCACCCTCACTGTGTAAAAGTTCTTCCCCATATTGGTGCGGAACTTCCTGTGCTCCAACTTGAGGCCATTGCCCTTTGTCCTGTCCCCACAGACCTTCAGACTTCTCAGCCTCCACTAAGTGAAGCTTTGTCTCTCTCCCCACTACTGAGTAATAGCCAAAGAAAGCTGATGAGGGAAACACCTGTGGGGTCCTTTTTCATCATGTACCCCCCATGAGACTCTCTGTGTTCTTACTTCTTTGTTTATATCTGTTTTGACTAATGGACAACAGGATAAGTTGATTGAATGATTATGACATCAGCTTCACACTGGTTCTGCATTCACATCTCTAAGTTAGAGAACCTACTTCGGATTTCCTTATTAATTATTCTGTTGTCTTGTAGCTGTTACTTAGATGTTTATCCTGTGATAGTTCCTTTCTGTACGCAGTCAGAGCTTTATCAGTTGCTTTTCAGACAAGCTAAGACTTTGAGGTCGCTTTTGGGGTTTGGAAGGGTGTTAATTGGGTGCCTGATTGAACAGCAGTGAGCTGTCATAGTCTAGATTTTCAGCAGAATGGCATCTGATAACTTGTTGAGTAAATACATAGTGGTGAGCTGCAAGTGTTTAATTGTACACATCTGCACAGTGGTACTGCAGTTCACTCTCCACATTTACAGGTGTTACTGCTTGGATTAGGCTTCCCAAATTATTCCTCTTTTGTATGTCTGTGGTGCAGAGATTGTATTTTTAAATTATGGGATAGCCAGACTCTTTCTCAGTTTCTTGTCCCATCACCTTAAAAAAAAAAAAAAATCAAAACCAAAAACCCAACCAAAAAGCCAAAGCCAAAAACCAAAATCCTTGCTTTATTTTGGGAAATCCCTGACTTTTAGTTAATCCAAGGCTCTCTCAGAGGGTTTTACCTTCTTTTCAGAAGTTCAAATGTGGTTTTCTTGTGGTTTTGGAAGGGATTTTGTGATTCCTCTTAATATTAGCTTGGTGCTTTAGAATAGGGGTATTGCATTTGTGATTCCTGTTTTGGGAAGAAGCCGAGTCCTGTGTTGCATGGCTCTGCATCTCTGAAGGCAATACTGATTCTTGCTGACTTTATCCCTTTCTCTCAAAGCCTGAAGATTCCTCTTGATGAAAAGAAATGTGTATCTTCCTCATACCTTATACATTTCTTGGTACTTTTAAAAAAATGTGCTGCTAATTTGAGTTGTGTGTGCATATCTTGGACAGTGGAGGTGATAATTAAACAGAGAGGTTTGAAGTCAGGTTGGTAATCAGGTGGAGAAATTGTAGTGAAGGGATAAAGGGAGTTAATCATGTTATACGTGTGTCATACACAGCAAACAGCTCAGGACCTGACCAGTGTTCTGTGCTGGTGCCTCCAAAGTAATTTTTCCCCTCTCTTTTTGATGCACAGGCAAGCAAGAGTACACATTAGGCTTTTGCTGCAGTGATAAACCACATGCTGTTGAGAAATAATTTATTCCAGTGTCAGAGAACTCTTCTGGGCATGTTTAAATCGTGTGAATACACTGTAGCTGTGAAGAGCTGTAAGAGTTTCTGTCTTTATGCTAAATCCCATGGTCAGGAACATTTAAGGTGACACCCCTTCCTGAAGAAAGTGTGTTGATCTTAGTACCCTGTCAGCTTTAAAATGCTACTACTTTGATGTCTCTGTGTGGGAATCAACTGTAAGATGACACAGTAGCCCTTCTACTTTCAGAGAAGCTGTTGATACAGGGTATCTGTAAGGTGTCCTTAGCTGCATAACCACAGCTGTTGTGAACATCCAGTATCTTGTGATGCTTCTCTGAGGCAGTATTTTGTTCTACTTTCTTTATGAAGAATCAAAATCCAGCAGTTATTTTTTCAGCATGTTTTGTAGCCGATTTTGCAATGTAATAGTCATTATCACCGTTTGAAATCTCCTGGCCCTTCATATGCCTTGGGTTGCTTCTCAATGTGAAGTTGCAAAGGAGTAATGTGAACGTAATCTTTGCAAAATGCTTTGAAGATGAAAAGCTCTACAGTAGGCTTTTATTATTACCAGAGGCAAAGTGAGCAGGAGTGGCTTAATGTTGGACTGTTCATTTCCCAAGAGATGGCTTTGTTTTGAAGAGAGTGTGCATTATCAATTGGGTTGAAGACAAAATTATCTTATTTCAAGTCTGAATAAAAATAAATTGACCAACTTTCTACCTTGAGATGATTTGAACAAGATGTTTGTAAAGGGCAGAGACGGTTATGGTTCCATCTTGGCTCTGTTCCTAATTACATTTAAAGGAACGTTTATTTAATGTATTTGGCTTCTACTATCCAAAGGTATTTTGAATCCAGTCCTTTCAAACATCCTTATCAATATAGCAGTATTTTTTATTTTGACATATATAATATTTAATGTGTATATATATGTGATATATATACTCCAGATGTAAATAAGGCTTTTGTACACATCTGTTCCAGGATGTAAGTAAAAAGGTACTGCATTCAGAAATGATAGTGTTTCATTAGGATTTGGTTTGCAGGTGGCTTTTCACGTGCTCAACCCACCACGTATAAAAGAACTGGCTGCTTTTTTAATAACACTTTAAATATTTCTTGAATCATTTTTATTTCCAGCCTGTGTCTGCATCATAAATTGATAGGTGGTTATACGGGGTGGGGGGGAGAGAAGCAAGCTGTTTGGCAGTTCTCAAGCTGCGACAGCTTCCTCATGAGTTAGAGGAGAGGAGGGTGAGCTGCACCGTTCAAATGGAAATTCAACTTCAGCTGCCTGAGCAGGGAACTGCTTCAGGGACACCCGTGTCCTCACGTGGTTTGTCACCTCCCTTGCCCTTGCAGCGGGTCATCGCTTCCACCCAGCAGCCTTGTTTTGACAGAGCTGTTTTGTGGTGTCAGCACGGGGCGCCTTTGGGGAGCCAGGGATTTCTGGAGCTGCTATTGTCGGTGGTGGAAGGGCTGCGGCCAGGCACAAGGCGCTCGCTGCATCCCTGCAGCTTTGAGCAGGCCGACTCGCTCCGTGCAGCTGCAAAAGCTTCAGGCTCCTGCCTGGCACTTGCAGGAATGGTGGTGGAATTTGCTGATTCTGCCAGACGTGAGCTAAACACTTGTTCCTGAGTGGTGTGTCCCATCAGTGCAGCTGTTGGTTATGGCAGACACGCGGGGGCTTTCATCCGTAATAATGGAGCTTTGTTCAAGTATTGCAGGCTCAAAATGGGCCGAGTAGTACTGTCATAGAGCACCTCCTTACTTAGCCTACAGGGAGCTCTTTCCCCCTCCATGCTTCAGTTAAAATGTTCATTTGTTATCATGACTTATGTCAGAGGTGGGGAGGGAGGCAGGCAGAATTTCCCTCTGCGCTGTCAGTAAGGATTAGGGGATATTGTTGGGTGGTGCTTTCAAAATATTCTGACCTATTTACACAACAAAACTGATCAGAACCAAATAAACAGTTCCAGTCAGTGCTGTATTGTGGCAGCTACGTTTGGCAGTGGATTTTTTTTTCATCCTTTTCCCTGTGTAGACAAAACCTGAATGCTGCAGAAATCTTGAGCCTTACAAGCAGATAGTGCCCTTACTGAAGAGCTTGGTTTTCTTGTTGGGGAAAAGGGACAGTTTGGCCGTAATTCAGTTGGAACAAATGCTTATGAAGCAACTGACACAAAAAGCCTATGAGTAGATTTATCTTTTAGCTGTGCAGAGTAATAAATAATTGTATCATTTCCAGCAAGCTGCAGTATGTACCTTACCTACGAGATGGTGGATCTCTTCCCAGAGTGTGATCTCTGCAAAGAAGCATTAAATAGCAGATTGTGACAGACTGTAAGAATCATTGGTTTCCTGCTTAGGTTTTAATTTTTTTTATTTTGTTACAACCACAGTGGATACTTGCAATTATCTCCTGGTTTTGATGTGGCATCCCCTAGGGAATGAGTTGAGATACATGTTTAATTTTAACTGTTTGGACAACCATTCCATGTTTTTTGGGTCATAGGTTTTGGTAGTTTGGAGATTAAAATTGCCTGACACTCAAGATAGGAAAGACCTCTTTCTGGCTTATTCTGGAACTCAGATTCTGAGTATACTAGAATAAAGCCTTTCTAAACTTGTCTTTTTTTCCCCCTGCTTCCATTTAGTGACAGTCCCAATGCTGTCCATGAGGTGGAAAAGTGGTTACCACGACTGCACTCGGTTGTCATAGGACCTGGCTTAGGTAGAGACGACATTCTGCTTGAGAATGCTAAGGTAATGTGTGTACCAGTATTTTATTCTGTGTCTTTATGTTTGACCTTTATTAACTGATTTCCTGTCTTCTGCATGATTACACAAATGTTTTTGATAGGGTTGCTAAATTAACAAATTTTTTTAAAATGTCATTGACTGACAATTGCAGCTGTCAGCCATGGTCTTCATTATTAAACTGTAAGCATCACTCTGAATTTTAGGTACCCATAGCTTGTTTTGGTTTACAAATAGCTTTGATTGTGGAAGTCGCTAATTAAGAAATAGATGTTGGTATCTCTAGATAAAGGGCTCTGTGTTTCCTTCAGTGCAAGGCATCTGTAGTGTAAGAACATAAATATGAATTTCAGTTCCTAATTTTCAGAATCATGTTTGACAACTTGTATCAGGAGACACACCAAAGAACAGGTACTGTGTCCCCTTGCAACAAGAAATAATACTCTTTAATTATAAAATGTTGCAGATCTGTGCTCTGGATAAAGAGGTAATCCTATTTGTTGTCAAGCCTTAGTGGAGAGCTGAAAACACAGAGCTTAGATAGTTTTGTACTCAAAATAATATGCACTTATCTGACTTACGCAAGACAGATGATGTCTTGTATTGCTGACAACACATCTTTGTATTTTCAAAGTATGTTGTTCAGTCTAATGTCAACCTAATTTTGTACAGTTTTTCCTGAGAAATATTAGTGAATTTAGTCAGTGGAATTAATATAATTTACAGAACTGTTGACAGTTACACAGTGAAATTGCAAAAGAGGGGAGGCAACAGACTACAGACTATATTATCCAAGTGGCTTAGAATACCTTGAGAGCTATAGAGGGGGGGTTGCTAGGCTTTTGTTAGAGAGAGTTGCTGTTGAAGCTGCTCTTCCATTCTCCTGCTTCCAAAAGGGTTTGGTTTATGATGTAGAGATGCAAAACTAATAGAGCCTGAATTCAGAACAAAAGAAAAAAGACATTTATTGCAGCTGATCAAGAAATCAAATTCTATTCTGAATGAAAGATTTCAATGGAGATTTTATTTTTAAAAAACTTTTTTTCTGAATTCTTTTTACAGAAAAAGAATTTGGCCAATGTTTTGGGTTGGTTTGTTTTTTGGGTTTTTTTTTAATAATGTAAGGGTGGGTTGTGTTTTGGTTTTGCTTTTTTTTCTAAAGGAAAACAACTTAGGCTTCTTTATATCAGGATTCCATCTGGATTTTATAAATATCTGTAAGTGTGCTTATCTTTATTACAGAAATATGTGGAAGATTCTTTTGTTGTTTTGGGGTTTTTTTTAATCATTGCTAAAAATAATTTTGCTTTCCCAGTGAATTACAAGCATACTTGTACTTCAGCCTGGCTGTCCTGTGTGAGCTAGCTTAAAGTTAAAGAAACAAACCCAGCCTATGAAGAGAAGGCATTTGGAAGTGACTTCAGGCTAAAAATCTCAGGCCATGTTCATATGAGCTGTGGATCTGACCTTATTAATTTCAAGTCACATTAAAGCTCAAGTTCTTTGTCTTCACTGTACTTATGTAACTGTTCATTAGTTACCCAGTGTTGTTTGTTGGTTTTTTGGTTGGTTTTGTTGGGTTTTTTTTAATCCAACAACCATAATCTTCTAAATTCTTTGTTCAGCCAGAAGCTTTAATAAGTGCCTGTAATTGGGCACAAGTGAGCCCTGGCTGCCTGCTTGAGGAAGACCGGTGCATTTCTGTGCTGAGGACAGGATGAGCCTGACTCCTGCTTCAACAGTGAATTCTAAGCTTTGTGTCACTCTTCACCTTCAAGATGAAAAAGCAAGTGCTGATGGCATTGCTATTTTAAACTTTTACAGGAGGCTGGCTCGGGCTGTAATTCTCTGCTTTCCCTTGAAGCTAACGTCAGCACGCTGCCCTCTGGATACAGGGCTGAGATGCAGATCATGCTCTGCTGTCTGGCCAGGGTGTTGTATCAGAGCAGCAGTGGGGATAGGGGAGAGCGTCCCCTCTCTCACAGAATCACAAGGTTGGGAAAGACCTTTAAGATCATCAAGTCCAACCATTCCCGTCCTATGCTGAACCATATCCCCAAAATGATGAAGACCCTCTGCTCCTTCTTGAGGTCCTCTCTCTGCTGCCGCTCTGGCATCCATGTCAGCCGGTGCCACCTTCCCCAGGAAAGCCAGGTGTTTGGGACACGGTTCAATCCAGCTGCATTTTTCAGCCTGTCTGCCCGTTAAGCAGCAAGGGTTGCCATATCACAGAAGCAGGCCTTTCCCCTGCTGCTGCATTGAAGTGCTGAGGCACAGTGGTCTGTCCCCTCTCTGCTGCAGTTCTTAGGTCTGTTCTTGTCAGGGTGCTGCCAGCACATTGCCAGCGATGGTGCTTGGGCCAAACAGTCGTGTGTCTGAGCTGCATCTCTCTCCTGAGCATTGAGAAGTTCAGATACTAATGCTGTAACCTGCAGTTCTTGGTATCTGTATGCTGGTGTATTGTGGGATAGCCCAAGTAATTGTTGACCAGATGGTGCATCTTCTCTCTCCAGGCCAGAGAATGCTTTGCAACCTCAGCACCTTCACAATATCATCTGCCTCCCTCATGCTTAATACCTGCAGTGTATATACCTGTGGCATTTCAGGTCCTTTTAACAGTCTGGTGGAGAAGCAGCACCTTGTGATCAGTTTCCTTTGGTGGGTTTTTTTTGTTGTTGTTGTTTGTTTCTTGAGAGAGTATAGTAAGACATACTTATTGTCTTACTGTGGTTATCTGGTTTTGATTGTAATTCCATTTACAAGTGCTGTTAAAAGGAGCCACTCTACAAGTTATGTCCCTCTCATGCCACTTGTGTGAGTCTGCACCAGAACCCTCACTTCCTGTTCCTCAGTTGCCTGGGTGAGGGCTGATGCTCTTGCAGAGCTTTCTAGCCATGGCTTTGCAGGACCAGGAGCTGCAGCTTCAGAAAAATCTCCTAAAGAAAGCATATGTTGTGTCCTAATAGCTGTGTAGGTGGATCCTACTCAGATGTGACAATCCTAGTCTTGGCCTGGTTAGACCAGGTCAAATAAGTCGTACAAGCTAATTTTCTTCAAGAGAAGGGAACACAAACTGTTTCTATTCCACTTCTTAGCTCTGGAGTGTGCAAATAGAAGCATCTCTTCTCCCTGTTCTACTTCAAACTTCCAAAATACTGCTACCACATCTGGTGTGGAACTTGGCCACCACAGCCTGCTTCCTTGTAGGCACCATCAGGCCATCTGTTTTACCCTTTCAGTGCCTGTGATTGAATCTGGCAGGAGATGACAATAATGTTACCTCCCTGGGTTCATCTTAGTTGGTATGCTGCTGGTGGTGGCTCTGAGTCTGCTAACTGTTTAGCTGCCACGTGGAAGCAAGGCCAAGGTCCCTGTCCTTTGTCAGTGCTCAGAAGCAGCACATTTCCAAAGCTATCTCCTTTTTTCACACAGCAGCAGTATTACACAGCGTTCTTCCTTCAGCTCTTCCAGGGATGTTGGCACGTCTGGTCTTACCCTGATCTGATTTTTCTTTGTAGCCCAAGGCTTAGAAGTAGGGGAATCACTGCCTTGTACCATCAGTAGGTGTTCCTCAGGTTTGTGAGGGAAACAGTTTGCTCTCCTGCAGGGTGGTGAGTGCAGCTCCCAAGAGGAGTTTGGAAGAAATACTCTATTCCTTGCCTAACCCTCTGGGAGAGGAAATGAAGCTGCTGAATGCTCCAAGATGTTCTGCGTTCTGCTGCTGCCCAGCAGTTGGAGAGTTACAGGCTTAGCTGTGTCCTGTAAAAGTTTCCAGTGTATTGTCATCTCCTTTCTCCTCCTACTCCTTCCTTTCTCCTCCTACTCCTTCTGGCATGAATGTGATATTCCTGTCAAATTTTCTGTTGCTGAGTTTGGTGAGCCTTTACTGGGGACAGTACTGGCTTTGTCATCAAATGGGCTGATGAGGAACTGTTGGTGGAATAGTAGGTACTGTTAGGATCAGATAGAGAGGAGCAGTCACCCTTGTGAAAAGTCCTATCCTTCACTAAAGCAAGATGTTGGAGTCATCACTGGGTTCCTTGCCTCTCTGCCTGAAGTGGCAGCACTAAATCCTGGACTCTGGCACTCCAGTCTTCCCATGTTTTGCCTTGCAGCAGCTCAGTTAGGTTGGTGTTTTCAACAGAGCGTGCTTGCTTCCCTCACGTAAGAGAGGTAATGATTAATAGCAAGAATGTGTAACTCAGATTATGTGGTAAAGTTGACTGGGTTTTCAAACTGCATACTAGTTCCTCTTGCTCAATTCACAGCCTTTATTTTAGTTCCAAAGAAACATCCTGAATATTAGTCTGGGCGGTTCTCTTTTTTTGGCTGAGGCTCTTTCTGCCCATTGCTGTTGCTGTTTCTCTCCCCTCAACCCCCTCACCCTACAGTGCTACCTTCAGCCAGTCATTTGCCCATAAAGATCTCTGCTGTCTGTCAGGATATAAGTTTCAGAAATGTCATTTTCCACCCTTGTGACGTGATTTTAAGGTTCTGTGGAAATGTCTTTTCTGTTGGTAATGTCTGGCAAAGGGTGGGAGAGCTTTGGGCCATTGTCATGGGTTGTCTCCATTGAGTGTGCCCAGGGAGAGCCCATTTGAAGTTTCCTCTTTCAGGTGGATTCTCAGTTCCACCTCAACTGAGGTACCAGCCTTTCTGTGTTTGTTTTTGATTAGTTGGGATAATTTTGCCCCCCTCAGTCCTCATGCCTTCAGGATTTAGACAACACTTCACACCCTTAATAAATTGTGAGAATGGGACCAGGTGTTTCAGTACTCTATCTGCACTAGTTTTTGGAAACTCAAGAGCACTGCACATTACAGAGCTGCCTTCATTGTCATAGCAGTCTGTTAAAGCTAAATCCACCACTATAGGCTTGGAGAAGCGTTTTCCTCTTGGTACCTGAGCAGCCCCTCTCTGCTCTTACCAAATATAAGACACCTGAGAAGCATCCCGGGCTAATGTTGCAGTTAATAGGCTAGTAGTAGTGTCTGTGGTACCTACCACCATGTATGAAGATGAACAACAGGATGTGTTACTCTTTGGAATCACTGTTTGCATTGACTCAAGTTAGAAGAAAATTGACTGGCATCTTCATTCTTCAGTATGTGTCATGTGCATTTGCTTGCTGACATGTTTATCTCCTCTGGAGATTCCTGGGGATTCAGCATTTCATAGGGAACTGCAGTGGCAGCAAGGACATGCCACTTTCTGTTCTCAGCCTTCTGGTGGGAGGAGGTGAGGTGGGTGAGGTCTTGTGCCTGTGATAACTGCAGAGGCAAAACCAGAGGGGCATGTATGTGTACCCCACTCTGTGTGTGTAAGCTGTATTTCTCCCAGCCCTTGCCCAACCTCCCAGACTGATGTGTGTGCCACAAGTAGTGTCCACTGAAAAAAACTCTTTCAGTAGCTGAGCCTCACTGCTTTCTAGCAGACTGATGAGAGTCAGGATTTGTGGACATCTTGACCTAAGATGAGGCTGTTTCTGGGACAGTTCGTTCTCTCTGATGGTGGTACTGGTATGGATACAGCTTGGGAGGATCAGGTCTAGGCAGCGAGATCCTCTTGGTTAGGTTTAGAACTACTGCTGTTTGTGCTAGGAACTGTTAGTATTCTGTGGCTTCCTTGCAAATGCCTTGATTAGAGAAACTGTTTGAAAATACGCCAACAGGACCTTAAGCACAGGTTTGTGCAGCTTGTGAGAAGAATTTATTTTCCAAGCTGTGTAGTGAGTGGATCTTGATGAAAGTCATTCACAGTGAAGTGGGATGTTTATTTGCTTTCTGTGTGCAGGCTTACATTGTCGTTTAACTTGATTTTGATACTTAAGAGCAATTGTAAGCAAAACTCTGGAATTGAATACCTTTTCAACTCTTTCTGAGCATCACTCAGCTAGATACCCTATGAAGAAATTGGCAGTGATAAATTCCAGAGTTCATTTTAAGTTTGTTTGTTTCATTTTAAGACCAAATGCCAACAGCTGACCATGAATATATTAAGCCAAATCAGACACTAACATAATCAACCATAAATTGAAAGCCTTGTGGGGTTTGCTTTGTGAGTGCAAACGTTCAGTGGATGAGACAGCCTGAGAAAATGTCATGCCTTCATTTGTTCTAATTTAGATATTTTAACTTTGGTTTCTTAAACTGGTTTTGGATGTGTTTAGGGATAGAAGTGTATAAATGTGGTTCTCAAGTGGTGTCTGGTTAATTTGGGGTATCTTACCACAGAATCACAGAACTGTAGGGGTTGGAAGGGATCTCAGGAGATAATCTGGTCCAACCCCCCTGCCAAAGCAGGTTCCCTAGGACAGAAAATGTTCATGCCTTACTTAATGATTATATAACTTCTTTAAGAATTTAGCATATGATTGAGGCAGATACTAAGAAAATATTAACTGCAGTTTTCCTCCAAGTTTGACAGCAAGTTATCTACTCTGAATTCAAAGAGGGAATCTACAAGTGGAGTGTTCTCATATGTAGTTTTTTTTTTAATGTAGAATAGAACAGTTGTGATTAGCTTCCATGTACAACATCTTCAGTTTTGTTAGTTGTAAGAGCAGCTTTTAACTTTTTCCCAAAGCACTCTAAGAGTTTGATGATGTAGTGTGGTACCCTTTAGAGTCCTTAAGCCTCTGCCTGGCTCAAGCCAAGTATTTTCCTGTGCACCTGAAAATCTTTTTGGTGTTTTTGAAAGCAGGGCCTACGGTGTGGTACCACAGTTAAGACAGAAGACCCTGTTGAATTGAAGGGAGCATAAACCATGAGATAAAGAAGTTATTTGTTTCAGAGGAGGGAAATTTGTCTCTGTTCTGTGGTTCTTTATTCAGGTAGTACCAGTGGTGGTCAGTAGTTAATCATTTCTTACACGAGGTTTCAGAGCTTAGCAGAGTGATTAATGAGCTGGTGATAGTTATGCATACAGGAATATATAAATTAAAACTGAGGCAATTAGGCTATTTAGAGGTGATTTATATAAAAGCTTGCACACAAAGTGAGGTTTTGATTGGCATTACTGAGTTTCAAAAGGAGGACGAGTTCTTGATTCGATTGGTGGGAACTAATGAAAGTGAGTTTCAGAGTTAGCTGCATGTTTCCATCAGTGGGTGAATAAAAACCTAAAACCAGTTACTGCAAACAGGGCTCTGATGTGAACAATCTCAAACAGCAGCACTCCATTTTTAACATTTTTTCAAAACCTCCTGTATCAAGTATATGCTATTTAGGGAAGCTTCTCCCCCCTGCCAGCCCTGACTGTAGCCTTGAGCACAGCCCGAGCCTGGATATTTGCCTACCTCTAGCTGTGCAAGATTACAAACTTCTGCTTGCCAAGCTCATTTTCCAAGCAACTCTGCCACAGAGCTGCATCCTGACCTCTATGCAGCTGAGTCCCTGCTAACTCTGCATTTATCCAGGCTCGAAGTAGGGAACACAGAACTGCTTCCTACATGTTTTCAGTGCCTGTTTGTAGGAATCGGTTTGCAGCGTGTCGGGGTTGAACTCGTTTGTTCCTTCCGGGCACCTTGGGGATGGGGCTGTGCAGAAATGCTCCCAGCTGCAGCATTTACAGGTGACTTCTCCCTGTTTCTTCTCATTTATCTCTGCATTCCAGGATTGTTGGATTGGAGCAGCATCTACAGAGAAAATACAAGCAGTTTTAGGTGGCATTTCAAGAGCCGTTTCTGACCCTACCTTTCAGTAAAGGGTTTGTTGTAAAAGGGACAGCCACGCCTTTTGGGTTGTTAAAGGTTGCATGAGACCTAGCTGGTGCCAGGTTGTGCACATTCATCATAGAATCACAGAAGGGTTTGGGTTGCAAGGGACCTCAAAGCCCACCTAGTTCCAACCCCCTTGCCCTGGGCAGGGACACTCTCACGTGACCAGGTTGCCCAAATTTGTACATCTCTGCCAAACCAGAAGAGAGTCACTCTCTGGTTGCCTTGAGTCTGGTGACTCCAGCTCAGTCAGCCACAAGCCCGGCTCAGTCCAGTGCTCTCAAATCAGTATCACAGACTGGTGCAGTAGAGCTAAACTGTGCTGTCAGTCACCTTAATGTAGCCATCATTCCAGCAGGGAGAATTTGAGCTTTTAGAGAACGGGCCTTCCAACCTCTCCTGGCTCTTTTGATTGCCCTGCTGGGGGAGCGCGCTGTAGGATTGCTGGACTTGCTCTTCAGCTTGCTGGGGTTTTAGATGTGTGAACATGGGCACGGTGTTTCCCTGGCAAGGCACATACTGCCCAGATGCCAAGGAGGTCTGGCACTTGTCTGTTTGGACAAGTGAGGATATTCTTTCTCGGAAATCCAGTTATTAACGAGTTTTATGGGTGCAAATGCTTGTTGGAAGGACCTCACCTGCTCAGCAGCTCTCCTGACTTTACTCAGAACACCCAGCACAAGATTTAATCTCATACTTGGCATTTGCAGGTTGCAGCAGAGTGCACTTCTGGTGCTGTCCATTATTATGGCATGCTGAAGCTTCAACTCCTTTTTGAGCATGTGGGTAAGGAATTTTGCCCTGAGTAGGCCAAGACATGACTCTTGAAGCGACCTAGGAAGTGCAGTGTTTGTTGCTGATGTCGGTAAAGGAAACTTTGCCCACAGTATCTTCCCCTTGGAAGTTAGAAAGATGACAATATTGATGCCTCTGTAGTGAAAACTAATTACTCCTGTGGGATAGATGTTGCTTTATATGTGCTGCTATTGTGGTTTTCTGTTTATTTCATTAAAATTCAATCTTTTATTAAAACCACTAGCTCTAATTTCCTGATTCTTCCCCTCAGAAACACCGGATGCCAAAGTTATTGTGTAGTTAAACCAGTTCATCAAGAAACAGTAGTGATACGACTAATAATATATTATAAGCCATTGCAGGCACTCTGCTGCCAATCCACATCTCATTAAATAAAGCTGAAAAGTGTATCTTAAGTCCAGTATGGGCAAAACTGTTCGTAATTATCTTCTCTGACGAGCGATGGAGAGCCAGGTTGTATGCAGGCAGAGTAAATAGGATATGTGTGTTACTGCTGGCTGGTGGATTTGGGTGGGGAAGTCCAGACTGCCCTCCCAAGTTTTGCTAGAGGCTGTGGGTGCTTGCTATGAGTGTACCACCTGCTATCTGCGCCTGGTGCCTCAGGCTGGCTGCTTCATGAAGACTTCCATGGCTGATTAGATCTTCTTTGATTGTATTTAGGCGCTCCATGGCAATTAATTCCACCCTCACATGTTCCTCACCCCGTTCCCCTCCTAGCTGATTTTTGCAGCCAGCATCTCACACTGGCTCAGTCAGGCCTGTTCCCTTTTTCTGTAACTGTGGAAGTGTGCAGGAGTCCTGGATGTCCCTGTTAGTGCAGTGCAGGTGAACCTTGTGTTTGGGTTTTGTAGCACAGACACAGGCTGTCAAATGGATAAATCATATGCTTTTCTGCTTTACCTTGCCCTCTTTCAGCCATAGCCTGTCTATCTGTTCCTTCAAGCTTCTTCCTTCTGCACTGGTTTCCAGCCTGAATGATTCTGATTATTTTGTGTGTTGTTCTGGTTTCAGTGGGTTTTGGTTTTTGCATTTTGTTGTTGCTCTTTTTTTTTAAAGGAAAAAACCCCCACCATACAAATTTGGTTTGGGGAAAGTACTTTAGAATTCCCATCTGAAAGTTGGGATGGAGAACAGAGATTTCTACTAAAATTAATGCATTGCATTTCAAGGAATAGCTTCTGTGATAATCAAAGAATTCATTAAAACACACAAATTCTTCACCCATACTTCATAGGCTTTCAGAATTACAATGAAGGGTTACCTGTACCTGTACAGAGAGCTGTTTTCTGCCCTGACACAGCTTATTTTCCAGTTCTTCCTGAGTTTCACAGAAGTCCTAGGTACCCAGTTACAGGATAAAGATTTTTCAGGAAATTGTGTATTTCAAGAGTAAAGTGGGAGTAGATTTAGATTAATTTTATCCCCTCTGGCCCTCCTTCCCTCAAACACCCCCACCCAAAATTGCAATCACTGAAATATTATTTTGGGCATTCCTAAATGTCAAGTATTTGGTGCTGCTAACATGTAACTGTGTGGGAGGTTGGCCCATAAAGCACCTTCATGGGATGTGTGAATCCCTGGTTGTTCCCTTTTGGATTAAGTATGGTAGAAACTTAAACTTTGGTCTTCAATTATTGGGAGACAGAACTCTTTGTGTGGATTTGATCTCAGCATGGGTCCTGCAGGCTTGTGATACAATTCATCATCACTGATTGTAATCACAGTGGGCCTGAACCCTGTTTTGTTTTCTCATCCAAATGTCGTGGGCTGTAGAATCGCTGTTTCAGAGTGCTGCCAAGTATTTAGCCAACTGATGCAAAGCAGAGAATCCCTAGAAAGAGACTGCCTAAACCCCCATTGTTAGGACTCTACATGAGAGGTAGAATCATAGAATAGTTTCAGTTGAAAAAGACCTTTAAGGTCATCAAGTCCAACCATTAACCAACACTGCCAAGTCCACCACTAAGCCGTGTCCATAAGCACCACATCTACACATCTGGGCAGCCTGGTCCAGAGCTCAACAGCCCTTTTGGTGAAGAACCTTTTCCTCATACCCAATCTAAACTTCCCCTGGCACGACTTGAGGCCGTTTCCTCTTGTGCTTTCACTTGTTGCTTGGGAGATGAGGCCAACCCCCACCTGGCTACAGCCTCCTTTCAGGTAGCTGTAGGGAGTGATGAGGTCTCCCTTCAGATGCCTCTTTTCAGGCTAAATAGCCCCATGTCCTTCGGCTGCTCCTCACAAGACTTGTTCTCTGGCCCCTTCCCCAGTTTTGTTGCCCTTCTCTAGATCTGCTCCAGCACCTCAGTGTCCTTGTAGTGAGGGGCCCAAACCCGACCACAGCACTTGAGGTGCAGCCTCACCAGTGCTGAGTACAGGGGGAGGATCACTTCCCTAGTCCTGCTGGCCACACAATTCCTGATACCAGCCAGGCTGCTCTTGGCCTTCTTGGCCACCTGGGCACACTGCTGGCTCATGTTCATCTGGCTGTCAACTAACACCCCCAGGTCCTTTTCCAGCCACACTTCCCCAAGGCTGTAGGAAACTGAAATTTGGGACTGGCTGTGAAGTTTGGACCCTTCCTCTGTAATATCAGTCCTTGATGCCTTAGCCAACCAGTGTGGCTATAGGTCATGGGATTAGATTTTGCTTTGTGATTAGTGCCAAGGTTGCCCTGTGAGTCCAGTAATTCATTTCTGGATGTTCTCAAGTGCTTAGGAATCAAGTGAAGGAAGTGCCTCTGCCTTGGTGTGCCCCAAGTTGAACCAGTATTGTTGTAGTATAATACATTTTGTACACAGAAAGATAATCCCCTGGGATATCTCAGAGAGAGAATCTCCACAATTTGTTTGAAGGGACAGGGTGCTGTCTTAGTTTTATCATTGATACCTGTATATTTTGCTGTTTACTTGTGTGACTGGAGTTTGGAGTTCAGGTCTTGTCTTAATAACATTTCTTGGTACTTTTAATCAGCAATGTTCAAACTGGACAGAAGCCTCCTGCTCATACGTAGAGTCCTGTCAGAAACTCTTAAATAGGTTTTGGTCCAAAACTACAGTTAGTTGGAGCTGTATTAATTGTGCAATTAACGGTGAAGGTTCTTCTGTATTCTGCAAGTATTAAACCAGGAAAGACCATGCCAACCATTGCTTGGAACAGGCTGCCCAGGGAGGGGACTGAGTCACCATCCCTGGATGTGTTTAAAAAAAGGGTAGATGAGGTACTTAGGGATATGGTTCAGCATAGGACAGGAAGGGTTGGACTCAATGATCTTAAAAGGTCTTTTCCAACCTTGTGATTCTGTAGCTGTAGAGGGACAGATCCAGCTGAAAAATTGCTTTTGTTTCAAGGAACAAAAATACTCTGCATAGAGGATGTTGGTGTTACTGCTGTAAACCCCTCTTCCCCAAATGTTTTTTATAAAGTATCTGCAGTACTAGAGTATTTAAAAGTGGACTTCATCTCATCTAACTCTTGTTGTCTAAAAATAAAGCAGTAAAATACCTCTGCTCCCTCTGTGATAGCCAAGGAGAGACAGGTATGTCTGTTGGTGATTCATCCCACCCTAAATGCGGTGTCTGAGCTGCATGGAATGAGTTTCACTCCAGCAGTGAGCCTTTTGACCTTTAAATGGCAGTAGGTGAGATGGGTCCTGTCCACGATCAATAGGAAACGGAGGTTCTCCAATGAATGTTGTGTCCTTCAAACATGTGGTTGTCTTATGGGGGTTCTCTTATCATCATTGCTGCTTTATTACAGTTGTCAGATTACCCACTCCTTCCCCAGAACTTCCTCTCTTAAGTTTCCTTGTCCATCTCCAGGCAGTTTCTGTCTGGTTTTAAGGAACAAAGAGGAAAGGAAAATAATTAGGGTGGAGTTTTGTTTGGTTGGGGTTTTTTTTGTGGATTCTTTTTTCTTTTAAATAAAAAAGGAGGTTTTTAAATAAGATGAAGGATTTTGTGTGCCCTGATTGATTGTTTTATAAGGAGAGAAAGAAAAAGCAAACTATACTCAGTATGTTAGAGATTGATAGCTCAGAGACTTGGTACTCAATAAAAGCTGTTTGGCCAGTAGCCAGATGAAATTCCTCATCGGACCAGAGGTCAGATGTCTCAGGAGTGTGGAGGACGTGCTAGAGAGGTAGGAGCTCAAAATGGTATTAGGAAGAAATGCCTTAGTGCTCTGAAGTGTACCAGTGACCTGTCCTGCCAGAAGCTCTTTACCTGTATGTATATTTCATGCTTTGTGAGTTCCACTGGTCTTTTTCTTATATTTACGTTCTTTTGGTGGACAGTGAGTCTTCAGGATTCTTGATTTAGCTTGTTTTTAGGTGGGTATACAGACAAAAATAGAAACTAACCAGGAGCTGCGATGGCAGTTAGGAGGAAACATGAAAAGGGACCCAACAGTAGCAGCAAGAGCAAAACCATAGCTGTTTTGGGAACAGGACTTTGGCAAAATCAGTTCCCTGGATTGCTTATAATGAATTTGAGAAAACAGTTTGGAAGGGTAAGGACTTCTGAGATCTGGGGTCTCCCTTCAGACTTTCCCCAAATGGAAGTTGTTGGGGAAATCTTTTTTGGTTTGAAAAAATGAAGTGTCGTGAAAGTTACTAAAGTTTCTTACTTACTTACTAAAGTTGACATATTAGAATAAACTGGTGATTCATATTGGTGGGCAGCGAAGCAGTAATCATTTTAAGCGTACTGAAGGAGTTTGGTGAAGTTGCTAATGTACAAAAATATTCTAATTAAAACCAAATAGAAAACGGGGTGGCAGTAAATGGTATTTGTATCTTCAAAAACTGGGGAAGGGCGATCTGAATGCTCCCTTACATAATATCTTGCTAACCTGTTGGGCTCAGTGCCATGTGATGTCTAGTCAGAAGAGCTTAGTATGGTTCAAAAATACTTGGACTTTCAGGTGTATGACACTCATTTAAACAGGAAAAAAAATCCATAAACCTGGTTGTTAGATCCACAGCCTTATTTTATTATAACCAAGTGAATAAAATGAAACATAACTGTTAATGCCCTTAACACAGCAGGGGCAAAAGAGTACAGTTGCTGCGAAGGAAAACAGCTGTGCACATCTGTGCAGATTAACATTAATGAATAAAGACATGACTCTCTCTCTCATAAATTTCTTTAACTCTTTGAAAGTAAGACTCTGGTTTTCAGTGCATGAATGAGTTAGTGAGGATGTGTGTATGCCATAATTAATAATTTACAGAAAGGGAAGTGGGCAGTATTTATTTTGACCACAATACAAGATCAGAGGTACATTCAGTACCCTGAGCATTAATTAAAAACTGCTTCCCGATTCCTTACCTAATGTCTTGCTAACCTGTGGAGCTCAGTACTGAGTGATAGCTACTCTGAAGAGCTTAATAACGTTCAAAAGTAATTAGACTTTTGGATAGATACCATCCTCTGTTATCTTATGCAGGAGAAAGATAAACTCTCCAGCTTCAAAGGCAAGCTGGTAATGAGCAGCACTGGGAAAATTTGACTGCCAGCCATTGCTCATTAAAGAAGCTCGAGTATCACTTGTTGCCACTGCTCAGTCAGGGGAGAGAGATAGAGGGCAGACGATCTGCTGGTACATGCTGCTTGCTGAAAGCCCCTTTTGCAAATGGTCTCTTGGCTGGGCCACCGTGGTTTTGCTTTGAAAGTATAAAACCTCCAGGACCATGAGTGAAACAACATTGGCCAGGAAGGCCAATGGCATCCTGGCTTGTATCAAAAACAGTGTGGCCAGTAGGTCTGGGGAGGTGATTGTGCCCCTGTACACGGCATTGGTGAGGCCACACCTCGAGTGCTGTGTCCAGTTCTGGGCTCCTCACCACAAGAAGGACATTGAGGTCCTGGAGCGAGTCCAGAGAAGGGCAACCAGGCTGGTGAAGGGGCTGGAGGGCAAATCCTTTGAGGAGTGGCTGAGGGAGCTGGGGCTGTTTAGCCTGGAGAAGAGGAGGCTGAGGGGAGACCTTATCACTGCCTACAGCTACCTGAAGGGAGGTTATAGAGAGATAGGTGATGGTCTCTTCAGCCAGGTGACAGGAGATAGGACAAGGGGGAATGGCACAAAGCTGTGCCAGGGCAGGGTCAGGTTAGATGTGAGGAAAGTATGTGTCACTGAGTTGTGAGGGCCTGGAACAGGCTGCCCAGGGAGGGGGTTGAGTCCCTATCCCTGGATGGTTTTAAAAAAAGGGTAGATGAGGTACTTAGGGATATGGTTCAGCATAGGACAGGAACGGTTGATGATCTTAAAGGTCTTTTCCAACCTTGTGACTCTGTGAACATGTCGTACATACTGCCCGTCTTGGGATGCGTGTACGTAAAGTCAAACACCGCAGCGGGGCTCTCATCAGAACAGCAACAACAGTCGGTGTTACGCTCGTTATTCATACATGTCAATCCTGGCAATACTCATTTGGATTTTTTTCTTTCTTTTTTTAAATTTAATGTTTACTTTGGATGATTTAGTTGGCCTTACATGCCTCCGACAGCAGGGAGGGTGAGTGAGGTTGCCTGCTTGTTTGGGTATCACCACTGAGGCGCCAGTTACAGAAGCCCCACTGACCCTGCTTGTACTTGACCCAGGGAGAGAACGATGCAACTGTTAAATCACCAGTTGATACAAGAGTGTCTTACATTAGCTTGCAGAATACAACTAACCTGGTTTTTTCTACCTTACTTTGGAAAAACAACTTGTGATCAGGTTTATTGCACAGATTTGTTTTGGATCTTACGAGGTTTACATGAGCAAGCATCTTAAAGCTCTCTGCATTTTTTGCAGGGCATTATAGAAAAAGCGAAAGTGAAAGGAATTCCCATCATCATTGATGCTGTAAGTATTTTCCTGATTCGGTCAGTGGTTTGATGTTTAGGAATCCCTTCAGTAAATGTTCTTCTTCCTGGTTCTTGCAGGATGGCCTGTGGCTCATTTCCCAGCAGCCCTCTCTTATTCAAGGCTACCAGCGAGCTATTCTTACTCCAAACTACATGGAGTTTAGTAGACTGTATGAAGCCATGGTGAGCTGTTTTCCTTTTTCATGTTTAAGTACGTGCAAGTTTAGTCTTTTTTTTTTTGTTTTTAAATAACTTAATACTGGCTTAAACATTATGCACTGTTTCTTATATGTGAAAGAAGCATTCACTGGGGTTTTATTCCATGGGATAATCACCACAACAATGCATATTCTTAATTAGAGCTCTTTTTTAAAGAAGACCTTCCCTTATGCATTTTTTGTCACTGCAGAGGGTATTGGAAAAAATACTTGGAAAGACTGATGCTGCTGCTTTTTTTTCTTCTCCCTTCCCCCATACATAACACTGAAGTAGCATGTGTTTTAGAGTATGTTGTTCTAGTAGTAAAATATGTACTGTGTATGGAATTCTTTGTTGTAGCTTAGAGACCCCGTAGACAGTAGTGATCATCATGGATGTGTATTAAGACTCAGCCAAGCCATGGGGAATTTGACAGTTGTTCAAAAGGGAGAAAGAGATCTTATTTCAGATGGAGAGAAAGGTAAGTGAAGCCTTTTGCTTTCAGCTGTGTGATTTTTGTTGTTGTTTTGTTTACTTTCAGTCATAGTCCAGCAGTTGGACTGCCTAGTATTTGGTTGACTGTATTCCCCTGAAGATTGAAGGGAAGGGATGTCTGTCTTTGAAGATCATCTTCAGATGCTTTGTGTAGAAGGATGTTTGAAGAATGCAACTTCATTTCTTTGCTGAAAAAAAAGTTGCTGGTTCTTTTTCTCACTTAAATGGCTGTAACTTATGTTTTACTTTGCACAGGTGTCGAGAAATTAATTTGTAATATTTGTGAACTGTTTTAAAACCATTAGCTGACACGGTGTATACAAGTGCAGGTGTCATTGCTACATTAATGCAGAATGCTCTTCTTGTTTCACCATATATTGGTGTGTGTGAAAAATGAAGACATCTTGAGGTTCACGAGCTGCTCAGTTCCTTGATACTGCCCACCATGGGGCTCTAGATTAGCATGTGCATATTTTATGACTTGTACTTCAGCCCCAACAATTTAAACCAAAACAAAATCAAGCAAAACCCACAAAAATCCCAAATTAACTCTAGATTGCCATTACAACTTCTTAATGCAGTTGTTTACTAATACGGTTAAAGTGTATTTAATAAGCTGCTCGTCGGATGTGTTTATACTGATCGTTGACTGTGATCAGTATAAAATTACTTCATGAGTGCCTTCATTGCATTTTGACTATGTGGTCTTATTTCACATACATAACAAGCAGCAGCTCTGCCTCTAATTGCTTGAAATGCTAATCTCTGATAAATGTTTACGCTGCTTCGTAACCGTTTGTGTATACAGACAATTTTTCATTATTAGGAGCCACAGGAGTCTTGTAAAAGAGAGAAACAGGTGTGGGAAACCAACTGGTTTGTGCAGAGAAGTGCCTGAAGACTGGAGGATAGCCAATGTCACTCCAGTCTTTAAAAAGGGCAAGAAGGAGGAACCTAGTAACTATAGGCCAGTCAGCCTCACCTCTGCCCCTGGAAAGGTAATGGAACAGCTTGTTCTGGATGCCATCTCCAAGCAATTGGAAGAGAAGAAGGTCATGAGGAGTAGTCAGCATGGATTCACTAAGGGGAAATCGTGCTCGACCAACCTCATAGCCTTCTACGATCTCATGACAGGCTGGGTAGATGGAGGGAGAGCAGTGGATGTCATCTACCTTGACTTCAGCAAGGCCTTTGATACTGTCTCCCATGACATCCTGATAGCAAAGCTGAGAAAGCATGGGATAGATGAGTGGACAGTGAGGTGGGTTGAGAACTGGCTGTCGGACCGAACCCAGAGGGTTGTGATTCGTGGAGTAGAATCTGACTGGAGGCCTGTTACCAGCGGTGTTCCCCAGGGCTCAGTGTTGGGTCCAGTCCTGTTTAATATCTTCATTGACGATCTTGATGAGGGAATAACATCCACCCTCAGCAAGTACGCCGATGATACAAAGCTGGGAGGAGTGGCTGACACGCAGGAGCACTGCGCTGCCATCCAGAGAGACCTGGACAGGCTGGAGAGCTGGGCAGTGAGAAACCAGATGAAGTTCAACAAAAGCAAGTGTAAAGTCTTGCACCTAGGAAGGAACAACTGTTTGTATCAGTACAGGCTGGGGGATGACCTGCTGGAGAAGAGCTCAGTGGAGAAGGACCTGGGGGTCCTGGTAGATGACAGGTTGGCCATGAGCCAGCAGTGTGCCTCGGTGGCCAAGAGAGCCAATGGGATCCTGGGATGCATCAGGAGGAGTGTAGCCAGCAGGTCAAAGGAGGTGATCCTCCCTCTCTACTCTGCCCTGGTCAGGCCCCACCTGGAGTATTGTGTCCAGTTCTGGGCTCCTTGGTATAAAAAGGACAGGGATCTCCTGGAGAGAGTCCAAAGAAGGGCTACGAAGATGATTAAGGGCCTAGAGCATCTCCCCTATGAGGAAAGGCTGAGTAAGCTGGGACTGTTCAGCCTTGAGAAGAGAAGACTAAGGGGGGGACCTAATCAAAGTTTATAATTATCTGAAGCAGGGGATGCAGGGGGAATCAGCCAGCCCCTTTTCAGTGGTCTGTGGGGATAGGACAAGGGGCAATGGCTGCAAGTTGGAGCATAGGAAGTTCCGCACCAACATGCGGAAGAACTTTTTCACAGTGAGGGTGACAGAGCCCTGGCACAGGCTGCCCAGGGGGGTGGTGGAGTCTCCTTCTCTGGAGATATTCAAGACCCGCCTGGACGCCTATCTGTGCAATATGAGCTAGGGAGCCTGCTTTGGCAGGGGGGTTGGACCCGATGATCTCTCGAGGTCCCTTCCAACCCCTACAATTCTGTGATTCTGTGATTTTGTGATCCATCTTCCCCGTGCCCCATTAGAGCAGGAACTGCAGCAGGCTGTGAAACACACTGGGATCTGGAAGCAGTATAGTTACACCTATCACAGAATCAAAAGGTTGGAAAAGACTCTTAAGATCATCAAGTCCAACTGTTCCCATCCTGTGCTGAACCATATCCCTGAGTACCTCATCTACCTGTCTTTTAAACACATCCAGGGATGGTGACTCAGCCTCCTCCCTGGGCAGCCTGTTCCAAGCCCTGACAACTCTTTCAGTGAAGAACTTTTTCCTAACACCTAACCTGACCCTGCCCTGGCACAGCTTTGTGCCATTTCCCCTTGTCCTGTCTTCTGTCACCTGGCTGAAGAGACCATCGCCCACCTCTATACAACCTCCCTTCAGGTAATTGTAGGAGGTGATAAGGTAAATGTTGAGAAGGACTGTGGTGTGGTCATGTGGTACCCAGGTTGCCCTGCATGAAGCCTGCTGTCATGTTTGCACCCGTAGCAGACTTTCTTTGTAACCTTGAATGTCAGGCCAGGCTTAAGGGAGGGTGAACTCTGCCAGAGAATGAAATATCCTGGCACCATTTTATGCCATTGAGAGTTTTAGAGCACTGTAATGTATCTTCTTCCTCTGTTTTAATGTCAACCATATTCTTTTTATGCAGGTTTGTTGCTTTTTTAATGAATGTCAGGAAAACTGGGTGAGCACTTTAGATCAAGCACCTTACCTGGTCTATCTCTGTTCTCCTTCTGAGCTGTTACTCTTGAAACAAGTGTGCCCCCACTACTGCTGAAGAGAGGGGACACTCCATTGTCTGTTGTCACTGAGGATTTGTAAAAAGAGGAAACAACTGAAACTCCCATTTCAGTTTTGAGTGTTCAGGTGTGGCACAAGTTTGGTGGATGTTGTTTGGAACTCTCATTGGGCTTAACTTTTTCCCCCACCTTGTTCTTTGCTGGGCTCTGGTATTTTTTCCTCTTAGTTAAGTGGCTTTTTGATTTGAAGGAAAAACATTTATTTGCCTTTATAGCAGTTATTTGATGTCCAGCTCTGGGCTGCTTTCCTGCTCTTTCCTCGCTTCCATCACCAATGCTTTCTCTCCCCTGGATGACAGACATTACAGGCAGCTTCGCTGAGCTGTAAGAAGCGGTTGTGAGGTTTCACACAGGTTACAATGTGTGTTATAAACACTGGTTTTAGGGTTTGTGTTTCTTCCAAGAAGGTTCCTGAGAACTTTGCAGAAACCATAGACTTCAGCTGCCTTTTAACAAGAACTTTCTTTGAGTTACTGTCGGTCAATCCTTTAAAAGCTTCTCAAATGCAGCACTACACTGAGACGGGAGATCCCACTGTCTGCACTGTGCCACGACACAGAACGTGCTGTCACGTCACTGACCCTGAATTCTCTCCCAGGTTTTTTTGCTCTTCTGCCTTTTTCACCTGCCTGTTCTTTTGATCTGATGTCATTGTTTTTTCAGCTGAGACAACATGCATGATGATTCCAGTGTGAGGGAAACCTAGATCACTGGCTCAGGCCAGTGTCCTCTGAGCACAGTGAAGCATTATGGAAAGATGTGTAATCCTCTTGCCTTTTATTTTTCATGTCATCATCTGTTTCTAGTGCTTAAGCTGTACCTATTTTCAGGCATTTCCCACTTGAGCTCATGTGCTTGGCACACTGATACAGTAGTTTCCATATATTGCTTGTAAACTGTCTCCTTTGGGGATACACTGCACACATGCTTTTAGGGGGAGGGGGGGAGTGCAGGAGAAGATGACATCTCAGCCCTCTCTGGGAGAAGGAGACATCACAAACTTAACAATGTAGCTTTAGTGCTCTGTGCTTGGCTGTTGGGGAAGGGAGGCTTTCTGAGGATGCAGGATTTTGGCTTGGTGAACGCTTCCGAGCTTAGGGTGGTTGTGATGGTTATTTTCACAACACTCTTGTTTGTGAGCCTGTAGGAGATGCAGTAGCCAGTTTGCTTCTGATGGCTGAAGACAAGAAGGGTTGTCAGGTGATTTGAGAGTGAGTGGGATGGAGCTACAGGTGTTGTCAGAGGATTACTGTCAGCAGATAGCTCTGTGGTGCAAGCAGATAGGCACCATAAATTCAGAGTGGAAGCTGAATCTTAATAAATTCAGATTAAAAGGCAGATTTTATTACAGAGAAAGAAATTGGCTATGAGAATAACATACCTACAAGTTTGATAATCAGAGTCCCAAACTGTGAAGTACCTTGGACACCTCTGATGTTTGTTTTCACTGATCAGATTAGATAATGCAGGTGGTTTCTTATGGCCTTAAAATCAGCTCTGAATCATGTCCAGGGCCTCTGAAATCAGTAGCAGTTGTACACTATAAAGGAGATTTTTTTTCCTAAAATTTGACCCCATTTCAGTTATGAGCTGCCAACTGCCCTGTAAACATAATGGACAAGATTTTAAAGTCAGTTTTATATACTCTTTTTCTCTTTCCTTTTGCAATTTCACATTATAGCTTGGTCTACAGTTGTTGATTCCCTGCTCTACAAAGATGAGCTTCACCATGCTCTTGGTAGGTGATATCAGTGCCATCACTGACCAGGGTAGGAATGAGTACTCAGCCTGTGGGTAAAAGGTAAGTCAGCTTTTATTCACTATGGCACAGCTCTCTAAGGTTTTCTTTTTATTACTCTTTGGAGAACTGGTCAATAATAAAGTGTGGTTATACCAGTCTTAGTTCCTAACATGTTTAAAATTTGGTTAGGTCCTTGAAGTAGAGGATTTGGATTTTTGTTTTTAAATGTTACAATGAGGGTTTTTTTTCTCTTTCTCCAACATCTGTGTTTGTCCCCCCTTCCAACAGGCAGAGGTTCTGGGTAACCAGCCCAGTGCTGCCTGTGACCACTTTTAGGTGGAGCCAGTAGCCAAGCATAGTTCCTCTCCAGTTGCCCAGCTGCAGCTATGGTCAAGAGAAGCAAAGAAGCACGTGAGAGGGAGTGTTGAGTACTGAACATGGGGTAAAAAGCCAGCTCTTGCCTGAAATCCCCAAGCAGTACTTCAAATTTCTGCCATTCATTCTCTGTACAGCAGGAAAGGAAGCTATTCTGTGCTTGTCAGTCCCTAGCTCACTTAGCTAAAAGCTCTTACAGTGTCCAGCTGCCCAGCAAATCTTGCCCAGATTTTAACTGGGAGACAGTACCTTTGTCTCCAGTCCTGCTTCTGCAGAGTGAGCAAAGCAGGGAGGTCATGGTTCCTGTCTGCTGCCACTGTCCTCCTGTGCCACTGTCCTTTCTGTTGCACACTCAGCCCAATGCTGTCTCCCTAGCATTGCTCATCTGCCATCACATCCATCCTCTGGTTCTTGCAGCTCTCCCAGAAAAGTAATGTACAATTTGGATTGTTTTCTTTTAACTTAAACTGCCTGCTGTCTCACACTCAAGGACCTATCTAAGTTTTAAAAGCGTGATTAGGGAATATAAAAGTATAAGCACCCTTTATTTAAAAGCCAACTTACATTTTCCACATCAGTTGAGTGGTTTCTCCAGCCCAAGGCATTAATACTGGTTTCCCTGTCTATGTGCAGTTGGGGACATGTTTCTGGGAGTCCACAATCTCCAGCTGTGTACTGCTGTGAAGTAACTTGCAAAAGGAAAAAGATAAATAGCTTTTTAGTGTGAACATCTGCCAGCTCAGAGATGTAAAAGATTTTACTCAAGTCTGACAACAAGCTAAACCTGAGTCTGGCATTTAGTGGAGCAAAATGGTCCTGGATAACTATGTTATTTTACATGGAAAATTGAAATTTTAAACCTTTTAATTAAACAAGACCATTTGCTGTCCTGTGGGGTAGCTGGTGTTTGCTGATCTAATCCAGTTGGATCACATCAGAAATGTGAGTGGTGGTACTTTTCATGCAGGGGCCCCCGAGCGCGTCGGGGTAAGTGTAATGCTCCTGCCTTGCAGGAGGAAAACAAGTGCAGAGAACTTGTTGAGGACATCTGAGCTCCAAGTATTAAATCTTAATTTCCAGGCTGTCCTTTGGTGTGCACCCTTAGAAGGTGGGGTGTTTCACATAGGCTCTTCAGCCGCCTTTACCTGGTCAGGCTTCAGCCAGCCTGTGTTTCACATTCTGTGTCCTAAACAGAAACAGCAAACATCGATCCCTGTTCTGGGGGGGTTTCTCACTACTGTGAGAGCCAAGAACACACACAGGATACTTTTTATACTGTACGAGCCTTTGGTTTTCTGACTATAAGGTGTCTAAGAGCCAGTGTCCTAACTAGGGCTGCCTGTTCACAGCCACATCAAAACTGGTGCTTCCCAGTTAACTCCTAGTGCTTGATCTCTGCAAAACTACTAAATTCTGGGTTGGTTTTTTGTTCCCTTCAAAGAGAGAGAGCTATTTTCAGTTACATAACAGCCTGGGGTTTTTAAATTAAGCATACAGTACCCATAAACGGGTCATTCTTCTGGGCTTTGATCTGCCAGTGGAGTTGGGTTTGGAGTTCTTTTAGCTTAAAACTTGCTGGCAATGGTATAGTTAAGCATGACCCTGTGATTCAAATGCTTCTCCAAAGGCTAATGCTTATCTCATCTTCAAGGAGTGCTGAAAAGGGAGAAGGGGTAACTTATTTTGTTGTCTGAAGTGCATTAAATGTAGAGCTACTAAATGACTTGGCCACAGTTACTCAGAAAGTCTGGGGTAGAACTTTTAATTGTGTGGAGCCTAAAACTCTTGCATTCCCACTTTCCAATATTCTGTCAATATGACAGCCTTCATTTTTTTTGTTTCTGTTGCACTCCCAGTTCAGTACAAATTGTTTCCGTGGACTTAGGTAAGGAACAAATCTGGGTGAGTGTATGCGAGGGGCATGTTGGAATTGCTGCTGTGTTGCTTAATCACTGAGATTATGTTGAAACTGTTGAATAGGGCTGTGGTTGTTCTGACTCTGGCAGATCTCCTTGCCATACTTCATATAGCTATTTCTTCAACAGTAGTATTTTTATTTCACCTAGCCTTTTCTTAGGTTAGTATGTGTGTGCTCTATGGGTAAAATGCTCAGGAGCTGGTTTTTGTTCTGGAGTGGGTTTTGTCCAAAAAGTTATTTAGCATAAATAATTTTTCATTAAAAGACTGTCAGTTACACTGAGGGGTTGGGGATTTTTTTTGACTCATCACCCTGTGAAATGCAGACATGAGATTTGGTTGCCTGGACCGGAACAAGACACCCAGCCCCAGCAGCCAGCTTGACCAGCGATAGTCATGTGTTTCTATCTCTTAAGGTCTGTCAGTTGAACTATAGATGCACCTCTCCATTATTTTCATTTGGACTAGTGTCAGACTAATTGACCTTAAGTGGCCCCAGTTGCTGCCTTTCAATGTTGGCATGTTGTGGTGACTTCAGTTCCCCTGTTGTCCAGCATCCCGTCCTCGGGCTCCTCAGCTGTTCCAAGAACCACCTTTCCTAGGCTTTCTGATGTACTTGTTCATCCCTAGGTGAAGGTGGCTTAGCCTTACTGAGCAATGGACCGAAAAATACTTCATCCTCTTGTAAATGCACCGTTCTGTGTCCCTCTGGGGAACAGCACTGCCCTCCTTCCCAGCATCGTCGCTGACTCTTCACTCGTGTCCACATAATCGAGGTCTTGTAACATTTGCCACTGGTTGTCACTGCTCAGCGCAGCATGTAAGGACATCGCCCCGTGGTCCATAAAGAGCCGCTTGAGCTGCCTCCACAGCGGGTCACGGATGTTTAGTGGAGGATGTTGGGCTGGGAGAGTGGGAAGACAGCAGCTTTATTTTTGTTTTTCCAGGAGAAGGCAGGGAAAAGCATCAGGAGGAATTTGTCCTTTGTCGGTTTGGCAGTATGCCCGCATGGGATTCCTGCTTCTACTTTAAAAGCTCTTAACGGTGACTGTACCTCAGAGGGGGTTTTCATTCCTTTTCCTGGCACCTGTTGCGATGTTCATCATCCTCCTTTTATTTTGAAACGTTCTTTGAGGAACTGAACCCCAGCTCAAGAGCAGCTCGGGCGTTACACCTTCCCCCCTGCCCCCATTCAAGTGAATTTCCCGTAGTTCTGCCTCCTCGATGCTGTTGCGTGGATTTGTTTGGCAGTGTCTCTGTGCAGAGTACAAAGGTTTGCTTTTGTTGTTGCCTGTGAGGTAGCCTGCACGTATGTGAGACTTACTTTTTTTTAAAAACCACAAACCAAAGGCTGCTTTCTTCTCTTTTTTTTTCATAGTGGGGTATTGTAATTGGCCTAGTTTGAGGAGATCTCGCTTTCCTGTACAGCTCAAAACTGACTGGAAGGTTGTGGGGCTAGAGAATGGTGGCAGATGGTGACATACAGCTAATAAGTAGGGGCTTGTGCTCAGCTGTCAGTCAGAAGGCCCCAAAGCTTTTGAACAGAGGATTTCCATCCTGCCTCCTGCCAGGAGTTCGAGCCCCCAAAGTGAAAATCCTGTGAGATACCATCTTCAAAGTAGCAGAATTAGAGGTAATTTCTCCAAAGCACTCTATTTAAAATCAAGTATAGAATAAACCATGCCACCTGAAAGGGCACAGCTTTTCCATGCTGCTCCCTCGGAAGCGCGTTGGCGCTTGTGAAATCTGACATTAACTCCTGCTCCCCCAGAGACACATCCAGAATCTTAATTTGGGAGGGAGGGGTGGGGGGGAGGGGAGGGGAGAAGAGTGATGGGGAAAATTAACTGCTGGCAACGCTGCTGTGTTCACGGTGACTAATGAATCTTTGCCCTCTCCGTGGCAGCAGAAATGCACAACTGCCTGGCCTGGCCAGCCCGGCAATTACTGCTGGAGGCACCGCCAGCAAATGGATGCAAAGTGCAGCTCTTCGCTGCACCAAGTGACAGAGCAGAAAGGAACCCTGCAAATGAACGGGGAAGGGTTTGCATGTGCTAAGTAGTTCTCTGAGCCTTGCTGTCTGAGAAGGTTTGCCTGCAAGTCCTTCAGTCAGGCCCAGAGTTTTCCATTGTTTTGTGAGAGAAGAATTGCCGTGAAAAATATGGATAGTACTCTCTGTGGCCTGGGCTGCTCTGCTCATGGACCTTGGAGAAACCCAGCCCAGGAGACTTGAGAAAACTGAAGTAAGAGCTGTTGTCCAAGCAACATCTTGCTCTATACTTTGCTTTTACACCTGACATGCTCAGGAGCACACAAACCATGGTGTGCATAGTCCTGAATGTGAGTAGCTCCACAGCAGCTGACCAGAGATGCTGAGTATCGCTACTTGGCCACCAATGATTCTGACAGCTACTCCATTCTCCTGTGAGAGGAAAATAAACTACTCCTGAGTTGATTGTAGGGGTTTTTTGTTGGTTTTTTTTTTTCCCCAGAGCCTAGCAAGAAGGAAAGCTAAGGACAGGCCCATACCCAGAAGAGAGTTTGGAGAAAGGCAGCAGAATTGAAGCTGTTTTCTTTTCGAGTGTCTTACATATCCCTGCTTGGGCTCGTTGAGAGTGGAGAAAAAAGGAGTGAGATTTCGTGGAGCCGTTTGCATGTTCTTCATAGTTAAAGCTTCACAGAGAGATGGGTTTGACCGAGGTCCCTTGCGTAGTTTAAATACAAAGGTAACATCTGATCTCCTGACAGAGCCTACCCACAGTGACACTGCTGACAGGAGCACACACCGATGCTGAGGACACCGTGTCACTGGCAGAGAGAGAGATCACTCTTTGCGTGCAGTTCTTACAGAGCCTGTGGCCCTTTTCAGTGAAACACCTGGGCAGAAGGCTGGAGATGGGAGTTCTGGTTTCCATTCTCCATTTGTGTAACACCCACCTTAGTTTACATTTCAGAGGCTCCTAAGATCAGAGGCTCCAGAGAGCTGTGTTTGTGCAGTGGCTTTGTGGAGGGACCCGGTTCACTTCGGGGTGATGGCTCACCCTGGCAGCATCACTTTGCATGAATCACTGAACTCGTTTCACATGAATCACTGAGCTCATTAGTGACTGAATCTTCTGAGTGAAGAGGAGAAAGCGTGTGTGTTGTGCTATGTTACTTGTAAAGGATTAAAAATTAATGAGAAAAGCATTTCTTAAACCTTAATGCAGTGATGTATTTCCTGTTAAGAGCAGTGTATTCCAGCACACGCCGCTGCCTGCGGGTAATCTTTCACCTGTTGATCTCTGCGTGCCTCAGAGGTTGACCCTCACAGCTACAGCGACACTGTTGTACATGGAAGGAGAAATGCACATGACTGTTCTTGGTTTGTCTGCCCCCAGTGCTCGTGTGCAGCCACGAAGGAAGCAGCCGGAGGTGCGGCGGGCAGGGGGACCTGCTTTCTGGGTCGCTTGGAGTCTTAGCGCACTGGGCCTTTCTCGCTGGAGCAGAGAAGACAAATGGGTATGAAAATTAATTAATAACTTCTTAATTCTCAAAATGAAATTGAAGTCATTGGGACTAAGGTGTCTGAGCACTTGTCAAAATGTAAGGGGTGTTCTAGAGCAATCTCCCTAATAGTTATAAGAAGACAAGGCTCCTCAGTAACCTAACAACTCCCGAGTTTGAGGAGTGGATCGAGACCCAGGGCTGTATATGTGTGTGGGGTATGTGTTTTCAAGGCAGAAAGCATGAAGAGCAAGCGTCAGTCACCAGCAGGAACTTCTCTAGAACACAAAACCCCTCGTGTTACTTAGCTTTGGTTTTGTAATTTGGTGAATCCTCTTACACTGGACCCAGGTAGTTCAGTGGGGCAGGTAAATTGAAACTTGCAAATAGAACAGAGTTTCAAAGCTGGTGGCCACTCTAAGGCCATGGGGCCGTCCGGTTTGGTCGCACATAAAGCAGCCCGGCACTGGCAGCTGGCTCTTGGCTCTTCTGTTAAGTTTTGTCAATTCCTGTCTGACAACTCAGTCCATATAATCATGTCGTCCTTCTGTGAAGGCGGCTGCTGTAAATAGGGTTGAAAGGACCCCTGGCACAAGCAGTGATGGGCTAACAGTCCTGCTTCCTGGTAGGTACTGAGCTACTGAAGCTCGAGGAGGGGAGATGTTTGGTAGCCTTACAGATGCACACTGTGGGAGTTGACCGGGCTGGGCTGGCGTTACTGGGAGAGCGCTGTGCTGCGTCCCCCCAGGACGAATGAGGGACCAGTCAAACCATACCTCTGAAATCTGACATACCCAGAGCAAAAAGTGAAACCGGGATTGTTTGTGTATTGAAACGGCAGCTGCCACGAATGGAGTAATTTTGGGTCGTTAAAGGGGTGCCTTGAGTGGTGTACAATCATTGGAGACATTAGCAAGGGCCGCACGTGGCGCTCAGGCTCTCCTGACTTGGGCTCCTGTGGCTTTTCCAAACAGCTTGCTCAGAAACTCCTTTATTTTATAGATGAAGGGAAAGTGGGGGAGTGTAATTGGCATCAGCAATATGTTGTGTCTCCTGTGGTGGCATTAAGGTGACCCTTCTCAAGCATCTGCTGTGCTGATCCTGTTTTCCTTATGTGTCCTGGGAGAGGAGGAGCTTTCTGGGTTTGGTGAATCAGGGCAGCGTGTAGCCTGCGCTGCTGGCAGTCCAGCCCGACCTTCGTGCTTCTGACTGGCCCCATTGTTTCTGAACGGGTCTGCACAGAGCAGAAGTTTGAGACATTAAGGTTGTGCCAGCTGCTAATGGTGTAGAGTAGATGGGATTCCCCTGGTCAGCAGGTGGGATCCTTGGGAGTACGGTGTCTGTTGAACTGGATGTGCAGTAATAGGCGCTTCGGCTGTCTTGGGCCCAGGAGCCGGTGCGCAGCCCTTGCCGCAGAGCAGTATTTGGGCATCCAGGACTGACTCGGGACTCACTCTGATACCTGGTGGGTGTATGAAGTGGTGGTTCTCAGGAAAAGATGCTCACAGCTGCCCTGGGTACACTGGCCTTCTGCTTTACATGTGATCCTTCATGGAACTCCTGACTCAGCCCAGAAGTCAGTAGGGCCTCAGAGACTTGGGGGCAGCTACGTCTGAGCCCGGGACTGGCAGCGAAATTACCTGGTGGGGCTGTTGAGGTGGCAGAATCAGGTCCTGCAGCCCAGCCATGAGAAGGTGCTTGGGAGGTGGCAGGGCTGGGGGCCAGGTGCCCTCTGGGGGAAGGTGCAGTGCTTGAGGCCTGGGGCTGGGTACCCTCATTAGCACGTAGTGGGGAAAGCGTGTGCCATAATCTCTGCAGCTGTCTCTGACCCCTTGCTAAGCTGATCTAATGAAGGCCCCGGAGCAGCGACTACGACCCTGTTAAAAATTGTCTCCTGTCTGCATCCCCATGTCCTTGTCCCAGCTCCAGCCCTGCGAGGCAGGAGGAAGGGAGTAAAAAGGCAGCTGGGTGAGACTGCGGCCTGCCTCTGAAGGAAAGGCTGCAGCTTGGCATAGGTAAAGCTAGACCTGGAACCATGACCCCACCCATGCTTTAAGCAGGTTCTCCTTTTGTATCCTTCAGCCCTGGGGTTGTTTCTCACTCAGTTGTGTGCTGCACCACAAGAAACATTCATTAAAACAAGCCCCAAACCAGCCAAAGGCCCTCTATGGTGCAGGGGCCTGAGAAACACAGGTCCTTGCTCAAGAGGCCTTCCCAACAATGCTGACAAACATCTGTGAGTACAGAGATTATATCCACCACCTCAAGAACGACACAAGAGCTTTCAGGTTTTGTTTCTAATGCTTTGTTTGGGTTTTTTTTCCTTCCTTTTAGTCAAAATCCCTTCCTAGTGGCCGCGTTCGGAGCATGCTCTCTCACGAGGCAGTCCAACCACCAAGCCTTCCAAAAGTTCGGACGTTCAATGACCGCCTCGGACATGGTTTCAGAAGTTGGAACAGCTTTTAGCAAACTTTTTGAAACCTGAAGCCAAAGCAGCAGAGGAGGAAAGGAAGAACAGTGACTGACTGCAAGAGTAATTACATTTACCGTAGGATTTGCATAAGTAACGCCCCCTTTCAAGTGCTGTAGCAGCATTGGTATGCTAGGTAGAAATTTTTCTTTTTTTATTTTTAAGAATAGAAAAATATGATTAATGTAGATATTTTTTAAGAGTTTGGAATACAGAAATGTTTTGGCTGAAATAAGCTGTAGTTGCAGATCTGTTATAATATAATAAAACTAAGCTGAAAGTATTCCTCTGATCTTTTTGATAGTTATTGAGCAATAACTAAAGTGTGAACAGCAAAAAAAGAAAAATTAATAAATAAAACAAATGCACTTGATACTTAGATAAAATTCTTCCACCAGCTCGACTGAATTTCTTGGATTGCACCAAGGTTTTGTCATGTTGTCATTCTTAGACCCTCTGTCTAGATTTAGCTGCTGCACTTCATTTTCTTGCTGCGCTTGTGTACGAAGCAGCGAGAATCCAGCCTCCTTGGAAAGGGAATGCATGAGAACTGCTGTAGATTTTGAATGTAATGAGTTGCCTTTTCCCACTCCCGGTCCCTGAGGCAGCTTTCACTTCGACAGGACCCCCCCTTCCTGCAACATCTTCATCTTTTTTTCCTTCAGAAAGGTTCCCCAATCGCAGAATCAGGATCTCCTGGAGGTAGCTCAGCGTTAAACAGTAACTGATGCTTACCTGTAAAGAGGAATTCCGTTCCTTTAGCTGGCGCTGACTCATCTAGAACTTGCTGTGATCGTTCGGAGAGTGACCAGGCAGGGTAAGAGCCTCTGGGCTGCCTGACCCAACTGCCCAAACTCTCGGTGATTGCAGTGGAGCAAAGTGCTTTTCAGGCTCCAACTGCTGGCCGAGTCAGAGCTCTGTGCAGACAGGTGTGCAGGTATGGAGGCAGCTCACTCTTTCTTAACCAGCAGGAACATGGGCTGAAGGGGCAGAAGGCAGATGATGGCACGCACCTCAGTGCCAAGAGCACAGTGTTGGCTGCTGTACGCTGCACATCAGATGCAGTAGAAGAGAGATGGGGTCGGTGTCTGAGCTCCAAGCACAGCACCTGGGCTCAGGGGTGGTTTGCTCCATCCTTAGCGAGACAGACAGGGTTCTACTGTTAGGGGCCGTACCCAGAAGGCTTGGTGGGATTTTGCACAGTATCATGTCCTAAATTTGTGGAAATTGGCTGAAAGCTTGTAGGGACTGAACCGATACAGAGACAAGGGCAAAACTTCCCCCAAGAGCTGGGGGCAGGTACTGCCCTTAAAACTGTAAGCAAGCTCCAAGTGCATGTACTCACTGAAGCGCAGGAGCAAGTGTGGAACACAGCTAGTGATGGCAGTAGACATGAGGTAGCCATTGCAGCTGCTCCTTCCTGGTGATTAGCTTCAGCCTGGAACCCGCATCACACCTCCTGGGCCGATGGTGTTCTCATACCTTGCGATGGCTGCCTGCCACGAGCACCTGCCATCAGAGAGGCTGCTCTGAGTATTCCCCCTCAGCCCTTATAGCTGGGATTTCTGGATGCACTGTGACTACTACCTCACCCCCCGATGCATTTTTGGTTTTCTTTTTAAAGCAGTTGTTGCCTATTTTTAAAGTAGGTTTTTAAATGTTTGCGCATTTTGGTCTATGAGGGTTCACGGAGTTTTTGAGGTTAGAGCAACGTCTGCTCCGAAGAGATGGGCTTTGGTGCTGAATTTAAGCAGGTTTTGGAAACTGTCTACATCCTTGGGGGAAAGCAAAGCTACTACTGGTCTTCCCCTTAGAACTACAGGGGAAGCTAACTCCTTTTAAATGAAATCAGAAAGTTAAACCTGATTTGTAAACAGCTACTGGCTTCCCTTCAGACTGAGCTGTCTGGTCTTTCACCTAGAACACCAGTGGTATAACCTGGAAGGCAGCTGTAGGCAAAGTCAGTCGCAGACCAGAGCTCAGTACGGCTTTGAACCTGCTGCGTGGGTTTTACATCTACAAGACGTTGTAACTGTTACTCACTACTGTATGCCAATTGTTACGATTTTGAAACGTTCTGGAAATGTAGCAGTTTCTTCTGGTAGGAAATAAAAATTATAGCAAATTGACTGTGTTTTCTTTGTTTGGTGCACTCAGACCACACTTCTACCAGAAGCCCGGTGTCCTGGCTTCATCACCCCTGTCAGCACCTGTGAAATGCTGACAGCATCAAAGAAGCATCAGCCAAACTGCTAGTGGAGCCCCCCTTCCCCCATCATCACTGGTACCCACCCAAGGAGCAGAAAAGCAGCTCTGGGTTTTACTCTCCCATGGGATACAGCAGAAAGCCTTTACCCTTTTGAAGTGTAGTTCTGTTTGCAAACTGTATTCACAAATGACGCTCCTTTTATTGTAGTTACCTGTTCATAACTTAATTTGATGATGGTAAGCCAGCAGTTAAGTACAAGCCCCATGTAAACTCATCCACTTGAGTTGTGGTGGCCTCATGCATAAGGGCAGCCTTGCTCCAACTACCCCCAGCCACAGCAGCTGGGGCAGGGGGGAGACACAGCAAAAAAAATTACATCTTCCACCCTCCCCCAGTACTGCCCCACAGTGCAGGTTACATATTTGGCAGGGGACAAAACTGAATAGGTAAGTAACTAAACATACTGTTCCCCATAGTGATGGAGACACTTGCTGCATGCCCTGTGCTTGGGAAACACCCACATATCCTGTACAAAAGTGAACTGAAAAGACACCGAGCCTCAGGGGTACAGTTGTAGGGTGTTAGAGAGGTTCAGGGGTGCAGGTGAAGGGCATTAGAGAGGTTCAGGGGTACAGGCAAGTCAGAGCACCCAACCAGCAACACCACAACAAGGAAATACTTCAAAGCTAAAGCATCACCTCCCCCTGGACCCAAGAGAAACAGAACTGTTTAAACCTGTGGGCACAAGATTAGGTGTGCACAGCCTCAGGGTCGGGCCTCAGTTCTCACCTCCATCTTCGCTGTCGGCAAACTCTCAGTGCCAGCCGGGCCAGGGCAGAGCACAGAGCTGGGGCAGCTCTTGCCCCAGAACGTACAGAGATGACACTCCAACAGCACAGCTGCTGCTGCCACCTGCACCATGTCCACACCTGTGTTTATTTACCCAGCAGTCACCTCACCAGCCTCACCTGGCGTGTGTATCCCTGCTAGCCACTCTGGTCCAAAGACTTTATTTGGCAAGTCTGAGTATTTACAAGTGTTGCCAAAGCAGCTCAAATTAAAAAAACAAACCAAGTCCGAGGCTGAAGGATCAGCTTTTTTTCCCAGGCTGCTGCTCCACTTGCCCTCCTTCCAGAAGCTCCCAGGTGGAAGTGGCAGCTCTGTCCTGCAAGAAGGAGGAAGCAGGTCAGTCCCAGCTGCCCAGCTCACAAGGGTACCACCCCTCTGCACCGAGTTGGGCACACGGGTTCTTAACCAAGTGTCACAGAGCAAAGCTGGTAAGAGGTGGGGATCCCACCCTCTGATCCTCAGAAGCTGTAGAAGAAAGGCAGCTGAAAAACCTGGCACAATACACACGCCCCCTCAGCAGCGCAGGGCTCACATGGCAGCACGTGGCCTCTCTCAGGCAAGTAACTTCTGTTAAACACAGGGAATCACGCTTGATGTTGCCATGGCTGAAGAACAGCTCTTCCTACAGCCGGTGCAGACCGTGCTGCCCAGCGCCTGGGACCTCCTCCTGGACTGCAGGATAGCAGCCTGCCCTCTGATCCATACTGCAGAGCTGTTGGAGTGAGAGAACTGGCCTGCCAGACTGAGCGTCTCCAGCTGCTCAGACCCAGTGGTGGATGAGAACAAAAAATTCCAATACTGAACCACAACATCACCTGAGCTCTGCCTCTGCCAGAGGCAGGAATATGACCTGGAATGGTCTGCATGTTCATGTGGAAACTGCTTTTGACAGGCAGATCCCAAATCACCACATGGCACCTGGCAGCACAGCCGCACAGTGCGCTCTGACCACCTGACAGGAGTGGTGGATGTTTTCATGGGTCTGCTGCACGTTCTGGAACATGTGACCAGCAGAACATCCTCTGCCTTGAGCAGCATCTAAGAACTCCTCACAACCTTGCCCGCTGAAGGAGAAGTTACCCCTTCTACAAGGGTGGTCCGTAAGGGAATTAGAGAGTGACGTTAAAGCTCCATGGAAATCTGAGGCTGGGTAGAAGGGAGAAAGTCAAATCACCTTCTCGGGTGCTCCCCAGGCACCCAGGACCCAGCTGCTATGTGCAATGTTACCATGGCAATTTTGGCAACAGCCAACCCAGCCAAGAAGACTTGCTGAGCACAGTGGTGGTGAAAGCCCTGTTTGGGGCAGGGTCCAGTCATGTCACGTGTCAGCTGTGGGAACGCAGGTGAGGAGCTGGGGAGCTGCACTGCCAGGTGCGTGGGACTTTGGGGATGGGCAAAGGCAAGAGCTGGGCAGCCGTTGCAGCACACCTCCAGGTACCTCACTCGTTAAGCAGAAAGGAAAAAGCAGGTGTCCAGCTCCAGCCGTGTGCTCTGTGTGCTCACAGGCATATGTGTGCTTCATCTTCTGGAGCGAGCTACCCTGGGGCAAGCAGGAGAGCCAAGCTCTCTCATGCCAAGCTTCAGGCTGTTTAAGAAATGAATAAATAAATGGAACAGGCTGAATCTTGGCTAAGGCCAGTTTCTAGGATGTTACTAAACATCTGTAAATCCCTTTTAAAAACAGCCCAAAACAAATCTGCCAAAGGGTGTGGCCACAGCTGTTTTGCCAGAGAGATCAAAAGAGACTAGTCTTCTCCAAGACTTGTCTCAGGGCAGGTGTTTGGATCTACAATCTTCAACAGATACATGGAGCAATGATTTAGCTGTGCACTAACAGGTTAAGGAAGCAGGTGCTCCAGCATCCCACGGTCTTCCTTTGCCTTCCCAGCTGCAGCTCACCCCCACTGTGCCCTGACCCTCACCCCAGTTTGAATCAGCACACTCACTTCCATCTGAGGTCATGAGACAGGTGACCACGCTTCGGTTTAATAGGTGTGCTGGCAATTAAAGAGGATGTTTCCTGTCACTCCCTCATGTCACTGTCCTCCTGCTGGTAAAAAGATGCAAGGAGACTGGAGGGTAGGATGGCTCTACAGAGAGACCTGGACAGGCTGCACCGATGGGCAGAGGCCAACTGTGTGGGGTTCAACAAGGCTCAGTGCTGGGTCCTGCACTTGGGTCAAAACAACCCCAAGCAGAGCTACAAGCCCTGGGGCAGTGTGGCTGGAAAGCTGCTCAGTGGAAAATGACCTGGGGGTGTTAGTTGACAGCCAGACAAACATGAGCCAGCAGTGTGCCCAGGTGGCCAGACAGCCAACAGCATCCTGGCTGGTATCAGGAATTGTGTGGCCAGCAGGACTAGGGAAGTGATCCTCCTCCTGTACTCAGCACTGGTGAGGCTGCACCTCAAGTGCTGTGGTCGGGTTTGGGCCCCTCACTACAAGGACATTGAGGTGCTGGAGCAGATCTAGAGAAGGGCAACAAAACTGGGGAAGGGGCCAGACAACAAGTCTTGTGAGGGGCAGCTGAAGGACTATTTAGCCTGAGAAGAGGCAACTGAGGGGAGACCTCATCACTCTCTATAACTACCTGAAAGGAGGTTGTAGCCAGGTGGGTGTTGGCTCTTCTCTCAAGTAGCAAGTGAAAGCACAAGAGGAAATGGCCTCAAGTTGTCCCAGGGGAGGTTTAGATTGGGTGTGAGGAAAAAGTTCTTCACCAAAAGGGCTGCTGAGCTCTGGAACAGGCTGCCCAGGGAAGTGGTGGAGTCACCATCATTGCTGGAGATATTTAAAAGATGTGTAGATGTGGTCCTTAAGGACACGGCTTAGTGGTGGACTTGGCAGTGTTGGTTAATGGTTGGTCTCTATGGTCTTTTCCAACCATAACAATTCTGTGATTCTATGACTGTGACTCTCAGTTCCAGAGTGAGATGAAAAAAGAGCAGCACGAACTGGAGGGAGAAAGTGGAGGATTATTCCGCACATAAGGAGCAACACTGACCCAGCCAGGGCCAGATCTGAGGTGAGAAGTGCTGTGAAGCACGAGGAACTGGAAGAAGCAGGACCCCTTAAAGTAGTAACAGAGCATCCTGAAACCAGGAGGAAACAGTAAACCACTGAAGGCATTTTCTCTTGAGCAGAAGACACCATTGAGGTAATGTAAAAGAACAGTGGCATCACGTATAGGTTAAAAGTAGAAAGCAGGTTAGAGAGAAGAATGGTACAGGCATCAGCCAAACTTAAGGCTCAGGAGTGGAGCTGATGATGATGGAAGAGGCTTTTTTGCAAGGGGGAATGCAGGGAGGGTAGAAGGAAGGCTTTATCATCTCAGTTTGCTTTCCAGTTCCTCTGCAATCTTAAATTTCTGACGACTGCACACGTTCCTCACACCTTCCTTCTGGACTGAACTTGGGCAACTGGGATTTCTGAACACTGCAGGACTTTCAGAGGCCAAGGCAGACACCCTTCTCACCGCAGAAGGAGCTACAGCTTGATGGAAACATGAGGTGGAGAGGGAGCAGAAGAGAAAGCTACAGCTAGGCAGGGGCTTAACTTCCCCCTCCTGCTACCACAGCCGCACAGGGAGCTGGCAGCTCTCAGCACTGTGCCCTAAGGGCCACGAAGGGCATCTTAAAAAGTGACCAACGGGCCCTGAGAGGTGGCCGTCTCTTACCTGTATGTGGATTCCGAAGGCAGCAAGGTGCCCCCGCAGGCTGTCACAGGCCTCCAGGAGGGGCTTCCTCTCCTGCATTAACCGCTGCCTCTCGTCCTTCTGTTGGTGTTCCTGCCCCTGGGTGCCCGCAGCGCCCTGCGCCGCCGCTTCCGGCAGAGCGAGCGCGTAGTGACGCACCGCCATGCGGAACCGCACGAGCTCCTCGATGACGCTGGAAAGCACAGCCGAGCTGCCTCCTCCCACAGCCACCTAGAAAGCCAACAGGCTGCTTTACAGACATCTGAGAACGATTCAAAACCAACCCCACCAACCACTCAACCTCAGGTCTGCACCATGCCGAGGCCCTGTCATCTCCCCCGGCTGTGCACCCCTCCGTTCCTCCTGGGCAGAGCCCAGCGGGGGGACACAGAGACCATCAAGGGCCTGGAGCTTCTCCCCTCTGAGGAAAGGCTGAGTGAGCTGGGGCTGTTCAGCCTGAAGAAAAGAAGAGTGAGAGGGGATCTGATTAATGTTTATAAATATCTGAAGTGTGGGACACAGGGGGAAATGACCAGCCCCTTTTCAGTGGTCTGTGGAGACAGAACAAGGGGCAATGGCTGTAAACTGGAGCACAGGAAGTTCTGCACCAACATGGGGAAGAACTTTTAAACAGTGAGGGTGACAGAGCCCTGGCACAGGCTGCCCAGGGAGGTGGTGGAGTCTCCTTCTCTGGAGATATTCAAGACCCTTCTGGTGCCTCCCTGTGTGACCTGCCCTAGGGAACCTGCTTTGGCAGGGGGGTTAGACTCAGTGATCTCTGGAGGTCCCTTCCAACCCCTACAGTTCTTTGTACTGGTAGGATTAAAACATCTCAAACCCACTGTTGCCAGACAAAAGTCACAGTACAGGCACACCTGGAAGTGGTTCAGTGTATTCCAATACAGGAGAGTGTCTGCCTTGGAGCAGAGGGCTCCCATGGGAGTGTAACGTGCTACATAACCCAACTGTGGAACTCATTGCCACAGGAAACCCCCTAGATGCCAGAAACATGCATAAATTAAAAAGGGATTAGATAAGTTAATGGAAGAAAAGCTTGGCAACAGCCATCCAGCACAGCAAGGGGAGCCCAAATGCTGCTCAGTCCCTCAGCTGTGAACATCTGCAGAGGAAGAGAGCTCACCAGCCCCCAGCTCAGCCTTTGAGCTCCAGATCCTCTTCAAGAATCACGAACCGGGAAAATCAGGTGGTTTGGCTTTAAGTCCCTACACTGCCTCATCTCCCTGCACCTCCCCAGACATGCAGAACTTTTCTCTGATCCAACCACCCAAGAAGACCTGACTGAGCAGCAGCTGCTGCACAGAGCTGCTGCCGGGCCCCCTCCTCCCCTCAACCAGCTCCAAGATTCCTCAGCCTCCCCTGGCTTGGCAGAAGTCTCGCTGGGAAAGGAGCGGCCTCCATCCTTCCAGAGGGTCCCACTCCAACAACAGCCAGGGTGAGCTCAGGTGCTAGCAGAAAATGAAGCCAGACTCACAGCCTTGCTATCAGCAGAGAAACATTCCCTGTTTTTCATTAGAGGCAAAACTCCTCAGGGAGGGGAACAGGACGAACCTCCAGCGAGCAAGCAAACGTGGCCGCAGGATTTCCTCACTAAGGCACAAGATGGGGAGCAGACATGGGAGCAGTGGGGTGTAAGGCACAGCAAGGCCAGGGGGCAAAGGTGCTGGCAGCGATGCTCATCTGGGAGCAGGAGAGCAGCTGAGTAATTAAAGCCAGAGGGGTCTGTGTTTAGTCACCGAACAGCGGGGTGGAAATGAAAGGGAGTAGTTTCTGAGGTCACTGCCTGAAGCAAACAAAAGAGGAGGAGGAGGTGGTGGTGGTGAAGGGGAAGCTACAGAGGGGTTAGAGTGGGAGAGGCACAATGTCCTCTGCAAAAGGCAGAACATTCCCCAAACTCAGAACACGTAAATGTACTAAAGAAGTTTGTGAGACTGAAGAGGGGAATAGATCCAAGTGCCAGAAATGCTCCACCGTAACCCAGGGCAGGAAGAAAGCAGGATAAATGCTTAAATAGAGCAGGGAGAGGAAAGATGAGTGGTAAGGGCTGCAACAAACATCTACAGACACTGCTGCCAAAAGGCAAACCAGGCATGTACTCATGGCACATAGGCAAGATGCTCTGAAGGGAGCTGCAGCTTTAGGAGATGAACCGATCAGATTTCCACATAAAACACTGTGTAGCCTCTCAGGACCAACCAATCCAAAAGGCTCCTAAGAATTTTTAGGTGGAAGTTTGGCCCTTGCCTACCCCAGAGACGATCGATTGCCTCTTTGCCCCCGTCTGCCCTTGCCATACAGCGCTCCTCAGCACAGCAAAAGCCTTCCCCTTTGCTCCTCAGCTCTGAGCGGGCGCGATGGTTTCTACCTGCAGGCTCGACTCCCCAGCAGCAAGGCTGCCTAAAAGAAACATTTCCTTAGACTTCTGTCTTGTTAAGCAATGTCTTCTAGAAGTTCCAGATGGATTCACATGGCCTGCCTAGCCCAGGCTCCTTCTCTTGCCCAGGCAGAGGTATAAAGCCAGGCAAGTCTTATTTTACACAGCCACCAGACTAAGATGAACCGTCCCTTAGCGATGCCTTTTCTCTCTCCACTGACTGCTGCAGAAGCACAGGCAGCTACATTAGACTGAAAAGCTAATTAGCCAAGATGAATCCCATCCTAAGAGCAAGGCAGACCCACAGGCTATATCCAAACATCCAAACAAAGAGGGCCTGAACAGCACTCCCCATAGCCTCTACATGAAACACTGAGCACAGCGGTGTCCAGGCCAGCTTGTCCTCTCCAGAGAGACACGGTGGTCACTGACAGCTCCCAGCAAAGCTGTGTGCTTGGAGCCACCTGGCTAAGGGGCAAGAAATATTGGGCAGCAAGCTGCTGTGGGTGATCCTGAGGCAAGAAAACAAGCCTCACAGTGTTTTATTTACAAGCTCATGGCAGCCCATGGACCTTCTGATGAAGATTTTGGTTCATTCATTGATTGGAAGCTGAAAGGAAAGAGCAGAGGGACAGAGAAGGGTCTGACATGCTTCTCCTTTCTTCCTTCCTCACACCTACATCTTTCTGCTGACCCTGCTGCCCTAGAGAAACCAGCACAGCATGCAAAAAATACCAAAAACATTCAGGTGCTTGTTTCAGCAAGAACAAAGATGTGGCAGGCACTTGCATACAGACAGCCCAGAATCTGGAGGGACAACTCCAACATCCAATTTACAGACAAACATAAGCATTTAGTATGCCACTAAAAATTAACATGACAAACCATGGGTTATCAAGAGTAACACACAGCCAAATCACATCCAACTGCTGTTTTAAAACAAATCTAGTGGAAAAAATTCAAGGAGGCAAGGAAAAAACATTAGTTTTTTTGCTGTAGTGCCTGACTTTCAAAGGATGACTAAGGTCAGGTACATTTGATCCTCTTCTCCCCTCTCCCAAAAGCTGTTTTTGCAGAGCACTTTCTCTCAAGAAAGTTTCTGACTTCTTGGTGTTGAGATTCAAGGGGAGCACAGAACAGCCTGCTGGTCTCTATCACCTCGTGTCAGTCCAAATGCTCTGATGCATCAGGAGCATCCCTTCCATACATCAGGACACCACCTTCGTATTCACCACTCTCCTCCCTGGGCAGTCTTTGCTTTGGGCTTTTCTCTCCTTTCCCTGTTGTGTGTGTCCTCCCCCAGCCCCCTTCCTCCCCATTTCCCCATTCCTACCTTTCCAAGCACCAGAGGATACACAAGGTATCTCCAACTACCCTCCACCCCCTCCCCACCGCACTCCCCACAGCCTAACGAGTCTCACAGCAGAGCAGCCCCCTCCTCCACAGCCTGGCTTTCTACAGGGGAGCTGGAGCCCAGCTCCTGCTGTGCAGGGAGCTCACAACCCCAAGCATTCATACCACTATCCAAGTCAGGCTGGGTGCAACCACCAGAGAAGAGCTGGGAAAAACTCAACAGGCATAACAGGAACCAACTTCAAAGGCCTCCAGGGTGAACTGTTCCTTAGTTTATTCCTCACACTTTCACTTCCACAGCACAGTTGCTGCAGAACTGATACAGGAATCTCTCAGAGAAGAAAAAGAAGCCCAGACTTTGCTTTCTCCTGTTCTCCCTGCTCTCCTAAGACATGACAGTAGAAACTGCAAGCAGTGCAGAAAGGTTCACTAAAACCATACCCGCTTTGCAACTTCTGATGCTTCTGGAAACTGTTCTATAAAACATCAAACTGCCACCATACATTAGTACACACAGAAGAGGTGTTTCATACCTGTCTTTCTCCAAAGGACATCCCAAGGGCGTTGAAAAAGCCTTCTATATAGGAAATAATGGTTCCATACAGAACAGAGCTTCTAGGAGATCCAGCATCCTGTTTAAAAAACACTCAAAAGAGATTGTCCAGTCAATACGTATCACAGAGCTCAGCGTCTCTCTGCAGCCTGGGTCCACGAGGGAAAAACTACTCCTAATTACACAGATCTACCTCCACCACCAACACCTGCCCAGGCAGGAACTTCCACAGAGATAGAAGAGCACCTTGCAACACAAAAAGGAAAGGCTGAAGTAAACAGGGGAGGGGGAGAGCTTCTTACCAGCATGGGCAGTGAGGAGAAGAGATGGGTGAAGCTGCCACGCATTATGTGTGTGCAGTAAATCAGACTTAAAAATAGGCCCTTCTGGGCATGAAAGGGCTGTGGGTATGAAAACAGAATAAAAGAACAAAATCCCAGCCTTGAGGACACCTATCAAATAAAGGATTTAAACAAAAAACAAACCCCAAACCCTTTTCTGAGTGTCTTACTGATTTTAAGCAACATGAAGACTACTTTGAGATGGCTTATGGCGTTTTGTTGTGCCCTGGTAGCACCAGCAACCATGAGCAGCAGTGACAGAACAGCACTTTTAAGAGCACATGTATTTATTTCTTTCCTCCACATTAATTTAAAAATAAAAATAATTTAAAAATATCATCACAGAATCACAAGGTTGGAAAAGACCTTTAAGATCATCAGGTCCAACCGTTCCCGTCCTGTGCTGAACCATATCCCTAAGCACCTCATCTACCCTTTTTTTAAGCACATCCAGGGAAAGTGACTCAACCCCCTCCCTGGGCAGCCCGTTCCAGGCCCTGACAACTCTTTCAGTGAAGAACATTTTCCTAACATCTAAACTGACCCTGCCCTGGCACAGCTTTGTGCCATTCCCCCTTGTCCTGTCTCCTGTCACCTGGCTGAAGAGACCATTGCCCACCTCTCTACAACCTCCCTTCAGGTAGTTGGTGGTGATAAAATATCAAGATTAAATGTTAGACTAAGAAGCCATTTAAGGGACTAACTCTTCTTGCCTAAAAACACAGTGATGGCCCACACAACCAAATCAGCATCCACAGAATCACAAGGTTGAAAAAGACCCTTAAGACCATCAAGTCCAACCAGCACTGGATGTTACCCAACATCCCCGTTAGGGCCTTGAGACAAGCCCCAACCAAAGAATCTGAACTGGAAGGGGCTGAGGTGGACCACTGAGTTGGTCACACTGCTGTTCCTTTCCCTAAGGCAAAGAATGGCACAGAGATGAGAGAGAGGAACGAGTAGTCATGTTTATGTGCATTTACTCACAAGGCTCACGGAGGGGAGGACGCGTGCGCAGGCAGTGGGAGGTACAGCTCAGACAGCTGGGCTGTGCCCAGAAAAGCTCCACCACTGCAGCAGAAATCCCAGTCAGCTGCCCCGTGAATATCCCGCCCAGCTCTGAGCAGAGCAGGTGACAGAAGGGATTTGGGGAAAACAAACAACTGGCAAAATGATGCTGCTTGTACTGAAGGCATGGCAGCGCTGCTACAGGACCCTGGGGCAAGCTGGCTCCGGCTGGGAATCTCTCAGAGAGTCATTTTGTGAAGAAAAAGGGAAAGATAATGCTGAAGATGGAATTTAAAACCAGCACCCAAACAAGGCCAGGAGGAGGGAGGATTCCTAAGCCAGTGAGCCAACTCAGTTATTACTATATACTCAAGAGCACAGAAATGGTGGACATGGTGACACCAGCGATGCAGGAGCACAGCAGCAAGGCTGAGCTGCTGGCCTTCAGCAGGAGCAGGAGCTGCTGGGACAAGGAGAGACAGAAGTGCCTCACACTCTTTGTGTTGCTCAGGTCTGGTCCTCACCAGGCACTTCCTTTCTGTCAGCATCGAGACACCTCAGGGGGGTCCCTCTCGAAGGAGCCACCTGAAGGCTGAGTCACACAGACGTGCTGAGGCCACACTCACAACCTGCTGACTGCAGAAGCCACTCAGTCCCCAAAGCTGCACTCACACCCTGCGAAACCCCCATGACCTGGGACTGCCAGCCAGCACCCTCACAGCAACCCCCACCCCTCGTTTCCCAATCCAGGTTGATTTCTGCACATGGGTATTAAGCCAAGGAGCAGGGTAGGAGCACATAACCAGCCTAAAATTAGCAGCACGCCCCAACGGCTTCACGCCTTTCAAAAGCCCTGGTAGGTATAAATAACACAGGGCAGGAGGAAAGAAACATCCTCTGGACACAAAGCAGCACAGAACAATAGCACAATGCCTGTGGAACGGTGGGGACAAATGGGCACCATTAAGGTCAACAATTTAGGGAGCTTTGTTTCTGCTGGTTTCTTACGTGAACAATAAACTAATCCGTCTGCATTAAACAGTAGGACAGTGGACAGCTGTCATTTTCTGATCTCTGTATCCTAATGGGTTACCTTAGTAACAGCCTTAAGCTGTCTGTTGCCATGGTGAACGAGGTCCATAATTGCTGCAACAGCCCTGGAGGTGTCAAAGTCATCTGCAAACGCAGCCTTCACGGTTACTTTTGTGTTGGCTAGCCTTCAAGAAGAAAAGGTTACGTTTAAGATAAGACAAACAAGATGCCAGCAGTGCACTGGATTCATCAGCTACTCAGCCAGAGGGAGTCATGGCAAGGATGCTGCCGCTTCCTTCCTCGCTCTCCTATGATGTGTGACACTACGCTGAGCAGGGAGAACACACCATTCAGCTGAGAACTGGAAAACTTGACTCCTGTCAAAATCCAGAGCGCTGTGCCCCTTTCAGTAAACACACCTTTAATCACAGGAGCCACTGATGGCAGACCAAGGCTTGCCTGAATCACTGCAAAACAGATGGAAAATGAGGTTGATATTAAGAACATTACAAGATTCTGCTGAGTTCTCATTTTTTGTTTCCCAGCAGCCTGTGTTCCAAGCTAACGGCTCATTTCTCTTCCAAAGCCACTCCAGCACCTGGTGAAAGAGCTGTCTCAGGGTCAGCCAGGTATCCCACTGGCAGGATCCAGCTTTCCTCATTCTCCAGACAGGCCCAATCCCAGCCCTGGGACTCCACTCAGCTTTGCCAAGACAGAAAGTTCTGGTGGGACCTTTTGTGTACTGGTGCCAGAAGGCGGTGGGCAGCCAGCACTCATGGTCACAGGACCAGTGCCACCGCGCTGCAGCTGCTGTGAGCAGGAGGATGAGGAGAGCAGCAGGAGGAAGTGAGGGCTGCAAACAGCTGCCAGCAGTGAGCTCCTGCACACACAGCTGGGTGACCTGAGCTTTGACAGTGCTGACCTGGGGATGTTGTTTCAGGATACAGCTCGGGGAGCCAGGTTACCCGGGGAACCTCAAGCTATCAAGTTGTCTCTAGGGCTCTCCTCAACCCAGCCATGCCCATTTCTGAGTGCTTTGCCTGGCATGTCTGCCCCCACTCAGATATCAGGTGGGTGCTGCCCTAAGTCATTCCTCCCAACACTCTCAGAATCACAGAATAACAAGGTTGGAAAAGACCTTTAAGATCATCAAGTCCAACCATTCACATCCTAAACTAAACCATATCCCTAAGTACTTCATCTACCCCTTTTTTTGAACACATCCAGGGATGGTGACTCAACCCCCTCCCTGGGCAGCCTGTTCCAGGCCCTGACAACTCTTTCAGTAAAAAGTTTTTTTCTAATGTCCAATCTGACCCTGCCCTGGCACAGCTTTGTGCCATTCCCCCTTGTCCTATCACCTGTCACCTGGCTGAAGAGACCATCACCCACCTCTCTACAACCTCCCTTCAGGTAGCTGTAGGCAGTGATAAGGTCTCCCCTCAGCCTCCTCTTCTCCAGGCTAAACAGCCCCAGCTCCCTCAGCCGCTCCTCATAGGATTTGCCCTCCAGCCCCTTCACCAGCCTGGTTGCCCTTCTCTGGACTCGTTCCAGGACCTCCATGTCCTTCTTGTGGTGAGGAGCCCAGAACTGGACACAGCACTTGAGGTGTGGCCTCACCAATGCCGAGTACAGGGGCACAATCACCTCCCCAGACCTACTGGCCACACTGTTTTTGATACAAGCCAAGATGCCATTGGCCTTCTTGGCCACCTGAGCACACTGCTGACTCATATTCAGCCTGCAGTCAACCTGCAAGCTACCCCTTTCTCTGCTGACTATTTACCACTTTCCTAATTACGGTCTCTGTTTCATTTTGCTTGTTTTTCCATCTAGTGATACACAAGTTGTGCCCTCCCACGTGTTCCCCACTGACAATCCATTTCAACTTGCCCACGTGTCTCGTTCTCTCAGCCTCACCTCTCACCAGCAGGTCTCCTGCAGCCTCCTGCTGAAGGACTCTCTTTTACCACACACCACGACTAGTTAATTCCACCCCACTTCCCTGTAACACTGATCCAGTGCCCCTTGCAGCTGCAAGCTCCCTGACAGCGAGGTGCCCACACCACAAGGAAGCCACCTCTAGCTTCTGCAGCGTGGGCTGTTTCCCCTCTGATCCTACATCTACGTCACTTCAGGGTGCTCAACACCTTTCCTACCTCAACTCCAGAGCTCATCATCTCAGTTTTGCACCCAACACACAGCACATCTCCCTCCTGGAAGATGACCCAGCTTTCCTGAGGGACTGCAAAGAAGATTCTCCTCAGCAGTGTCAAAGTTGCAGCCACCATTCATTTCTTCCCTCAGTGAAATCTCTGCCCCTGGCCAGTTCCTTGGTAACCCCTTCTCTCCTCTGCTGCACACCACAGCGCCAGACAGCTCGATTACAAGCTCATGTGTCCCAGGCATATCACTTCCCAGTGCTCCTCTATTCTGCTCCTGTCACTGATGCACAGCTCTGCTTAGTAATGGGGCAGCCTGACAACTTGTCACAGCTTCACCTTCAGCATCACTCCAGAGACAAAGAGGTGCCTGTGTAAGGACAGGCACACCAGATAAATAACATGGATTTTAAAAACACAGGGAACTGAGTGTTTCAGACTATGAGGAAAAGCAGCTAGCTAGGGGGGGAAAAAAGGCAAAAAAAGACAAAAAACCCCAAAAGCTGCCCTTGGTGAGGGCTGGCAGGGGAGTCTGCTTCTCAATCCTCCTCGTCCTGCTCCTTAAACAGAACCCAAAGTACACAGTTGGGCCCTCTGAGCCTTCAGCAACCTACTGCTCACAGTGACAATCGTTAAGGTGGGCTTACCTTTCCCACAGTATGTCTTCTCTGACAGGGTCACACACCAGCTGGCCTTTTATATAAGCACTGGCATCTCTAACAAACGAGGAGATTGCCTGGAGGTGGTGCTTTGCATCATCCATGGTCTCTCCACTGAATTCTACAGCTAAGGAAAAAAGAAATAAAATCCTTTGGCTGTCAGTGACAGAGAGGTTGTTGGCTGTCACACACAGGAGCAATAGCCTGAGAAAAAGTCATTCCAGGAAAAGTTTGTTAATATTTGTTGTAGTGAATGTTTCTGACAATTAATTGTACATTTAATTAAGAACTCTGTTCTTCACGTGCACAAGGTGAATTGAATCAAGATAAAAAGACAATCATTGCCCATGACAAAGTATAACCTACTGGAAGGGTATCAGACCGATTCAGAAAGTGTCTGGAAGCTGACTGAAGCAACAGCTACTTGACTTTAATTATTCTTTTTTAAATTATTGAATCTCTCTCTGTGAAGTTTACTCCAAAGCATTTGGATTGGATATATTTCTAAGCATCCCCCAGATTTCAGCTGGGAGGACGTACCTTTGATCTCACCCCTAATTTTGTTCCTATTCTAATTGAGGTAGACATGATCTGCATTTAGAGACCTTCAAAGAGGCCAAACTCTCACCACTGAATATGAGAGGGACACAGGCACTTCCAGTTAAAGGGCTGCTTCACCAGCACCTAAAAGGACCATAAAAATTTGCAATCTATCCAGTTCCCTCACAGTATCAAAGCTAAATTGACCATATCAGTTTCCAAAGGTGGCTATTAGAGAAAATACAAATTACTTAAACTCTCAGGGGCACAACTGGGACAGGATTCATCACATTCAGCTTACACTCTGTTGTGATTTAACCTGGCTGGCAGCTCAAACAGCCCACACAGCTCACTCCACCCCCTCTCACTGGGATGGGGGAGAGAATTGAAAAGAAAAAGGTTAAACTTGTGGTTGGGGGTAAAGACAGTTTAATAGGACTGAAAAATAAGATAATAATAATAGTTATAATAATAACAGAACATACAAGAGATGCACAGCACAACTGCTCACCACCCAAAGCCGATGCTCAGCTAGTTCCTGAGCCCCCCACCTCCCAGTCAACCCCTCAGTTACATAGGGAGCATGACACCATATGGTATGGAATATCCCTTTGGTCAGTTTGGGTCAGCTGTCCTGGCTGTGTCCCCCTCCCAGCTTCTTGGACCCTCCCCGCCGCCTTCTCCTTGGCAGGGCAGTATGAGAAGCTGAAAATCCTTGACTGCTTGGCAACAACTAAAACATCAGCGTGCTATCAGCATCCTAAATCCAAAACACAGCTCTGTACCAGGTGCTATGAAGAAAATTAACTCTATCCCTGCCAAAAGCAGGACAGCTTCTTATAGCAACTGGAAGGATAAATAGTAGGTAAACGATTCATTGCATCCTAAACAAAGCTCTGTTTTATGAGGAGATCTGCTATACCCTAACCTTATAGTGCATCCCTTCCACCAACTGGAAAGGCAACAGGAGCCCCCCACTAATAGTCATGCACCCACACCCCCTGCATTGAGCAGGACTCCCACTTCAGCCTGCCATCGTGCTTCGGGAGCTATCAGCATCCACTCCTGCTGGCTTGGGGTTTGGCAGGCTCCTCTTGCCCTGCCTAGGCCCTCAGGAACACAGGTACTGGACTGCCCCCCCCCCCCCCCCACTTTTACTGCGAGCTGCCAGCAGCAAGAGACTATTTTTTAATTATTATTTGTACAGTAATGGCCAATTTTCTGTAGAAGAGACCCCACACGAGACAGCTCCCCTGACCTTGGTGGCAGTTGTGCCCACCAAGGACAGGCCTAACTTTAAACACATTCCTCCTCACAATATCACACCAGAGTTGATTACTTGAATCAAAGCCCCAGTCATAGCCAGTGCACTATCACTTCACCACTTTACACCCCACCTCTGCACTGAGGTACATCCAAACTACGGCTTCCAGCATATTCCTCACCTCATCAGCTCTGAGCATCACCTGTAGCTCCCATAGCAATCTCACCTCTGGTCCTGCACACCTTACAGCCAACCACTTTATGCAATTACCCAGTGCTGCCCAGACACAGACTCTTTAGAGAAGACAGTCCAAGCAAGGGGACAGATCTAAGAGGGCAGAAGTAGCCAAACATGAGAGCTGATCTCAGCTCCGATAGCCAAAATTCCAAAGAGGCCTAATTGTTTAAAGAGACTTCCCATAGGATCTACCCCAGTACAGCTAAGGTGTAAGTCTGGATCTGTATTTGTCAGATTTTCTCTCATTAACACTAGTTTTAAAACGAAGCTTTACTCAGCTTTTTAAGAGACAGAGGTACAGACTTTCAGAACAAAAGTAGTGAGATATTGAAAGAGATCATTTATATCCACTAAGATTAGCCAACTGATTACCCTGGTTACAGGAGCTCCGTGAGGAATACTTGATGAAAGTTCATCCTGATGAAGCCAGCTGTGATTAAAGCCATTCTTCTTTCCTGATTCATGACATTCTCCTAAACCACTGCCTGCAGGCACTGCAAACCTGCAGCGCAGCACAGGCGAGCCCCGGCCCTCTTAATCTTCTCTGTACTCCCTTCCACCCTTTGCCACCAAGGACATCATCACTACATGGTCAAATTAGAAGAACACGTGTTTACTGGCACCAACAAGTAATTAAAGACCAGGGGGACTAAAATGTTACAGTTCACTCAGGTTCACAAAGCCAATGGAGAAGTTCTGGTGACGAGGAAAGCATTCTGGGGACAACCCTGCTGCCTATGGCAGGCTCACAGCCCCTGCACCTAACTGCATAAAGCAAAGCCACTGCTGATTAAATGCAAGGGGAAGAGCAGTGCCTGACAACAGGGTCCCACTGGGCTTCAGAGGTAACACCTTGTCCTGGCTTTGGCTAGGATAGGGTTAATTTTCTTTCTAGCAGCCAGGGGAATGCCATGTTTGGCAATTAGGGTGAGAGCAGTGCTGGTTTAGTTGTTGCTGAGCAGTCAAGGACTCTTCAGTTGTTCATATTGCCCTGCTAATAAGAAGGAGGGGACACACACACATGCCCAGGGAGCTGAGAGGGGACACAGCTAGTACAGGTAACCCAAACTAGGCAAAGAGGGTATTCCATGCCAATTACGTCATGCTCAGCATAAAAGGGGGCTGGGGAGGAGCACTCAGCTCCAGGACATCCTGGTTTTAGGGACAGTCTGGTTTCAGGATGGCTCTGAGCTGTATGGCCTGAGCTGTGCAGTTCAGTGAGAAGCTGCATTGTGTGTCACCAGTTTGGTGTATTTTGTGATAAAATCCTGTTGTTGTTATCTCTCTCTCTCTCTGCTGCCCTGTAAACTGTCCTTATCCCAACCTGTGAGGTTTTGGGGTTTTTTTGTTTTTCTTTTCCCTCCCTTCCCCCTACCTAACCCCCCACCACCACCCCAATTCCCCCCTACACCCTCTCTGCTCTCAGCTGGAGCAAAACCACAGCACACCTCTCTTTTGAAGCTGCACCCAGAAGCAGCCTGGCAGACACACTGATGGCAGGACACCATGCTGCTGCCTGTGGCACCTAGAGGGGTCCTTTACCCCAACAGCCCCAGGTGGGCTGAACGGTGGTGAATTGGGCCAAGAAGGGGACGCCCAAAGGCACCAGGCAAAGCAGAGGGCCCTGATCACCCCAGAGCTGAGCTTAACCCTGAGGAGCACCACCCCACCAGCCTGAGCAGGCAGAGAGGGTGATGGAGCAGAGACACACTCTGGGATGGTGATATCCTACATCAAAGCCTCTTCCCTCTGAGCAGGGTATCCAGCTTTATCCTCCCTACGCCTCTGCCACAGGAGAGGGCACCCACTCCCACGAAACACACGCCCCTCCAGCCCCTGCTCCTCTGTGGTTGGGACAGTTTGGAGTCACATTTATGCCCAGATACTAGACCAAAGTGAACTGATAGCAGGGACATAAACTGACAGGCTGCACAGTAAGTACCTGGTGCAGCAGAGCCTGACTGGCTCTTTATCAGGGAGCAAATAACTGCACCCTACCTCAGATGGTGGAGGTGGCAAGCACAACAGGCCTTCCAGCAGTCCTTATCTGCCAACTGGCTTACACTCTGACATACCACCACCATACTCTTTCAAAGACACCTATATTAGCACAGGCAGCCCTCTGCTCTTATCACTGGAAGGTGTTTAACCTAGAAGTAAGGCCAAGAAAAAGAAGGGGTCACCTGTTAGGTTGAAATGCAGCCAGCTGACATGGGGTGGAGAAGAGGTGCAGGCAGCCCTCGCTGCAGGGTCCCAGTGCCATTCCTTGCCCTGAGGCAAGCTTAGAAATTGCCAGCCTTTTGGCTTTTGCTTACAGGTGCCCCTAGCTGCAGCCAGTGAGCCATTTATGAAGGTATTTCATCTCCTACCAGGGACCCAGAGGAAAGAGCCAAGTGTGCCACCATTCTGTGGCTCACCCCAAACCAGCCAGGCGTGCTGCTGCCTCACCACCTCACTCCGTGATGGCAGCACTCCCTGCTGCCTGGCCCCTCTCCTGCTCCAAAAGGGCGCTTGTTTTGCAGCAAACCTCCCAACTGGATCCACTCCTCCCTTCCTACCACAGTGGAGGCCAGCAGTCTCTTTACTACCCTACCTTCCTGAAGCTTCAGACTGCTTCAGGAAAAGACAGCATTCCCTATGCCTTCAGCTGCCTGAGCAGAGGGAGGATTCCCTGGGAAGATCAGACAGGTGGCTCCTACAAGCAGTGAGAGGTACTAACAATTAAAAAGACCTCTCAATCCAATGACTGCACACTGACAGACATGAGCAAAGCCACAGAGCCCAAATCACACCAGCTCTCCTGCCATACTGCTAGAGGTGCTGCACTTGAGACAGCTAGACGCCCACAGACATAATGCAGGAGTTTCTCTGTGCTCTGCCATTCCTGTACTATGCCAGGAAGACCAACAAGCTGGTTGCCCCTGCAGCGGTTTGGGAACTACCATCTGCATTGGGCAGGCCAATAAACTGTTTAAAAAATAATTTTTTTTAGAATTACTATCCATAAGAAAACCTCTTCCAGTTCAAAGTAGCATCTGCCTGCTGGGAACTCCATGGTGTAGATGGGGAAGCTGACAGGCTCTCCCACTCCTCTTCCCACCAGCAGCGCTTGCCAGGCTAAGGATGATCATTAGGTTATCAAGCAGTGGTGTAAGCGAGCTGCACCACATCACAGAACTGCCTGAACACTCAGCAACTCCACAGGACAAAAATGGTAAAACAGCAGGGAGATGAAAAGTTATTAGCAAGGCCCCATCATGCCCCATAGGAATACAAGGCAAAACTCTACCTAGATATGTCTCCAAAACCAGCTGATCATGACTGAAATACAAGTGACTGCAGCAGATGCAAATCAGAGAAGGAGATAAATCAGTAATTGGAAGTGCAATTAACAGAGAGCCTCAATTAACTGCAGCTCGGGAAGGTATTCAGACAAATGGTTAAATATTATCCTAGGTAAAGATGCTCCTGTAAACCAGAGCCTAAGAGCCACCCTGCAGAGGGCCACCAACCCTCCCACCAACCGAGGGGAACCGCAAGGCACCGCAGGGACTCCACCCCCCTCCCCCTGCATCGCCAGCTTGAGGGGGCACATGAGGAAAGCCACACGCCCCTCAACAAACAAGGGTTTCTTTCCTTACCTGAGCTGTAGCGGCTGCGCAAGCAAAACATCCTGAATTGGTCCGATGAAAACTTCTCCAGGAAATCCTGAACTCCCCCCACAAACAGACAGCGTTAGCATCGTACCAAATGATTTCTTCAGGAGTTGTTCCACCCCTTACACCCCCTTAGAATATTTCAGGCAAACCAGCGTGACAAATAGCCCATCTTGGTAGCTTTAGGACAAGCATCAAGCTTTACACTCTAACACTGGTTGAAAGTCCAAACTAAATAAAACCTAATTCTGCACAAGATAGATGTGCATGCACATCTACAAGATATAAATACACAAACAATGTCAAATAGAAGACACTGAAAAGTACTTTGAAAGCATGAGCAACCAAACACTGTAGAAAGACCTTTTCAAAACACCAAACCGACTAAGATTGGGATACAATCTTGCAGGAAGGGCCAGCTCCTGAGTTTTGCAAATTTTAGGGGGTGGGAAATTATTGAAAAAGAAAATAAGGGTACTATTTTTGCAGGACTAGCATATGAAGGAAAAGGAGTGAACAAAAATTACTTTAAAATGTCGCTAGAATTTATCTGTGCTAATTATGAAACCTCATTAATTTCACTCTAATATTTATCTAGCTTTACAAGTAATTTACTGTAGCAAACAGTAAATTGTTACTATTAATATTAGTGTAATCAGTTTATACTAAGAGTATAAGGAACTATTTAAATGCTTGGAAGGTGCACCCATCAAACATTCAAACACTTCCAGCTCTGCTCTCAGCAAGGCTGGATGTCATGGCAGATCAAACACGAGCACTAGAGCCCTGCACTCCTGCTTTTTGTTTGTTTGTTTTTGGTTTTTTTTAATTTACAAATTGGTGGTGGTAAGTTTGTAACACTGGAATGCCACTAAAATAGAAAATTGTAAGAAATCAGTGCAAGCAGAAACTGACATTTGCTTAAAGATGCATATTTCAAAATTTAGCTTCTGCTACCAAACTGAGCCAGCCTGAACACTGAGGGTAGCAAAGTGTCAGGGATGTGCTGTCTCTCCAGTGAAAAAAGAAGATGCCCCCTCCCTGGAGGTGTTCAAGGCCAGGTTGGAGTGGCCTTGAGCAGTCTGGTCTAGTGAGAGGTGTCCCTGCCCATGGCAGGGGGGCTGGAACTTGATGATCTTTGAGGTCCCTCTAGTCCTAACCTTTCTATGATAACTGAGGCAATCAGGGCAAACTACATCAAATAACAGATGGTGATAATGTTTGTTTTGGTGGGGTTTTTTTGTTTGGTTTGTGGGGGTTTTGTTGGGGTTTGTTTGTTTTGAAATAAACTCTATATACACTGTGCCCAGAATCACACACAATCACAGAATTACAAGGTTGGAAAAGACCTTCAGGATCATCTAGTCCAACTGTTCCTGTCCTACGCTAAACCATATCTCTAAGTACCTCATCTACTCTTTTTTTAAACACATCCAGGGATGGTGACTCAACCACCTCCCTTTACACCAATATACAGAGGTAGAACAATATGGATAAAGCACAGAAATAAATTCAAATTTTGGTAAGGACCATCAGAATTGGAAAAAAAATAATTCTGTGTTTTGTTAAAATCGGAGTACAAAGTATCACAGCTCTTCCAAGGCAGGTTGCTCAGCCATGCCTTGTTGCAACATGCTTGATTTTGGGGGTCAGAATTAATAGCTATTTAAGAAAAAAAAAAAAAGAGCCAAACAGAAAAAAATCCAAGAACAGAAGAGGAGGGAGGGAAAACAGGGCAGCTGGGTGTGGCGGATGCAGGGTGGCCATGCCCAGCTGACACCCTGGAATGCAGGTGGCCACTGGCAGAAGCAGGGAAGGTCTCAGGCGAGCCTCCCCTCTTTTGGAGCAGGCATAAAAACTTCCACGTAGGGCTTGACTTTCAAGACACATCAAGAAAGATGTTTCACTAGACTGATAAATTGCTTACAGGGAAGGTTCAAGGGCAGAAATTAAATGCCAAGACCTGCAAGGGAAGAGAGATTGGCCAGGAGTTTTTGTTTTCTCACCACACAGAAGTCTCACTGCAGATGTGGAGGGGAGCATTTTATAAGTTACTTTTAACTGCATGCATTGCATGCGTGGTCATTTCTCCAGCCTGTCCACAGTGCCTGCCCTGACTCGTGAAACTGCTGTGAAAATGGTGAGCAACAGGCAATTTTCCTGGGGGAGACGGGGCTTAACTGTACCCAGACAGCATCAGGAGCATTAAGAATAAAGCAGCTTATATTGTATTCTTTTAAAGGGATTTTAATTAAGTCTTCCAAGAGGGCAAAGGGGAACACATGTGCTGAAACAGCTTCTCCAGCTTTGTCCAGAGGAAGGAAATTGCCCACCGGTAGCAGCAGGTGTCGGCCATCACCAGAGCCATCCTAGTGCCAACCAAGCACAGCTGTATCCCACATACCTGGCAGGGAAACCCTGCTCTAGGATGGATACACCAAAAACTTTGGGACACAGTAAGAGAAGACATGTTCATGTGGCAAGGTCACTGTATAAAAATAAAGGAGAACATGATAGACCGCTGGCGCAGCGTGGTTGCAGGACACACACTGACAGACTGCTGACACTACGTCCCATTTCACCTAAGGCAGAACAAGCAAAGACATCCACTCTTTTCCAGGTCCCAAAAGCACATGCATTCAAGAGCAAGGAGACAAGAACCTATCTCTATAGAACAGAGCAATTTAGGTTGGAAAAGACTCCACTGAGTCTTTCCATCTCAAGAGCGTCGAGCCCAACCATAAGCCTATACAGCCTAAGCCTGGTACTGGGCACAAACACTGCTCCTACACACTCTCTCAGCTCAGTGAGACCTGTGCTATAAGCAAACCCCGAGCCCAGGGGGGTTCCCTACATCCAAATCCACACTAACAGGTACATCAGCATGGGAGAAACACTTTGCTTCAGGTCCTTCACTGCAGTGTAAGCACTCGCTCCAAAATTCTACTCAAAAGAGGGCAGTGATATTTACATATTACAAACATACATTGCTTCAGTTCACAGAAATAGGTTACCTTAATTGATATGTAGTTTTTTAATGACTTGGACATTTTTTCTTGACTTCCTTTAACATGCAAATGACCTAGAACAAACCAAATAAATTAAGTGGTATAAATAAGCGTGCTTCTGGATGGGGAGTGAATGAGAAAGACACTGGAAACACCAGAGGCAGTGTATGCTGTACTCATATGTATGCATCAACCACATTTCAATCCAAGGTATTTCTCAATAGCTTTGCCCATAGTCCTGCACACCTCTCCATCCTCAACTTCCACCAGGTGAACTTTAAAGCACAGGGAAGTGTTTTGTAAAAACAAATCACCACCATCATGAGTGGAGACATTAAATAAGGAAAAAGCAAAGTGTCTCCCTACTCAGAACTGACAACAAAGAGATAAAAACAAGCAAGCAAACATGCTGCAGTCATCACAGAAGAGTACCTACCTGTTACTCTTGACTTTTCAGAAATATTTTGAGACATTTAAAGATCTTCCAAGGATCTCACATGACAATATTCTTGAAACTAGAACAATTTTCTGTACTTACTACTTGCTGGTGGCTATTACTTTTATTTTTTCCAGTCCAAAGTTTATTCTGCTGGTTCAAAATACCTTACATGCAAAATCAGTGTTCTGCACATTCCCTATTCCTTCAGACTTTAGGACATTGAAAAAGAATGGGGAGGGAGGGAGGGATGGAGGTATGATACCTAATATGGATCATCTTATTTTAAAATGCAATCTCTGCGCATTGCTAAAGCTTCCAATTGCCACCCAGAGTGTTGTTTTGCAGGGCTGTTGTACAACAAAGAGGCAGTACCTATCTCCATCTCATGTAGGAGAGTATGTAGAGCTCAGCTTCAAGACCAAAAGTTCTGTTGAGGCAAGACAGGAGATGGGCAACCTCAGGCCATACACTCCTAGGCCTTGTCTGTGTTAGCCACAGCACCACCACTGATGTAGAATCATAGAATGGTCTGGGTTGGAAGGGACCCCAAGGATCACATTGCTCCAACCCCCCTGCCACAGGCAGGGCCACCCACCTGGGCCTGGATCTACACAAGGTTGCCCAGGGCCCCATCCAACCTGGCCTTGAACACCTCCAGGGACAGGGCATCCACCACCTCTCTGGGCAGCCTGTTCCAGCACCTCATCACTCTCTCTGTAAACATCGATTATTCACAGCAGCAGAGAGGTAGAAAACACACAGCCAGTAAGAGAGTTCTCAGCCTCATTTCAGAAATGTTGTTAAAAGCCTTACTTGGCTTCTCCTAATAAAAGGGTAATTCTCCAAGTTACTGAGAACCCACAGCTCACACTCAATTTTCATGTCCTGAATGGCCTGCAGAATCAAGCACATACTTGGACATAGAGGAGGATTTTTAAGTATGAAATTCTCTTCCTCTTCTATACAACACCAGCACTCTGCATTCTGTCAGGTTTGGCAGCCCAGTGTTACCAGCAGCCTCAGAGGGCTCCTGCAAGGACAACAGTGATCACACTGCTGCTTTTACAGGCGGTGGCAGAGGTGGTATTTCTGGCTCAACAGCCCACGCAGCTGCCTGAACTTTGTATGACTTTCCGCACCGTGCTGCTTCTGCAGCCTTGGCTGGAGCCCTCTCTCTTCCACAGGCAGGTAAGATCCCCATTACGCTTGTCTGGATACATAAACATGTTCAGGCCTGATAAACAGGCTTGAAAGGCATCTTGTTTCACTTCCTAGCTACTTCCAACAATGACTGGATGCAGTGGGGGTTATCCACAAGAAGGCTCCTCTGGTCCTAACCTGGTCACCTGGAAATTTAAGTTTGCACAGCACACTATCAAGGACAGGAAAGAATCAAGAGATCTACAGATCCAGAGCCAGCTACAGCAGACCTCTACAATCAACCCCAAGTCTCATTTTCATGGTATTTGTCCTGGCTGGTAGCAGGCAAGGCCATTTTCACCCCCGGGTGGTTAAACTCAGAGCCCTCAATAAGAACACGTGGCTGCTAGAGGCACTGGACATCTGCAGCTCTTGAGACTCAAAAAAAATCCACAGGCAAACTTCTCCTGGGAGAAGGGGAAGAGCCTAGGTACAGGGTTGGTTTTTTTTTTATTTTTGCAAAGGTACCTAAATATTGACTTACTTTAGGCAGCCAAGGTTAAAATAGTTTGGTTGCATTCTCCTAATAAGGTACAGGTAACATCTGAATTTGAAATAATATTCCTCTTCGAGAGCTTCAGCACTTAGAAGAATTTCATTAAAGAATCACAAAATACAAGGATTTTCATAACTTTGGCTTGGCGTTCTTCCCAGAGTACAAGTAGTCTAAAAATAAAGTCCTTAGAAGAAGATTTATCCCCAGTGCAGGGATTTTCTTCCTCTAGTGGGGATTGCTCCTCCAATTCTAAGCCTGCTAAAATTCTGCAGTCTGTTACCAGAATAAATTGTTTCTGAAGCTGATTCATTTGCCCTAAATAATTCACACGATCATCCTCCAGCAAATTTTTTGACTTAATGAATGTAATCTGTCAGCTCCTAGAGAACCTCAGCATACAAGTTGCCCTTGGAATTAAGTTTTGGGTTTTTTTTTTAAATTACTCCTCTCTAGTTAGCTAGTTTCAAAGAATATTTCCCCTACTATTTCAATTCCAATTCAAATCCAAGTTGGATTTGCTGGTTTTCAACAGAAGGCTCCACCTGGCCTTAACCAGTGCATCTCAGTGGAAGAGCAGAGAATTACATGGCACTTCAGAAGCCAAGCACACCCCAAGGATGCAGCAGCCTCTGGACAATTGCTATTGATTTATAACAGGCCCTACACTGGGAACTGGAACTAGAACTCAATATTCATCCCATTCAGCACAAATATATATGTAAAAGAAAGCCCAAGTAATTCCCAGAGCACAGCACAAGCTTAACTCTGTATCTCTTACTCAGGGAAGGAGCTCGAGTTCACCAAGACATCTTGCACAAGGTATTATTCAGCAAGAAGACAGACTGCAGATTTGAAACTGACTTTTTATTAACTTCAGTTCTTTGGAGACAATCCAGAACCCCCAGAACTGCAACAGGAAGAACAAGTTTCATGATTTCCATCCACGGGAACTGTGCTAGTACCATCAGACAGCACAGAGCAGTTCTACGTAATGCCAGGCAGTATCATATGCTGGAGACACTGGTACAGTTTAGTCAGGCACAGCCAGCAAGGTCCCTTCTGGGGGAGGGGACAAGGTCTGTGACATCTGTGGGCTACACCAAGTCTCTCACACTCCATTGGAGAGACACGCTGAAGTTGGTCAGAGCACTGAAGGGACCATAGTGACTTTTCTTCAGAGCCAAGGGGTGAGCAGCTTGGTCTTTATGTATCCCATAGATGCCACAGACCTCCTAGGAGCTCTGGTCAAGCATGATCTGTGAGGTTGCTGGTGGGTAGAGTAGACCAAAGCATCTTACTCACTTGGTCTTGCTTCTCACACCTATCTCCAGGCGTAACACAACTGCTGGATAAAAGAAAACCTTCCCAGGAGAATTTAAATAGCTACAGGTATGTGAATCCTGCTCATGGGATGTCCAGCAGTTGGTTGCTGCAGCAGAGCAGCTGCCTGCAAGGTTTCCCCTCACACTTCAAACACACAGTACAGCCCAGCTCAGACACTTCTCCACAGGATCACAGCTTTGTGAGCTTTGTTGGTTCATCAGTTCATGTGCCTTAGTGTTCTCCCCACTATGATTCTCCAGGAGTAGAGACGCGTTACCTTTACAAACACCAACTATGTGATTCTGCATGCTACTGAAACAGGCTTTTTTAAGCTCACAAGCAACTGCTGCTGAGCCACATTTACTCACCAGAATGCAAAAAGTAATTCCCCCATTGCTCACACTGGTGATAGGCCTCACACTGTGCGATTTCATTCTCATGATGAGGAAATGCAAGATCTATTCCACCGGTATGGATGTCCAGCTGCTTTCCAAACACTGCACTGTAACACAATTTTCCTGGTCAGTAAGTAGAATACTACGAAAGCCTCTCATAAAAGAAGTGCAGAAAAGAGTAAGATGACACACCATAATTTTAAGTGTGCAATTTAATGATTGCAGTTTTAGAACAAGAGTATGCAGACATCTTGGATACCAAAACTGCAGCAGAAGTTGTTTGGATGGGAGCCATATCTGCCCACAATTAATTCTCCTTTGTAGGAACAATTATTTTTCTAACTTAAGAAAAGGAGATGACCTGCTTGGCATTCTTTGTTCTGCTACAGTTTCAGCATCAGGCACCCGCCTTCATCTGCAAGCCTAACAACTCTGAAGCAATTAACACTTCTGTAAATTCAGTATTACTATTCCTTACCTTGTACCTTTTCTGTAAGAATTCAGGCAATACTGCACATCCTCACGACATAAAATGCCTAGTCCTATATTGTTATAGTGTCTAAAGAAAGCATCAGGGCATCTGACCTCCCAAGGCCATTCCTCTCATCCCAACAGCATGGCCGCATCTGTTGCGGGTCACATGTGGGCTGGCACAGTGCAGGCCTCTGCAAGTACTGGTGGCCAGAAACAAAAGCATTCACGTAGGAATCTACAGGACAGACCTAAGAGTTTTCCAGTTAAACCCCAGGAGTTACAGGTCCACTGCTCCACCAAGTCCCTGCTAGGTCACACTGGGCAAGCGAATAACTTCATTCTGCCCATCTGTTAAGCAAAGACAACAATCAGCTACTCACAGGGAGGTAAATCAGCACTAACCGCCCAGAAACCAGGGACACTCAAGCTGGGGAAGATGGGAGGTCTACACAGTAGAAGATAAAGGCAAGCCCCACAGACACATGGACGCCTGTGTACAGACACACACGGTCTTCCCATGTGCCATGTTAACAAGCTGCTCCTGGTAGCTGGCTCAATATCAATACCTTTGTCCCTTTTAGGGACAAGACAACCTGGCTCGTGATGGTTCTGCAGAAGGAGTTGGGGCACAGGGACAGAAGAAAACAAGGAAAAGAGAAGAAAGACTGGCTGTTGCCATTGCCCAAGCTTGTGGCCCTCTGTTTCTTCCCATCTGCTCCAAAACCAGTTTAAGCACAAACCTTTGCAGGACTGGCCCCAGCTCATGCCATGCCTTCCTTGTGACAACTAGAGAGGAGCACAGGCCACTTACTGTTTCTTCCAACAAACCCATTAAGAGTTTGGGAGAGACAGAGATGGATCTGCAAGTGGCTACAGGGTTGGAGAAGCAACCCATCTCACCACTCAAGAAACTCCAGAGAGGAGACCAGACCCAAGTCACAGAAGGTTGTTCCCTCCCTTTCAGGGCTGCATTAGAGACCAATGTCCTCCTCCTTCACTGCCCCCACGCATGGGGAGGGTGGGGGGTGAGCAGTGGAATTGGGGTGGAAAGAGCGTGTTACTCAGAATTAGTTGACCTAGCTTAAAATGCTTTGAGATCTTTGGCAAAACAGACATGTTAAGTAGGCATTGCTTATTATCACAGAACCACAGAATCGCAGGGGTTGGAAGGGACCTCAAGAGATCATCGGGTCCAACCCCCCTGCCAAAGCAGCTCCCTAGCTCATATTGCACAGATAGGCGTCCAGACAAATCTTGAATATCTCCAGAGAAGGAGACTCCACCACCTCCCTGGGCAGCCTGTGCCAGGGCTCTGTCACCCTCACTGTGTTAAAGTTCTTCCGCATGTTGGTGCGGAACTTCCTGTGCTCCAGTTTACAGCCATTGCCCCTTGTCCTATCACCACAGACCACTGAAAAGGGGTTGGCCAATTCCCCCTGCATCCCATACTTAAGATATTTATAAACATTAATAAGGTCCCCCCTCAGTCTTCTTTTCCCCAGACTGAACAGCCCCAGCTCACTCAGCCTTTCCTCATAAGGGAGATGTTCCAGGCCCTTAATCATCTTCGTAGCCCTATGGGCCTCAGGCAGCTGAGCGGGACATCAAACTGCTCAAAGTAACTTAAAATGACTTCTCCATTTTTCACAGTCCAAGATTACTGCACTGATACTCTTATTTACACAGCAGGAACCTCATCCAACCACAGCAAAGTGAGTTTTTACAGAAAGAAACGCAGACTATAAGCAGTGCCATTTTACAATGGGTTGGCATTCCTTAGCTGTGAGCTTCTGTCACAGGTTGCACTTCAAATACAGCATGCGTTTGTGCACTTCAGTTGCTTTGAGAACTCTTTCACAGTGCTGGAACTACTCACAGACAGAAAATCCCCCTTATAAATGCTTTTCACAATCAGGTAGTAATGACTAATGAGAGAGAAACCTCAGGCACCTCTTCCATCTACTCTCAGCTTGGCTGGAAAACTTAAGTGTTAAAGAGGGCCAGATCTAAATAATTTGTTATTAACTTCCAAAAAAAGATCTGACACTAATGCAAAGCTAAGTACTGCCATCAATCTTCCAGGAAAGAAGATTTAAAGTCTCCTTTTTTTAAAAAATACAAATTAATAGGTCATAAGTTAATACAGTGCAGGACACAATAGTACCATCCTGTGGAGAAAATAAAAATCCAAATTAGGAGCAAATTAATTTAAACCACCTACAAGCAAAACGCCACTATGCACTATTCACATTGTGCCCACAGAATGTGCTGCCACAGAGAAACATGAATATTTCATACTGTGGCTGACTTTTAAAAGACAGATGAATAATGCTTAGATGATTAGCATGAACATCCACAACTGCTGTTAGGATAAGGTCAGGAAGGTCTCCTATGCTCACTGGATTCACGATGGAATCCCATATCCTCTCTTGACACAGCAAGACATGCTGAGCTAGACCTGATGGAGACTGGAAGAAGCGGAAAGGAAGTAAATGAAATAGGTCCTGTAACTTTCATTAGAACTTTGGTTACTCAGTTCAATTTAAAAGACTTGCTAATCAACTGCATGATCTTGCACAGCATATTCTAAACACTCACATCTGTCTCAAGAGAAGGTGCCAAAACACAGCAAGAGAGCTAAGCCATTAAGGTGGGGCAGAGGTTGTTTGGGCCACATGCAACATCCCAAATTGCACTTAGCAGTCATGTTAAAACTGGTGCTTTCTACTGATCAGAAAAATACCCACCACTTCCAATACTTCTGCTACCAATGTACTGTGCCTGAAAACTTAAAACCAGCAGCAGCTTTAAAATCCAAGAAGTGTGACCTTGATATTGTGGAACACTCGATGTGCCATCCAGGTCTTCCTTTTCCCCAGGGAGAAGTCCAAAATATCTCTTGAGGTTTGGCAGCCTTCCACAGGGCAAAATCTTTACCATGTCGTTTATCAGTATCAACTGCCAAGAACAGGTGATTTGTTAGTGGGATATGTCTCAAAGAAAAAAGAAAAAAAAAAAAAAAAAAAAAAAAATCAAAGGCAAATGAAAGCAAGTGGAAACGTGCATTTCATGAACTTCCCAGGTTTTAATCTCTTCCACTCAACGTTTTTCCTTGCAACTTTCCTCCCATCTCCCTTATACAGGCCTTCTAGTTTCTCAACCAAGTGTTTGAAAAAAAATATGTTGAATTAGATTTCTGCAGGCTAAAAAGATGGATTCAAGATTCTTTAAATACAACCTACATTTTTGGTCCTTTTGGCCTTCATCATTCACTCAGTTACTTATCAGCCAGTTTCCCAGGACAAACAGATTGCACTGCAGCAAAGGTAACAACCACCACCCAAACCCACAAGTAAACAAAACAAACCATCAACAAACAAAACCCCATCAACACACACCCCCTTTTTTTCCTCTAGTTTCTGGTTCAGATTCTATACAACCAAGAGCAGCACAGAGATGAGAATCAAAAATATTCTTGGACAGCAGCACCCTTCCAGTACCATTTTCTGAATGGCTTATCTACAAACATCTCCTTCCCAGCTGTTATGTGTTGCATCCTTCACTACCCAACCAAGGATGCAGTCCCTTTTTGCCACAGTACCACAGAGGACACTTCATCTCTGCTGGCTCCCAACCACTGGTCAGATGCACGACCCCACTCCCTGGCAGGAGCTACCAAACAGGGTTCTGGGCTCTGTGTTGGGGTTTTTTTTTGCTGACAAATACATGACCTCACACTTGACTGATGAGTAACAATATACCTATTTGGCTTGAAGGGATCCAGCTTGGCAAGCAACTAAAAATTCTCCTATTTAACACCACCCATCTGCCTTATCAGCAGTTGACACTACATTTACTCCTTTCCCCTACTTATTTCAGGCCACTAACAAAACCACAGTGAACCAATCCCTGGAGCATTCTGGTATGAACACATTCCCACCATGATTCACTGCTATTTTCAGAGATCTATTAGATGGTTGTTTTTCTTGAGCCATTCCACTTGTACTTCACTGATACTCCACAGAGTCAGTCTTTTATTCGGAATGTCATGCAATATTAAAGGAGGCACATAAGAAAAACCCATTACACCTGCTTCATCATTCAAAACTGCTAAGAAATAAAGGGACAGAAATATAACCCTAATTGTATCCACTGAATCTTTATTTTGGCTCTGTTGCTAGTTTGCCAAGCTCTGGCTCACCAGTATCTGTTGATTCTATCCTTCTTGTGCCTTTCTTTGAGTATATTGCTACAAAAAAAACTACACTCTTTGCCTTCTTGGTTATAAGCAAAACAGCCAAATCCTTCAGACATAACAGTAAATTTAGTTGTAAGAGACTCAGGGGGAAAATGGATACATAATAGACACATCATCAGTCATGACTCAGGCTGGAAGGCACCTCTGGAGATTGTCTAGTCAAACCCCTGCTCAGAGCAGGCTCGGATACAGCAGGCTGCCCAGGACGGTGTCCAGTTGGGCTTTCAGCATCTCCAAGGACAGAGCCCCAGCAGCCTCTCTGGGCAACACAGAATCATAGAATGTTCGGGGTTGGAAGGGACCCCAAGGATCACAGAGCCCTAACCCCCCTGCCACAGGCAGGGCCAACAACCTCCAGGCCTGGATCTACACAAGGCTGCCCAGGGCCCCATCCAACCTGGCCTTGAACACTTCCAGGGATGGGGCATCCACCACCTCTCTGGGCAGCCTGTTCCAGCACCTCACCACTCTCTCTGTAAAGAGCTTCCCCCTAATATCTAATCTAAACCTTCTCTCATTTAGCTTGTGAACATGCTCTTGTGTTAACCATTACTGAAGTAAAAAAGACTTTTCTTAGCTTTCAATGGAATCTCCTGTGTTTCAAGTTGTGCCTACTGCCTCTCATCCTGTCACCAAGCCCCACCGAGAAGAGACTGGCTGCATCTTCTTCACTCCCCACCCCCATCAGGTATTTGCACACATGAGTAAGATGCTACTTCTCCAGGCTGAGCAGTTCCAGCCCTCTCAACCTTTCCTTGTATGCAAGATGCTCCAGTACTCCTCCATTGCATTCCTGGCCCTTCACTGGGCTCTCTCCACAATGTCCACATCTCTCTTGTACCAGGGAGCCCGGCGCTGGATCCAGTACTCTGGACATACCTCATCTCATGGTGAGTAGAGAGGAAGGATCACCTCCCTTGACCTGCTGGCAACGTTCTTCCCAATGCAGCCCAGGAGGCTGCATTTACAGTCAGTAACTGCCTCTAAATAGCTGCTGACAAAACACATTCCCTCTGCAAGCTGTAATGCCAAAACTCCAGAGTAGAGCTGTGAGAAGTTCCTGGCTGTGATTCACCTGAGCATCAGCCTGCCAGGCATTTTCAGTAATTGCAAACAGATTTTTTACAACGAAGAAACATTGAAACTTCAGTGTGGAATGGATAGAGATTGACCTGCACTGGATTCTCCAAAGCAGAGACCTGATCAGATCCAGCTTACACAAAGTACAGAGCAGCTCAGCAATCCCCCTCAACAGCTGGACAACTGCAGCCAAGGGTACAGGCATGCTCCAGCACAACGTATCAAGGGGTTGCTCATCCTCACACAAACAGACTGCTCAGCAGTAGTCCCCAGTCAGTAATGAAAGAACCAAGGTCACCTGGTTAGCACACATCACAAGGGTGCAGCTGCCCAATGGTAACATGGTGGTTGATGTTTCCCTGCATTTACCCATGACCACCTCACTGCTGGCTAGGGCAATGGCTAAGGCCACCACCTCAGTATACAGTTTGTATGTACCACTCCCAAGTATTTAAATAAAATTAAGAATCTTAATTGTTCTAAGGTCCCAGAACAAAGGTATAAAGGGCACCAAGTACAAAATCAGACCGCCACGTTTCCTCTTGCACTGGCAACAGTGAATGCCTCAGTAAGTAATTTTTAAAAAACAGTCTTAACCAAAAAGCTGGTTATACCCAACAGGTTAGAAAACTGTTTCAGATTGTTGAATGAAGGTTTATGCATAGATACATCACAAATTCAGGCAACGCATGAATACAAATAAGCTGGGGCCATCAATATACCTGCTTCATCTTGGGTGTCAGGATAAACAGTAGTTAATACTCCGTATCTTCTTCCCCAAGACTTAACATCAAAATAAACATTGCCTAATAGAAAAGAAATGTTTAGTTTTAGAGCAAAGATTGGGCACATTCATAATGACAAGGGAATGCCACCCCAAACCAAACCAAACCACCCTTCAAATTCCAATCTATAAATTCAGAAATACCACAGCAGCAGCAGTGGGTTTCCCCATTGCCAGAGACCTCCCCACACGTGCTCACTCTGCACACAGGATAGCTTTTTATTCTGGAAATCTCCTCAGGCTCTGCCCTGCCCATGCACAATCAGCAATCCCACCTCTGACTGAGACATAGCCTACTGCTAAATCCAGCTCTCAAATCCTTCTACAACCACCATCTCTGCTACCAAAACCAAAACAATAATAATAATAATAATAAAATAATCACACCACATGCTTTGCAGGCAGATCTTTTACAGCACCTCCTGATTAGAGCTAAGAGGTTCCCCCAGCCCTCTTGCAGAAGCCAGGCCAAGACTTCCCCACAGGAGCTTAGATAACAGATCATTACAGTAAACAATTATATTACGTAATGAGCTACATTTAACTTAGAAATTGAGTAACAGTTGTTCTACCCGTTCATATCATCGCAACAGAGTTGCTCACACCCTGACTGCTAATCAGCAGCAGGAAAGCCTGGCACAGGGTATCCCATCAGATCTCAAAACAGGATTAGTAAGAGCGTGGACTTCCTGTGCGTGTGCTGAACAGGGAGCTGCCCTGCTGTTCAGTCTCACCTTGCGAGGTTGCATAAGCCTGTCCACTGGCAATCACTGTTTTGATAAAGGCAATTATCTGAGGAATACTGTCAGTCACTCTCATATAGACCGTGGGAGGGAGGACCTGAAACAAAGGAAGAGTAACATCCCATGAGCCTGCACGAAGCACACTGCTGACAAGCCCCTTCTCTCTTAGAAAAGAGGATTTTAAAGAATGTTCTCCTCAATTTTATCTTTAAACCACCCAAAAGTGTTGCAAGAACCATAAAGGGGTCACAAACAGAATTTAAGATAATAAACAAAAGAAAGATTTCAGGTGCATCCAGGGAAAAATGAGTCATTTGCTCCCTGCTTCTGACAAGTTTTCTGGACCAGAAGAAAGACACCTGAAGTCAGTGAAAGAATATTTGATGTTTCATACACTTTAGATCAGGCTATTTCTGCATTACAGTAACTATGTATTACCTGTGAACCAAGATCCTATCACACAGAGCAAAAAAAAAAATCCAGGTCCCTAAAGAAACTTAACCTGTTCATTCCAAATCTAGAGCTTGCTCCTCCCTCCATTCTCCTACTCACAAGGTGTGCAGTATCTTCCCAACAGAATGAAAAAGTAAACCATTACTCTAGTTTCCAAGCAATGTTGTCACACAAGCAACTTGTTTTTTTTCAGAAAAACTGCCAAAGTCAGATTCCTTATCAAAGTAATTGCTTTAAAATCCTCCTGAATTTACAAGGTCAAGTATCTGTACCTTTAAGGCAGCCATATCTTGTTTGAAGTCTTCTTCATAAATACGAGCAAGAGCTACTGGCGAAATATTCATCTAAAAAAGAAAAAGCAGATTAGTAAATCAAAGCAATAGTAAAAAATATTGCAATCTTATCAGACAGTTAATAGCTAACTGGAAGGCTTAAAAAGCCCCCAAGGTAAAGAGTCAGAAAGGCTTACTAATCCAACATTCACAGGGAGAAATGTAAGCTACAAATAACTTAAAAGCAGTATTTCATCCATGCTTCTGAATTGTCACAATGTTAATACATATCTTCTAAGATAAAGCAACTGAAGATTAAAATAACAAACTTCTTCCCTCATTATTTTCCTTTTGGGAGTGTCTCCCATTTCCAGCAACAAGATATACTACAGGATGTGAAATTCATCCAACTCATCAGCAGGGGACACTCACACCAGCTACATGTCAGAAAGGATATTAATTTTCAATTATTAAGAAAAATAAGCTATTTCAGCTGACCATGGTTACTCATAGAGCTCAGTACAGTCAGGGAAAGGGACTGAAAGTCAGTCCCACCCTTCGCCAAGCTCAGCACTTCTCAAGCACCTTCTTCACATTTCCCAGTCACAAGGTCACAGACAGGAACAGGGATCCTTGCAGAAGTGATGGGAAAGTGCAGCCCAAAAGGCACAACTTGCATGTGACAAGGTAGTTGTTCTCAAACATTGAAAGATGCTTGACAGCAAAACCTGCCCTAGCAAGCTAAAGCATGGTTTTAAAGTGCCTCAAATGCAAGCTTTCACATCTTTTTTGAGGAGAACCTACTGGGGAGGAGACAACACACTGTCAGTCTCTCCAGCTGGCAGATAACTGGATCGTTAACCAAATAAATCCAGTTCCATCACTTCCGATTCATTGCTGGACCATCTTTAAGGGGCCTGATTTTTCTGAGCACATAATTTGGACAAGTTCCTGGACAAGGCAGGGGTTCTGGTGAAGGCAGACCAGATGTTCATCCAGCAACGAAACGAGTAAGATGCTCAGAACTGAGAAACAAAGGATTGCTTCTGCCTAGAGAGTAGAGAGTGTGCTCCTACAGACCTCAGTGACAGGACTCACCCCTCTGGACAGCTCAGCTGCTGCTCCGATCAGAGGGACAAACAAAAGGTATCTGTAAGAGGAAGATGGGGAAATTCCTCCCTTCCAGATGGATGTTCAAAGTACAAACTCGTGTCTCCTCCCAAAAAACCACTGAGGGCACATAGCACCTTCATCATACACTAGATGCTCAACGTTCAGGTTTTCTCTAGAAAATAGAGAAAAAGCTTAGCCACGTTGTTCCTATCACTGGTACAGAGGTCCCAACAACAGAAAATCGGACTGCTGAGGCAGAGACCTGGGCCAGGCAAACAAAAGGTGCAGGGCAGAGCAGGCATTTCAAAAAGGCACAAAACCAACAAAAAAGGCACCAAAAAAAGGTTACTTCATAGAATCAAGCAATGAAGTAAACAAACACAAGATCTTTTAAAAACATTTCCCCCTCTTCAAACATAAAATCACCATAAAACCTCTTGACAAGGAAAGATTCTGAAATGCATGCGCAGAGATTTAAAATGTCTGGGGATTTTTGTTTGTTTGGGGATTTTTTAGCTGGCCTGCTGCCTTGGAGAGCTGCAAAGAAATGGATTAAGGGAACACACATCTATTTCTACAGGGCCAGTGCGCCAGTTGCTGTTTGAATGCAGCACCCTGTATTTGACTGCAACAGGAACTGTTCACTTAAAGATGAAAGAACAAGTGACAGCTGTCAAATTCTCTGGCTCCAAGAAACTAACTTAAAGCTTGCAACTGCAGTTTGATCCAGCACATTTCGTTTATGATGGAGAAGACCTGACTTACAGGATCTAAAGACAAACAAACAAAAAAATAATTCAAAAGGCAGAATTAGCCACAAAACACATCCTTAGCATTTCAGGGGCCATAAAGCATCTCCAAAAAAAAAAGAAAAGAAAAAAAAAAGACCAAAAAAAGGAAATTGGAATAATCATTCACTACGCTCAGCTGGTAAAAAAGGTCTGATTAAAATCCAATCAAGAACCACTTAATGGCCATAAAACTTTTACTCCTACCAACAACCCTGAGGATTCAGTGACAGGGCTGGTTGCATTGGTTTGGGGTTTTTTTAGTCTATCATTTTTCTATGAATCCAGACAGCAGGCCCTGCTCTTATCAACACCTACCCATACACTCAACATCAACTTTGATGTAGGTGATGAACTCTAAGAGTGCTACAGCTTCCCAAGGTGCTGAGGCTGCAGCTAGAGGGTGCTCAGCACCTTTCAGGAACCACCCTCAGCCTCACAGGTGGCAATGCTGTCCAACCATCGACACGCACAATGCTTCTCCACAACATAGCCAGAAACCTTCCAGCTTCTAAGCTTTGAGTAGCTTTGGTGATAAGACACTTTCTAACTGTGCTGAGGATTCACCCCAGGATTTCTGATCCCCGCTGGCCTCCCAGGTTGGGGGCGAGAGCAGGAGGACCCCAGCCGTGGGTGCTGCAATGCAGCCCTCCCCACCTCTCCCCCGACACAACTCTCTGCCGGTTGGCTTCCAGGCAGCTCCTGATGCCCAGCCCTCTGAACCCCCAGCTCCATTACAGCCATGCTAGCAGACCAGAAATCTCAATGTTTATTATTTATTAGCTAGAGCAAACAAGACTCAAAACAAACAAACAAAAAAAAAAACCCCAACCACCCCAGGTTAATTTCCCTATGAAGAACAGACCAAAAGTTTGGTTCAAATACTGCAGCAAACACCTACCTCATTGGCTTTTCTTATGATCTTGTCATCTATGTCTGTGATCCCCATCACCATGACAACTTCAATTCCAAAAAACCTAGTCATTATCCTTCGAATTATATCAAACCTCACATAGGAGCTGGAAGAAAACAAACAAACAAACAAACCAACCACAAAACATGAGCTTTAAACATGCAAGACTAAGAATAAACGTCAACAAAAATAACCAGCAGCACTAACAGCCACAGGGACAATCTAAATATGCCGAGACTTGTAATGTAAAAGGTCTTCAGCCCATAAAGTGCTTCTCCAAAACCAGTTACCACCTGCATAAAAGTCAAGCAAATTTCCCTTGAACCGGCCTACCCTCTTCTGGCATTAGTGACACATTACATCAAATTTTCCAAGCGTTTTCTTTTGTTGCATCTCTTTATTCAAGCACCAAAGGACGTCAGAAGCTACACATGAGCCAAGGAGAGTCTCAAAGCAAACACCACAGACACACACACGGATATTCTTGAAATACATCCCCTCAGGCTTGGTATATTCTAACCGGTTTTCAAAAGCCACAGGGCAGAAGAACAGGGAGAAATAAAACAGGGTTCACATGAACTTTGCTCAGGGTTGAGTAACAGCTACATACGATTACCAATCACCAATAAACTATTTCATTCACACACCAGCACAGATCTTTTCTGATAGCACAGAACAGTGGCTCTGGGGGTTGTTTTGTTTTATTTACTCTCAAGAATAAATTTCCAAAATTATTCAGGCTCCTCACCACAAAACAGCGTGTTTAATGCTGATAGACTGATGTGCCTGCACGCCTCACGGGGCTGTGGCAGCCCCTTCTGCTGCCCAGACACTCCACTTTTAATTCTCTAAACACGCTTTGGGACAAAACCCAGTTATTAGGTGCAATATTAGAAGGTGACTCAGAGGCTCTGGGTCTGCTCTGCAAGATGATGAGAATCCTAAGCCCACGTTGGCTTTGGAGAAAATGGAGCCCAAAAGAAGGCTCACCAGCCTATGGGTTCCATGTTTACCTGCAGATTTATGGATGTAATACCTTGATGAAGAAAAATACTTTTTGTTCTTGTTTGTGCTATGCCCATGTTGAAAAAGGCTTTTTGAAAGGTGGAATATGATGCCAAGGAGATCATTTTTAGTGAATACCAGCTTACTGGGAGTAGTAATGTTCATCTAAAGTGGTGACACAATTCCTTAAAAATATTAAATTTGTCTATGGATCAAAAGAAGAGTCACCAGAAAGCATCAAAATCTTGATATTAGATTTAACAGCCCTGAAGTGCTAGTTCCCAGAGCAGACACAGATTATGTATTGTTTCATCTCCTCTGACCTTCCAAGCGAACTGATGGAAGAGACACTGCTAGAGCGAGAACAGATCTCCCGACACCTCAAAAAGCAGGGTCTTCACCATTCAGTACTCAAACAACACCCCCAACAACAACAAAAAACAGTCAAAAATCAGAGGAGTGGCAGAGCAGGCACAAGGTACTGAATGAAACCTCCTCTCGTGCTTCGACTTAGCCTTATTTCCAAGCATTCAGCCAGGAACCTGGAGGGGAACCAGGCTGCAGCTCACACCAGCAGGATTTGAACTGAGGGGAAAGGTGGTGTTATCTGCTGGTCTGATTTGTTTTCATTATACAGGGTAAGTTTTGGATATTGTATCAAGGCATACAGAGCACCTGTTTTGAAGTCTGGAAGCAAAACGCACTGGAAAAAATTGGATTACTCGGAGAAATAAGAAATCCTTTCAGAGAGAAAGGAGGAAAGGAGAAAAATAGCACCACCATTATTTTCAAATTCTTCTCAGGGACTGCAAACTCATTTCCATCATTTGTTTCTGCATTACTGCCTGCCGCATTTATTGTGTGTGCCACAAGTCAAACGTAAAAAGAAGGGAAAAGAAGAATTCCAAGGTTAATGTGTTGCAGGACTGATAAAACAATGGTATTTTTCAGAAGCAGTGTGGCAACATCAGCCCTCACTCTGTTTGACTTCATGCCAGGTTGGATAGGGCCCTGGATCCAGGCGGCCCTGCCTGTGGCAGGGGGTTGGAACTCTACGATCCTTGGGGTCCCTTCCAACCCAGACCATTCTATGATTCTATGCCCTTTCCCAGTGCGTTTCCTGGCCCGAAGGCCCCCACAAGCAGAGTGTAGCTCAGCTGGGCCTACAAAAGCGCTATGGTCAGACCTAGCTACTGGGGTGGGGGGCGGGGGGAGAAATACACAGTAAAATAAAAATTAAGTGTGCCACATCATCCTGAACGCATCACCTGAGGAATGGGGTGTCAACACTGATACATGCAAGGCCACAGGCAGTGGGAAAGAACAGCCAATTCCTTAAGCACTGGAGGAGGAAAAAGTCTTCAGTGCAGGCATCTTACCACACAGCAGCATGACAGGAGCAACACGTGAAGGGGCTAAAGCGGTAGCAGAAAGCATAAAACACAGCAGTTTATCAGCATGATACCCCACTCCAAAGGCAGTGTTTCAGCCCTAACTCTTCTTTCTTAATTCACAGAGTAAAAGGGTCAAACTCGGGTGGCCACAGGCGAACCTCTGCATCAGGAAAGCTTGAAGCTGTTAGTTTAGACACAGGATAAGTAGAGATAGGTGGGAGAAGCAGCAGGGTGAGCAAGGCCTTCCTACTCCCTCCCCCATTAATCAAAGAGCCTGAAGGCAGAACAAGGAGAACCTCCAACAAAACCAGACATTCAAAAGCCACAGAGAGATGCAAGACCAAAGGGTGAAATTCTCTACCTTTATAAGCACTGTGCTCTAGATCTACTGTACTCCTAAGTATCTTGTCTAGCAAAGAGAACAGGCAGAGCACCCAAAGGTGGTACCAGATATCCTGCTCTGCAGCCTGGAGTCCTGCAAGGTGTTGCCTAACCTCTCCTTCATCAGCACAATGCTTGATTAGTGAAACGTGTTAGAACCACACACACATCTGGAGACGAAAGGAGCTGGAAACACACGGCAGATACCACTTCCTCATTTCCCTTTGTCTTCTTATGGTATTAAGCACTGCCTTTTGCTCAGCAGCTTTGGGAAGCATCTTTATCCACACAAAGTCTAAATCATAAGAGCAAAAAAGTTTTATGGCACCAACCAGTTGTCCATGAGGGAACAGAACACTTCTGCAATTCCCTTCCCTGTTATGCCACATCAGAGACAACAGGTACTACAGAACCTTGACTGGGAGATGGAGAAAAGAAATGTACTGGCATCTTTTTATACACTTGCTCTCAAGCAATGATTTTAAATTGCAATTATTTCAAGGTAAACCATAACATTGCCTATATTACAATAGCTTTTGATCTAAAAACCATAAATTGCTAGGACTTTTTTTTTTTTTTAATATTTAAGTTCCCCTGAAGGTACTAAGTACAAACAAAATAATTCAAGATATTGATTTCTTGATTTTTTTTTTTTTAGATCACCAGTAAAAAGTTAGGTTGGCTTTCTGCTGGGACTGGACAAAAACAAGGAGGAAAAAAAGACACCACCACATACACACAACAGTACAGCAGCATTTAAGGAGAGGGTGCCAGCAGTGTTACTACATGATCAGTATTTTAAAACTTCCCTTTTACAGAAAGCAGCAGTTACACAGTGCTACGGTGGCTCCACACTTGAGCAAAACTCAACAGAGATTTCTGAGTGAGGTTGAAACAGGAGCAGAAGCTGTGAAACACCCTACATTAAAAGTGAATTACTCAGATGTACAGCACGGGATCTTCATGACAGTTACCCGAGAAACCCCGGCTCTTCCAGGGAGCCCCATGCACCTTGTTCTTTCAAGAGTCAGGAGACAGCAGGTTGAGAGCAGCTGAGCTGCTACAGTTCCCCTCAGCTTCACAGGACCATGCAGGTACCCTGCGCACCATTTAATCTGGTGTGCTACAGAGCAACCAGCAGCCAACTTCTCCAGACTTTTTAAGTCTGGGTTTTTTTTTTTCCAAGATTACTCATAAAGAACTCTGTTTATTATTGCAATTATCCTAATGAGCTATGGAGAAAGTGCTGTGGTTTGGTTTGTTTTTTTCTTTAAATGCCATAAGACACTGAACTTTTACTATGGAAAAAGGTTTTAACCTGCCTGGGCTTTCTTAAATTTAGTAACTGGCATTTTAACCATTAACCTTAAACCCACCTTTTAAATTAGCCAGCCCTGAATGGCTCTTCCTTGGTACCAACACAGTATCCAAACTGAATTCTACGCTAAACCATAACTTCACAGGGACGGGAGGCTCTGCTCCGAGACTCCCAACTCCTCTGCACAGGAGATCACATCGAACTTCACGATTCGAAGCCACTCATCCCACCAAGCCCTAAAGCAAGCCTGCTTTCTTCACACCTGCCATCCCGCCGCTGTCTCTTTCGGGACAAGCTGTACCAACAGCCCCACCCGTAACCCCTGGGGAGATGTGGGGGTTAGGGGAGGGCACCCAAATAGTTTTGCTCTTGGCACGGAACAGGAGGCAAAGACAGGCCCCGTTGCGGCAGCGGGCCCCAGCGGGGTCTGTCACCCAGCACGGGGCTTGTCACCCAGACGCGCTACCGCGGCTCCCACCCGCGCCGAGCCCACGCAGGACGGGACGTGGCCCCCCCCGAAGTCTCCCCACCCCCATGACTAGCGACACCAGTCCCGACTCACCAGGCGTGCCCGAGGTGCGCCTGGTCGTACACCGTCGGCCCGCAGCTGTACCTGCGGAGAGGGGAGGCAAACAGCACCCGTCACCCCCAGCCCGGCCGGCGGGCGCGGTAGCCCCGCACCGGCCCGGCCCAGCCCGGCAGTCCCGCACCGGCCCGTCGCAAGGCGCTACCAGGTCGCCACTCCTTCCGCGGCCAGTACGAGCGGTTCCTTGCTCCGGCTCCGGCTGTTGTAAGCCACGATCCCGCTGTGCCATCCCGTCGGCGGCACCCACTCCCGCCGCCGCGCCGCGCTGCAACACCGCCGAGCCGCCGCCTTCCACCCGCCGGGGACCGCGCCGGGGCCGCATCGCCTGGCCGCTGCCGCTCCGCGCAGCATGGCCACAGCCCCCGGCCGTGGGCAAAGGGGCGGGCGGGGAACCAGCAGCTCCGCCTTTCTGTGGGGAGGGAGCGAGGGAGCGGGCACAACCTGCCACGCTTGTCTCCGCGACACCCGCACCGCCTGTACCGGGAAACAGCAGGCGAGCGGGGTAGCTACAGCCGGAGCGGCAGGAAGAGGAGGGGCATGCTGCCAGGGGGCGCGGCCGGGCAGCCCGGCCGTTTGCCGGCCTCTGCGCCCGCTGCCTCTCTGGCGGGCCTGGGCCGGCCCGGGCGGAGGGTATTGCTCGGAGCGGCCCCGCGGTGAGTCCGGCGGGTTGGGGCGCGGCTGAGGAGCCTGGGGGTACGGGGCCCGGGCTGCCGTCTCCGCTCCGTGCGGCAGCGGGTAGCCAGCCTTGTGCTTCGGTTTAATCGCGTCAGCACAGGGCTGGTGCTTGGCGAGGCTTTCCGTGGCGGCGTTTGCAGGCAGTACGCGGTGATTTAGCGAAACCATCTCCGCTGAGTCAAGCCAGTGTGGTCAGGCGGAGGGTGGATGTACTTTACGGTGCCTTTCAGGTCAGGCAACAGCCTCCGAAAGAAAAACGTGGTGCGACGGACGTTCCCCGGCTGGATTTGATAAATCGGAGTCTCAAAACGCACTCCTCCTGCACCCTTTTCGGTGTGCAGCCCTCCCCCACCTGCATACTGTCGAAAATGACATGAGCTGCTGCTGGGTGCTCGGTGAGGCACCCTGTGCGCTAGCCAGCCGGCCCCCAAGGTCTGCTTCCTCTCCCGTGTCAGGACAAGCAAAGGGCATGTGTTTTATGGTGATGTTTTTCTCATCTCATCGTGGATTTTGTTTTTGTTTGTTGGGTTTTTTTTTTTTCCTTTCAGGCCATACCAAGGAAATAGAGCTTAACAGGCCTCAGTGCCTTGGCCCAGTTTGGAAACTATGAGCCACTTAACTAGGGTGAATAAAAGTAGAATGGAACAGACATAAGGGTTGCCAAAAGTCTTTTTTTTTTTTTTTTAAACTAGTATCTTGTTTCCAAAAGTAACTATGAGCAGGTACTCCCAGCTTCTGACAGTATGACTCAGCTGAAGACTTTGGGGTTGGTTTTCCTTCCCTCACTGGATTGTTCTACCATTAATTTCCCTGGCCTGTGTGAACCCCCATCAGTTCCAACCTTTGGCAAGGAATACTGTAGGTCTGCTGCCATTTTTAGAAAGTGCACTCTCAGCATGTGTTGAAGTCCAGACCTGTTAGCTCCAGTTGTGACCACCCTTGCTCTTGTACGAGAAGAGGAACTGTCAGTTCGGGCACTTGCTGTCTGTCCTGTTCCCAATTGCCTTCCTCTATACAAGCCTCTAAGCAGGCTGCTCAGAGTGGAGCCTCTCCAGGTCTCTGTGACCAGGGGAGGTGCCTGCTAAAGCATCTCCTTGGCCTCTGGGGAGGAAGGTAATACCAAGTGATCTCAGCCTTTCTTGACACTGCAGGGAAGAGGTCAGCCTGTGGTGAACTGCCTGACAGACGTCCTTGTATTGTTTCCTCTTCTATCTGCCAGGGACAGGTTTAATAGATTTTTCTGACACGATCATTTAAAATCATTGCTTTTACATAGTAATAGATGTCTGTCTACACCTTGCTTGATTCTAGAGAGGTACCAGATACACGAACATTTCCTTTTCTCCCTAATATGCACGTTCCACAATACTTTCCATTTAACAAATCTTAACTCTTTGATCAAAAATCTATTTTATGGGCTTGCTAATTTGAGACCAGCTAGGATGAAACTGAAGATACCATCCAATAACCTTTGTAAATGTTTGCTTTGTGTGTTTCTGGGGGAGCTTCACCAGCCAATTACTTCAGTTTCCATAGTGAGCCAGCCGGTTTTGATGTCTTTGCCGTTCAACACACACACACCCCGTTAAGAGTTGTCATTAACTCCGCTGTCGTCTTTGTTCTGTATGGTGCCAAGCACTTTGACAGAGTCCAAATCGATCCCAACTAACAGTGGATGTTTTTCAGCCTTAATTCCAGGTTTAGCTATCATGGATGAAACTGCCAACAGATCAGAAGAGTGCAGGAGCTTTTTCTTTCCCCTCTGGTCTCAGAAGGCTTATAGTGTCTGTGCTATCCAGGCTGGCTTTCAGCATTTAGTCCAGAAACCTCTATGCCCTGCTAGAAAACATTGTTTTTCTGAGGGTAGGAATGGCCACAGTTACTATTAAATGCCAGAAATAAAGAGTTAACATCATTCACACTTGAAATGTATTTTAATGCAGTAGAATAAATTCAGTGGAACAACAGAAACTGTTTTACAAGCACCAAAGTACCACAAGAATATAATTTCAAGTAAAAATACCAATCCTGATGGATTAGAAACATAAATTATGTATTTTAAAAATACTAATGTTCTCAGAAACAATCATTCTGTGGCCATAAGTACACCTCTACTTAGGCTACCTGTAACTACCTTCCTTCCAGATTCCATTATTCCTCGCTGCAGACCTGTGGAATGAGACCATGTTCATCTACCGGAGAGCCAGAACAGAGGTAAAGGATTTTCTGCCTCCATTGGGAGACTCATCCATACTTCCACTTGGAGCAAAAGATGCCTTTAGAGGTTGTCAGCAGCTGGAGCCAGGGTACACCTGATCGATACCAGGCCCAGACCTGCTGTACTCCTGTTACATCTGTATGTCCTGCTGAATAGCCATCAGGAGATGTGGTCTGTGCTATGGCTCCTAGTCAAAATCCCACTGAGGTGCATCTGTCTGACCTTCAGGCAAATTGTTATTTCAGGGGGGACAACCACAGAATCCCAGGATCACAGAAGGGCTGGAAGTGACCTCTCAAGATCACCCAGTCCAGCTCTCCTGCCAGAGGAGGATCAGCTAGAGCAGCACAGCATCCAGGTGGGTTTTGAATGTCTCCAGAGAAGAAGACTCCACAACCTCTCTGGGCAGCCTGTCCCATTATTTAATATTGTCAGGTCATCTTTTCATACTTTTCTTACGAGCTGTAAAGGCTAAAACATCCTTTTTTGTTGTTTGCTTTTTAAATAAAAACTGAAGCTTTAAATAAAAACTGGAGGTAAATAGGTGGCTCCTGACCACCTTACAATGGGTTTATATCTTTTCTGTCCCTTTATCTGCACATGCAAGGCAGTGTTTCCCTTCCAGGCTTGACTGAAAGGGAAAATCAGGCAAAAACATAGTGCTGTGTGCTTTCCACCAGCAGCTCTAAAACACCTCTTGGGTGGGTAGGGAGGATCTTTGGGTTTTCTGACTCCTCATATATTTTCCAGTTTCTAGTCCTATCTGTCCAGACCAGGACTACCTACAAGATTTGTCCCCAAGATATAAAATCAGTGGGTGAATCCCAGAGCATATTTCATATGATAAACAAAAATTAAGCTAAAAAAAATACTTCCCTTTCTATTTGTTATTAGTAATTGTGTGCTTTGTAAGGTTTATACATGTTTTTTCCCCTATTGCTGAAGGTGTTTCATTGTCTTCTAGACAATTAAACCATGCCATCTTAGAACTGATGATTGGAGGAGAAAGGCTCCAGTAGTGTTATCAAGAGCACATTTCCAGTATATGTGGCCCTTGTCAGATTCTAGTTCAGGAACCTGGCAAGGAAGCTGCGACTGAGAAGTGAGGAGAAAAAAGGTTGTAAAGGCAAACTACAAACCAAAAGTGAAGATGAGCTAAATCCACTGCAGTGGGCTAATTTATGACCTGACTTTAAAAAACAAACAAAAACCTAACAGCAACAGAACACATAAAAAGTTTAGAATGCTAGCTTGTATATCCTTATATACACAAAAGCTTCTAGCTGCTTCTTGCAGAAGCCACCCCTGCAGCCACCCCCCCTCCACCAGAACTACAACATTCCACCCCTTGCCTCTGCAAATCACGTATTTAAGAATAGTCATTAAAATCCCCATCCCAACAGAAATTCCCCTGCAATGATTACACTACCCAGCTATGTTCAGTCTGTTCTGGCCATTCCCTCTTCCAATTATTGTCCTTATCTCAAAGGCTTCAAGCTCCACGTTGGGCACCAAAAAGGAGTTTATAGCAAATACACAAAACCATTCTGTATTTGGGAAGTTTGTGAAGTTCTTGAGCCTTTACTGGGAAACAGCACCAGGACCAGCTAGATCTGTCTTCCAAATTTTAGAATCCATTAATGTCACATCATTTGCTGACATGAATAGTTATTTCTGCCCCAGATACCTGTAAATGGTATGCACTGTCCACTGTACCAACAATGCATATCGCACCAAAGTGCGTACTATGACTTGTCTGCTGGCCTTCACACTTGCAAACCTCAGCTCTGCTCATCTTGCTTGTTAACCTTTTGCCATTTCATTTCAAAACCTTCAACCAGTATGAACTGAGCCTCAGGAAGAATGAACAGATAAACATGAAAAAAACCCAACCAGCCAACAAAACAAACCTCAAACCCCAACCCTGCACGTAACTGTAGAAGGGAAGGATTAAGTCATTAAATGGTGCAGAAACAGCAATTCATTAGGAGTAACTCATCTGATTTGTCTGTACCTATAAAATAAAATGGCTCAGAATCAGAAGACACTGTCTTTTCTAATAAAGAGATTACATCTGTAATCACATAGTGTTTCATACACCAATATTCAACTCGGGCAGAGAAAGTAAGCAGCCAGAATTCCTCAGATTATCTATCCTTATATACACAGTATCTGCATTTATGGAACACCTTTAGAGGTTTGGGATCTTATGTTCCTCATATTAAGAATCCTGAGCTTTATGCCAATGAGATGGAATAACCATAGTGGCTGGAATAAACACAGTAAGTGGAATATTTGTATGTTATTTGAAGTATACGTTATATAATGACACAAATATAAATTACATGTGTGTTACACAGTAACTGTTGATCTGGTCTTGGGTTCCTTTGAACCTACTGCTGTGAGTTTAGATCTTTAATCAGGTAACAGCTTCAAGAAACTCTTGAAAATCCCAGAGATTTGGGTTTCTAAACAGGAAAGATTCCTTGTAATCAGAGTAGGAGGAGTGTTGGATTGTTTATCCTCCGTGTAATACAGAAAATAGGAAGAAATTGAAGCCTACAAGTTTCTTCCTTCTCTGATGCATGACAATCATTCATTACACCCCTATTTCTGCCTGCTCCACCAGAGTAAGAAATGGGCCCTTAATATAGGGGAAAAGAAACCCTAAAACTGCATTCAGAATCTCCCATCTCTCCCCTACTGCAGTTCAGAGGCAAGAAACCAAAGTAAAAAGAGAACAGAACAGAGGTGGGCAACGGATGCCATCCCCACATCTTCCAAAATTTTCCAACCTGGAGATGTACACATATACCTGACTCTGACACCCCACTCACCCCCTGCCCCACCTGCCTAGAAAAAATGATACTGAGCCTGGAGAGAATAGGTATTACTAGGTACAGGTACATTTGATGCTGCACAAAGCACTGAGAAACATCTTTAGGAACTGTGAAAGGGGACCTTCAAAGTATGTATCATCTGCATTTTCAGGTGAGGTCTGTCCCATTCTTCTATCAGAGCAAAGTCCAGTGATGTTTTTTCCCTGTCACTCTTCTGGCAACATAAAAGAAGCTGACAGAGCAAGACCAAGTAGATGACACTTTTAAGAGGCAGATGATCCCAAGCCCTCTATCTTCAGCGCATCTAAATCTAGCAATATTTTGAGCAAATTACTGAAGCCTAGCAGGCCACAGCTACATTCAAAAGTTGTACCTTTCTATTTTTTTTTTCTATAAGGAGGGACAGAAGTTCTTGTTTAGTAAATTAGCAGGTACGTTTACAAACCAATTTCTTATTTGTATCTGTAATTACTACTGTGTGGCTAGAATGGTGATTAACTTTTTTTGCAAGAATGACTTTTTGGGACTCATCTGTCTTCTTTCCAGATGTCTTGCCTCTACTGAGTCATAATTACTGGCTTGAGTTCGTACACTAGCCAGGGGATGTTAACTACCTTTAATTGCTGACAAGTAGCTCAGCTTTTCCAAGGCAAGGGTGAAACAGGCTGTAAATACCAAGGTGGTGCCAACAATATAGTATAGGTGTTCCCAGGCCAGTGGTGCCATTACACCACTCCATCAATGCCACTGTAAACCAGAGCACATGGGTCCAAAAAAACACAGGCTTGGAGCACTGCCTAGATGCCATAGTACTCATCACCATTTACATACCCAAGATCTTAGGTTTTCGAGGCTTGCATCAGCAAGTAGAACAACTCACAGTAGCAGAAAATGAGGGGAGGAAAAGAACAGAGAACTTACAGGTATCTTCACAAAACGAGCAACTGCCCCCTGAAGTCCGCCTGAAGGAATGGGGCAGAGGCAGTTCAGAATGGGCTTAGCCTAGGCTAGGGAAGATCGGCTCCGCTCCTCAGAACTATTTCGGTGCCTTGGTCCCACTGCAGGGGTCAATAAAGACTTGCCAGTGCTCCCTGGGAAACACCACTCTGGGCGCTCAGAAACCAAGTTGATGACAGCAGCAGAAATACTGAAATGCGGTTAAGATGCTGAGGTCCTTAGTCAGGCCGTCGCTCCCTCCCGCTCCCTGAAAGCAGCAGAACATCAATGCCTCAATAAACAACGACTGTACCAGCAAGACTGAGCGTTTAGGAATGATGAGTCAGTCTCCCCTAAATTAGGGGATTGCCAGTGACGTCTGGAAAAGGAAAAAACACAAAGCGACAATGCCAACAAGAAAAGGAGGCAGAAAGGGCGCGCTGTTTGGCTTCGCTGGAGCCCAGGGTAGGTTTTCCAGGCCGGCCCGCCTTCCCCGCTGATCCTGGCGGGAGCAGGCTCTGCGGGCTCCGGGGACTTCCCGAGAGGAAACGCCAGCGCATCTCCCTAATGAGGGACGAGATAAAATCGCCGGAGCTGACAACTCCGCTTCTCCCCGCCGGGCTGGAGGCCGCCCTACGCGGCTCCGCGGGCGGGGCTGAGCCGCCACCGCCTCCCCTCAGAGCCCGCCCCGCCGCCGGGAGAGCGGCTGGAGCGTAACCCCGCTGCCTGAGGAGGGAGGGGGGCGGGCCCGGCCGGCCACGGCCGGCAAGGAGGGCTTTCCCGGCCCTGCCACCGCCCTGCTCCCCGCAGGTGTGTGCCTACTGCCGCTCGGCGCCCCGCCGCGGGAAGTGTGCGCGGGGGAAGGACGGATTTGGCAGCGCCGGACGGCTCAGGGGAGCCCGGTGAGGAGGGAGGATCTCATCTCCTCCCCAGCCCGGACCTGCGCGTTACCAGGCGGCCCGCGGTGGGGCAGCTGCTGGCTACCAACAGTCTTTGCAGCAACTTGGGGAAACAAAGGCAGGCGGCCCCCGGCGAGCCGCGGCCCCGGGTAAGGTGACCGACAGCGGGGTCCCACATGACCGCCCGCCGCGGTCCCTGCAAAAGCTGGAACGCGCTTCGCGCATTCGGCTTCATGTTGCGCCGCTGGATTTGGTTTTAACCGGTAGGTTCAGGGCATCTCAGGCACCGGTGGAGTCAAGTCGCAAACTGCAGCGGAAAGAACAGCTGTGTGTGACCGGTCTTCAGCTTCAAAAAGGGGTGGGGAGGCGACTGCCTCACTCCCCACAACCCTTATCTAAGTTTGAAAGCCCGCGTTGAGAGGGGGCCGTCTCCCAACCCGCACGGGCCCCACGCCTTCCCACAGCAGCCCTTCCCCGCGGCCGGCGGGCGGAACTCGAGCGGTACGGGGCTGCAGCCGGCCCCAGCCTCTCCTCCTCCACACAGGCGCTTAGAGCCCTGTCCGGCAGGCGCCCAGGAGGAGCAGCAGCAACCCACCACCGAGCGAGTCCGAAAATCGGCTCCAAGCGACCCCGGAGGCACCGCCCCCGTCCCCCGAACCCCCCTTCCCCACCCGCCGCAGCCACTCTGTGGGAGAGGGGCCGCAGCGGTAAGCCCGCCTAAGCGCATGCGCCGCCGCTCAAGGGCAGCTGGGAAATGTAGTTGACCATTGCCCCTGACGGCTCCATTTTATCCTCGCGCTGCGGAGAGTGCGCATGCGCGACCCCGCCTCCTCCCCCCCGCGAGGTTACCGCCCCTTCTGCCGCGGCCGGTATCCCAGGCAGCGTCGCCGCCGCGGCGCCCTCCCTCCCACCTGGCGAGGATTGGTCGAAAGCTGCGGGGCGGGACACGAGGGAAGAGGTGATTGGCCGGGGCGGGTGTCAGCCGCCGCGGGGATGATTGATGCGGTTGCCTGCTAAGGAGGGAGGCAACGCTTCTCCTCAGCGTCCGGCGCCGCGCCGGGTACAGCCCTGCCCCCAGAGCGGGGTGGCGGCATCGCTACCGCCGTGGCGTCGCATGGTTCCCCGTCTCCCACTCTGCGCGTCCCTCCTCGGAAAGCTCTCGGAGCTGCTCCGTTCTGGGGTGAGCGCGGTCTCAGCCACCAGCTCGCAGATAGGCGAGAGACTCCTCCAAAGTCCGTGCCCTACCGCTAAAGCATCCAACTTCTCCCGCTGGCAAGCTCCAGCAACCCGCGCTCTCTCCCCTCAGCCTCCCCGCGGGTCGCTCTCCTCGCAACGTCCGCGCAACTTCACCGGAGCCTCCGCCTTCCCCTCACCACCACCCTCACTCCCCGCCCGGCCGCCCGCGGGGGCTTCCTCCCCACGCCTACGCCGGCACCGAGCCGCCCAGCCCCTCGCTACGACCGCATCCCTGCCGCCTTCCCTCCCCAAACGTGAGTAAGGGGAGGAGGGACGATGAATATGCAGAGGAGCGCTCGCCCCGCCGCGGTTCCGGGAGGGGGAGGGGGAGAGGGAGTGAGAGTGTGTGTGTGTGTGCGCGGTGAGTGTGCCTGTGCCTCTGTGTGTGTGTGTGTGTGTGTGTGTGTGTGTGTGTGTATACAGCGCTGGGAGGGGTGCGCATGCGCCGTGCGTGGCGGGGCTGAATGTTTCCCAAGTGTTTGAAACTGGTATTTGGGTTTTCCACGTTGGATCAAGTGCGGCGTATAGGAGCGAGGAGCCTGCGTTAATATCACCGGGGAGCAGCAGCGACGGCGGCGGCGGCGGTGAGGAGAGCGGGGAAGGGGGGAGCGGAGAAGAAGCGGAGCAGAGCAGCGCTGGCGCATGCAGAGGAGCTGCCGCGGCTCCTGACAGACACTTTGCAGAGCACATTTTGTTTCCAGATTGTTTCGGAGGAGCTGATTTAAGCCCCCCTCCTTTCTCCTCCTCCTCCTTCCCCCCCCCCCCCCCCCCCCTTCACACACACACACACACACACAAATCCCTCTGATTGTTCCTACCACCTCCTTCGTGAATTACCCACAACGACAGCCATTCAATCAGCTGCTGCTGGCTGTAGGGGACTAGCGGAGGGTGTGTGTGTGTGTCTCTCTCCCTCTGTTTCATACAAGAGGAGTCAGATGTAGCTTCCCTCGGTTTTTTTTCTTTTTGGGGGGGGGGAGCTACAGAGAGAGGTGGGCAGGGAGTGAGCCGTTCATCGGGGTTACCGTCTTTGGAGGGAGCAGCACTTGCTCTCACACACAGCGAGAGAGAGGTGTGGGGAAGGATTTTTTTTTTTTTCCTTTGCCGGATGAAAATGTTGAGTCCTGCAAACGGAGACCAGCTTCACCTAGTGAACTATGTGGAGGATTATCTGGACTCCATCGAGTCTATGCCCTTCGATCTGCAGAGAAATGTCTCCTTGATGAGGGAAATTGACGCCAAATATCAAGGTAAGTGCTTTCTGTATATATATCTCTGTGTGTGTGTGTGTGTGGTATAGGGCTCGGGGGGGAGGGTGTCTTTCCCTTTCTTTTCTTCCGAGCCGAGCCTCGGCTCCCCTTGCCCCTCTGCACCCCACGGGGATGGTAGTTTTATTTTTGGGAGGTGAGAGGAGGGAGAAAGCCAGGAGGAGAGATCCGAGGAGAGGGGCTGATCTGCAGCGTTAGCTCTTGTCATGGGGCGGAACAAAAGGTCTCCAGCTTCTCTTATTAAGCAAGGACTCTGCTTTTCTGTGTAAATTGCTGGCCAAGAAGGCGGGGGCAGGGAAGTGGGGTGTGCGGTGCACAAAGGGGGGCCGTCCCCAGCCGTGGGGCTGAGGTGGAAGGGTTTGGGGGTACGGAAGAAAGTGCTGGGTAGAGAGAGAGGGAGAGATTACAGCACAACATTTAGGAATGTACAGTATTCATTATGGCTGTAGTAGGGGAGAGAGGCAGCTAGTGAGGGAGGGAGGGAAGGAGGGAGGGAGGGAGGAAGGAGAGGGGGGTTAGGCGAGAGTGGGGGGCAGGGTGCGCTTTCTTCGCTCCCTCCTCGGTGGGTTTCGTTTCACCCCGTAAAACAACCCTGCTCCGTGGGGAGGGGGGGAGAGACGGGACCGGGGTGTGCGGTGCGGGGTGTGTGTGTGTGCGTGGTGATACGGTCGGGTTTACGGATGTACTGAAGGCTGAAGTGCCCCCTCCCTCTCTCCCTCTCCGCCCTGCCGGCGCTCGGGGCACGCTGTCCCCATGCCCCACGGGCTGAGGGAAGGGAAGGCCAGGGCAGTTTGCGCGGGGCTCGGGGCAGCTTTGTCACTTGCTTGCCGGTGTCCGCTCGGGAAGAGGCGGGGGGGGGAGGTAGAGGGGGGAGGGGAGCGCTTTATTCGGTGCCGCCGGCAGCGGTGACAGCCGGGGCGCCGGGCGGGGAGGACACCCTCTCCCTCAGCGTACGTCTCCCCGCGCCCCCGTGCATGTGGCCTTAAAGGGGCGGTGGGCAGCCAGCCCCGCCGTTTCCCCGGTCGCCTGTGGGGCAGCCGGCTAGGGAACACGCCGGCTCCCTGGGGGAAGGGGCCGGGGAAAACTTCCGCGGGGGGAGAGAAGGGGGAGTGGTGGGGTGGGGGTGGAACGGAGAGGGCAGGGCGGTCGGCTCGTGCCTCGCGCGCACCGGGCGCGCAGCACGGCGGCCGCGGGCGCCTCCGCGTTTTGCTGGGGACTCGGTGTCGGTTTGGCTTTTATCAACGCCCCTCGTTAGCATACCGTGCTTCGCCCCGCCCCCGGCGGGGCCGATAGGGGGAGGGACGGCCTGTGGCCCTCCTCCGCCCCCGTATTGGTCCCCGGGCCGGGCTGTTCCGCCTTGTTGCCCCACCTCCCCCGCCGTGACGTTTCGAGAAGCAACTTTTCGGTGGGGTTGATTTGAATATCTCGGCCTGCCCCGGCCTTTGGGCTCTGATTGGCTGGGCCGGCGGCAGCGGGCAGGCCAAGCTTGGGCGTTCGGAGTGTGACTGACGTGCGCTCGGGACGGGGAGGCGCCGCTCTTCCCGCCTTCCCTTGCTCGGGAATGGCGCGCCGGGGCCGGAGGGGCGGGCGCCAGGCGGCTCCGCCCGCTGCCATTGGCTGCGCTTTCCTCCCTTTTCATTAACTATTCTTTTCTCCCCTGCGCCGGGGGGGGGTTTGTTTCTGACTCCGATTGGGAACACCGAGCCAGCAGGGGCGGGCTCTCTCCGTCAGCGGCTCTGATAGGCGCGGGGTGGGCGGGCCGTCGCCTCCCGCGCCCCTCCTCCCCCGTTTCCTCTGGCTCCCCTGTTACGCTGCCAACCGGAGGGACCGCCGCCGGTTTCCTGCCGGAGAACAATAGCTGCTCCGTCACTTCCGGGGCGTCGCCGCCGCGCTGGTTGCTAGGAGAAGGCGGCCCCCCCGCCGGGAGACCGTTTCCCGGCCGGCCGGTGGCTGCGCAGGGGCCGCCTCACGTTAGGACCGTTAGGGCTCCCCGCGCCGTAATGGCGGCGCCTCCGCCCGCCCCGGGCCGCGGAGCACGCGGGTTGCCAAGCCTGGGGCGGGGCGGAGCCGCCGGGGCGGGGCGAGCACTCAGGGTCGGTCCCGGAGGCGGCGGGTGGTGCCGCAGAGGGGCGGGAAGGGGTTAGGTTAGGGCTGCGGAGCCGCCTGCCTCCCGAGTCCTGAGGCGCGCCGGTGTTGCGGGGGGTGGCGGGACGCGGGTATCCCGGCGCGGCTCCCGTCCCGGCTCCCGTCCCTCCTGCCCGCGGAGGTGCCTCCCGCCGCCCCCTCGAGAGGCCCCGCCTGCCCTGCCCTACCCTGCCTCGGCCGGGCTGGCGGTGGTGTGAAGGGGAGCTCCCAGGGTGCGCGGGTACGTGCTGGCAGTAAAGCTTTCACAGCGTGCGGCGCCTTTCCTTTCGGGTTTATTCCTCCTCCTCCTCGCTGCTGGAGCCGCGGCGTTAGCGGCGCTGGGCGTGTGCGTTCGCAGCTGGCTGGCAATTGCATAACAGGCAAGCCGCGCAAAACTCCGCTTTCTGGCCTTTCTGCTAGAGCGGAAGGCAGCTCCCCGGGGCGGGCAGCTAGCGCTGAGCCCGCAGGTACGGGGAACGGCGGTGCAGCCCCCTTCGAGCTGTCGTAGGCAGCTGTCATAGCTGTCTCTCCCTAGCTGGTGCGCCGCTTGGATAGCTGACACCGGTGCCAAGCAGCCCTTTCTGATGGCGTGCGTCTGTGAGGAGACACGTCTCGTATGGTGCCTTACACGCCAAAATGTGGCCGGTGCCCCAGGGTGTGCTCAGCAGGGATCGGGCAGAACTCGAGACCGCTGCAGCAAGCTTCTTTCTTTCGCTTAACCCAGCGGTTTCAGGAGGTGGCGTGGTGCTGTGGTGTTAACGTGTGTATGCGCTACTAGGATCGAAGTTTTAGTAGTGCCTGCCTGGAGTCATTAAGCCACTGATTGAGAGAGAAAGAGCATTCTTCCTTAAAGATGCCTACGTGCCATGTTCAGAGTGGTTAAGCTGATGGCAATCAGTCCAGTGTCAAAACTTAGATCGTAAAACTACTGCATTTCAGCCATTTAAAATAATTAACACACTGGATTTTTAGTCTTAATGCTTAACCTCCACACTTGGGGATGGTGGTTTTTTTCGGTGGTAGGGGTGGGTTCTTGGGTTTTTTTTTTTCAGTTAGTGTTTTGGGGGAATTTTTTTTTTTTGTGGGATTTTTGTGTGTGTGTGTGGTTTTGGGTTGGGTTTTTTTTTAGTTAAAAAGGCATTTGCTTAAGATAGTGTTTTGATATGTTATTAGGTCATTTCAGTCAGGTTATATTGCAGCACCTGCTGGAAGGTTGTGCTTAACTGACATGAGGAGCAAAGGCTGCAGGTCTAAAAACTGAAGTAAAACTTGGATTAACTTGACATGTCTTCACAAGAAATGTGGAATGGATGTGTTTTAAAGTCCTCAGGCAAGACAAAACCGAAAGCACAGGATAACTATTGGTTCAATATGTAAATAGCTGATACCACGTTTTCTTTTTTTAAGTTCAGACTTGTGAAATTCAGAGATAGTTTTGGTAATGCCCTTTTGCAAGTGTGGGAGATCCTGGTTTCTATTAGGGGAATTGAAGTTAGATTTCACTTCTCAGGGTATTTTGCTTCTCTAAGGCCGAATGTTCTAGCCTGTGAGAAAGAAAAAAATCAGAGAAGGAAGAAGATGCAGAAAAAGCATTCTGTGTGTTTTTTTTGAGGACTTTATATGGAAATGCTAAGTGTCTTTTATGTTGGAGTTGATTTGAGTATATAGTGAAACTCAAAAACATCCGCTTAAAAATACATTTCTAGAGCCCTTCTTGAAACTTTTGTGCAACGTTCTTTCTTGTATGTTGTTGGAACAGTCCTTGATGGTGCAACTGAAGATCTAACGTATTTTCAGTGTTAGCTTTTTAAATCGGAAGCACTAGCCATCCCAACTGTTGCATGTCATCTTCAGTGTCATCTTCCAACCTTTTCATGTCCTCCTTGCCATTGAGTGTTCAATGACCATTATACTTCTGTGCTTTAGAAAGTAAGCAACAGGTATTCTAGGATAGGGAGGAAATGACCTGGACATCCTGGATATTGTAATCCTAATCCTCTCTCCCTCAGGATTTAAGTGGCTTCACGTTTTCAGCAAAAATAGCTGGGCAGTGTGGGAGGAAGCTTGCTGTTAGTGTAGAGTCCAGCCCGGTGAATGCAGAGTTCCTCTGCACCAGCTGTCAGGCACGGTGGCGATTTAAGTAACTCCACATCTGATTTCCACGCTGGTTTGTGCTTGCTTTCTCTCCTGCTCTCACTCATTCACTAAAAGTATTAATGTTGTTATACAGAAAATGTCCCCTCTCTTGACAGTTCATTTTGGAACTTCTGATGACACTTATGTATTTGTTTAGTTAGTTCTTTTTAATTACTCATAAATTTAAAGAGAAGAATTGCCCACATGCATAAAATTATATTTAGTTCCTTTCATTTTTTCTTCTAAATCAGCATTTGTGTTCTATTCTCACTGGGCAGCGTAGAACAGAAGTGATCCACTGGAGTCATGAGCCACTTGTCAGATAGCAGCTTGAGGGAATCTGTCTTTGCTCAGCTTTGTGCGTGGAAGGAACGATGCGGGGAGGCTCTGTTTGGTGCTCACAGTTTCTGTCTCTTCCTTGCAGAGATTCTGAAAGACCTGGATGATTACTATGAAAAGTTTAAACGAGAGACAGATGCCGTGCAGAAGAGGAGAATGTTGCACTGCATACAGAGATCCCTGATTCGGAGCCAGGAGCTAGGAGACGAGAAGATCCAAATTGTCAGTCAGATGGTGGAGCTGGTTGAGAACAGAACCAGGCAAGTGGACAGCCACGTGGAACTGTTTGAGACTTGTCAAGAGACTAATGATACCACTGGAAACAGCGGGAAAGCCAGCCAAGATAAGTCAAAGAATGAGACAATCACACAGGCTGAAAAGCCCAACAATAAGAGATCGAGGCGGCAAAGAAACAACGAGAATCGAGAGAACGCTTCAAATAACCACGATCATGATGACATCACCTCAGGAACTCCAAAGGAGAAGAAAGCAAAAACATCCAAGAAGAAGAAACGATCCAAGGCTAAAGCAGAGCGGGAAGCTTCTCCCCCAGACCTTCCCATTGACCCCAACGAGCCAACATACTGCTTGTGCAACCAGGTCTCCTATGGAGAAATGATAGGCTGCGATAACGATGAGTGCCCCATCGAGTGGTTTCACTTTTCCTGCGTGGGACTCAATCATAAACCAAAGGGCAAATGGTACTGCCCCAAATGTAGAGGAGAAAACGAGAAAACTATGGACAAGGCATTGGAGAAGTCTAAAAAAGAAAGGGCTTACAACAGGTAGTTCGTAGACTTTTTGTAGCGAAGGAAAATAAAACCACCAAACCAGTGTATTTATTGTCAACGTCACCTTTGTTGAGGTGAAGGGATTGTAAAATGTATATTTTTAAAGGAGGTTTAAAACTGAACCATTCCTGTTATAGGGACGGCAATAAGCAATTTTGTTTTTCATTTGGTAAACTGTAACGAGAATGTGGTCTGTGGACCAATGTATTCCAAAAGTAAAGTAACAAGAGTTTAAACTGAATTATCTTAAAAGATAAATTAATACCTTTTTGGGGTTGTTTTTTTTTTTCAGTGCTGGTAGCACTCCACCCATTAAAATTTTGATGACAAATGTCTCTGAAATGTAATTTCGTTTTCTTTAAGGAAAAATGTTATTTACCTTTTGAACAAAGATTGTTAAATAGTTTAGCCATCTGGTTGTATCTGAATAAAGCTGCAATACATTACAAATGTATAACTTCTTTTGGTGATAAGCGGTTCAACAGCAAACAAAAGGAGGGTAAAATTTGGTTCCTGCTACAAAGTGTCAGTATAGTAGTTCAATAGCAAATGTTTAAATAGGCTTAGAGGATTATTTTTTAAAAAAAAAAAAGTTAATCGTTAAATTTTACACAACAAATATTTTATATGCTGGCCAAGTACCACAAGGGCCATTTTAAAATTATTGAATATGTTTTATATTTAACCAGGAAGTGGTTTAGTAATGAGACTTAACATAAATGAAGCTTTATACTGTCACAGATAGTAACGTAGCAATCCTTAAATCGTTTAAGTTGTATAAATGTACATTTTTAAGTGGAGTTGCACTTACTGTATTATACTTGGAAAGGCAGCCAAATGCCATTGTGTAACCAATGCGCATTTCCTGCTGTATGTATGAAAATTGTACAGCTGTGCTATTAAGAAATAAATGAAATGGCTTTGACAGTTTGCTGCTTTAGCAATCCAGTTCAATGATCACTTACATAGCTTTAACAAAAATAACAAAATTGTCTGTAACCTCAGCAGCTCCAGCAAGCTACTGCCAGGAAGCCTGAAACTCTTGTAGTAGTAACCAAATTCCAGGTCTGGTAACGAAACTTCATAGACCTTATGACCAGCAAGGTTGTACAGGAGACAAACCAGCATTTAACTTCCCACCCCAATCTACTCTTCTTCTGTGCTCACAGTCACGCCCAGACCTGGCCAGGTATCTAGAAATGGATAGTATGGAGCTGGTCTCCTTCAGCTGTTTCCATGCTTTTGCACTACAGATAGAAATTAGTCCCTGTGTGTTACCAGCAGATAAATCCTTTGTGTTACGGCGCTCCCAGAGCAGCAGTGCAGCTGTGCCAGGGCAGCGTTTTCAGCCTCCCTAGCCGCCTCCTAGGGAAACGTGCGGCTGTGGCCAAGGCGCTCTGTGTGCAATGGGGTATTGGCACCCTCTGCCCTCGGCCTCCGGGCGACGCTTGGGCACACCGCTTCCTTCACCCGGCTGGCTGCTGGCCTCGCCCCAGCCCCCACGGCCTCGACTGCAAGTGAGAAGAAGATTCACACTTGTGAAACCCAGTGGGTCAGGCAGGAGTCATATAAGGACACGGGTGACCTGGCCTTGGGTTGTTGGGGTAGGAGATTTTTTGGAATTAATTGTGTTGTTTTGCTTCTTGGACAGTGACACCACGACACAAGTGGTGCTGCTTTTCCTTCGATGTATTGCAGCATGTCTTTCTGTGGGAAGTAGGGGAGACAAGATTTTGGATCCAGTTGAACACAAGGCAGCTGAAGGGACTCAGTGTTTTCCAGAGAACAGCTGCAAGATGCACCACATCACCTTGCATGGGTACTCCCTGCCTGACAGACACACTCACTAGTCGCAGAAGTCCTGTTTCACTTCTCAGTAGGTACACTGAACGTATGTGCACACGCAGTTATGTTACCTGTCACTATAGACTGTCACGTTACACTGAGCCACCTTTGCCCTGGGCAAACTGCTGCTCCAAATCTCATCTCCTACTCCTGAGGTGGTTTAGGGTTGGTGTGTAACTACTCTGTTGCCTCTCTCTTTTCTCTCTCAAGCCTTATTGTTTCTCATTCTCCCTACATGCTTACGGGTCTCTCCTGCTCCTCCCTCCCTCCACTTGCTGTTGTTGCTGCTAATCCCAAAGTTTCTGGTCTTTTCTACCTCAGCCATTCTGTTGTCTTCCCACCAGCCTACGCTGAGAATGTCCCTGCTTAGCAGGACTGTACTTGTGAAATCCCAGTGAAACTTTATATAGGAACCGGTACAGACACAGTTACATTCTCCTGAAATTCCTCTGTTAGTCCTGCAGGGTGTTATCACAGAATCGTACGTGTTAGAAGGGACCTCCAGATATTGAGCCCAACCCCCCTGCCAAAGCAGGTTCCCTAGGACAGGTCACACAGGGAGACGTCCAGACGGGTCTTGAATATCTCCAGAGAAGGAGACTCCACAACCTCCCTGGGCAGCCTGTGCCAGGGCTCTGTCACCCTCACTGTGTAAAAGTTCTTCCCCATGTTGGTGCGGAACTTCCTGTGCTCCAACTTGAGGCCATTACCCCTTGTCCTGTCCCCACAGACCACTGAAAAGGGGCTGGCCATTTCCCCCTGTCACCCACACTTCAGATACTTAAAAACATTGATCAGATCCCCTCTCGGTCTTCTTTTCTCCAGGCTGAACAGCCCCAGCTCACTCAGCCTTTCCTCGTAGGGGAGATGTTCCAGGCCCTTAATCATCTTCGTAGCCCTTCTCTGGACTCTCTCCAGGAGATCCCTGTCCTTTTTATACCAGGGAGCCCAGAACTGGACACAGTGCTCCAGGTGGGGCCTGACCAGGGCAGAGTAGAGGGGGAGGATCACCTCCTTAGACCTGCTGGCCACACTCCTCCTGATGCCCCCCAGGATCCCATTGGCCCTCTTAGCCACTAGGGCACACTGCTGGCTCATAGCCAACCTGTCATCAACCAGGCTCCCCAGGTCCTTCTCCACAGAGCTCCTCTCCAGCAGGTCATCCCCCAGCCTGTACTGATTCAAGCAGTTATTCCTTCCCTGGTGCAAGACTCTACACTTGCTTTTGTTGAACCTCATTTGGTTTCTTACCAGATGAACATGAACAGCCAGGAAAGAAAGTTCAGAGGGATCAGTAGGACAGTATCTGTATCACCCTTAAATGTGTGTATTTTCAGCTACTGAAGGCTGGCTGTGGCCTCCCATGTTTCAAGGTGTTTCATTGCAAAAGACATCAGCGGAGCAGCTTGGAGTTATATCACTTTCCATGTTTTCCCAAGACTTGTGTTATTTGCCCAACTCACCCTCTCAGGGGATGCAATGTGGTTCTGCTGCTTAACCCTGAGGGTTGACTGGACGGGCGCGGTACCGTTTGGACCATGGGCATGCCTAATTACTTCACATGGATGCAGGGGAGCTCTGCCGTGGCACCAAGCTCTTCATTGATGGGAGCAAAGCCATCTTGTGTTACACTGACCATGCGAAGCACCACCTACTGCCCAAACTTTCTTCTGGCTTTGGTGTCTTGTCCAAAGCCCTGTCTTAACAAAACATCTTTACAAATTCTCCTCAGTTATTCAGCGTGAATTTAGCAGTCATGAGAAACTGCCACCCTTTGAGCCAATTTTCGTTATTTCTACGTGACAGACCAGCTAATTTACAAGTTCCCTCGTAGCACCCAGCAGGGTGACAGTGCTGTGATTTGGGGAGATGGCTGCAGGTTGGAGAAAACATCTGAATCTCTCAGTGATCCATCAGTTTCAACCGCTATATCACCTGAAAGCATCCCAATTAAGCAGACCAACCATCTCCATTAAGCAGCAGCAACCCTGGCCATGTGTATCATTAGGTTTAAATAGGTTTTTTACTAATTAAATACAGTTGCTGATTAACTGTGTCTTAATTTCATGGAGCATGCAGAATAAATACAATTGAATCGGACTGCTCCACTGGTCTCATTTTTTTTGCTGGGGTATTTTTAGTTAATCTTTTAAATTGTAATGACAATGAAAGAGAGAGACAAAACATTGTAAACTGTTTCACAGAATAGAATACAAAAAAAAGTTCTCTGTAATCGACATGCTTCAAAATCAAATTTTAATACCCTTGGGAGAGCATCCTGTTGCTTTAGTTAGGTGACTTACTATCCTCACGGCTTGCTTGCTCCATGTACATGTAAAAAAACCCACCCTTGTGCTAGCCAGAGCTCAAAAGAGCTGCTAATTCCTCACTTCTGAGTATCAAAAGTAGGGTGAGCATTCAATGTAGTGTCAAAAAATAATGAAGTTGGTAATGCTTCATGCACCTTCTTACTTTAACAGGTATTACTGAAGTCCCAGGTGAAACAAGTAGGAGGAATGACACATCAAGGAAGAGCACCGGGAGCAAAGGAAGTATGTGTAGGAAGTGCTGAGACACAGTATTAAGGTTTTCTCCTGAGTTCAGGTTGCCTAATGACTTTTCCCAGGAAGTGTTTATTGTTGTTGGTAGTCAAAAATAGCTGACACACCTGTGTCCCCTCTCACGGTGTGGAAGCTGTGTTAGTGGCCAGGATGGGAGCGTGGAGGGCTGTCAGCAATCCCTGGTCATGGGCTTCTTGCTGGTTGTCTACGTGTGAAGCCCGATTATCTGGTTGAATGGCTTGGGCTAGTTCAGCTCACTGTAAAGACTTTGCCTATGAGCCATCTAATGGAGGGTCATGGATTCTCGGATGCTGCAGTAACAAAGAGCATGGAAGTAATCCCAGTCGGGTGGTTGGACACGTTGTAGAAGTCAAAATACCTTTCAGTTGTTGGGGTGAAAATCACAGAAGGGTAGGGGTTGGAAGGGGCCTCTGGAGATTGTCTAGTCCAATTCCCTCTGCCAGAGCAGGATCTTCTACAGTAGGTCACACAGGAGTGCATCCAGGTGGGTTTTGAATATCTCCAGAGAAGGAGACTCCACAACCCCCCTGGGCAGCCTGTCCCAGTGCTCTGTCACCCTCACAGTGAAAAAGTTCCTCCTTATGTTCACATGGAACCTCCTGTGCTCCAGCTTGCACCCACTGCCCCTTGTCCTATCACAGGCCATCACTGAGAAGAGCCTGGCTCTGTCCTAACCTCCATCCAAATTCCTTGAGATGCAGGAAGCATCTCCTTGAGATTCCTAGAGAAGCAGGGAGCAAAAATTGTGTCTGAAATGGCAGAATTCTGCGCAGTGCAGTAATTTGAGTTTATATGCAGCTGTGCTGTAAGCACCATGAGCCTGTGCGCCAAGTCCTTCCTTCCCCCCCCAAACAAGCTTCCAGGCAATTCCTCAGATCACTTGTCAAATGTAGTCCTGTGGGCATCAACAGTAATGTTCACTTTTAAGCTGCTCTAAGTTGTTACTTGTAATTTCAGTAGCTTAAGTAGTAAATCAGCCTTCCTACACAGCCATCAGCCAAGACTGAGGGCTGGAAGAGACTCTCAGAGTGCAAGATGTGGGTAGTAGGTGACTTCGTGCTTGGCCTCGTGTCATGGTGGACGAGAAACTTAACATGAGCCAGCAGTGTGCTCTTGCAGCTCACAAGGCCAATGGTATCCTGGGCTCCATTAGAAGAGGGGTGGCCAGCAGGGACAGGGAGGTGATTGTCCCTCTCTACTCTGCCCTCGTGAGGCCCCATCTGGAGTCCTGTGTCCAGATCTGGGGCCCCCAATACAAGAAGGATGTGGAACTGTTGGAGAGGGTTCAGAGGAGGCCACGAAGATGATTAGAGGCCTGGAGCACCTGCCCTATGAAGAGAGGCTGAGGGAGCTGGGCTTGTTCAGCCTAGAGAAGAGAAGGCTGCCGCGGACCTCACTGTAGTCTGCCAGTACCTGAAGGGAGCAGACAAACAGGAGGGGAATGAACTTTTTAAAAGGATAGATAATGGCAGGACAAGGGGGATGGATTGAAGCTAAAGGAGGGAAGGTTTAGATTAGATATTAGGGAGAAGTTTTTTACAGAGAGAGTGGTGAGGTGCTGGAACAGGCTGCCCAGAGAGGTGGTGGGTGCCCCGTCCCTGGAAGTGTTCAAGGCCAGGTTGGACGGGGCCCTGGGCAACCTTGTGTAGATCCAGGCCTGAGGTTGTTGGCCCTGCCTGTGGCAGGGGGGTTGGAACTCTATGATCCTTGGGGTCACTTCCAGCCCGGATCATTCTATGATTCTATGATTGGCGGTATGACCGTTGTCCACGTGGGCACTGGCTGAACTGGGCCTTTCTGCCTCACGCACTGGGGAAGCGTTCGCGATGGAGATGGCATTTGGTTTGCTGACAAGTTGCGTAAGAGATTAAGATATCTGGGGCTGGTAACTTGCGTCATAATAACAATAATAATAAGCACTTAAACTTGGATCTTTTAAGTGAATGCTGTGAAACTCGGGTTAGACAGAGAGAGTCACCTTTATCGTCTCACTTTGTGAAAGAATTAATGCACGTTAAGTGACTGCTGTCCCCTTGGTGCTATACATCCCGAACTCCCTCATCATACAACACACTCCAGGAGTTAGATTCCCTTTTTTTTCCTTCCCCAAAATAAATCAAACTTGCAAAACCAAGGTTTTTAGTGATAAGGGTGAGAAACCCAAGTGAGTTGTGCGTAAGTGATTTACATGCCTACAGAAAGGAATGTTTTGCTATGTTAATTAAAAGATATATATCAGGGGACTTTTCTTTCTGCCAGCCTCCTCTCTCCTTGAGATTTGCATGGTTTCATCTGAAATAAAATGCTCTGTTCTCATAATGGCTTATAACTTAGGGAACAGACAATTTATTGAGAGCTGTACCAGTAAACGATGAATTGGTAGATACATGTTCCGTAGAGTGATTCTATTCAACAACTGAAAGATTAAGGGCAGTTCTTCAGAAAAGTCCCCTGAGTTTGCATGCTTTAGTTTGTAGGTGTCCCTGGAGGACATTGAAGGTAGGAGGAAATGAGTGGAACATGTTTTAAATTTTCATCAAGTCTAATCTGTGGTCACAGTCACTTAGAAACTCTGATCATTTTGGCATCGTGTCACCACAGAACAGAAATATGATTGATTGGGTGCCCTGATTTTGCATTTCCATGCTTTATCGGGATGCAGTTTGTTTTGTCTCAGGTTTATATCTGCTGACCCCATTCTACTTGGATTGGAGACAGCTTCCAGAAGACAAAAGTAATATTTTTAAATTAAAATTACTCATACTGCTCTCAATCTTTATTATCCACACTTTTTTTTTACCCCCTGGGAATATTGAAGGTGTCATGAAAGCTCCCATATGCTGAGCTCTTAGAATCAACACAAGGAAAAGGGAGAGGGAGACTCGTGAAGAGTGGAAGTAAAGTTACAATGCCAAGGTAAACAGATGGGATTTGATATCAAAAGTCAACTTACCTGGGCCATAAAAGGTTTGGAGGACTTCTATCTAAGCAACTTCAAGGAAAATAGAGCATCACATTTCTAGGGGAAATAAAAAACAAAGATAAACACAATGATTGGGACACTTTTGCACTTCCAGGTTTGCTGAAAGGACCGTCATGTGCGGGGTCAGTAGTAAAATTTTACAAATCCAGAACTGTGTTTTGTTGTACGTGGGAATACTGAAGGGCTGTTAGAAGTGGGTTACCAAGGTGTCCTGTCATCTACAGATTTACAAGGTGTCCTGTCATCTACCGATGTTCTTTTACAGAAGGTACCGCTGGCCGGGAGGTGTCACTTGTGTCCACAGATGTTCCATGGGAAACCAAAGAACCTCCTTTGTGCAGGTCAGAGGCCAAGGGCCCCCTTACTCTGTCAGGCAGATCAGAAGGGTGCAAGTCTCTATTTGACCTCAGCTCACTGTCAAGAAACAGCTAAGCAAGTTTCTCAAAAAAGCACAGGTATTAACTTCTGTGAGTAAACCATTAGTATTTTCCATAGGTCATGGAGGCAAATGCCTGATGCTCGTATTGCAGGCATTAAGGGGGGAGATCTGTTACCTAATGTTGCTGAGGTATAAAAGGTGAAAACAAAGGAACTTCTGGAGGCCTGGTTGAAAAGGTTTGGCCCAAAGCTCAAGAAGAAGAGGTGCATTTTTATTTCTAAAGCTGATGGAAGTCATATTTTAAATGTTTAATCTAACTTTGGGAGGGTTCGTTGCCTCATCCTTTCTAATGCAGGACATTCTAAATCACTTTCTTGCTAGAGACACAGTCAGGTACTCTGTCAGTGCAGGTTGCTCCTTTGTATGCCAGACCTTCACCCAGTCTTTCTGGACAGCAGATTCCCTCCACTGGAAATGCAGGTAACTACAGGTAAGGCACCTCTGTTCTGTGTCAAGCTGCTGCTGGAGGCTGTTTTATTAGCGCCTTGCTCACATCTCACTGGTCAACAAAGGTTTTTGTCTCTGGGTTCTCTGTACTTACTCTTATGGAAGCCACCAAGGACGTGTTCTCCTGGTACTTAAGGATCTCAGACAGACTCTTTTTTGCACATTTTTTTGTGAGGGGGGTGTTCAGGGAGGTGTAACACACTCGATGAGTGGATGCACTTCATTCTCTGCAATACACTGAATGAATCTTGGAAAGCTCATATATCTCCTTACCTGTCAACTGCTTCTACTGGACAGTCTGTGGTAGTGTATGCATGCCATAGATGGGGAGATTCTATAGGTGTTTGAAGAACAAGGTCACAGCAGTAATTACAGAGCTGCTGCACCTTCTCCAGTCCTGCTGGAGCGTGGACAGGCTGTAGGAATGTCCAGGTTTAACCACAACTGGTAGCTGAGTCCCACCCAAGGGAGCGGGGAGGAGAATAGGAAAAAACCCTCATGGGTTGAGATAACAGATGCAATTGCTCACTACATGCAAAAGGGAAATAAAACACCCTGATTCCCAACAGTTAATGTGCCTCCCAGGTAGCCTCCCCAGCTCTACATAGAGCATGACACTATATGGTGTGGCCTGGCTGGGCCAGCTGTCCTGGCTGCGCTGTCCCAGCTGCTTGTGCCCCTGGCAGGGCACGAGGTGCTGAAAAGTCCTTGGCTTAGTGTAGGAACTACAAGTACCCAGGAACAACTAAAACCATCAGTGTGTTATCAACTGATTCGCACACAAAATCCAAAGCACTGTGCTATACCAGGGACAGGAAAGAAAGTTAACTTTACCCCAGCTGAAACCAGGACAGACTTGGGTTTCTGCTTAGCTGCAGAAAGGATTGCTATAGGATTGGGATTCCCAGCAGTCAGCTCTCGGAAGGGAATGTCTTTTCAGAGGGATATGAGCATTTCTCATTCCTGCCTCCCAAATAATTTTAGGTAAACCGCGAAGACCACAGGACAGAGGGGAAAGGACTGCACATAAATGATGTGAGGTGTGCAGATCACTGCTTATATGTGGCATGGTTTGGAGAAGGTTGTTACATATGATCATCTTTAAAAAAGTCAAAAAGGTCAATCTGGGGAACTATGGGCAGGTCAGCCTTGCTTTGGGCCCTGGGAAAATTATGGAGCAAGTCCCCATGAAGCACGTTTCTGGGCACATGGAGGTGAATGAGATGCCTCCAGCATGGTTTTACAGGGGGCAAAACATACCCAAGCAGCCTGTTTGCTCTCTGTGATAAAATGGCTGGATATGTGAATGAGGGGCGACCACAGGCTCTTGTTTCCTTTAACGAGGTGGATGTCTTTCACTTCAACTTCAGCAAGGCTTTTATCACTGTCTCACATTACATTCGTACAGCTGAACTGGGAATTTGCACTGTGGAAGGACATCTAGACAGGTAAGCAGTTCTTTGGATACTTGGGCTCAGACGTTTGTGGTTAATGGGCCGTACACTTTCTTCCTGGGAGCTGGTAAGGTGCAGGAGTTCTGTAGGTCTGTCCTGTGACCTGTCCTGAACTTCATTATCGGTGAACAGGAGGAAGCGGTGAAGGGCTCTCTTGTCAAGGCTGCCAGTGGCACTGAAGTGGGATGGTGGTACCAGTCGATGGCCTTGATGCTGGGGCTGCCATCCAGAGGGACCTTGGCAGGCTGGATTGGGGGGCTGGCAGAAACCTTGAGCAGTTCAGCAAGGACAGCTGAATTCATATAGCTCTCCATGAGTCCACAGGGAAGCACCTGCTAACTCTTAGTTCAGATATAGGAATCCATTGAAGCATTGGTGATGAGCCTGTTGTGTCACCTGTGGGGACCTATTAACCCATCCTTGACTGACCTTGACACCAGTTTACAGCTCTGGGGTCTTGCTGGATGGTATTTTTTTTCCCCTCAGAAAAGGGTAATCCACGGTGATTTCTTCTCTGTCAAATACAAAAGGATGGACATATAATCACCAACTTTCCTATGCCTTTTCCTCAGTCAGGGTGCAGAGGAAGGGAGTCCCTGGACTATAGAATTTACCTGATTTTGTTGTGCCTCAGGTAAGTTCCCAGCTCCCCACATCTTCTTTCCGATCAATTTTAGACAAACTCAAAACCTGGGATCTATTTTTGACTGCTGTTTTTTTATTACTGCGTTACCAACTGGATATGAACAGAGCTGTCTGAAGTGCTTGCAGTGATAGGAAAAAGTTTGGAGCTGAAACACTCCACAACTCCTAAATAAACTTGTGTAGCAGCGGGGTTTCCTGAGCTTAGCCATCTATATGACCGGAGCAATGTGGAACTTGTCTGGTTTTGGAGTTGTGTTTTCACTGGAGTTGTGTTTTCATAATTGCAATTATGTTTGTGTACTTTCATAATTGCAATTTTAGAATCACTGAATCCGAGAATCACAGAAGGGTTTGGGTTGGAAGGGACCTCAGAGATCATCTAGTGCCACCCTCCTCGACGTTTTCTTTCTAGATATCCTGTAACTCAGGAAACGGGAGATTCACAGGGAAGATACCATACTCCTCAGAAAGGAAGATGAAGTTTTCGATGAAAAGGATGAAAGAAAACCAGTATAAAACCATGCACAGGCCTATATTGTGGGTCAGGAGCTGGTGCCTCTGCCACCTTGTCCTCTGTGCAAGGCGTGCAGCTGGTTTTGCTGTTGCGGTGGTGCAGCTGGGCACAGCAGCAGTACCGCACCGACTCTAGCTACATCGATGTTACAGGCACTGGGGAGAAAGGAAGCTTTTCCAACAGAGCCAAACCTTCTCTGAGAGACACATAGGGGGTGTCATCTGCCTCAGCGTGTGTGCCTGCACGGGGCAGGGTACTCCAGAGGGCCACAGGGGCCTGCCCAGCCCCTGAGGGGTCTTTTTCTGGATTGTGGTAGCGTGCCTGTGAAACCACATTTATCCATTTTATCTGCTTTATGCTAATAGAGAGCTGTTTCTGCAGCTTCTGAATTTATTTAGCCCAAAGCAAGACCAACCAGTTCTACTGCACATACTGGAAGCCTTACTGTAAGGAACAAGAGTGAAGATGAACATAAATGAACCCAAAGAACAGGTGCTGCTGCAGAAGATGGGGAGCTGGGACTAAACTGTCATTCACATGCATAAGCACAATTCCCATCGATTTCATATCTCCCATCTCTGACTACCTACCTGCACGGTGCCTTATCACCCAGCCCATACTATCCCCCCATCTTTCTGTGCCCAATTCTGCTGTCAGATGAACCCCTACAGCTTTTAGCCAAGCCAGCTGGAATTCCAAATATGTTTTACATGATAAGCTTACTTACTTAAAACAAGTCAGTAAGTCTGGTTTGCACAGCACAACTGGGAATTCATTTTGTTCTAGGGGGTCTTGATTTTTTCCTAAGGTTCCCATGAAGCAAATATTGTCAGGCCTTTAGAGGACTGGACACATTAAATTACTCTGTTATGATTCCCTCTGTTGCTATGGAATGGCTTGCCTGTGGTAACTGGGTAACTGCAGATTTGCCATGGGGAAAGTGTAGGACAATTGCTAAATATGCCAACAAGGAAAAGAAAGAAGATAGCTATCTACCACATCCTTTCCCCTAAATCCCCTCTTCAGCTCTCTTCTGCTCTCTCTGCACCCACAAAACAATGGCAACCTGCAAGTCTGCAGTCCCCAACCCGTTGGGCTTGAGCTACTGGTGAATCTCCATAAATTGTTTGTGCAGCTTTTCTGTGGGCTGGACTAGGTATTAGGTCAGCTTTCCCTTTCTTAGAAAGAAGCGATTCAGGAAGCAGGCAGCACTAGGAGGCGTGCTTTAATGAAAAGTGCATGGGCTGGGGTTTGTCTCAACAGCCAGGTCCTCCTTTGAATAATGATGTTCTTGGTCCAGCTCTGCTCAAGCAGCTTCCCTCATGCCTCTACCACCTCCTTCTTCCTCTGTGGTGTGCCAGGAAATTAAAATTTTAAAAAATAGCAGTGGTGTTAAGGCAAGTGATTTTTAGAACTGTTGAAAAATATCAATGCTTGTTTTTAAAGACCAGCAACTTACTACCTGAGGTTTTCTGGGTGGTCTGGAAAAAATAAGTGTACCCTTCCCCATCTCTGTGTAAAAGTGAAGGCTGATGTGCAGGGGTGGCGTTGATGCATTCAGGGTGGTGGCAGCAGGCTGGTGGGAGTTGTGGATGGAGCAAGCTGGGAACTTGTAGCACTTTCAGAGGAGGGCAGAGAGGGCAGTGGCTTATGTTTCAGCAGCCAACATATATTTAAACAGCAGTATTGTCACTTTGTCCCTTTATCTTGAGCTTTGGCTAAAATAGATCCATATTTTTTCAATTTAAAAGACTGACAAGCAAGCAGGACACTTGTGTGAAGGGTTGGCCAGCAGCCCTGGGGAGTGGTGCTGCCTTCTCCCCAGTTTTCTCCACACATGCTGCCCAGCCTACCTGGTACAGGCAGCTATCTCCTGTCCTCACACAGTGGAGCTGGGCTCTCCTGTGAGCAGCAACGCTACGGCATGAGGCACATGGGGGAATCCACACATCATTGGGCTCACTTACTTATGATCTTGCCTCAAGTCAAGCTGCTGGTCCCTACTCAGATGCTTTGCTGTCATTAGCCTTCCTCTGGAGCCTTTTATTTGCCTCATTCATATTCTTGGGGAAGTCACTAAATGAAAACAAATTCTGTAAATTCCATGGGTAACATACAGCTTCAGTGACAGGGCCTGAAGCTTTACTGGTAACCATTGTCCCTAGCTACAGGTTCCTTTTCTGTACACGATTCCTTGCCTCTAGCTCGGTTATGGAGAGGTTATTGCCAAGGCAATAGTTTTCTCATATGCCTGTTTATGATTTTGATCCTTCAGCTCAGAGGAGGAGGAGAGTCACTGCCCAGGAAGGGTGCTGGGAGCTGGGTGAGCAGCTTCAAAGCTGCTGTCATTTCGGTGCAGGGAGAGGGTGAAACAGGAATCGCTGGATGAAATTCCCTGATTTCTGCTGTGCAGAATTCACGGCCTGAGGGACTTCCCCAAGTGTTATTTCTAATCAGTGACATTGTTTTCTATCCCCTGCTTTCTGCACTAGCAGCACGGGGCAGGTGTACAGCCATGATGGCAAAGAGCGACTACCAGAGGTGGTCCCGCTCTTTGCTCTCACTGAAGAGGCACAACAGAGCCTGATTCTGCTTCCATGGCAAATTGCTTCATGTCTCTGACTGCCTTGGGGACCCTGCCAACAGTAGGCAAGGAAAAGGTTCCGTTAGTTCAAAGTACCACGTTTTAACCTGCTTCCCAGTTCTCATATGGCAGAGTGATGTAAAAAAGACCTTTGCCTGGAGACCTCCATTCCCAAGAGCAGTTATGAGCTTGGGGATGTCATTTCACAGGCCAGTCAGGCCAGAGCTGTGTGTCTGTGAGCTGGGATCACACCTGCCAGCAGCCACAGCACAAGCCTCCACTCTCATCCAAAGGTACTTTGCTGGCTCAAGGCCACAAGGACGTGGCCGTGAGCCCCGACAGCGGGACAGCATCTGACTGCCAGAGTCACAGCTCCCACAGAGACTCCAGCCAACAGACTCCCACCACCACTTTGGTGGGACAAGGGGCACATTTCAGGCATTTCGTCATCAGCTGAAGAGACTCTGCTTGTTGGAAGGGTTTGAGTTGGTCACACACCCTTTCCTCACGAGCAACGAAAGGTCTGTGGGAAGATGGGGAATGAAATCCTCAAGGACAGAAGATCAGATGCTGGAAATGCAGACTGTAGTACTGTGTGACACTTGCTAACTTTCTAGGTTCAACAAAATAAATTACCTCATCTATTCATGTATTCTCTGATGCAAACCCACTGGTTTGGACTGGCCTCATTTTCTCTTTGTCTACAGCTCTCTGATTGCATCCTACTAAATATCCTCTTCCATCAAGAAACCACAGTTCCAAATGTGAGCATTGTTAGCGTGCTCTCCCTAATTAGTTGCAATAATCTTTGTTGAAGGAGACTGAATTCAGAGAAAACCAGTGAAAACGGATTCCCCACACACGTACACCCCCCATCAGCCTTGTCTGTCAGGCTGTTTTTTGTTGTTATGGTGCCAACCACACCTGGTAAAATTTCCATAGCTCTCAGGCCACTGGTAGGGAGAGCTAGTGTGGAAAACATCCAGCAGGATGTGAAGGAGGATGAAGACAGGGACGGGTACCTTCGTCCAGCCAGAGGCAGCCAGCCAAAACCTTAGACTGAGGCTTAGCCCATGGCGTACTCCTTCCATGGGTGATGCTAGGGCATTTTATTTACCACACCTCAAGGGCTGTGCTGCCCACCTGCTGGGAAGACACACCAACTGAGATTTTTAAGAGCCCCCTGGGCAAAGCGATGCCCTGTTTTGCTCTGCAGCAGGAGAGCGAGCTGCCACCGGTACCCTGTGGCAGCATGGCCTGCTCTGCCTGCTTGGCTGGCTCAGGGGCACTGCCCAGGCTGGGTGTTTTTACAGCTGTTACTTTCTTGTGGGATTTATTTGCACTCATATTTTCCTTACTTGACTTCACGATTGTTGCCCTTCCTGAAAATACTTTTTCTGCAGAGGTTTACACCCTTGGCTGGATGGAGCATTTTCCGTGCCTACTCGACCAGCTGTCCCCATGAGGGTTACCAGGCTGGCACGCATTACCTACGGGCTCTGCACACCCAGCACAGCTGTGGCCTTACAAAGGGCCTTTGAGAGCTTCTCCCGCCTCTCCCCCTGTGTGTGCCATTGCCCAAAAACAGACATCGGCAGATCCTTGACAAGTGACTTGTCCTGCTGTGGCTGCTGCCCACCCAAGAGGCTTGCCAAGCCCCAAGCCCCAGAGCACAGGTGGGCAGCAGCAAAAAGGCAGCCCCATGCTTCCAGTGGAGGCCTGTCCTGTGGATGTGCTGACCATGCAGGCATGACCATACACAGATTAATCCCCTCAGACCCTACCATGCAACCAGCCAGGTGGCCAGACATCCCACCAAAAGATGTTTTCTTGTAGAAACAGTATGTTGTCTGCACCTTTGAACCTTTGATGGACAATGTGTAACTGTGCTCTGGGTCAGACCCAGCAGATGATCCAGCTGTGGGTGGATCTGGCTTTACAGGACCACATGCTGAAGCCTGTGCCCCATACTTCTGAGGCTTTGGACACTGGAGAAGCATTGAACTTAAAGGGTAAGGCAGCAGCAGCTTGATGGCTGTGCAAAGGCAAGCGATACTTGTGCAAGCTGTGGGACCCATTAGGAGGGCTTGAATCCCATTTCCTGGGATTCAAGAAAGCTTTAGAAATGAACTGTAGAGAAAAATGGCTTCAGTTTTTCAGAGCTCACTGTATACAAAGGTGGCATTTGCCCAGAGAAGCGCTGTTTCCACAGTATACAGAGACCTGGAATATGCTGTTAGATTGATCCCTTGTAGCTGAGAATTACCATCACTGTTCAACTGCGTGTACAGACATCTTAAATCATTCATGGGATTCCTGCCTGAGGGTAGACATTGTGGATGCACATTCTGAGATTTTTAAGAGCTCTTTGATTGCTCACAACTAGGGCTGTTAAATACAGTTATTTGCTTTATGCATCTTAAATGGATCAATATCAACTGAAGAAATACCAGGGGGCCAGAGGGAGTAAAGGACTAGGAGTAAAGCTACCGCCAGCATCCCTTGGGCCTTAAGTGATATCTTAATCTGACTGAGGTTTTGTCGCTTAACTTAACTGTAACCTTGTCACCGACCAGACCCTGAGTCCTGGGTGAAATCCAGGCAGTTGCACCCGGCACATACGCTCTAAGCAAAAACCAAGCTGTCACCTTGAATCAAACCTTTTCCAGCTGCTTAACTTGTTTGGGAAAAGGAACTGTAAAGATGTTCTCCTTTTTCTGAGGGGAAGCAGGCTGTCAAAAGCTACTTTTAATAGAAAGCCCTGGTGTGCTTTTCTCCTGAAAAACAAAACTAAAGTTTCCATGACAGTGTGGCAGGTGTTACACATGGGCGACGTAACTTCCTGCAGAGTGGTTTGGGGACCAGCCCCAGACCCACACATCCCATTGCCCTCATGGTCATGGATGTCCCATGGGCTGTCTTCCACAGTACCAAAAGTCTGCAGCCTATGAGGTGGGAAGAGGACCAAGCATCCATACATGGTCCTTGCAGCAGGGATGTTCTCTTGGGCAGTCTGGTGAGCTCGTGGTCACCCAGAGGACTTGTCTTTGTGCTTCCCTTTCCATATGGAAAGCTGCATTTCACTCCTGGATCTGAATGGCTTCTTTTTGAAAAGGGACAACACCAGAGGTGGCACACAGGGATTCTATCTGCCTCTTTCTCGTCGTGCTGCACCTTGTTCAGGCACCTGTGGCCATTATTGTTGTTCTTGCTACTCCTCTCACCAGCTTCTCAAAAATGCCCTTCACTTAGGAAAAGTCAGGCTGAGGTGAAAGAAGCTGCTTTGCCTTCTCCTTTCCAGGTTCATGTTTGTGCTGTTCCTCCTTTTGCAGCTGTCTTGAGGGTAAGGTTTCATAAGATGGTAAGTGCCAATGCAACCACTTGTTGCTGCCAAAAGGGGACGGTTCCCACCCCAACCCCTGGCCAAAGTTCACACCATCACCTCTGCTTGGTATGCCATGCATTTTGCTCTCTGAGCAAAAGCAGCAGGTAGGTTTCCCATTTCAGTGGATGAATGGGCAGAGGAGAAGGTCTGAAAAGGTTCAAGGGAGGCAATGGGACAGTGTGGCCAGCAGCAGGAGAGGTGGAACTAGCTTCTTTTTCTCAGCTGTGGGCAGCTCTGCCGCCTCAGCTGGGCACAAAGCTTCAGCCTCAGACCTCAGCTCAGCTTTCTGCCCTGTGCTTCTCAGGTGCCACCTCTCTCCAGAGCAAAGGGAAGAGTCCCCAGTGTGGCAGACACTTCAACTCGCTGTGTGCTGCACGTACATGCCAGATGCCCATGCTCACAGCAGAAATTTGAGGGAGAACTTCAAGCCCTGCCTTTTGGCAAGGTATTGGTATTTCCTATTACAAACACAGTCACACAAAAAGAAAAGCTCTTCTCCAAACAAAAAGGACACGTAACCAGAGTTGTACAGCTCTGAAAAGTACTTATCTTACTGCTGAGACTCTCAAGTGCAGTTCGTTTTAATTCTTCTAAGTAAAAGAATTTTCTGTTCAGGGTTCCCGTTGAAAAGAAGGACCGACCCAGCTGTTTAAATTTAATCCAAGCTAAACCTATGCAGGCACTGGCATATCCTTTCTTACAGGAAGAGCCATTCTCGTTGAATTTGCTCATACTGTTGCTGTCTGTTCCGTTCAATCTATTCATTTCTTCAAGCAACCCTGCTGCCCTCTGACTTCCCAGCGACATCAGACGACTGCAGCACTGATGTAACAAGGAAGGTGGTTTAGAAGGCCGTACAGGAAAAAGAGAAAAGCCTTCTAACAGCATGGAGAGAAGTGGTGTTTTAGTCAATGCCTCATTTGCCACAAACACAAGTATTTTAACACAAACCTGCTTTGTAACATGTGCATCTTAAATCAAGTGTGTCGTTATTAAGACTGATGTAACACGCCTAGAATCACCTCACCGTAATTAGTCTCCCAGTGCCACTAGTTCAGGTGATTCCATCCATCCCAACGTCACCAAAGAAACAGTCCCATATAATATTTGTATTTAGGATTTGAAAATGAGAATGAATTAATAAGATTTCTGAGTCTGGAGAGATTGGGCAGGATTTTAAAGTTAGCGCTTGAACTCAATATTAAGTGGATTCTGCTGTACTTTGCAGGGTGATCCATGCACAATGAACAAGCATGGTGTAAGGTTCAAAGTTATTAAAATAAAAGCATTTAAAAATACCCAAAACAACAAGAATGTTGCTTTTGATGACATAACCTCTTCAGAAACTTCTAGGAGGTAAAATATCACACTTGGAAAAGCATGGTCATTCTGAAGAATTCCTCAGGAAACAAAGGCATAAGTGATGTTGATACTACTACCTGTCTTTGAAGACTGAAAACTCAGATCTGATCCCTGATGACATATTTAGCTGGGCTTGACATTCAGGCCCAGAAGGCTGTGCCAAGCCACTTAAAAGTCCAGGACTTCATTTTTAGCCAGCCATTCCTACAGTACAAATGCATAAATGCCATTCAAAGTTGACCTAGAAAGAATTACGTGACACTAACATCGTAACATGAATCCATCTTCAGGAGTTGTTCCATGGTTTTGATATTGTCTAATATGTCATATTTGTGGAGCTGCGGTTCAGAGGTGACAGTGTAGTAATTTGCTAGCGCTGGAGTGCAAGGGCTACCTGACATAAGGCAGGAAAACCAAAGCTGTGATATTTAAGCTATCTATCAGAGCTTCAGAAATAGCTACCAAAAAATCCCCCAAACCAAGGGAAAGTGCTGGAGGAGAGTGCCTGGAATACATCATCCACTGTAGTGTGGGTACCAAGGCCAGCAAAGTCAGGTTATAAACCATCATCAAATCAGAGGCATTACAAGTGCTTTTCAGACATGTACATGGTCCGAATCCTTTGGTGGTATAAACCAACCTGATTACAGCCAAGGAGGTAATAAATGATCTCATGAAATCACTAACCCCTTCCTGACAAGTCACTCTCCCTTAGAGATGTTAGCAAGGGCCGCAGGCTGGCTGCCAGGACTTCTTTGCTAGTCAGAGCCTGAGCAGAGAGAGCACAGGCCTTGTGGGTGAAGGCCACGCACACGCATGTTCAAGCAGTGAGGTCTTCTGTGTCCATCAGGACTCCCACCTCCTGCACCTTTCACTTATTTCATTGAGCGTCAAACGTCTTCTCAGCCACAGAACAGCAGCAGGTTTTTGCCAAAGAGGCTGTTAGAGGAAATATTCCTCCTGTAGCTCTTACAGTTGTCAGGTGACTTATGAAAGCATGCGGCCCTGTGCTACACGGCCTCCAACGCACATGGTGAACCTTACACACCGCTAGTTTGTCCCAAGGCACCCCGTTCAGCACTTTGCTGTTTCTGTAAGGAACAGCACCTTCTCCTGCCTCGATACGAGACCATTTTGTTACTAGAAAAGAAGCAAAATGGAAATAAAACAAGTTTATTTGATCGAAGTAAAATGTCAAGCAAGTGCAAAGTGTTAGCCCGCTTACGAAATACTGTACCTGCCACTCATCCAGTGTTTCAGCTGTTCTCTCTGCTTGGAAATGCTTTACTTCAAACAACGTCTTTTTAGGAAGCAATCCTGGTGTCCCCTTTTTAGTCCTGTTTGCACATGGACATTTTATGGTTGCTCTCAAAGTGCCAGAGCACATTGTTCTATAAGTGTAGCGCACCTCCATACTGCGCCGATGCTTAGCCATTCAGTACACCATTACTTTTGATTGTGGGGGAAAACACCAAAGAAGTATTCTTTTTAAAAAACATGAGCTGCTTGAGCAGAGAGTCCTTGATCTGCCAGTTTTTCCTCACCTATTTACCCCTTCCCTCAAGAGTCAAGCAATTTGCAGCCATCAGCTGACTTGCTAGCGTTTTCCAAATCACACATACAGAAGGAGCCCTCTGAGACAGCACTTTTAGCTTTATCTTCCCAGAGATGGTAGGAACCTTTTTTTGTGAACCACATGAAAATTTGCCACTTACACACTCCAAAATGCCCAGCTTTTGACACATTTCTATCTCCCCAGTTCATGTGATGCCCTTGGTATCTGCAGAGGCCGCACATGACCATGATAGCATGGATGTCTGACCTGACAGGGAATTCTCTCACAGAGCATCAGTGTTCAAATTTTGTGGGAGAAAGGTGCTTTAGGAGGAAGGGGATAAAACTAATAAACTCACCATCACAGTAAGCCTCACTGTTTCATTTCAGGTTTTTTATCACCAGCCTGGTTTTCATCTCCCTTGGCAATTTTTTTCAGATTTCTCCTTCTGAAATTGGTGCAATAATAGGCTAGCAAAGGCCTAAGTGGTGAGTTGTATTGCTCCGGCCCTGACCTTTAAAATTCAATGCTAACGTAATTTCAGGATAGTAAACAAAAAAGAAAACCTATTTTTTATTTAAAGTTATTTTTGTCCCTCTTGCACAGTAATCATTCCCTCTAAAGTGATAAAAATTGAAGGAGCTGCAAGATCTCTGCCTTATATTGAGTACTGAGTTTAGAGTCAAGTTGTGCAGACCTTAGATAAAACTGCAAGAGAAGCAACAGGCAAAAAAAGGAAAGGAGAGGGTGGGCTGGTATGTCTGCACTGTGAAAGGCACAGGGCTAACTGCAGTTTCCTCATTCTCTTGGTAGCTTCATCCGTGGGAAGAGTAGCTCAAGAAATCCCTCACGCTTCAAGTGCTCCCCCTGTCACTGGGCATGTGAGACCAGTGGTGGCCCACAGCCATGTGCATGTGAGACCAGTGGTGGCCCACAGCCGTGTTTGCTTGGATCACTGCTGTGTGCCAGCCAAATCCAGGAGCAAGCTGTATGTGATGTGTTCAGGATGAGGATGCTATATTTGCTCTGGCCTGGAAATATTTGGAGCTCCTGCCTAATGAAGAGCTGGTCTCCACGCTGTGTGCTGAGTGAAAAGCTGGAGGAACAGGACCATTTTTCGCAGTGTCCAATACACCTCCTGCATGAAGGAGCAAGTGGCCCTTCCGTTATGTTGACTCCCCAGGGCATATATGAGGGAATCAGGCTTTCAGGAGAGTCCAGTTAGTGGTGACGTGCTTCTTCATGTTTAACCCCATCTTGGACCAGGCTGTCCTTGGACTGATGATACCGTGAAGTTGTGACAGACATTTCTTGGGGGAGGACAGACACTCTTGCAGGTCACTGTCTCAGGTCTTTCACACGTCTGTCGGACCCCACTGCTGGAGCGAGGTGGAGGGGAGGCTAAGGCCAGATGTTTCTGGGATGATTTCACATGTGCATGAGTATGAGCTTCCATGGCATGTCTGTGCTCAGAGTGTGTGTGGTGCTATCTCGGAGCCACACACCGGTGTTCCCTCAGGTGCTCCCTTTGGGGTCTCACAGGAGAAGGGTGTCAGGGCCACCGCTGGTCAGGGTTATTTGGGCTAACAGCAGCAGAGAGGTCTTTCCGCTCTAACAAGCCTGTCTCACAGCCCAGAGGGATGGCATCAACCCCTGTGTTTCCGATTTTCCCTCTCCCTCATCTTTTTCAGCCATCCAGTTCTGCTCCACTCATGATGAGGAATTATCCAGCAGGATGGTGACCAGCAGGGTCATAACCCTGGGGTGCATCAAAAGGAGCGTGGCCAACAGGTCACAGGAGGTGATCCTACTCCTCTACTCTGCCCTGGTCAGGCCCCACCTGGAGTATTGTGTCCAGTTCTGGGCTCCCTGGTATAAAAGGGACAAGGATCTCCCGGAGAGAGTCCAGCAGAGGCTACGAAGATGATTAAAGGCCTGAGCATCTCCCCTATGGGGACAGGCTGAATGAACTGGGGCTGTTCAGCCCTGAGACAGGAAGACTGAGAGGGGATCTGATCAGTGTTTGTAAATATCTCAAGTGTGGGACACAGGGGGAAATGGCCAACCTCTTTTCAGTGGTCTGTGGGGACAGGACAAGGGGCAATGGCCTCAAGTTGTAGCACAGGAAGTTCCGCACCAACATGGGGAAGAACTTTTACGCAGTGAGGGTGACAGAGCCCTGGCACAGGCTGCCCAGGGGGGTTGTGGAGTCTCCTTCTCTGGAGATATTCAAGACCCATCTGGTGCCTCCCAGTGTGACCTGTCCTAGGGAGCCTGCTTTGGCAGGGGGGTTGGACCTGATGATCTCTTGAGGTCCCTACAATTCTGTGATTCTGTGAACCCCACAGCTCCAGCCTGCATTGGTGAGCAGCTAACTGCTGTCTGCTTCAGCTTGTTTCAGAGCCTTTCTTTGTGAGTTATCGGGATGATTTTCAGTTAAAATCCACATCTTCTCCCTGCTCAGATGATATGTCTCCTCAAATATGAAACCATTTATCCAAGGTTACAATAAAAAGCACACAACCAACACACTTCCACCACATCTACTTTCATTTCAGGCAGGTTATGGATGTAATGCCACTTCTTGTCTACCCCTGTGAGAGCAACTTTGCACTAAATATTTGTTTAGAGCCTTCATTATTTGAAAAAGGCTGATTCCATGTAGTTTCCTAATCACTGGTGTCAATCTATATTGTGGTCAACTTCTGATGCAGACTGGACGTCTTCTGAAGGACAGTGCAGGCCGGTGGCCAGTGCTACTCTTATGTTCTTCCCCCGGGTTGCACCCATTAACCACGAGAGGGATTTTAAGGAGTATTGACATTTCAGTCAAGGAGGTTCCGCCCATGTTGCAGTGCAGTCAAATCATCACATCAGTAAGGAAACATGGGGCAAAACTGCTTCAAGCAGCATGGAGACACAAAGTGCATTTTTAGAGTACTGTCCAGGAGCAATCCTGTCGGAAGGCAACGGCTTTGGTTGCAAGTGGGAAGCAGCATCTCTTTTTTTCCACTTGTGTAGAAGAAAATAAGAAAAAGTGCTGAAATAAATCAGACCCTTTCTTATAGGCACCTTTCTGGTATTGGAAGGCTGCTATAAGGACCCCTCAAGCCTTCTCTTCTCCAGGCTGAACAAGCCCAACTCTCTCAGCCTGTCTGCACAGGAGAGGTGCTCCAGCCCTTTGATCACTTCTGTGTCCCTCCTCTGGACTCACTCCAACAGGTCCATGTCCTTCTTGTGTGGAGAGCTCCAAAGCTGGACACAGTACTCCAGATGAGGACTCACCAGAGCAGAGCAGAGCAGAGGGGCAGAATCACCTCTCTCCATCTGCTGGCCACACTTCTTTTGATGCAGCCCGAGATGTGGTTGGCCTTCTGGGCTGCAGATGCACATCAGTGGCTCATGTCCAGCTTCTCATCCACAAGCATTCCCAAGTTTTTTTCCTCAGGGCTGCTTTCCAGCACACCAGATGCTACAGTGTCCTGAGTTGTTGGATGCCCTTGTGTACAATTTGTTAGAGGCTATGTCAAAGATGGAGACTCAAGCCTAACAGGACCCCTATCAAGCACCCTAGGCTACTCTTTAAAGTACTTCCAAAGCATCTGTCCTTTGGTCTGATGAGCATTAAATAGGAGCACCTTCCACCCCAGAGGCCTGCCCCACAGAAATGTTCCAAGTTATAACTGCTGATATGTAATGGCAAAGCAGCTGCCGTGGTTTTCATGTCAGCATTAGCTGTGCAGGCTGCCCCATCAAGAAAACTGTCCCCTGAAGCCACAGTGGAAGCAGCAAGTTAATCAAAAGGCTGGGGGGAAGCTGAGAGCCAGGGAAAAGTGCAGATGCTACAGTGGTGTGTAGTCAGGGAATGAAGATATTAAAAATGCTATATCCCAGAGAGGGAATGGGGAGAAGAAAGGACAGGAGCTGACAAAAGTCAGGAAAGAAATGGGGGAAAGGACTGTTACAATAATGAGATTCCAGTTTCAGCAGGGCTTTAAGAAATAGGGACTAATAGGGAAAGGAAGGGTGCAGAGCTGGCGTCACCCCAGTGTAGACATGACAGGCAGCTCGTATGGTGGGAGGAAGGGGTTGGACTTTCAAGGTACTAAGTTATTTAGGTACTACTCAGCTCCAGCTGGGGAATGGTGATGGAAATGTCAGGAAATATCCCTGGGTGAAGCTGGGTGAAGGTGTCTCAGCTGGCGGCAGGGAATCCTATGGATGATAGTGAAGCTGCAGTACCAAGGCTTTGCCAGCAGCCATCTGGCCAAGATGGTGATAGGTATTTGGAAAAGCTGAAGGACATTAGAGAGGCTGGGAGGATAGAAAACACCATATATTTCATTGTTCCCCATGAAGAAGAGGGAACCATTACAATGAAGCATGGTGCAGAGGGGCAATTGTTAGAGAACAGCAAGTCACCACAAAACTCAAACTTCTCAATCTAATCTTGAATGGTACGTTAGGCCTGGATCACACTTAATTTAAACATCGTTAGAGGAATGGAAAGGTAAAACAATTACAAAAAAAAAAAAAGTCCCTGACTACAAGGTGTCATTTCAAGGAGACAAATAAAGTAGAAGTGAGAAAGTTCAGCCACTGACACGGACACTGCACCAGAGGATGGAAGGAAATGCCTATTTTAAGAGACTCTAAAAAGATTCCAAAACAACCACACTTCAAATGTTTTTAAACAGTAAAGAGCACTACTAGAAGTTAAGTAAATAAACAAATTCCTTCAGAAAATGAAAGACATCTCCCAACAAGGGTGATGCAAAAAAGGGATAAGTTCTGGCAGACTAAACCCACAGCATGACAGGCCTCAAAAACTCCTCAGAATTACAGGGCTGAGGCCCTTGGGGGAGTTCAAACCCTTCTTTTGCAGAGGACAAGCCCATGGATCTGTCTCAGATTAACATGTCAGTAGAAGAAAATCTAGTCCAAACTGATAGCTGGGGCTCAGGCAGGGAAAGTTGAGGACTTTCCAGATCCCTCTGGGGACAGTTGGATGATGTGGGACCTCTTTAAAATGTCCAGTCCAGAGACCACAAAGTGATAAGCTTGACTTTCTGGGTGACAGTCCGGTTGTCAGGCTAATGAGAGACAGAAGTAGGGGTCACATGGATGAACAGGACATGCAGGAAAGGATCAACATGTAATTTAATGTGCATTTAATTGAACCAGTTCTTTCAAAGCTTCTTGATAAGGCCCTTTATCCAAGATTTTTGAAGAAACAAGGGTACATGAAAATTTTAAGAGCAGCTTTAAAAGTAGGGAACAAAAGTAGAGAATAAAAGTAGGGGTAAATAAGCAGCTGGAAGGGGAGTATGGGTGAAGGCTGAGAGATTCTTATGTTGTTACCTACATTATTCAAAATGCTTGTAGGTGATGTAGGAAGAAAAGCATCTGTTGTGGAGTGGGAGGCTTTGTTGGTCGTACAAAATTACCCAGAGTTAGCCAAACTGAAACCAGCTGCTGAGAGCTGCAGAAGGATCTCAAGGTCCTGATTAACTGGAAATAAATCAGAGATGAAAGTTGGTGTTACTACATTCAGGGTCATCCAGATAGGGAGAACAATCTTAGCAACATAAATCCACATAACGATGGGCTCTCCATTTCTTCTAACCACACAAGAAAGACCTGGTAGTGCCTGTGAGCAACTCTTGGAGCACATCAGCTTGGTGTGAAGTAGGGAAGAGACTCTGGGTGGTTACTAGGGAAAGAAGGGAGCACAAACCAGGGTGCATCATCACACCACAATTTTATGATGCGTCCTCTTTTCATGCACTGTCATCTCACCTCAGAAGGTTATAGTTGGAATGGAAGAAAGGTAGAGGGAATAACTAGATTTCTCTGAGTAGCTCTGCTTCATGAAAAGTACTGGACAGAATATGATTCCTCTGCTGGGAGAACAGATGATTGACCACAAATACAATGTGGCTCTATAAAATCCTGTGCTGCCTAAGAAAATTAATTCACTGTTTCTCACAGAACCTGGAGTCACCAGATGACGCAGTCAGAGAACAGCAAACAGAAAGGGGTCCTTTCTCATACCTCCTGCAATGAATTTGTGGAGCTCACTGGCAAAGGATGTTGTAGAAGCCACAATTAGGAACGGATTCATAAACAATGAAACCAGCTAATGGTGGGAAGTCTGCTCCAGCATGGGTCCTGCACGGAGTCACAGGTCCTGCCAGCAAACCTGCCCCAGTGTGGGCTCCTCTCTCCACAAGGGTAACAGGTCCTGCTGGGAGCTTGCTCTAGCACAGGCTTCCCATGGGGTCACAGCCTCTTTCAGGTGCTTTCACCTGCTCCATCATGCAGTCCTCCATGGGCTGCCAGGGAATCTCTGCTCCCCATCATCTTCCATGGGCTGCAGGGGGACAACCTGCTTCACCATGGTCTTCTCCATGGGCCACAGGGGAATCTCTGCTCCAGCACCTAGAGCAAATCTTCCCCCTCCTTTTTCACTGACCTTCGTGTCTGCAAAATTGTTTCTCTCACATCTTCTTGCTCCTCTCCCTGGCTGCAGTTGCTCCTGGTACCTTTTGCCCCCCTTCTTAAATACATTTTCCATCATCATTGACGGGCTCAGCCTCAGCCATCTTGGAGCCAGCTGGCATTGGCATGGGGGAAGCTTCTAGAAGCTTCTCAGAGAAGCTACCTTTGCAGCCTCACCCCCACCCCAGACCTTGCCATGCAAATCCAATACAGAGAAAATATGATACTGGATGAGGGTCCCTGAATCAGGCTCAGTGCCTCTGTTAGTTTGTTTAGTTTTTTTTTTTCCTCCCTGTGTTCTTACAAAGAAATAAAAGTAGACAGTTAATAAAAAGGGGGGGGGGGGAGGAGATTCTGGAACACAGTACCATGAGAAGAAGCCCTGAAGCCTAAGAGTGACCCGAGCATTTTTAGAAAATGAAACTGTAGCAGCACTTGGTTCACAGCTACCCTACAGAGCTATTGCAAGGAAAGAGAAAGTAGTTCAAGGCATCCACTCCATCTTCTGCATCCTCAGCAGGTTCCTTTCACAAGTTCCTATTACAGGGGCAATCAATCATACCTGCCCTGTGGCTGCAGAGGTGTCAATGAAAATCTTCAGTGACCTGCACAGCCCCTACTGCACTTGGTGATGTGTGAGGCAGGAAAAAACCCAAACAAGCTCAGGCCTATGCTCCTAGGGTGGGTTGGTAAGGTTTGCAACTGAGAAGACCTGGCACAGGCGTTTTCCAGAGTGACCTGACCTACTGGATCTGTAAGAGCAGCAAGTACAGATCTGACAACGAGCCATTTTTCACCTGTTTTCAGCCTACAGCCATGTTTTGGGGTGAGTGAATTCCCCAAACAGGCTTCAAGTGGCAACTGCAGTGAAAGAACGGACAGTCATTTTGAAGACCCGCTTCATAAAGGTCCACACACAGTGCCAGGAGCAGACTGGTGGCTCTGGGGCAAGCTAAGCACACCTTCTGATGCAGAGCAGTCACCATTTGGACTGTGTGTTGGAAAAGGTGTGAGAGACATCCCCAGTTCTCAATGGTAGAGAAGCCCCTGTGGTGCTCAGCGACACCCCTCTCTTTATCTCCTTCTTGTATAAAAAGGACAAACCATCTCCTCTGCCAGGTACTAGCCAGATGCTGGCCACCAGTGGTGTTTGCTCATGTAAAGGCGGTCTCTGAGATAGGTCTTCATGAGCCATTTCAGGATGATGAGTAATCAGGTTTACCCCCAAGTAGATTTCAGGCACAACTGGGCTTTCACTTGCAGAGAAGGAAACCTTGGTGACTTTGCACCTGCAATCTAGACCTAGAGCTGCCATCGGTTATATCTTAGCCAATGCCTTGTTCCACTTTGTGAGGAACAAGCTTAAAGCATCTTATTTTTCTATCCCTACACGGCAATGCCTGAGTCCCTAGGGCAAAGCATTACACTTCCAAGTTAATTGGTATAGATGTTTCCAAAGTTTGGTACTACAAATCAAGCAAGAAATTCATTTCAGAGCGCAGGAGCTCCGTACTTTCTCTCTCTCTCAAGTCAATTCCAACTACTCCGCTTTACAAGTTTCTCTTCTTTTCAATTACAGTTCTCCCATGGTAGTAAATAAATTTGTTTCAAGAACATACATTTCTCTTCTATTCAATTACAGTACCCCCTCAAGTAATTTAATTTCTTTCCAGTCTTCAGTTTGTATCCAACTTTCTCTCCAACAGATGTATACATCAGGTAGCAGAAATACATCCCGGGCTCTGTCTTGGTGTTGAGGTTTTAGAAGGTGGGTTTTGTCTCCACTACCTCTGAATTGACTAAAATATCTTCACGGGTTTAGCAAGAGGTACCCAGACCAAACAACAGGGGAGTGCTGCACAAGTGGACTTTTGGTCAGGTCATCTCCATTGGTCCCAGCAGCTGCCATGACCCAGCTGCAGCAGAGATGGAAGCACTGAATATCAGAGCTCCAGCCTTATTTTGGTAGCAATATATGAGGTGTAATTGGCAGCAACAGCTGACATGATAGTGAAACCCTGTGAAGGCTTTAGCCATTGTGGGCTGATGTTGATCTCCTTCTTGTCTTCGTGGAATATTAGAACACATGCAGGAGGGCAGGGTTGTAGATGTAGGTGAGGGCTGAAGGAACTGGAGGTCAGGGTTGAGGCTGGGACAGTCTGTACAGCCTCTGGTTGCTCTAGGGCCCACCGGAGGTGTATCAAGAAAGTTGGGAGGGCAAAGCAATCTGCCAGTGTGTGTGCTCTGTCCCTCCTCAGATGAACACAGAACTGGGATGACTGTTTGGGTACTGTACAGTTACGCTCCTGTGAGGAGCAGGGAGTTGGCCTTGATGATCCTTATGGGTTCCTTCCAACTTGAGATGTTCAGTGATCGGTGATCCTTTCACATGTGCAGCAGTACATATTCAAGAAGCAAAACATGGGGAAAAAATGAATGTAAATTCATTATGACAGGGGATGACCTAAACTGCCCACATAACATTAAGGGGTTCAGGCAGCAAGGTGATGCAAGGTCCTCACTTAACACAGCAAGGAGATAGATGGCTGGACTCTGGCAGATGTATAAATTCAAGCAGCTGAGTTAGTAGCTGGCTGAACAGCCAGAAATATTTCTCTGATACTTTACTACAGCCACCTGTCAGTGGATGGGTAAGGCAGCCAGTAATCCACGGAGATCCCCAAGGAGCTTTCTTCTGCCTTTGCTCGTTTAATCACAACAGTGAGAAAAAATGATACAGCCTTTCACAAGAGCTGTATTGGGGTTATAAAGGTGAAAGAGACTTCTTGGCCAGGTGTCCTGAGCTGGTAGGATCTGATCTCCTCAGCTTGTACTGGGGACTGAGGTGCTGCGGCGTGTTTGCCATTCGTGCCGAGCCCCAAGCCTCTGTCAGATCGCTGAGGGGACTCTCCCCTCTCGCCCGGCAAGGAGGCAGATTGACCTCATGACCCGTGATGGAGAGCCATTAGGGACTCCTGATGGCTGTGGGAAATACACATTCACCCTTGCTCTCATTTTGGATGTTAAAACAGAAAGCACATTTCTTTCTTCTGTCTCCTCAGCTAATTGTGGTTCGTTTCTCTCTGGATGCGGCTTTTATGTGCACCCCAACTGACACCCACCGCTTTTGTTTATTGAGTCTGTATTGGAAGAGAGTTCACCTTTTGCTTTTTTCCCCCTCCCCTTTTCACTGTAGGTGCAGTTCCCTCGGCAGCTCCCTCGTTCTATAGCGCTGCTCCAGGACCTGGCTCAGGACTTGGCCTGTCTCTTCACCGATACAATGTTATTTCATTCCTTACCAAGGCCTGTTTTCCTCACATCCAAACGGTGCAGAGAGGGCCATACGTTCCCATAGTCCGTGTGCTCTAGAGCATAGCAAATTACTGCTTAGAAGAACCACTCTGTAGCCCCCTGTGCCAGCCAAAGCTCGCTCCTTGGCATGGGGGGGTACGGAGCAGTCTCAGGGAGAAGGTTCTCCAGAGAGAACTGGAGCTGATGTGCTGGGTGGAAGTGTAGGTGCAACCAGAGACCGATTCACGCTCAGCATGCAGCGTTCTGCAAGACAAAAACTCCCTGTGATTTAAATGGGGCACGAGGCACACGCTGAGCTCCCCTTCTCATGATCTGTGAGGATTAAAACCTTTCAAAGATCCCCAAGTACACCGAAACCCACCCCTTGCCACTTGGAGGCGTTGTGTGGGAGCGAGGCCTTTCTGCTCAAGCAAAGGGCTTGCTGGGGCCTCATTAAACGCCTTCCCCACTTTGCTTTGTCCCTTACCATTTCTCCTCTGCGTCAAACATCTGTTCTCACGTCCCTCTCCCAATTTACTCCCCTCTCCATTTGAGGAGGCGCTTTGATTTCGATGTGTCAGCACAGCTCCCTGACAGCCTAAGGGAAATTACGGGAGCGACCGGAGCTCGCTCCTGACCTGCTACAAAAAACACCCCCCACTCTGGCAGCCCCCGGCTCTGTTGAGCCCTCCATAGCTGCACAATTTGGGGTTTATTTCCTGAATATTGGTTTTCCTTGTTTTGGTTTCTTTTTCCAATAAATTTGGAATAGCCAGTTTGGAAATTCTCTCTCTGTCTTTGCTGGTGCCTCTTCACCTTCGTTTTCAGGGTGCTGCCCGTGCTCTGCAGCAGAACAGCGTCCGGAGGAGGGCGAGAGCAGAGTTGGACTCTGGCTCCAGACAAGAACTAGCATAACGATGGACAGGGAACCCTGCATGTTTGTGTTGACTGGGAAGCTGGAAGGGGGGTGGGGCTGAAAATGAAATAAGGTAAAGAAGAGAGATTTTTTCAGCCTGACATGCTACAGGAGCAGGATGTGGAGGAAGGCTGTTCTGAAGTAAGAAAAGAAAGGAAAAGAAAAGAAAAAAGAAAAGAAAAAAGAAGAGAAAAGAGAAGAGAAGAGAAGAGAAGAGAAGAGAAGAGAAGAGAAGAGAAGAGAAGAGAAGAGAAGAGAAGAGAAGAGAAGAGAAGAGAAGAGAAGAGAAGAGAAGAGAAGAGAAAAAAGGAAAGGAAAGGAAAGGAAAGGAAAGGAAAGGAAAGGAAAGGAAAGGAAAGGAAAGGAAAGGAAAGGAAAGGAAAGGAAAGGAAAGGAAAGGAAAGGAAAGGAAAGGAAAGGAAAGGAAAGGAAAGGAAAGGAAAGGAAAGGAAAGGAAAGGAAAGGAGAAAAGAAAAGAAAAGAAAAGAAAAGAAAAGAAAAGAAAAGAAAAGAAAAGAAAAGAAAAGAAAAGAAAAGAAAAGAGAAAAAGAAAAGAAGAAAGGAAAACCAAAACCAAAGCACTCTTTGGCCATCAGAGTACAGTCCACCTTGCCAATCCCTGTTGGCACATCCTTTCGAGCCCTTGGCCTCCTGGGCACATGGGGCATTAGTAGCAGAGGGCTGGGCAGCTGGACCCCTCCTCCCTTGCTGGTGCAGCTGGATGTGACATGCGCTGCAACTTCCTACTGACACCTTCAAGTTCTGATAGATTTTCTTCAGGGTGGTTATTACCCTGGTGAAATTCCTTTAAACTGTGCTTTCTAGGGGTCTTTGTGATGAAAAAACCCACCTTCTCTGGCACTCTAGTAAGTGGACATTCTTGGGTTTTGCCTGTAACTCTCAGCTGTGGCTGCATGTAAAGTACAGCTAAAAGTAATTTCTCGATGCTCCAGGGAGGAAGCCCTGGGTGCCTTGGTTTGGGGGCAGGTGAGGTGGGGGATTAAGCAACGTTGTGGGTTTCCTAGAGGGATAAAAAGAGAGGAAGGGGAGGGGAAGCTTCCCATGCCGGGCAGCACGGAGAGCTGCAGCAATGAATCCAGAGGGCAGGGAATCCTAAAGACCCAGTTGAATGGAGGAAATAAATAAATAAGTAAGCCTTGTGTAAGCAGAGTTTACTACTCCTGGCAACCAGTAACTGCTTCTCTGCTACGTCGCTTAATGACTCCCAGAGATTTCACACCTCTCTTTCCGTTCCCGGAGTTTCCTGTCTCAGAGTGGTGACTGGCTGTTTGCAGGCAAGGATCAAAGGAACTCTTGTTTTAAAGCAGATGGTTTATTTTTAAAACCATATCTGCCTGTGATGTTTAGAAAAATACAACCCACTACAATCGTTCATGACAGCACCGCGTGCTTGGAGCACGTATCCAAATCAAGAGCTTTGCCATACTCAGAGTTGCATTTTCTCTACAGCACCCCCCAAAAAGCATCATGAGTGTTAACTGTGGCATGAGAATAATGAATCAGAATGACACCATTTCTCACACCATTCTGACTGAGAAACTGGCTGCCACTGGTCTGGACAGGTGGACCCTCAGCTGGGTTAAAAACTGGCTGGATGGCCGAGCCCAGAGGGTGGTGGTGAATGGAACAAAATCCAGCTGGAGGCCGGTCACGAGTGACATCCCCCAGGGCTCAGTCCTGGGTCCAGTCTTGTTCAACATCTTTATCAATGATCTCGACGAAGGGATTGAATGCTCCCTCACTAAGTTTGCAGATGACACTAAACTAGGAGGAAGTGTTGATCTGCCTGAGGGTAGGGAGTCTCTTCAGAGGGATCTGAACAGACTGGACCGATGGGCTGAGTCCAATGGGATGAAGTTTAACAAGGCCAAGTGTAGAGTGCTGCACATGGGACATAATAACCCCATGCAGCGCTACAGGCTTGGGGGAGACTGGCTGGAGAGCTGTCAGGCAGAGAAGGACCTGGGGGTGTTGGTTGACTGCAGACTGAGTATGAGTCAGCAGTGTGCTCAGGCGGCCAAGGAGGCCAATGGCATCTTGGCTTGTATCAAAAACAGTGTGGCCAGTAGGTCTGGGGAGGTGATTGTGCCCCTGTACTCGGCATTGGTGAGGCCACACCTCGAGTACTGTGTCCAGTTCTGGGCTCCTCACCACAAGAAGGACATGGAGGTCCTGGAGCGAGTCCAGAGAAGGGCAACCAGGCTGGGGAAGGGGCTGGAGGGCAAATCCTATGAGGAGCGGCTGAGGGAGCTGGGGCTGTTTAGCCTGGAGAAGAGGAGGCTGAGGGGAGACCTTATCACCACCTACAACTACCTGAAGGGAGGTTGTAGAGAGGTGGGTGATGGTCTCTTCAGCCAGGTGACAGGTGATAGGACAAGGGGGAATGGCATGAAGCTGTGCCAGGGCAGGGTCAGATTAGATGTTAGGAAAAGGCTCTTCACTGAAAGAGTTGTCAGGGCCTGGAACAGGCTGCCCAGGGAGGGGGTCGAGTCACCTTCCCTGGATGTGTTCAAAAAAAGGGTAGATGAGGTACTTAGGGATATGGTTTAGTTTAGGATGTGAATGGTTGGACTTGATGATCTTAAAGGTCTTTTCCAACCTTGTGATTCTGTGATAAAAGTTAGGCATCCCCTCTCCCTCCAAAAAGCACAAGTTTTAATGAGTGACTTCTCTTTGCTTCGTGACTCAGCTGCATGCACAGGACCTGACTGCAGTTTCCAGACCAGGAGGAATGAGCCTCCACTGGCTGAAGTGCAAGCAGAAGACATTCACGTTTGTCACTGAAGACAAGTCCCATGGCTCCACCCCTAATCTGGGCAGTGTTCCTCAAGGAAAATAACGCCGAACGTGATACCAAGCTGTACAGTGTCCATTCTATTTCTTCTTGCCAGGCTAGAATTGTAAGTTAAAGACAGTTTGTCTGAGTTTCTCTCCTGCAAAGGCAGGATGCCATCTTACTGCAGAGGAAATACCGTGTATTAATAGAGCTCTGCTCTTGATGTGACCGAAAGGTCAAGTGTTGTTTGTTGGTGCTGGCTTGGTCTCACCAGAGACACGTGTGCTTTCCTGTAGCAACCACAAACTTAATGGTGTCTGCAGAGTTTTTCACAGAATCACAGAACGGCACTGGAAGGGACCTCTGGAGACCACCCAGTCCAACCCCCCTGCTACAGCAGGGTCACCTAGAGCAGGCTGCACAGGACAGAGTCCAGATGGGTTTTGAATGTCTCCAGAGCAGGAGACTCCACAACCTCTCTGGGCAGCCTGTCCCAGTGCTCTGTCACCCTCAGAGTGAAGAAGTTTTTCCTCATACTGAGACAGAACTTGCTGTGTTCTGGTTTGCACCGATTGCCCCTTGTCCTGTGGCTGGGCTCCACTGGAAAGAGTCTGGCCCCTTCCTCTAGACATCCAACCTTTAGAAACTTACATGTATTTATGAGATCCCCTCTCAGTCTTGTCTTCTCCTGGCTGAACAGCCCCAGCTCTCTCAGCCTTTCCTCATACAAGAGATGCTCCAGACCATCACCTCTGTAGCTCTCCTCTCCTCTCCTCTTCTCTTTCTCTTCTTTTATTTTACTTTACTTCATTCTCACTGTCTCTAAACAGGGTTGTGGGTTGGATCAAGTCTTCAACAATGTTAGGTACATAGCTTGAAATCTCAGGCCATTCTATTTTGTGTTTGGCACATTGAAAAAGACCAAATATTTTCTAAATTTCCCCCTTTAGGGTCAAGTTTTTTACAGAGAGTGGTAAGGTGCTGGAACAGGCTGCCCAGAGAGGTGGTGGATGCCCTGTCCCTGGAAGTGTTCAAGGCCAGGTTAGATGGGGCCCTGGGCAACCTTGTGTAGATCCAGGCCCAGGTGGGTGGCCCTGTCTGTGGCAGGGGGATTGGGACTCTATGATCTTTGGGATTCCTTCCAACCCAGACCATTCTATGATTCTAAGACAAAGCATCATCTAAAAGGAAAGATGATGAAAGTGTTGAAAATTCTAGACTTGGACAAATGCCAGAGTACAAACAGTCCTACACCACTACTGCTTTTGCTAAATGAAAAAGAAAATTGTGAGAATTTAACTCTGGGTGTTTAAAATGCAGCCACCTTTTCAGGAATTGCAGAGCACGGTGTAAATATAACACCTGAGCGCTGCTGTGAGCAGCATCTGAAACTTCCCTGAGTCAGGCCTGAAGAGGGCTCATGAGCCCTACCAGGCTTCTTAAACTGCATCAGCTGGTCTAACTCAGCAAAGCCAGGAAAGCTTTCTGTATTTAAACAGCGAGTTATTTGAAAACAAGGTTCTGTGTCATCAGTGGTTACACACAGAAAGAGATGGCCATGCCTGGTAGAGCTCATTCCATGCTTGATGATGTAATAATGTAAGTTCTTCACCCACTAACGGAGCATCTTCCCCACCAGCAGTGCCATTGAATCTGTAAGGTTTGCTCATGTGAATCTGAAATTACAAGATAATAGCAAAACCCAGGAAATTCCAATTAAACCTAAGAAAACTCTTCCTATGAGGGGGGTACAGGTTTGTAACAGAACCTACACTCAGGTAGGTATTGACCAGCCCCAGCTGTGCTGCTATTCTGTGACTCCCTGTTCCATCTTCTACTGAAGTTGCATTGACCAGTGATAGAATCTGAGGGCATGTTATGAAGCTGTGCCAGGGGAGGTAAATTTAGGCTGGATATTAGCAAGAGGTTCTTTACTGAGAGGGTGGTCAGGCACTTGCACAGCTTCCCCAGGGAAGTGGCCACAGCACCAAGCGTGGCTGAGCTTAAGAAGCGTCTGGATGATGTGCTCAATCACGTGCTCTGACTTGGCTGGCCCTGTGTGGGGCCAGGAGTTGGACTGGATGGGCCTTATGGGTCTGTCACAGTTTTGTGTGGCTGGGTTCTGGTGCAGGAGGGGGGCTGCAGGGGTGGCTTCTGCAAGAAGCAGCCAGAAGCTCTCTGCAGGCCCCACAGAGCAAACACCAGCTGGCTCAAGGCCGGAGTCGTTGCTGACCAAGGCTGAGCCCATCAGCGATGGTCACAGTGCCTCTGGGAATCACATTTAGGAGAAAAAAATCCCACAGGCAGCAGCTTTTTGCCCCCAGAGACAGGAGTGAGAAGATGTAAGAAACTGTGCAGACACCAAGGCCAGTGGAGAGGCCCCACGCTGGAGCAGGTGGAGACATACAGGAGACGCTGTGACCTGCGTTGGAGCAAGCCTCTGCCAGCACTTGCAGCCCATGGAGAGAGGCAGACACACAGAGGTAAGAGATCAATCCGCACTGGAGCAGGTTTGCTGGAGGAGGAGGAGGCTTGTGACCCTGTGGAGGACCAGGCTGGAGCAGTCTGGGCCTGAGAGACATTCTATGATTTATGACTGCACCCTATAGCAGTGACCCACGCTGGTGCAGTTGGTGAAGAGCTGAAGCCCCGTGGGTAAGAACTCACAAAGTTCATGGAGGACTGTCTCCTGTGGGTGGGACTCCACGGTGCAGCAGGGGAAAGGTGTGAAGAATGCCCCCCACCCTCCCCCAGCTAAGAAGGAAAATAACTTGTGAGGAACTGACCAAAACCCCATTTCCCCAGTCCCTGCTCCTCCCTGTGGCACAATGAGGGGTAAGAAGGGAGTGAAATCCTGACTAAAGTGAAGTCTGCTAAGAAGGGAAGGGTTGGGGGGAGGTGCTTTAAGATCTGGTAGCACTTCTCATTACCTGACTCTGGTGTCACTGGGTGTGCAGTGCAGGGTAATAGATTAGAGGGTTTTTTTCTTTATTCTGTGCTAAGTCTGTTGTGCCTGTGACACTGATTGTGAAATGTTCTCTCCCTGTCCTTATCTCGACTCCTAAGCCTCTCAATAGCGATTTTCTTCTCTGTCCAGCTGAAAAGGGGAGTGATAGAGCGACTTTGGAGGGCATCTGACCTTCAGCCAGGGTCAAACCACCACAGGGTCCCTTCCAACTCAGGATATTCTACGGTGCTATCTATGGAATAACTTGAAAACAAGACTTCAGGCAGCCTTTGCTCTAAGTACATGCCTTGTCTCAGAAAGTACCTGTAAAAAGGCAGTTTTAGAGCTCTTATAATTATCTGATGCTTTAAAAATTACTCACCTCAGCTCTTAGCTGACAGACACTCTGCCAGAGGCTTCCATCTTTCACAACGTTAGCCATAAAGGAAGCTACCCAGCAAACCCACAGTGTGTCCATGTCATATGGCCTTCACTGGTGCTCTGAATTTATTAGAATTTAATAATTATAATAAGCTTCCGTGGGGCCTGACAAGAGATACAGACCTTGAAACACATCTCTGTGTTAGCACATGGCTGAATCATGTGCGTAGAAGTGCTTTATAAAATGAAGCAGTGAGTCCTCTCTTTGAATTTGTCTTTCAGAGTGTTTTGAGGTGCAGATTTTACCACTGGAACAGACACATGCAGACTCAGCTGCTGCCCAAAGCCAACCCGTTAGGCGCCAGCTTATAGCCACGGGCGTTAAGATGGCAGTGCTTCTCTTATGCGTTGCTTCATGTTAAGCCAAGCCCATGTGTCAAGCTCCCTGAGCGCTAAAAAGATCCCCAAACCAAATGCTACAAGAATTGCAAGCTAGTATCTCACATTAGCATGATGGCAACAGTGCACATGCCTCCTGGCATTACATCAGCAAACGGTAACACCTAAGGGCCCACTGTTCAAGCGCGATCACGTGGCCACGCGCCTGCCAGACACAGCCTGTCTCAGGCGAGGTGCAGCTTCCGTCGATGGCCGTGTTTGCTGTTTTGCTGGTCTGGCGATTTGCTAAAGGACCTGTCAGTTTTCTGACCAGCGCTACTCTCAATTTGGATGCACCCCGAGTGTCTTGTATGTAGATTGTGAACTATGTGGTCTACTTAAAACACCGACTTCTCCGTAGAGCCTAGCGTTTTGCCTAGAAATGTTCAAAGGAGGCAAAAATGTTCATGGAAATCGGGCAGCTGGTATTTTAACCCATTTTTGGAGTCCAGGACAGACACGACCTTCATTCACAGTACGTGTTTCTGCAGTTCAGCCAAGGATAACTGATGGGGCTGCTGTCCCCATTTGCTTCCATATCCTGACAGAATCCAGACATTCCACAGTTGTGCTGAGAAAGTTAATGGAAAAATGTGATTTAAAAACTATTAAAGATGTGCTCAAATTCCCAATATTGCTAATAACAACAACAACAATAATAATGTCTAAACAAAATATTCAGATACAATGTAATATGTTTATTTTCTTTTTTAAAATCCAATTCGTAAAGGTCCCTTTATAAACAAAACAGGAACAAAAAAACCTCAACACAGTTCAGAGGGCTTATCTCATTGACCATATTCTTCCCCGCTCTTCACTTATCGTTAACACAAAGCGGCAACTTATATTACTCGTGCTCATATAGTGCACGCAGGTGAACTCTGATTTGTGTATTAAGCCTTAAATACAATGTCTTTCCCGCGAGCACAGCCCCAAGCGTACACAACATTACATCTTCAAAGCCTATGTTCAAAAAATAAAGGGAAAAAAAAAAAAAGAGGAAAATAAAAAGAAGAAAAAAAGGACAGTTAAGTGTATACCCAAGACAGTCAAACTCAAATATTTTGACTTGGCAAATCCTATAACAAGTAACAGCAATTTCAAACTGCATACAAAGCAGAACAGCGCCAACATGCCTCCGGTCCGTGAGCTATGGTAAAATATCAAGCGCACACATAAAGGAGGGAAGCCAAAGGAAAACCCGCCAGGAATTCGGAGCTAACCCGAGGGAGGGTGCACCCGAGGGCGCCCCCAAACAGAAGGGCAGCTTCACTTTTCCCACTGGATAATGCAAAGAGCCCAACAACAACGCAAAGCGCTTCTAATGCTACAGAAAGTGAAACAGTAACTTCTTCCAACCTTGTCTCCGCGGTTCGTTTGGGTTGGGGTTTGGGGGGTGGGTGTGTGTGTGTGTGTGTGTTGGGGGCTGGGGGTTTTTTTGGGTTTTATTTTTCCTTAAACAACTTATTCAAAACATGTAAAGGCAAACATCTAATTGTACCAAACGAATGTACAAACGCTAAAGTCAGAGAAGCTCCAGAAGATTGCCACTTTCAACCTTGCATAGTGATAGCTGGCATCGATATTGCTACCATAGCTTCAGCAGAAGATATGGGAAAGGAAACTCTTCGCTTCTAAGTGATGCACGTACGTAACATTTTTCCTCACGAAATTCAGTTAAACATTGTTTCAACGAAAGGGAAAACAGCTCTAAAAAGGGGGAAGGATAGTGTTCACAAGCATCAGAAATTTAAAAAAGAAATACAAAACCAGAACATTCCATGATAAAAAAAAATGAAAACAATAAACATTCCATCATAACAGCACCTATTTTATCACTAAATAAGCCCCATACATGCAACAAACTACACCTACTGTATAAGGCTGTCAAATTAAAGGTTTACTTTTCATATAAACAAAGTGTAAAAATAGCAGTAAGTTGCAATCTTCAAATTTAATGCTATGCGAGGGTTGTGTGTGTGTGTGTGTGTCATCCCCCCCCCATTTCATTTGGTAGCAATTTCGGTTACGCGCTCGATAGGAAGGTCGTTCACCTAGGAACCGTGATACAAATACATTGTGCCTAGGACGGTATTGTCGTATCTCTGTTCAACCTTGACAGAGTTGGAATGCTCAACAACACTACTAAGTTCGGGGATGCTCTCAGCAGTATCCCCAAAACCATGATAGTGTCCGTAGTGCAAAGTATCTCCGGGGTCTTCCACCCACGAGGGCCGGTTAGAGACACAGCTACTCGGGCTTCCGTTCAGGTGGAGAGATCCACACATATCGGTGGAATTACTCATGGCTTTTTCTGGTTCCTCGGTGCCGTTGCTGGTATGAATTCGATGCCTACTGGGAGAAGTTATTCCGGGAATTACTCCGTTAGGTGCTAACGTTAAACATTCCTCGCGCCTGGCATCCATCCCACTGAGCTGCTGTGCGGCAGTGAAATCCAAATGTCCATTGATGGCACATCCATTTGTCAGTGCATTCAATATGGAGCTACTGCTATTCATATCTGCATTAAGAAATACACCTGTCACCAACAATTAAGAGTAAATTGAAATACATCACAATGTCTCCACTATACTCATTTTAAGAAGTTTCCATACACAGCTTTGAAATATAAATCTATTCTTTATTTATTTATCACAAGGTAGGTAGTTTGAAGTGAGGAATGCTGCCCAGTTAGCTTGTAGCATGGATTCTGATGTTGAAAATGCAACTGCCTATCTACATCCCAGGGGTGAATATGCCTGCATTAATCTTTGCAAAGACAACGTGAACGTCATGAAGTAAGCAGAGCAGGCAGTATTCTGGCCAGCCTTTTGAAAGGTGGAGGAGTAAAAGGCATCTTTCCACCTGCACAGTAGTGCCCTCTTGGGAGGAAGGAATACGTATGCACGTACAAGAACCGAGTGTCTGTGAGAGGGTGAAGGGTTGGTTGCTGTTTATTTTTTCATTTGCAATTTATCCATAGCTATTTTATTTTTGTTGCTTTTTGTGTTTTAGCAGTAGCTCTCACAGTACAGTGTAGGCTGAAAATAGGTCAAATTAAAAAAAAATGCTATGTTGGGGCGCTAATATAAAATGTTTCAAAGTTCCTTTATTCAGAACACACTCCCATTTATCTAGCAGCTCGCCAGGTAACATACTAGGCAGGTCTGCATTTAATTGTAAGTTCATAGTAACATCTGCACAATCCACATGCAAAATGCCACACAACAGCGACAGCAGAGTACAAAAAAGACTAAAAAATCAGTAGCAGGAAACCAAATTCTAAAAATGTGCATGCAAAACCCGCTTACACCTGTTTTAAAGCCACTTCTCCTCCCAATTTAGTCATCAGCACAGTAGTTTTTATTTCCATAAACAGGTTTCATCAGAACGCCTGCAATTCCTGCTTTGGCAGCGGCACTCAAAGCGCTAGCACGGAAACCGGGTGAAACATTCTGCCTCAAAACCGCCTACCCGTAAAGGACATCCAAGATTTACGCCTGTATGGGTAAAGGTGAGCGAGGCAGACTTGGGAACTACAGGCCTCTAAGGCGGCATTTCAAGACTGCGCATCCTGTTGTCATCCTTGGGTATGTGGCACATGTGTTTCTGTACACACCAGCGCATAAAGCAGCTTACTGCGCGGTGCCAGTTCAAGGCGGCGAGTCTGCTGGCAGCTTGTGCCAAAGCCCGGGTGCCTCTTTACATGACACATGATGAGCACCACCGTTTGACACCCCAAGCTCCAGTTCCCTGTTAAGTCCTTTGCAGGGGTATTATTTGAGATGCAGGTTCCGGTACCAATACTTCACATAGAGCAATACGCGATGCCCATGAAATGGGTTCGATTCCTTTGCACTAACTGGTGTTTCCTTGTCCAGTCCCTACCCGAGTTCAGATAACTGCATCAGCTGACCTCGCTAACCACAAATTCTAACTGAAAGGGGGGGGGAAAAAAACCTCCCAAAACAAACCAAAACCCCAAAACCAAACCCATCAAGACATCAAAGCTAGTGTTTCAGTGATGAAAACGCACAGAAGGAATTTCATATAGTGTTTATTAACTGAAAAGTGCAAAATTTTTACTGTTTTAAGAATCAGTCCTTCTAGGCTGGCTTTGCCAAATCAATTTTAATAAAAATGGCACTACGCTTAGGTAATATGCAAAAGTAGGTAATCATTAGTTCTAGTGATCATTATAGAATAGTGTTAGTTGGTAAAAATTAGCACCTATAGTAATAGAGTATATCTATGAAAGACAATCATTTTTCCATAAATAAGAACACTTAGCAATTATCACTGGAAGATATCAGTCTACTTTTTAAGTACTGATTATATATATATGTATATTTATTCCTAATATATTAAAATATCTATTAGTTATCATTCCCTTTGGTGAATCTGATCTGTGGTACAAAGCATCAAGATATTTATCACAGAACAAATTAAAGTAAGGAGTTAATTTCTGCCCGTAATAATGCACTGTGATAGTAACCCCATGCCTTTACCTACAAAGTGCATGGAAAAAGCCGACCCAAGACAGCTTTAATCGAAACTCTATTCATGCCCCGGGGTTATCAAAAGCATCTTGATTGAGCAGCCCTTCAAAAAACTTAAGAGAATTAATATTCACTAGTACTAGCAACATTCTGTTTCATGAAGATCTGTACAAAACATAAAAACTGGTTTCCAAGGTACTGTAGTTCCAAATATGAGTTTAAGACCTGTGATGTCCAGTCCTTTATTTACATTAACACCCCCTCTTCCCCAAGCAGGATCCTGCGCTTCTGTCACTGTGGCTGCACAAATTCTGAACACACCATATAGATCTAAACTACTCTTTATAGTATTTCTTCAGCTATCTGGAATATAGTTCCGTTGTAACAAACATTATTTTCAAAGCTCTATAAGCACTAGGATGCGTTTCCCTACCAAGTCTTTTTATTAGCAATTAATCTATTTGATGGAAACGAAATGAATAGCTTAAATTACTTCTGAATTTCCTTTAACCTGAAATTATAGCAACAAAAAGCAAGGCACGACCGTAATACAAGCCTCAGGTCAAAAGTGAAACAGCCACTGTGGATTTCTGTTTATCTGAAATAATAATAAAGCTACCAAACAAACCTTCTCTTTCGCCATTACAGTATTACAGGTACTTCACGCCATTACAATCAGCTGCGTGAAACAGCTGATTTTAGATGCTTACTAAACCCCCAATATAATGGGTGTTACAGCAATACAATAGTTGTTGAGACTCTAAACAACAATGTGCAAAAATAAAGGACTAAGTTTTATGCTCAGATTAAAAGTAAAATGCGTATTGATTCTTGCAACGGCAAGGGGTTTGCATTGCAGAAACAGTGTATATTTCAATTTCTTTTGGTCCAACAGAAGAACTCTCCTGTTGTTTGGTGTCTTCAACCATTTGAATGTTGTTGTAGTTAACAGGAAACTGTCCACTCCCACCTGATACAACAGCAAACTCTCTATCAACGTGCATATTGTCAGCATCGTCCTCAACTCCTCTGTTCATCATTGGTATTAAGCCATCAAAGCTGTAAGCTGGTAAAAGGAGAAAGGTCACGTTTAGTCACTGGTGCACACTTGGAACACTCAGCTAGCAAACAGATGAGCACTTTGATTATTAAAGTGAAAGCTTTTTACAGAGAAATGCAGATTTTTCATGCCTGAAAGCTGCTGACGTCTCTGAGATTCCGCAGAGTAAGGAAGTGCTACGTACTCACACATCCTGTTTCATCCCTCAAACTGGAGAACTACTGGTGTGCCTATCAGACTTTGCACCTACATACCAATTATTAGTCCCATGTACTAATAGCTTGAGTACAGACAATTTAAATTACTCATATTCAGGCTTTACAGCTTGCGTGCCAGAGATAAAAAGCAGTCTCTGCCTCCCATCTGTTCAAGCCTGGACTGCTCCCTATTTGGCTCCCAAGGGCCAGTTCCCAGTAACCTGGCTCCAGTTCACACCAGACTGCTCCAGGGATCCCTTTGAGAGCTGAATGATCGGATCTCTATTCTGAAGAAAGCTGGCACGTGGTTAGAATGCTGTGGGAAATGCTTTAATAAGCAAAGTGGGCTTGACTTCACTCCCTCTTAGGACCTGCCACCCAAAGTACCACTCCAGTAGCCCCAGCACTGCTCTCACATTGGCATCAACACATCCTTCTACATGCACTGCATGCTTTAAAGGGATTCTTTAGTAGACCGATGAGCCAGCTCTCATTTTACCTTGAGTGCAACAGAAATTTTCATGAGCTACTTGTTTTTAAAGACCCTTAAGCAACAGCTAGTGTCTCAGGGACGAAAGATCACACAGGACTTAAGGGAGACCAGAGCCCTTGGATCAGAGGGCTTTGAATTTCCCTAAGCCTGGAAGAAAAGGCATTTTTTTCCAGTCACCTAGAATAGGGAATATGGGAGTGTGGCTTCATGCTGGCTGATTCAAGGGGCCACCTGGCAAGGCCTTCCTTCCCCAGCTCAGCAGGACACCTGACACCCGCTGTGCTGGGGCTGGCTGTGTTGGCCGGCACGGTGCAAACACCGCTCTGCCCAGGGCCTTGAACCAGAGGGGGCAGGGTAAGGGCTCCCGCCAACACAGCCGCGCCACAAGCTGGCCTGGTACACATCATCATTGGCTGTGACTCTGTGCACAGCCCGTGGGGAACAGGGGGGAAATTCTGGGGTTGACTTCAGGAAAATGGATACACAAATCCACCATGTTTCTAAGTCAGGGTTACAAACCGTTGGGTGTATATTCTCTAAGTGGTGACCAATTCACTTCTGTTAAGTTCAGCGCCAGCCTTTGAAACCCATTTTTGCATTAACATTTGAGTCGTTGCTTTGGAGCACAGTGTAGCACTTATCAGTGTTGCTTAATTTTGAGGCAGAAGGCAGGGGGTTTAATGCTATGCACCCAACAGCAGCTGCACCTGTGTGCACATAAACAAAATTACACACAGGTAACCCCCACCCACCGCCCAGTTTAGCTTCTCCAGGACAAAGAGAGAAGCACAGCTTATGCATTTCTCTTCTTCCGACCCTGCTGCGTACAGGTTCTTCTAAGGGGCACATACAGTGACTGGTCACAAGCAGCAGGCTCTTCCATGCAGTCTAATTTGGGAGAGCAATCAAAATCTGACTCTTCCCTACAAATACAGGTTGCCTGTGCTCTCAGAGTAACAGAACTCCTGCGTAAAGTTTTTAAAGGACAACAGACCAGGCAGGTTTTGGCAAGGGCAAAACCAGCACAAAATCTGGCTGTGAAAAGGCTAGCTAAGCACAAGGATGCACTAGTGACTTCTCATTACTCGGCTCTGTTGTTTACGAAACACCCCAAGAACAGGGATTCATTCTCACCCCAACAGACTTTTTATCTGGATACTACAGATGCCAATGTCTTTGAGGGCAGACTTGTCAGATTAGAAACTTCATCTTACGCAGCAGGGATGCCATCTCCTAATTACTCTGAAAACCTTCAAGCACATTCAGTGAAGCTTTTGGCTTGGTTTGCCAAGGTCTGAAAAAATCATACTGTTAAAACTGTAGAAGTTTACCCACCCTGATGCTTCTCTAATGTCTTTGTAGATCTCGTTCACTTAAACATACTGTCTGTTTGCTCGATCTAATGTCCCCCTGGCCCAACTGTTTCTGCTGAAATCTAACCCAAATATTGCTATTTCATGGCAACATACAGAATAAGGGGAGCTGGCCCAGTGCCACTCCCACAGACCATGAGGAAATGCTGCCCCTGAACTAGATCAGAGCCATTTTCTGAAACTGAGAGAGTGCTGGCTGTGAACATTCAAAGGAACAGCTCTTCGAAACAAAACCTACGTAGCTCTGACTTCAAGCAGCACATCCGAGTAACAGAACACGAATGCCCTGCTGACATCTTTCCATCGTTGTTAGGGGCAGCTGAACTGGGCACAAGTTTCCCCATTCTATGCAGCTACTTAAGGATGTTACTCATGAGGCAATCTGGTATTTCACTGTACAGGCTCTCTCCTCCACCATGACATCATTCATAGTTTAGACCAACTACATGAAGCCCCATATCCCAGTTGTGAGTGGCTATGGACACCCCGCTGAGGCCTCTGATCCCAGCAGGGTTGAAATGGTGGCTGGTCAGCAAGTACTAAGGCAACTACTGCAGTGATAATACTGATGTAATTTACACTCTGCGTGTCGTATACAGAAACTGGTTTTGGTCTCAGTTCCGCTCTGGTTATCTGGAATTAAGCTCCATTTGAGCCCATTTTATTTGGCTTGCTGAAAGCCACATCTGTTAGAAAACAAAACTTTAAGAAAGTGTCTTCAATGAAGACTTACAAAGTCCCTTTCCTGATACTAGACATAGGAAAAAATTGAAGTTTGAGTGCTGAATGCTGCATTCTTTTTAATCATTTAAAGGGACAGCCAACAGAAAGTCTCTATCATGTTACTGGAGGTGTTTAAAAGATGCAAAAAAGATTTCTTTATAGAGCCACCAAAAGCATCCTTAAGGTTGTAGTATTGCATCATGAAGTATGCTCACTGCACAAGGTTGAATACCAACCCTTAAGGTTCATTCCAGTCTTACATCCTCCTGTAAGGTATCAGTTCCCTTTGGAACATCAAGCTGGAAACTTAAAAGTATGTTAATTTACAATGTCAAAGACATAATCTCTCTTGATTTGAGAAAACGTTTTGAATTAAATGTCTTTCACCCACATTACCTAGCAAACAGTTTTTGAACTGTGAATTAATCCTGAAGTGGAAAATTACCATCACAACATCCAAACAACTTTGTAAATTAACATGGCTCTCCTGAACGAGCATCTGAGGAAGGAACAGAAGCTGGTTTCAGCTCCTACTCTTCCACATGTTATTCTTGGTATTGTGTACCTTCAGCAGCCTCCAGAAACAGAAACTTCTGAACATACCAAGATGGTGACAGGGAGAATTGGGAGCTTGTGGCACAGAGTAATTGTATTGATCTGCTTCCCATATTAACATGTAATTTAGGTATGTATGTGAATTCATCAATAATACTCAACATCCACTCTGAAAGGCTTTAAAATGTTTATTTTTCCTTTCTCAGCAACAGTTATCACCCCCTCCCTTTTACCTCTGGGGTCTCACCTTCTGTTCTAGCCTTCTTTACTCCAGCAGACTCCGTATCTTCAAAGGATCTCTTTCGACTTGTCCCACCACTGAATGGATTGGGACCTGCATTCTGATGAACCCCATTTAAGGTGCCATTGCTATAGAAACGATTCAGGTGACAGTTCTGGAGGTTCAAGAGAAACTGGGCACATTCTTGGAAGCCCTGGGTATGTGCAAGGTCTGCTGCTGTCAGGCCACTGGCATTTCTCAAGCTGTACAATACAAAGAAACTGAATTACACTCATTCATCAAGCTGGCTTGCTGCTGCTGCTGCCCTTACTGACTATCTATCTGTTGGTGATGAGAGAAAACATACACTTAGCAAATGTCCATTAAGTAATTAGTTATCAATCTTAGTTTTATAACTAACTTAACATCTTACACATATATCTGACTTCTAAGCAAAATTTGGGAGACAATACACTTTTAAACAAAATAAATATACTATGTGCCTTAAAAAAAAATCTTCCTATTTAAACTTCTCAAAACGCTTTATTCTAAAGTAGTCTGAAGTATCTGAGCTTTACATAAGCTTCAGACTAACTTAAGCCTTGAATTTTACCATCTTCTGATGTTCATTCTGCAATCTATTGCTTTAACTTGAGCAAAAGATCAAATACTCAAAACAAACTTAACAAGACTTGGCAATTGTCCATGGCATTCTCATTTCTAAGGTAACAACATCACTATTCTTCCTAACAACAAAATATATACATATATAGAAGATAGATAGATAGATAAAAGATGCTACACTTAGCTATGCTTTGCTTATTTTTTTTTTCTGGTTTGTTTCTCATTTCAAAGTGTGTGACATCATAAGTGCTGGGACTTGCTTTGTTATTTGAACCAAGACTTTTCCATGGACATCAAGGAGATCAGAAATGAAATCAGGTAGGACGTCTAGAAGTTGAACTTAACAGAGTGCTGCACCACATGCATTTACACAGAAGTACGGTGTATCTGTGCTTAGAAACAGGCTAACTTGGGAAGGCAGTGCACAGAAGTGGAGACAAGAGGGCCAGAAAAGACAGAATAGACTGTGGAGTGAAAGATGCCAGCAAATATTTTCTTGGATTCTTCCACCTTTCCAGTCAGATCAAACTAGTCAGAAAACTGAACTTCTGTTTCCTGGCTTCAGCAGTTTACACAAGTCCATCACTTCAAAATCCAGAAACAGACCAGCCAGCAAGGTAAGAATTAAGAATACTGACAGATCTGAGTTTGTTGAAATTCATACAAAGTAGAAATCAACTCACACCAGCTCATGTGAGGAAAACAAAGAACAAGGCCCAGATTGACTTCCTATATCACTGCAACTTAATGCTATAAAAATGAGACCAAAAAAAGTCTTTCAAAACTACTATGTCAAAACTAATTCCTTAAATGGATACTGCTGGACTACATGAAGTTTGGAAGATGAAGTCAAACTACTACAGAATCAGAAAATCCATCAGGCTAGATGAGAGTTAATTTCATTCCATGCTATGGTATTGTAAGCCACCATTTACTTGGACTATTAGTGACAATCCAGAGAGCAGCTGCCAAGAGTGGTCTAGACAGTAAGACTTTAGAAGACTGAAAAACCTTGTTAGTTGAAAGACACAAAGCCTTGAACTAGAAATAACAGTTCTGAATACCTAGAAGATAGAGAATAATCCATTCTGTGTGTCCAGTGCAGGCAGCATATGAACGGGATTAACATGAACAAAGGATATTTGAAGTCAGGTGAAAGTTTCAGAATATAAAAGTTGCTGAATCTCCAGAGGGTTCTCTTCCTTCCTTGCATACACCCCACTCCAGTTTAAGAGCAGATGATTTCAGAAATTCTGCAAAACACAGTCAATCCTTTCCCATGCCTAACTAGATGGTGTGTTGAGGCCCCTGCTAACCAACTTTCAATGCTCTCTCAGTAGTTCTGGTTTACTTGTGCAGCACACAGACGTATCACAATGCAACCACAGCTTAAGAAACAGAAAGTTCAATACATCTGTTTTGGTCAAAATAGAACAGCTCAGTTCTTCAAGATCCATTTTAAATTTGGGAAATCCTAACAAGAACAAGTTAGTGTTACACAAAGATAAAAGTGACCAAGACAAGATGGTGTTGGCTCCTCACCTTATTAAATAAAAGAAGTAATTCTATTACTTTGCAAATATTATTTGACAATAGCTCTGCTTTGAAAAATGGACTGGAAGACAAGACTACAGTTAAGTCACCATTTCCCAAAGGAATGTCGCTGTAAGTTGCCAGAGGCATTGGGAGATGTATAAACCAAGATGCACACGCGTAAGATTACGTGACTGAACTCTGGGAAATAGATGTTTCTTAGAAACAAAATAAATGAACTTGAAGGTAGTATTTGTTGGGGGGGGCTTTCCCTCCATATTTTCAGGTCTCCTTTCCACTTCTTCCTGAGCAGCTTACTCTTCACAGTTAAAGATGTAGTTGTTCTACAGAAGTATTGTGGAAGCTCTTCACAGGTTTTCAAGGGACTCAAAACGCATTGGCTATCAACGTTCATGTTCCTGCGAGTTCAGAAATGCCTCTCAGATTTTAATCTGAGTCTGAATTTAGCCCCTCAATTTCAATAAAAATTTCTGTGTTCCTAAGTTTGTAATGATAAAAGACAGACAGAGAAAAAAGTCCAAATAAAAGATTAGAGGACCTAGATGACTCTAGAAACTGTCTGGCCAACTGCTACAAAAGAGAACACAACTGTTAAACTCTCTCTGCTCCCTCTCAGTGGGACACTGAATTGAGTATCTTTTCTGTAATCAAGACTTGATACATCTAGGACTTTCAGATTTCACTTGAACTGGCTTGCCTTCCAATGTTAATGGGAGGGGAAAAAAGGAGAAGTTGACAAAATTGACAGAAACTTTAAAGTCTCACCTTCTCAGAAGCAGGCTAAAAAGATAAAAGACCTCCTTTAGCTGACTTTTCTAGCCTTCCGTAGGAGGAAAACCTGTCAGTGGGAATGTAAAAGGCAACAAGAGCTAGCCATGCCATCCTAACTCACGGTAACGATGGCTAACTCAATTAGCCACTTGCACAAAGCAGGGAAGAAGATGCTCTTAATAGGTATCACAGTTTTACCAGACTGGAATAACTTTATATATTCCAAAAATACATACTGATATTGTAATCACTGTGAGGATTCTGAGCATGTAACAGGAGAATCCAGGCTTACAGAGTCCCTCTAGGAACTCTGGAGTGCCTGGAAGAATTAAAGAGCTAGGACAACTCGTAAGACCATTCTTTAAAAGCGCTAATCCGGACTCGGAGCGGAACTACCCTGTTGTAGCAGCAGTTACAAGAACTGGGAATGGATCTGTTACTAAATCTGCAATGTGTGGTCCTCCTCAAATGCTGCCAATGTCCAAAAAGGAAGCTGCCACTGCAGTTTAACCCATGAACTAAGCATACAAAAACTGTTACTGTTAAGGGACTCCATTACAAGAACAAAACCAGAAATGGCTTCCTGCTCCAACTTACATACTAAAAGTAAGGAGTTCAACCTCTCATGGGTAAACCAAATGTCAGTCCTTGGTTATGAACTGCTACTGGATGTGAACTGACTGTCAAGTGAAAAGAAGGAGGAGCAACTTTAGACACGTTTGGCTATTAAGAAGACGATACATGACAGGGACTGCACGGTTTGAATAAAATAATCAACAAGCAGGAAACTCTAAGTGGTATCACTAATATTTAAGTAAATTTTCAAATACTTCATTTAATAGAGGTATCCCTTGAAAGGGTACATCTCCATTTCTCACAGCTGCCTATGAAAGAAAAAGGATTTAACTAGCTGAAGGGTATTATAACTGAAAGTAACTTCAAGACCTGGGATATGAAACAAAAGCAGTGGGGAAAAAAACCAAGCTGATGGACAGAAATAGATCAAAATTTCACATCTCTACAGAATGATAATAAAAAAAATCTTCTTTACCAACCATCCTCCATTTAATAAATTCAAAATCCCTTCAGTACTAGTTTTGTTCTTTTACCTTTAATACCTTGAAATAGTGGAAGCTCCAAAGAGGCTCAGAACACTGTTGGATAATTAGATCTTTAGGCAAGCTGTCCTTTTGTTAATGCTAACATAGAGAAGCAGAATTGTTATATTTGCTGTAACTGCCTTACTCAGAATTTAAAAACATGTAAGGAAACTTCCTGCAGGTTTTTGTGTCTCCGCTGTTTTGGGCTTTTTGTTTCAGTGTCCCCCTGTCAAAGATGCAAATCTGAAGACAAGCATTTGTTTCATTTTGGTGTTCTTCTCTAAGCTGGGCTACCTGCAGCAAGACTAGGCAGATAACAAGCTACACAGACTGTATTTTTCAAAGATGATCCTACGAAGAAAGAAACTATGAGTAAGGAATATGTGGAAGGATGTTAAGAAAGTCGTATTAGAAGACCACCAGACTAAGCCTTGAAAGTCACATGTGTTTTACGGATCAGTTAAGTCTTTTATCAAGTAGTATTCATTGACTTTTACTTTCTCAAGGTTGGCCTAGTTACCACCCCGACAGACAGCTGTGCTCCAAAAACTTAACTCCCTCTCTCCAGTAAAAAAGAAAAACAGTAGTCAAAAAGTGAAGACATCTCTGAAGGTCAGTCCAGTTGCAGGAGCAGGTGGAAACACTGAAGGAGGGACACTGAAAACTGAAGCTCTGAAAGTATCTTTCATTTTTTGGCACCTACTCCACCCAGGAACACACATGAAGGCTTGAACAGCCAAACAGGAAAACAAATTCCTTCCTTTACCCTGCCCAGGACTAAACGCAGTAAGTGGTGAGAAAGTCAATTCACACTATGCTTAGAAACACGTTACCTTGCATCATTTCCAAAGCAATTCAAGGATCCGAAAAATGAGTGAGTCCTGGTAAAATTCTTTCACATGGCCGTAATTTTTTGCTTTATAGTTTATTCACTATTTCCATGTAACTTTTATTGCTAACAAATTAGAATTATGAAGCATGGTATCATTTACCCTCAGCCTTCTTGAAAGTTAAAATCCAGGAGCTGGGAATGATAGAGGAATATTGTTTTCTTCAAATTACACAAGTATGAGATGTTAACTCCAAAGTAGCAGAAGAAAGACAAACGTAATTGGAAAGATATTTTCATATTATAAAGTTATTTTAGATAGGAAAAAAAAAAATCCATGAGGGAAGTTGAAGAAAATCTCAATATGGATGAGTAGATCATGAAGGTCCTTGACAGATGACATTTAACATTTCATTGTTCTTTAGTGACAGCTGTTTTATAAAATCAATTTCAAAATGTGCACTGTTACATTAAGACTTAAAGCTCTGACTTTTGTATATATTTATTCACACACCTACAGTGCTTGAAACAATACTCTTGTAACACAGTTTTCTTCTTCCATCAAGTGATGCCCACAGGCAGTCTTCAAAACTGCCTCATCTTGCATGAAGAGGACTTTTTTTAAATCTGTTTTTCTCCCTCCAGTTGACATCATTACAACTCCCCTTTAGGGGCCCAGTTCATCCAAGAGTCCTGGTATCAAATTAAAGCAGCTATAAAGAGGACACTGACGAAGCATATGTTTAGATATTTTCTTCTTCTGAAATGGGTTTAAAAATGCTGCCTGTGAGTGTAATTCAATTGTTGTTCAAAAACTAGAGGAAGAGAAGTACGTCATCTGATCAAACAGGGTCAATGTACAGAAACATGAAGTTAACTTTCAGCTTAGCTTTCGTTCAGGAGGTTGTTTTTATTACTTCAATTTAACCACAATTTGCTGGCTTTGAGAAGGAAAAAAACCTGAGGCAAGCTCTCCAAAATTATGCAAGACAACTTCACCACGATTAACTTATAGAAAGTAAAAAGCCAAAACTTATAGTTGCTTAAGTGTCACTACCTGTGTTTAAGAGAGATTTACTTCAAGATAACTTACAAAATTTACTCTTAGAAAAGATGAAGACTTGGGCTTCTCACATTAAATTGGCAATTAGATTGAATTTAGAGAAAAAAACCTTGATTCTAAGTTGCTTCAACTGTTCATATTTTTCACACTTATTAGAAGGAAACAAGCAAGTACATTTCTAAGTGTCTTTAATATAGAAATACATTTGAAATACACTATCTTCCACTTATAATGTCACATACCTTGAAAGACAAAACAAATGTTTGCTACAAAAAGTCAACAGTAAATGTTTTTGGAAAAACCCATTCATATATGTAAAAAAAAAAAATCCCCTAAATGTTTAAGTAGTGATTATACCACCTAGAGCTTACTGTGCTTTTGTTAATGCCATGCGACAATCTAAGAAAATAAACCACAGTTCTCGAATATCAATGTAAAATCTGTTAAAAAATACTGATCTCAACTTATCTATTGTTAGTTTACAAATAAAAATGTAGATAATTGTAAATTAGGGTAAGCAAAGCATGCAAATCTATAGATTCTATATCTGAATTCCTAGATTAGCATTAAAACCAATCACCGCAACAAATACCTCAACAGTATGCCTTGTGTGCAGAAAGGAAGCGATACTGAACATTCAATGCCACAACTGTAAGGTTTTCGGAGAAGCACCTGTGGCAGTTTCAGCAGTTTCTATATGGAATGCTCCCCCTTTCTAGGATTACTTGAAAAAATCAAGTCAATTCGAATTACGTAGCTGTAAAACATTGACATGTGTAGTTTTTACAGTTTCAGAATCTTCTGTTTGATTTAAACGGGCAATGGTGCATAAACAGGAAACTTATATCATAAGGGATCACATATTTGCAGGCAACATTAAGATTAAAAGTTACATTAACATACATAAAGTGCTGTAGCACATTAGTCAATATGTAAGCCATTATCATGTGACCACCTTAACAACAAGATACTAAGCCTTTTATGCCTTTAAAGTATTATTACTTTCATCCTGAAACCAATTTGTCAGTTCTTCACCGAAATTTATATAGAATGGATTAAAATTACCGGTCAACTCATGGCTTCAAATTACTTTAAATTTAGTAGGCTGTATCTCAAAAGAATTAGTAACTATTCCTATACAAAAATTAGCAGATACAAGGATTAAAACAAAACAAAAGGAGAAAGAGAAAAAAAATAAATAAAAAGATCAGAACACTAAAACGCCCACAGTGAGAAAAAAACTTTTCCTATATAAACATCAGTATACTAGTCTAAAATTTCTAAAGCAAAATTATTTAAAAATACTAAACTTCAGTGTTTTAACCCTTTGGTGTCCAAATACAAAAACTGTGAAATAGTTTGAAACATGGGGTTTGGGTTTTTTTTTTTTAGATACCAAGAGAAAAAAGTAATTCTTAGCAACAGACGTGTGTCACTGCTGGAGACAGCTATTCATGCTAGAATTACATACTGGGCATCTACAAAAGCACAAGTTGGTGCCAAGTTTTTATTTCACAACAAAACACACGGCAGCTGAAATTATTTTGGACTTTTAAAGACAGTAGTAGAGTTTCTCTGAGCTTCTTCCAAAATCATAACAAGATGAATATACTGTAAAGAAGAAAACTCTTCTTTGTGAAGCCATTTTTTTCCCCACTTTAAAAAAAAAAAAAAAAAAAAATCAAGGTTCACTATGAATTATGCAGCTATAATCAGCTCCTGGATACTTCAACTCATGGCTGAGCAAATGCTGGCAGAAGAATTCATTACCCACGGTAGGCAACCCTAGAATTACTACAAGCATCGCCACGAAGCAGCGATTTATTGCTCTACCTGAATTCCAATTCATGTGCTGTAAGAAAGACCTCCAACAGCTGACTTCAACTTTCAACATCTCTAGTAGATCTGATTCGCATTTCCAAGTCAGCTTTCACTTGAGCAACGCAGGCCTGTCTGACTTTGGCTCGTACCAGCAATCAACCATATTTAAACATTCTTACCCGATTATGCAAGAAGTGATGCCTAAGCACAACCCAAAAGAAGGGCACGCAAGACGATGGTAACTCTTAAAACAGCCTGCTGGCAATACAGCCTGACAGCAAAGACCTTCCCTATTCTAACAAAAATAAGTATTTCCTAGATCAGTAGGAAAGGATGAATTCCAAGTAAGTGTCTTTTTAGTACTGCAGCCAGTTTTAAGGCCAAAGACAATATAAGAGTTACTTAGCTCTCCAGCTCTGTGAAAATGAGAACTATCATTTGCTGCTGCTGCTGCTGCTGCTGCTATCATGTTTCTAGGAACAGAGCAAGAATTGCAGATAGAGCTGCTCAGAATTGCAGATAAGAGCTGCTCCCCTGTACTCAGCATTGGTGAGGCTGCACCTCGAGTGCTGTGTCCAGTTCTGGGCTCCTCACCACAAGAAGGACATGGAGGTCCTGGAGCGAGTCCAGAGAAGGGCAACCAGGCTGGGGAAGGGGCTGGAGGGCAAATCCTATGAGGAGCGGCTGAGGGAGCTGGGGCTGTTTACCTAGAGAAGAGGAGGCTGAGGGGAGACCTTATCACTGCCTACAACTACCTGAAGGGAGGTTGTATAGAGGTGGGTGATGGTCTCTTCAGCCAGGTGACAGGAGACAGGACAAGGGGGAATGGCACAAAGCTGTGCCAGGGCAGGGTCAGATTAGGTGTTAGGAAAAAACTTTTTACTGAAAGAATTGTTGGGGCCTGGAACAGGCTGCCCAAGGGAGGTGGTTGAGTCACCTTCCATGAATGTGTTCAAAAAAAGGGTAGATGAGGTACTTAGGGATATGGTTTAGCACAGGACAGGTACGTTTGGACTTGATGATCTTAAAGGTCTTTTCCAACCTTGTGATTCTTGTGAATGAGGGAAGCATTATGGAAGACTATCACAAAGGTTCAGTGCAAACTCTGGCTTATAACGATAAACAGCCTTGCAACACTGATTCTGCCAAGACACCCCTAGAACATTAGAAAAATTAAGAAAGCTTCTCTCAAACGTGCCAAACATGAAATAAAGTTCACAGGACTCAGTACAAAAAGCATGAACAGTAAGAGCTTGGGAACAAAACTAAAGAGGTAAATGAATTTGAAAGTATTTTTGTGCAAAATGGGAAAAAAAGATCAAGAATGAAGACTAATGGTATTAGATGAATTATTTTCCTGTCATAGGCATGGAGAATGAAACTCTGAAACTACATAAATTGTTTCTTTTTGTGACAAAGAGCATTGAGTGATTTTACTCAAGCAGACATGATCTTTTGCATCAAGAAACTGCTGAAGTGCATAAAACCATTTCAAGCGAGCATCATAAAAGAGTTTTTTCAACAGAAGATTTTCTTCCATTTAGAAGGAAATTTATCTACCATGTATGAGCAACATCATGCAAAACAGAAGGAAACAGAAGCTGAAATGGAAGAGTAACGTTTGCCCTATGCTACAGGAGGCCAAAGCTCTTGCGGGGTTTGCTAAGACTCCATACAATGAAACGTATCTTATAACCTGTAGCAGATGACATACACTCCAGAAGTTTTTGGACCAAGCTAAAACATGTTCTGGGCCACACCCTAACTACCTACTGGTTTTTTGCCCAGGTTCAAAAAGGTACTACTTGAACTAAGATGGACTTTACTGAAAAGACAGACCAGAATGGCAAACGAAATCCGAATGAACACAGCAGGAGTTGGAGCAAACACACATCGCATAACCAGTCAAAAAGCATCAGCAAACCAAGTGCAGCACCCATGCAGATCCTCACTACCATCACCACCAGCCTTCAATAAACTGTCAGAACTAACCAGACTTCTGTATTTGGGAATATTCTGCACCCTTGCTCCTTACATGGTATCTAACTTGAGCTCCGGCCAAGTTCCACTTCGTAACACTTTGGTTTCTCCACCTGACTTAACCGCACCCAGGTTTCTGTCGCCAGTAATAGGTTGTATTTTTTTTGGCTCTGTACAACTACCTCTTTGAAGGGAAGCCACACAGTGAACATTATTAGCACAGTATCATATGTGAAGGCATATCATTCCCAACAAAGAAACCCAAACATTCCTGTCAGAAATCCGAGCTATCCTCATATAAAACTCTTGGTATCACTTTAATGTTCTTTATCCAGCTTTTGGACTGAAGAAAAGCTGAGAAAACAGTGCTATAGATCTTAAAGCCTGGTCACTAATGAGTAAGCTCCCCTATCAAGCTGACCCATATCCCGTGAACTTCCTAAACATTCCAGAAAGGTCAGAAAATACCATGGCTTGTAATGAAGGACTTTATTCATAAAAAGTACAGCCTCCCACATCATTCTCTCTTTCTGAACTGATGTCAGGAACTACAGTTGTTACTGTACCCCCACTAAGAAAAACCCACTCTGAAACTGAACAGGAGCTCAGTGGTGAGAGTTTGCCTCAGCTCCCAGCAATTGTTCAGACAGAACAGCTGTACCTGTGAAAAACTACTCTTTTCCATCCTGGTGTACTGCAACACAGAGCCTCTCTCCCACTTTTTGATTATCACTTACTCATGTGTGCATGAAGCAGACTAGTATTTCCCAATCTTTCCTTCAGACTAAATCCAAATTACTGCCTTACTACATGGTCACAACCTTCTACAAACCATGTTAAATTCTTCTGTAAGGATGGCTAACAAGCATGAAACCAAACATGGAATAATGTAGCAAGCTTTACTTGTAATTATTTTTCAGGAGAATTCAAGTTCCACTGAAATATACAGACTGCTTTGTCCAAGGCAGGAACCAGTTCCAAGAGCTGTAGGCTCCCTACTGCACAATGGTCACTACGCTGAATCCATGAAGTACAGCTTCTGAAGTAAAATAATGACATAGTAATGGCATGTCACAAGTTCGTTGACACCAGACTTTTGTACTGACTGCAGTTCTATTAAAAGATCTGTAGTTAAGTTCGCTAGGTAAGAAAAGCAAACAAATTTTAAAAGCCTGCAAGTATCTGCTAAGATTTTAAGAAATGAGGAAGAAACCCAGAGACTAATGGAGATCTCTGAACCCCAAGACACTTCAAGAGAACAGACCATGCCAGTTTTCCCTCCAGACTGAAAAGTAACTGAGCATTTACATCAGAGGAATGGCCAATTTCTCCACTGTCATCATGAAAGCTACACATTAGTCTCCTGCTGTCTCTTTGCTAAGGGTGACCAAATTTCATAAAGTCAGGAAGTCTCAAAAGTACAACTGAGAACAAGAACTGACATATCACAGGAGGGGTCATAATTAAAACGGGAAACAGGCTTAGTTTCAAATAAACATATTACAAGAATTTCACAAAGGGCTAACCCAGAGGCACTTAAAAAATTCAGACTGGACAGATTTCTGTTATGGAGGATGGGGAGCAGCCAGGAAAAAGAAAGAAGAAACACAAAACGAATGATGCTTCTTTTTTACTTTTAAAGAACACAATGGCCATTAGTGACACAAGAATTTGCAGAGTAGAATTAAAATTAAGCCACCGTCAAAGAATGAGACCAAAGGTTTTGCTGAAAAACTAATTAGCAGAGACATTTCTGGCAGTGTAGGAGGAGTTAATTTACACATTCGAATGAATGCAAGACAGCTTCAGTGAGAAAGTGGCTGAAGTGCCTGGATCAACATCACGGTATCAGTCTGGCATCTGGCGGAAACAGATGTACTCCAGTGTGTAGATCAGATACATCAGAGTACAAGGAACTAGGAAGAGATACTTCGGGGGTCTTGTCCCATCCCATCATGGCACACAACCCCATTTCCTGCGGTACTATTCAAGCACCTTGATCGACAGAAGCCTGAAGCAAGCAAGTACTTGTGTTCAATTGGATGGGTGCATACCAAGCCACACCCTGCCCCACAAGCTGGGCCTCTCTCTATCCCAGAACACAGTGTTTCACACTTCTCTCCCTGCTCTGAATCAAGCCTCTACAAAATACATAACTGTTCAGTGGCAGCTGCAGAAGAACTTTTATTCAGAAATAAGTGGACACAACACACAAGCCAACTGTATGAAAAGAGACATGAAACAGAAGTTCAAATCAATGTAATAAGCAGCTGCACCCACTCATTATTTTCTTTGATTCAATAATGTCCTGTGTTTATAGCTGAATTTTATGTTTTTTATATATATATATATATATGCTGTGATGCAATCTATGTAACTATACTAATACCCAGCATTAAAAAAATTGTAAAAGTAAAACAAAACATGGCACCAAGAAGGCTTTTCCTCCATAAAAAGCTGTGGACATTTGTTTGTCACCATGATAAATAAATAATACACAATGAACCATACATAAATTGCATAATTATGCTTTTTAGTGAAAATCCAGCAGTTATTATGGATACTTTAAAAAGTACTATCCACATTAAAAAGTCAGTTACACAGCAAACCTTTTCACTCATATGAGGACATTGTGACCACCTGCTTCCCCCTCTTCAAGGGTCCATGAATACCATAGTTAGTGGAGCAACCATTTTTATGGCTGTAGGACATACAGTGCACAGAATATGCTTCAGCTAAAATGAGAAGGTAAATACCACAAAAAAAATCAAAATATTTTCACTAGGGTACAATTATTATTTTTTAATATTATTAAAAATTTACACAGGAATAGAGACCCAAATTCTCTCTCATCAATTAGGAAAACAATGCAACAACTTCATGAAATTTAGAGACTGCAACATAGCGTATTTCTCTGTAAATGCAATACACTAACAAGCCTGAAAGCACAGTTCAAATGAGGCAATTTTAATCAAAGTAGAAGTCTTACTTTTATCTGTACTGGACTACTGTCAATATTCTTTGGCTACCAACATAACCAAAGGAATAAAGAAGGTAGAAATACCGTAAACACTGATCTCAAAGATCACAGTAGTCCAAGCTACTTCATTTTGACAGCAGTACTTCAAAAATCACTCGCTTATCAAAACCACTTTTCTTGCAAAATTACACTACTGATCACTAGTGTTCGTCTAATAATGAAATTTTAACAGTAGTGTTAACCCTACATTCTATAAAAAACTAGGGGTGGTGCAATACTTGATGTGTACTTTAAGTATCCGGTATAAGCAGTACATTTGACTATCTGCAGTCACAAGGGACATTCTCTGTATCTTCACATACCTAGATTTTTGTATCATAACTGTATGAAGAAAAAACCTGGATTAGACGATCTAATCCCCATGAAAAAGGCCACAATCACCATCAGTACAGATCAGCACTTTAGTTCTAGTTAGTGCTTCATTCTGCATTTAGTAGAATTCTTGCCTTGGTCCTTACAGTCAATTGTAATTTCAGTTAATACATACAAATGGAGCCTCAAAACACATGGCTAAGATCCCTCTCCTTTTCTTCTAACTGAAGCTATAAAAATAAAGGAGTCAAAACTTTCAGGGCATTTATGTTACTCTCAGGGCAAAATGTTACAAAAGGTCAGGAAATCACCATAACCACTAGAGATATGGGGCCGTTTTCCAAACACAGATAACACAAAATTAATCAATCAGTGTCAGAAAGATATACATGGATTTGGCCCAATTTAACATACTGAGCCTGGAAACTAGATTCTGTGGAAAAAAAACCCTCACCCCAATCAGTCAATAGCTAGTCAATGCTCTCTCAGGTGACAGGGCCTGGTCCTTATCCTCAAAATGACTAAACATGGGTAGCTCCACCCAGCCTACACTATTTGCATCCCTGATTTTGCCACTGCCTGGATAGGATCTGATATTTAATTACCTACAGAGCCTGTGACTTGTCTCTCCTACTGAAACACAGAAGGAGTTCCAAGTTAGAAAGCTGAGAATTCCGACTACTTCCTGTTCACTAGAACTGCTATAAAACTACACTACTACTGCTGCAAATAGCTTTGCTCAAAGGCAGATACACTCCAAATTTACAGAAATACTCTGTCTGTGGCTTGCAAATACATTTACAAAACAAAACTCTAGTTCTGTGAGTTAAAGTTGCAGCCACTTCTCCAAGCTGTTACTTGCCTACTCATTTTTGAAGTCCTATGGATGTAACACATTCTCTTCTCTACATCAGTCTCTGAACTCACACATTGTTTACACAGTTCCACCACTTCTTTTTTGATTGGATACTTCGTAAAAATCACAAGATTACATACTAATTGATGATGATAATTTAGGTTTGCTCAATTCCACAGTAAATTTAAATCCAAGTTTATCTTATCTGAAAGTGAGTGCAAAATGGGAATTTGTAAATTTTAATACTGATTTAATGATCTTGACAATAACAGAGACAGCTGCATAAGTTACTTCAGTGTCATTATTCTATGAAGCAATCTCTTCATATAAAGCAGTTTGTTCATTACTGTTATCTTAAAAAGTACTATATTCCCTGAATACTCTACGATACCATTCAAAGAATTAAATGTTATGGTAGATTTATCAGGGCAGCATTACAAAAACAGTAAGATGGAAACCAAAGGGTAAAACAAGAAATTAACTACATGATTCTTATTTCACTTACAACTTAAAATTGTCATATAGCAGGTTAAAATACAGTAACTAGTTACCATTTAAGAAAATAAGGCTAGTTCTAATTAAAACAAATTGCTAAAGTATTTACATTATTATAAGCCATAGAGCTTATACTCAACATTTCTAGGTGAAAACTGCATCCATTTTGTCCATGCTGTAAGTTGCAAAAGTTTGTGAGATTTTCTGAATGTTTTTGCAGTACATAAACCTTCAAAGAAAAAAGTTAACAGGGCAAATACACAATACACTAACAAACAGTATTAAACTAACTGCGAAGAAAGAGTGTGGGGGATGCTATTTTGCAGATAATGTTGCTTTTGCATTGTTTTCTATACTTATTCACCAATGCAATGCAAGGTGTAAATTTGTTGTAAAACACAACTACAAGCTTTATAAAGTGTACGATTTGGGGTCATCTGACAGAAGTGTGATTAATATTTTAATATATCAGATATAAATGCAGCATTAACATAGTACACTGGTATCACTCAGGTAAAATAAATTTCATTACTAGACATGCAAAACATCTTGGGCTTCGTTACAGTTGAACATGTCTAGTTGTTTTTTAAGCGGGTGTCTCTGTTTTGACCTTTCTGACATTATTATCTGTGTTTACTGGTCTAAGTTAGTTAGCTAAACACACAACAATCAACAACAACAAAAAAAATACCTCACTTACTCTATTTGCGCACCATGAGCCACAAGGGCACTTATGGAATCCATACTACCAGACCGTGCTGCTTTATGAATAGGAGTTTCACCAACATAATCCTGTAAAGACAAACTACATTTTGTCAAGCATAATCTTTCTTAACATTAAAATCTTATTTTTACATTCATATATGTAAAAGCAGCATTCATTAGCTAGCAAATGCATCAGGTACTTTATTATTAAGTTCGCAGTAGCCTGTCATGTACATTAGATACTTAGCAAGAAATAATGGTAAGGGCACCTAACTCACAAGGTAAGCCTTACCCAAGAACTAGGCAATCAGCAGAGTCATATTCAGCACAACATGTTAACCCCCCCCCACAACACATACTACAGTAGCAAGTTGTTTTAACACCTTTACTTCCAACATGTGGAGCTGAGCAAGACATCTAGAATTCAGAAGCAGCCTGAATGAGTTTGTGGGGCTCTGGTGCTTTCAGATCTTGCTGACACATGCAGCACTGTATTGCACCCTAAATACTCACCAGGTGAAGAGGATGCGTGTGTAACTCTACTGTAAATTAAGTATGCCCAGAGTGCACTGGACAGACCAGGTCTATGTGCAAAGCATGCTAGGAGTAGCATAATGCTTTTCAGGCAACTCCCCTCTACAGGCTGTCCTCAGAGAACAGGGACAATCTACGCCAACTTTACAAACACAACTGACAAGCAGAAGGTGAACTCCATACACTGTGATCTACAGGCTGCAGATGGAATTCAGCACTTGCAATTAACCATCAGTATTAAGAACCACAGAGAAGAATCAGCAATGAAATATGGCCTCAAGTACTAAGTCAGTGCTTAATTACAGTTTTTGTTGTGTTATTATCACAGTCCTCAAAGCTTACAATGGAGAACAAGGGCTTTTTTCCCCCCTTTCCCATCATCCTCTTTCTCTATAAATTTTAGACAGACTTCACTTGTCTAATTAATATTAAAATACATTCTAACTGTATATGCCTCCTGCTTACTTACCCATGCCTTCTAATAAAATATCAATGCTACCTATTAAAAGTAACAAAGCACCTTTACTCATTCCCCAGTCTTCAAATACAACAGTGTGTTCTGACCTAACTCTACAGTGCCAGTTACACTCTAGCTGTTTCAAATAAGAATATATTCAAAATGTACCATCTGGATAGACAGTTAACAAGTTTTTTTAATTGCCTGCCAAGCTTCTGAGGAATTAAATCACATCTTTTAAACCACATAAATAAAATTTGACTATGAATTTTTGGTTATGCATTACAGACTCTCAGTTTCCTACTTCCCAATTTTATGCTACAAATATTTTTATAACCAATTACAAATTCACTGAGGGTAAGCCAGTTTACCAGTACTTAAGACATATATTCAGCCAAACATATAAGTACCTAGCATTCTCTGCAGGGAACAATAATAGTACAAAGTTTACGTTTTTATAAGCTACAGAAAATTGTTGAGGCTGACATAGTTTGGAGGCAAAAAAAAGCGCACAAAACTCTTTGGAGACTTTAGTGATTTTAGAAAAGAGCCATACAGCACTTCTTCCAAAATGGCTGGCTGTAGCTGATGAATAGAAGACTGCTTTCCAATGGAGTTTACATGATTTCTCCTATTTCTAACTTCTCTTGAAGGTACAGGAAGGCAGAAAGGACACAACTATCACACATGGAAATTCATTTGGCACAAATTTATCCAGGGAAGTTTTCTTCATAGTGAAATAAATTTCCTCATCATGGAAGCCATCTTCGATTCATCATTTTGTTACTGCTTCCTTTCCCCCTGCCCTTTTGTTAAGTAAGTAAAGGATGTGATTTGCCTTTTGTGTTCAGCATTGGTACTTACAATCCCAACCCTAACTTAAGAGATAATCATTCAATAGGAAGTTCAATTTAGGTAAAGTTAGCTCAACTAGCCATGCATGCAACAAAAAACAAATAAAATCTCTACCAGCCCCATAAGCCTAGTACATCACCCATAATAATAACTAGAGAACCAAACTGTGAAGGATTGCTGTGGGGAAACACCAGAAGGATGAGAAAGGACCTTTGCAAAAGGACTCCTCACCACTCTTACAAGCATAAGCTAAGGCAGCTATCAGAAAAAGGTTAGTACTGCAGAAGAGAATATATGTCTTGAGAAGGGCTTCTTTCAATCACTGGCCCAGAAAAGTGTGTCTCTTCCCCAAAGATAAGGAATTCAGAAAATACTTAAGAGAAAGTCAGAATACACTGATTTAGATTTTTTAATTTTAGATTTTAATTATAGCACCTAAAATTCAGTGATCACTGTTATCTTCTTTTAAAGTTCTCCTAAGGGACCAGATCAATTTGCACCAAAATAGTTTCTTAAGTCAAATCTCCCAGCTCTACAAAGAACTTCTCTGTGTTATGAGCTAGACTGACTAGAAAAAAAAAATTAAATATCTCCCACTGAAAAATGGCTTTAAAATTTACTTATTTTTCAACACATCCGGTATCACATGCACAGATGAAAATACTCTATGAGCCTCAGAACAGTTGTTTTCATTCAACAACTGGAACGGATGGCACCAAACAAAAAGCAGTGTAACAGAGGCTTTTCCAAGAGTTTCTGAGAGCAGTTCAAGGTCTGGTTTGCTAGCACATTTTCATGCTTAAGACGCGTCTCCCCTCTCTCTTTTTTGGCTGTGTGGAACAAACTAACTTATTTCATTTTGAGGGACTCTACAAGCTCCTATATCCTTGGTAATACCTCATCAGCCTTCTAATTGTCCCCACTGCTCACATGTGTTGCAGTTTGATATAATCCTTCTGTAATAACATTCCAGGAAGGGGAAAAAAAAATAAAAATCAGTAACTTGGACTAGCCTTTCATATCTAGAGCAGATCTTTTCAGGGTCCCATTTCCCCTTCTGACGTAACATTTAACCCACAGCCCAAACTTGTCTCTCAATCCAGGAATCACATTGTAAATGAATGAACAGAAAGATCAATTAAGCTTTATTAATTTAGCATTGTTTGCTTCTGTGAATACCAAGTATTTTGTGTACATTACTCTTTGTCATCTCTTCAGGAGCAATGAGGCATTATAGGTACATTTATTTTTTGCAACTCACTGCCACTGTCAAACATCTTCCTCCTTTCCCTTGAGGAGCACAACTATTCTTTTGCAAAGATGAGGGTAACTTGGGGTGATGACTAGGTTACCTTTGACTTCTATTTCATTTTACTGACAAAGTATCTAGCTTCCTTCCTTTTTCTCTATGCAGCTGAAATGCCTATTTTTTTTAACTTAAATTTTATCAGTGTATCTATCTCAGCTTGATTAAGCACTTTGCATTTCCTCACTATGCTGCTTAATCTCAAAAAACATTTCCTCTACTGACTAAACATTTTTCTCAAACTCTGCTTATTCCCAAGCCTCTTTTAGAAGTGGTTTTTTTTTTTTCCAGTTCAGTCTAAACTCATTATTATTTTATTTCCCCATATCCTGCCTTTTTGGCATTGAAATTTGTTTGTTTCAGGATCATTCAGTTGAACTTAGAACAAATTTTTTATTTTGTTCTTCAGGTTCCTGTACACAATTCTGTTAATTTCACCCATGGCACCTTTACACCCCTGTCATTTAAAAAAAAAGAAGTTACTTACCTGTAAGTATATCTTTTTAAAACAAAAAAAACCACCACCCATGCACATTTACAGAGAAAGCCTTTAATTAGGCATACTGGCTTTGTCTGGGGTAGTTAATTTTCTTCACAGTAGCTGACATGGTGCTGTTTTGGATTTGTGACTAAGGTGGTGTTGTTCATAATACACCAGTGTTTTAGCTAGGAGTAGCCTAGGGGTACTCAAGAGGCTGGCAGGTGACACAGCTGGGACCACTGACACAAACTGACCAGAGAAATATCATGCTTCCCAAGAAAAGCTGGAAGGGTGGGAGTCTGCCAAGGCTGTTGATGCCTGAGGCCTGGCAGGGCACCCATCATCCAGTGGTGAGCAATTCCAGAAGTTTTTGGTTGTGGCATGGGTTTTTCAAAACTTTATCATCATCACTTTATTTTCTTGCATTTTTCTTTCTCTTTTTACCTATTAAAATGTCTCAACCCAAACATTCTCACTTTTCCCTTCTGATTCTCTTTCAGCCCAGCAGGGGTGGGGAACAAGCAAGCAGCTGTGTGGTACTTAGGTGCCTACCAGGGTTAAACCACACCACTAAGCACTTACCAGATACTTCTAGCATAGACACCCGAAACACAGAGGAACTATTTTAGTTTGTATCTCTTGTCAAGTCAGTCCACCCCTTAACTGACTGAATTTCACACTTCCAAAGCTGTGCCTATTTCCCTGACCCCAGCACCCTACCTTTTCTGAAGCCAAGGAGTAAAAGCGAGAGAACACTGCGTATTTTTCCTCATTCTTTGCTTAAGCAGCTTTGAATTCGTTAAGATTTCTCCTTTTGTGTACTGATGGATTATTTTTATCTGGATTTAGTCCAAACTGTTGTTTAGAATACAGAATTGTAACATACCAAAGGTGTTTTCTTCCTCCCCACCAAGGATACCAGCGTGCTTACAGTTCTTGCTAGCATGGGTAGCCTAACTCTCCCTCCTAAATCTATCTGCTATCACTGCCATGTGAAGTAGCCGGCAGGAGAAGCAGCAAGTTGGTTGTCACCTCTAAGGATGTAGAGTTTGTGATTTCTTCTCTTTATGGCATTTTTGGCCAGTCAACACGTAACAGAATGTTTAATAGGCTGAGGCCAGAGGCAAAAATACATTTAAACAAAGTAACAAACTTTTTAATCAGAGTACTTTGCACTGTTATGGTCAACTAGGGCAGGCAGGTAGACAAGTGCAGGTCTTGAGTCACACTGTGAAGATCTACTAATAGGCACTGAGGAAAAACATAAAAAACAACAGGAATTTCCCTCGAGTCTACTGCTGGGTAGAAATATGCAGGTCATTGCTTGACACTCCAGCTTTCTCCTGTGTATTTTTATGGTGATCGTGGGTGGGAGAAGAACTGCCCACTGATCAGAGAGATGGTTCTAGCCAGCACATACAGTTGAGTTGTACAAGAGGGCTGGGCATCACAGAATATACTCACAGAACTTATTTGGGGAGCAAGGTACAGCTGGGACAAGCAGTTTTCAGCATTTGTCCTTCATTACTGCTGCCCAAGAAGCATCCTGGGCATCTGTCACCCACACTGAGAAAAGCATTTTCAAGTTCTCCTAAACTTCAGGGCAGGCAGCATGGGCTACAATACAATACCTCAGGGCAGACAGGAGAAAGCGTGCATGCAAATTCTACTGAATACCGGAGGTTTACGTTAAGACTGAGACCAGAGTGGATTCCTTTTCAGAAGCTATCCTTTTCTTTTTCCAGAGGTGATGGGTTAGTCTGTAGCCAATGACCAGGAGTCAGTTTGGAAGTAAAGTTTTACTAGTTTAAATATCAAGTATTCCCAGATCTTTCTCAGCATGTGTTTTGTATCCAGTGTCCATGTAACACTTGTCCTCACACAACCTTTAGCCAGTGACTATGTCTGTTTGAAGTACAGCATCAGTCAGCGAGCTGGAAGGAATAAACAAAATACACATCAGGAAATAGTGCTCCAAAAGCTGAAAAGTGTGGGTGGAAGCCCTAGATGATCACCTGAAAGTGCTTGGAAATTAAATAAGGAACCAAGATAATTTATCAAGCAGTTCAAATCAAACAATAGTAGAATTTGACTGCAATTCCATAAACAGCTGGAAGGAATTGGGGAGAGCAAAGCATGCACTATGCTTTACATAGCCATGTATGAAACACTCCAAATATCTGCAGGATGAGTTGCTGCTGTAGTATCACCAAGGTACGCTGTCTAGCTTTCAGTGCTCATCCACGTGAAACCACTATGACTGACCAGTTGCTTCTTAACAGAGAACTTAAGAGACTTCTTTTGTTCCTAATTTCATTTTAATTGACCAGAGCTGTCTTCCTATCATCGAACCAAACCTAAAATCTCTCATCTTGTATGTTCAGAAATATTTTGTGGGGGCAAGTTAGTTATTACATTCGAGGGTAAATTGAGCCTACCATTAACAACATAGGAGGCTTTCACCGTGTCAGCTCTCAGTAGTATCTGTGTTAGTGTCCTTTGCCTATCAATACCTGAATCTGCCCTTAGAAGCCTGCAGGAGACTATCACCACTACCTCATTTGAAACCTTGGTAACAGTGCTCTTCCTCCTGTGGATGACTGCAGATCTCTTGTTTGGATTTACTCTGGTGAGAGACCATCAATCTATAAGGACTCCTGAGTCACTGACTACTCCTGGTGACTTCTGGAAGTTGGGATGGGTTTCCTATCTGCTTTAACCTGCGTGTCATTACTGCCTTCGGCCTCCCTTCACAGTCATCTGCATGTTGCCCTCTGACCATAGAGATCTCTGCACTCTTTGCCTCTTCTTTTGGGGGCTAGCTACTACTTTCTTCTCTGCTATAATCTCACTCACTAGATGTGATTACTTCTTTCCCCACATCATGTTCCAGCAAGCTTGTTCTTCAACTCCATTTCAACCTCACTGGTCAGTTCTTCTCTTTATCCTCGTAATTGGAAACTTTCATTCTTCTCATTCATTCATTTTCATTCATTCTTCTCTTCTCATTTAGCAGATATTTGTATATCTTTATTCTGCGCATGCCATGTTTCCTCTCTAGTCACCATCTCTTTATATTCTTACCTGGTCTCCAGATGCATTTATAGTTCTTGTATTTTCTCTTCTGAAGATTCTACCACTAGGCAGCAATAACTTATTGCATAAGTTACTTTTGTCAGGTATCAAGGAGAAGATGCCATCTATAGCCTCTGCATCCCGTCACCTTCATTGTCTCTACACTTCTCCTGGTGTCTCACAGCTGTTCTCAATGCACCAGCCTTCTTTTCTGAAAACTCAACACAAACTTCCCCATTTCTTATTTTTGCATAGGTTTAAAAAAAAAAAAAAAAAGAAAAAAAAAAGAAAAAAAAAAGAACCAAACTCTAAAAATGCACATGTTCAAGTTCTTCAGCAGACTTAAGCTTTAACTCCATGGCACATCAAACAGAGTCTGGCCATTATATATTTATTTATAAGTATCATGTGCTTTTTAACAGACCAGACATTTTATAGATGCTGTGCTACACTACAGCTTTTAGTAAACGCATATGCTGTATGTAGCATTACTCTCATAGAATATTGTATAGTGTTGAGTACTGTTATAAAGGCACACATTATGTATGCCCAGCAAAGATCTATTCACTACTGTAAACATTTTCTCCAAATGCATGAGTGTTAAGCACTCGATTCTCTTACTGTACCAGGGTACAACAGCCCTTTACAGGAATTTTGCTATATTAATGCATCTCTGCTACCAAATAAATCATTACCATACAGTAAAAATAATTGAAAATTATTTTTAGAAGTCACCTATTCTTTCTTTGTACGCATGTCTAAGCTATTTCCACTAAGTTCCTAAAAAAGCTTTAGAAATAAGCTGAAAACAGCATGGTATCAGATACACCTTAAAATAAACCATGTTCGACCTTACTAGTTAGATGTATGACTAAATCAAGGTCTCATGGTTCTGTAGGTAACAGTGAATTTCTCAATTCTTAGCGTATTCAGTAAGATGTTCCTCACCAGTGTCGTATTTCCCTTAAAGAGGTATTAAAACATCGGAGTATTTGCTAACACTGCCGACACCAGAGCAGCATGCCATTCTGTTCAAGCAGCAGCAAGATGTTAAATCCTAGAACAATTGTTCTCCAAACCTTTAGAGGCTTAAAGGACATTTGTTAGTCCTATCTCTACTGTAATGAAAAAGGTCTACACCCCTGAGCTATGTCATTTGACCTCAGCTGATGTCAAAAATAACATGTCTGCATGTGAATGTAAGGATCATACATGTAGTAAAAAGGGACAAAGTCATTCCTTCCAAAACCATACGCAGATATGAAATATGCATGAATCCATACCTGTTTGTTTATGTTGGCCCCCACTTGAATCAACCAATTCAGGCACTGTGGATGTCCTCCAAAAGCAGCAATGTGGGCTGGTGTTTGAGCAAAACGTGTTGTACTGGCATTTACAGAAGCTCCCGCTCTTACTAACTGCATTAGGCACTCCAGCTTTAAAGACATGAGGGAATAAAACCAAAAACGTTACACAGATATTCTATGGTAGTTAGCACATGCTAAATAAATACATAAAACCTAGAAAAGGTAGCGAGGCTACATGGATACAGAATGAGAGAATGTGAACACTAGGATTTCCCTCCTCCTCCCCGTGTGTCTCCCCCTCCCTCTGGCCATAAGCCATACCGGAGAAGTACTTAATTTTCACCCCACTGAATTCCACCCCACTTCATTTCACTGAATTCCAATGTTTATTTCCAGGATGGGGGGGGTGGGGGGTTGGGGGTGGGGAAGAGGGCATAAACCCCTCAGACCTGACTGAAAGGGCTATTTCCTTCACTTCCGTTAGAGAGAAAAAGAAGAAGTTGCGATCCAGCCAAGCTGCAAACATGATATAAACCAGGCATTATTAGATAATGTTTGCCAAAACAAAAGCGTTGTTAGGAGAGTCACAGATCTCTCTCTTCTCTCAGGAGAGTTTAGAGGAAGGTAAAACAGAAAAGCCTAATAAAGATTTTAAATTTCTTTGATATTTCTTAGAGTGACAGAAGCATATTACTGACAAAAACTAACACCATTAATACTATGCCAAATCTATAAAAAGAACATATTATTTTCACTGTTTTCCTGTTATTACAGCTGAAGAGCTGTTAAAAGCAAAATAGCTTGCATGTTTGTGGCAACAGCATAAAAGAAAAGGTCCATTTTTAAAAAAAGTGCATATTGTATCAGACTATGTCCTGACTTTTATTTTCCCCCCATGATACTGACCAGAAGTGTCAGATATCCAGCTACTATTTTAAAGTGTTCATAACATCACATTTCTGGAAGCTAGGCAAACCACAGCCTCCATGACCTCAACTTTTAAAAATAGTAAAAACACACCAAAAAATGCTCCTTTCCTGTCACATAGTAAAACGGACTTTTTGTTGACAGGAAAAGGAACAGCTATGCTAAAATAAACAGTTTAGGCTAGGCTTCCATTTATTGTGGTTTGAAACAAACACCACTGCACACACATGTCACAGCAAAACAAAAAGCCACCACACCAAATCAGGGCATTGGTTCACCCAAAACAAAAATGTATGGGTCAGCCTCTTGGAGTTAAAGGAGATGTTTGTTAGCCAAGCCACAGCTATGGAAAGATCAGTTCATAAAGGAGCAATTAAAGAGCATCAGAAAGACAGCTGGCAGCTTGATTACAGATAGAAGGATAAACATCCAACGTCAACATTCTCTTCTGCTCTACATCAGTCATTTTTTAAAGAAAAAAACACTTAAAATTCCTTATCTTGATGAATCGCATACATGAGGTAAAAGTACTAACCACTGCAGTGAAAATTTTGTATTAGTTTTGCAAATGCATCATGAACTGCAATTCTTTCCTTACCTCATAGAATTGAAATAAATGCTTATGAACCCTATCCTATTCAAAAGTACTTTTTTGGACTGTAATACCTGACACTAGACACAGATATACCATGAAGCCACCAATTACATTAAGTAAATGTGGAAGGGTGAGGGTAACCTAAAATATCGCAGTATTAATGCGTCTAGAACCATAAACCTCAACGTTACCAAAGTACCTTTCCAAAAGCAAATAAGCACTTTTACTGAAAAAAACCCAAAACCCTGAAGTGTAAGAAAATGCTTAAGTCTAATGCTAGACTATTGAAATACATTTCCTATTTGCTGGTCTTAGACCTCCCTCAGTGTTCACATGCTAGCACACTTAATACTGCTGTTAAACCTTAATAATTGTAACACTGTAATTATGAATAGATGCCATGAAAAAACCTGCTACATCAAGAAGTTCCTCTACTGTAACTACAAACAGAAGTTGAGCTTTTTTTTTTTTTTAAAAACACAACAGACTTTTAATAGAATTAATTTGCCAACACTTTCAGGCAAGCGTTACTTCAGGAAAGAAAAATTACTTCCTGCACAGAAACCAGGCTTGGAGAATTTTCATATTTAGACAGGCCTTTGAAATTGAGAGGGGAAAAACATTACAGCTCGTTTGCTGGCAACATCTTGTACTGTTTAAATTCATTTTGTAAAATGGCTACACGTCATGATTATCTATACAGAACTTCAAGTTCAAGTGTTTATTTTGTTCTTCTTGTGTGCTTCCTTCTCTCCCCTCCCCCAGCCCCCCCATTGTCTCTTACAGGGTTTTAACAACAAAAGATAATGTTTCATCCCATTAAAAGCTGAAGTTATGCATCTTCTGCATCATGGCTGTCAGAAAAACCTGCTTCTTCCAGCATTACAGTAGGTAAATTACTTCCATGGATAGGAAAAGTCAACATAACATAAAAAGAAATGTTTCACTTGATTGTTTATGCTTGAGATCAGAACACGCAAGTCTGCTTCCATTAAATAACCTTTAAGAAGACATTTTCCACAGTACTGTTATATCTAAAGCATAGAGGTTAAACTGATTTAATGAAGAAAGGCAGGCCTCCACACAGGCTACAAGACTGGCAAAACACCAAGGAAGAGACAAGGCGTTTTTATCTGTGCTACTTTTGTTCCAAAAGAAACAGAATGTACTTACTACTATTTTGCTTCCTATAATGTAAACAGCAAAATGGCAACAATAAAACTAGGAGAAGAGGACAAGCAACTGGATGTGTCAGAGAAAATAAAAATACACGTGGAAGTGGTTATAAAGAAAAATTAAATCAAGGTTAGTAGCAGACGAAGCGAATTAACAGTGACTTCGGATTTTTATGCAAACCCTTAACTTTCTACCTCTCTGGCAGCTTTTTAGACTGTTAACAATTTTACATTCTGACCCACCTACTCAGAAATCTACAGAACGACAGTGTAATTTAGGGCACTATATAATTAACTCTAATTTGAATACAGCAACTCTAATGGGAATTAATTTCCATCTGAGGATTCGAGTGCTTCTCTGCCACTAGGGAACGTTCCGAAAAAGTAAACTCCACTACAGATACTTAACACTGCAAGTCAATTTGGATGACTTGTATCTCTACAAGAAGCCCATGTTGTCATTAAAGCTCCAGATACTACATCCAGAAACACCAGTTGTACATCTACCATTTTCAATTGACTCTGCCAGTGTTTTACTCATTACTTACAAACTGCACCAGCATGTTTCAGAGTAAGCTAATAAAATATACCATGGTTTCATTTTTAGCCTTAAGAGCCCCCATTTTTATTGGTACTAGTATTGGACAAATATTCCCCTAACTTATCTTTCAGTGTAATTTCTAACAGAACTTAACTGTTGATGCTACTTCCTTACTGCAGCACACCTACACGCAATAATACAGTGTCATGTAGCTTTATTCTAAATTGATATTGTACTGTCCCTTTTGATATAACAAGAGCTTTATTTTACGTTCAAGTTGTGCAGTAGGTAAATGGAAAGGAACATCTCTCCAAGTTCCCCAACCCTTGACTGATGCCAAGTGTCCACACATTGTAGGCAGTGAAATCTAAAACTGTTCATACAAGTTGTTCCACAAGGACTTCTGGAAAGGATCTGAACGGGTTCTGTCATTTCAGCCTCCTACAGAGCTGCAGTTAGGACCAATACATATCTGATGGCCCTGTATCAGAAGGGCAGCCATGAAGTTCTGTCACCATTTAATTTCAGAAGAAAACCAAACAAGTGGAAAACCCACAAAATCTAGAAAAACCCAAAGACATGAAAAGGAAGAGTGTTCTGTTCAGTAACTATTTATGAACGCTACAAAAATTAGCATTTTGAATCTCTGTGATACTTTGAGAAACAGAACAGCTCTCTATTTGAAGTTCTGATTAATCTGAACGTGGAAACCCCCATGAGTAACAACCTAAGACACGCATATGAATGTCTCCCAAGAGCAGCTACCATTTCCCTATCATTAACTGGTGAAAGGTGGAAGTATAACTATGCCTCACAAACACAACGTGAGTCAAGTTTGGGATCCAGTTACATTACTGTAACTTTTTCAAGCGTGTTGCATAGTTTCTGGCACCCAGGAAGCAACATCGCCTAACAAGACTGTGAAACATGCAGATAATGTCTGTATATTGAAACTGCTCAGACCTCAGCACAAGGCTTTTAGGAAAGCAGATATGCAAAGCTGTGTAAAACCCATTTATATCTTATGTCGTCTTTACAAGTCTCATTTCACTTGCCAGATTTTTCCCTGTTACGTGCAACAACAACAACAACACGTATCAAATTTTGCTGATACCAGAGAATGAACATGGCAAATATAAACACAGTATCTCGCAGGCTGACTTGGTCCCTTTGTTAGCTGTTGCTGCAGTAAGTCTCTTCAACAGAAGCCAGAAGGTACACAGAAACATAACCTATGATGGTTAGTAGAAAGTTGAAGATGCTTGAAGGAAAAAAAAAAGCAAACCCAAATAACAATACAAACCACCACACACTTTCAAGGCAAAAGCAAGACTGCCATGAGCATGCACTGAGGAAGAATTAGAAGAATTCTTACAAGATGGAAAAATGAAACAGAAGACTGCATAACACACCAAATTAGCATATTTCATGACAAAATTGAAGGCACTCCACATTTTTTTTTTTTAACGTAGATTAGCCTCTTTCTGAACAGATAAAAAGCTGCTTTAGCTTTTGGGGGTTTCTTGTCTGTTTGGGGCTGGTTTGTTTTTGTTGGGGTGGGGGTTTTTTTCCCATTTTATTAAGACTGAAGGACTACTTAGTTGTGTTTCCAAAATCTTCTTCAACCACTGCAGATAAGATCACTTACTGTATAGAAACTATCTCCTCTTTTATAAACCATGACAACTGCCTAACTACATTCATTTTTCCTCCTCTGGCACACAACCAATAAACAAAAGGAAACATATTTGAAATGGGAGGGAGAGCCAGAACAAATGTCCTTCAAAATCCAAACAGACAAATTAATGAGGGGAAAAAAAACCAAACGTACCAAACCCCAACCCTCTAGGCTGGAATTCTGCTTTAGGGTGGAACACTCACCCCATTAGAAACAGGAAAGACCAACATAAAACCAAGAAATTAACATGCCATTCATCTTACGACTTTAAGTTAGAGATAAATCAGAGACGAAAGGAGCTTTAGAAATTGCCTATTTCCTAACTAGCTGTTAATTCCCATTTTCACGTATCTCAATCCAACAAAAAAGATTACTGCCACGTTTATTTTACAAATGGTACTAGGATTCTCATACGGCAGGACTTCAAACAGTGCCCGTCAGCTTAAAAAGATCACTGGTTTTTTTATTACTTAAGGTTCAAAAGAAACCGAAGGCAAAGGTTTCAGGAAAAGAAACAGACGGATTCAGGCGGAAGGAGCCAGCAACCATCATCTAGTCGCGACTGCCTGACCCGAAGTTAAAGGGAACTGTCCAAACGGCTCTTAAACACAGGCCTGGGGCAACCCACCCCCACTCCCTGGGGGGGCCTGTTCCAGTGCTTGACCACCCTTCTCGGTAAAGAAATGCTCCGTAACTTCCAGTCTAACCCTGCCCTGACGCAAGCTTTTAATCACGGCGTAGCTACTTCTGTTTTGACCTTTCCTGCACTGCAACGACGCCAAGGCGGTTCATTCCGCGCTCGCATCCGCGCAAGTGTAAGCCACCGTTTATTTTTCATCCTGAGGGCCACGGCGGAGCGCTCTACCAGCGCAAGCATCTTCTTCCCCCAACTCCAAATGAGCCGGTAGCCATAACACAGACACAACAAAGCCGTCTCCAAGGCGTGGGGTCTGAGGCCGATAAGGACCGTGACTAGACTCTGCAAACAAAGGATGAGCGCGGCGAGAGGCTGCGTTAGTAAGGAAGCACGGGGAGGATCGCCGCCACGGCGGGCCCCTCTTCCTGCCCCGGCTGCCCGGCGCCCGCCTGGGAGGTCCGGAGGGGGTCTGCGTGGGAGGAGCCCCCTGCCCCTCCTCCTCCCTATTGGCTGTCGCCGCCCTGTGCCGGTGACCAGGGCGCCTTTTGAAAGGCCGGCTACGAGAGCCAGGGTCGCTTCTGTCAGCCAGCTTGCCGGGGTGGCAGCGGAACAGCGGGCCGCTCCCGCCGCTGGCGGGGAGGGGGGGCGAACGCTTTCGGGGCCGGCAGGTGCCGCCAGCCCTATGATATGCCTCACCCCCGCCTCGCCGTGACCGCGGGGACAGGAAAGAAGCTAAGCGCCGCGTCTCTCCCCTTCCGCCCGATCCCCCGAGGAGAAACGAGCGGCGGGAGGAGGGGGGGGGGGGGGGGAGGGCAGCGCGGCGGGCGCCTCCCGGCAGAGCGCGCGCAAGGGGCAAAGATGGCGCCGCGTTGCGCGCGAGGGGCATTCGCGCCCTCCTTCCCCTTCACACCATCATCATCCCCCCCCCCACCAGCCCCTTCTCCTCCGCCGCCGCCGCCCGTGCCCCGCCGGCCGATCCGTGCCCCACCTTGCCGAAGTGCGCGGCCCAGTGGATGGGCGTCCAGCCGTAGAAGGAGTCCTCGGCCGCCAAGTCGGAGCGGGGCGAGCTCTGGAGAAGCGCGCACAAGGCGGGCAGGTCCCCATCGCGGCAGGCGCGGTGCAGGGGGAAGCGCAGGGTCAGCAACTCCTCGCTGGAGAAACCCGCCTCAGGGCCGGCTCCCAGCGACATGGCGAGCGAGAGGGCGGGCAGGGCAAGGGGAAAGCGGCGAGAGAGGTGACGGCGGCAGGGGCGAGGGGAGGGGGGAGTAGGAAAGAGGGAGGGTGGGGGAGGGGGGGAAGAGAAGAAGCGGGCAGGCAGGGACGCGCTGTCCAGGCTGGAAGCGGCGGCGACTGCGGCTGCTGCTGGCTGCCTGAGCACAAAGGAAGCGGGGCGGAGCCGGGCTCGACGCTCCGCCCCTCACGGGCGGGGCCGGGTGCAGGGGCCGGGGCGGGAGAAGGGATGGATGGGCGGATGGGGATACAGGCAAAGCTGGCGCCAGGCAGGGCGCGACGGGAAGAGGGCTGCCGATCCTTCCCCGCTGCCCGGGGAAAGGAGGGCGAGGCAGGAAGAGGGCTACCGGGCAGGGCAGGGCGCGGGAGGCTGTGGCGCGCCCCGTCTGCGGATGGTCTGTCGGGTTTTTTTTCCTGTTGCCTGAGGAGGCTGGTTTGGCAGCAGCCTCCGGGGAGGGGCGGGAGCGGCCTCCTCGGTCCCGGCGCGCCGAGCGGGGAAGAGATGGCGCCTCTGGGCTCGCCAGAGCAAGGCACCCGGCGCGGCGGCGCGTTGGGTTTATCGCTTCCCTGCGCCGCGGGGCGAGAGGAGCGGTCCGTGCTCCCGCCTCTCCCCCCGCGCAGGTGAGCTCTGCTGGCGAGGGGGTTCTGCCGCGGGGCACGGAGCTTCGCCAGCGTTCCCGAGCCTTTGCTCAGGGTAGCGGGGTCGGCCTCCCCACACCCCGAGGATGCGCTGAGATTCTTCCCCCCACTCTCCCCATAGACGCAGCGTTCCAGCAAGGTAATTAACTCTCCAGGGTGCCTGTGCGGCTGACAGCTGCGGTTAAGGAGGCAGGATGTTTGTGTAAAAGCACAACACGAACGCAGATGTGATGGAAACAAACCGTACCTCGTCAAGGCTTCTTCCAGACGTCGAGTAACACTGTTCACCTGGGCAGACACCTCCCCCAACTCAACGGGACTGTTGATGTGTATGCCGTGTTCCCTCGCTTTCCGTCCGGACCTCGAATTTTAATGTTCTAGTGTGGTGTTTCCACCTAAGTTGGCTTTTAAGCCAGCTTCAGCACTCGGAGGTGACCATGGTTTTGCGATGCCTAGTGGATTGCAAACCAAAGGATATAGTCTTATTAATTCCTGACAAAAATGACAATGCCAAAGTTTTAATTGAAACTAGAAAACGGCCCTTTAGTAATACCTCCACAGAAACTTTAGGAAACACTTGTTGATTGCCCCTAATTGTTTCCTGTCCAAAGTATTTGTGACCTACTTTTCTGACTCATAAAATTAAATTGCTGCTTTTTTTTTTTTTTTAATCTAAGTACATCCGTGAAAATCAAGGGATATTTCTTTTTCAGTATACACTATTAAGTGATGCAAGCCAGGAGTTATGTTCTGGGGCAGAGAAGGTTCAAAGTAATTTCTGCTAAAAGTACCAAGAGACCTAGGCATTTTAAAAGCTTTTCTTTAACATCAGATTAAATTGATCATTAAGGTATTGTGAAATAGCTTTTCCTTAATATAGGAGTTCTGATTTCTCAGTATATATTTTTTTTCTCTTATGGAAGCAAAAAACCAGTAATTAGGAAAAATAAAACATTTCTAAGTGCTTTTGGAATAGGTTTTGTGCATGAGAAATGTATTTTGTGGGTGAGTAGAAACTACGGTGGTGGGTAGAACTACCGTCTTAAATGACTTGGTTTAAATTGATTTTTTAAAATTACTTTTCAGATTGAACTAGTAGTTAAATGTATAAAGATGGTAGAGTTTTTTTCTTTTGGGTTGTCAATGGTTTAATCCCCAGCCGGCAACTCAGCACCGCGCAGCCACTCACTCACTTATCCCCAGCAGGATGGGGGAGAGAATCAGGAGGGTAAAAGAGAGAAAACCCGTGGGTTGAGAGAAAGGCAGGTTAACAAAAGCTAAAGCACAAGCAAAGCAAGGCAAGAATTCATTCCTCACTTCCCATGGGCAGGCAGGAGTTCAGCCTTCCCCAGGACAGCAGGGCTCCATCATGCGTAACCATTACTTGGGCAGACAAATGCCATCACTCCGAATGTACCTCCCTTTCTTCTTCCCCCCAGCTTCATATGCTGATGTCATACGGTTTGGAATATCCCTTTGGTCAGTAGGGTCAGCTGTCCCAGCTGTGTCCCCTCTCAATTCCTTTTGCAACCCCAGCCTACTCACTGGCAGGGTGGGGTGAGAAGCAGGGGAGGCCTTGGCTCTATGCAAGCTCTGCTCAGTGATATCTGAAACATCTCTGTGTCATCGACACTGTTTTCCGCACAAATAGGAATCATGGCCTTGTACTAGCTACTGTGCAGAAAATTAACTCTATCCCTGCCAAAACCAGGGATTTTTTTTTTAAGTAGCTTTTTAAAATTCCATATACTCTTTGAGGGGGAACTCTGGGCTGTTGGGCTAACATGTCAGCGTTAATTTTCAGCTTTTGCTGAATCTGTCCTTGCTCATGGTTTTATATACTACTTCCAGTAATAATGTATTGCGGTTCTGTAGGCGTTCCTCACATTTATTTGGCTTCTTTGCATTTTTGGCATAGCTAGAACTCTATGTATGATATCCAATCCTCAGAGATAAGATTCCAACACAAAGAAAAACACCTACCTGCAAGCAGAAAGAACTGCAACCTGGAATACAGCCCATCATAAACACCCTCTTGACATATGCTTCCCATAGCAAATAGTCTTTTTATATGTATGTAAAATCTTAGCAAAGGAATTGGACATACAAGGTAATTGTTTAGCCTTCAAGGAAGCAATTAGGGAATTCATTCGCTGTGGAAAGGTGCTGATACTGAGTGGGTGCTCTCATGTAGAGAAAGGGCTTTCCAGAATGTTGTTGCCACAGCAAACGGGAGATTTGTCTTAAGATTTTTTTTTCCTTAAAATATCACAATGTTGGACTGAGCTAGAAACGGTGGATTTAGACTGCAAAAATTACAGCAAAATGAAACACATTTCTTGTGTTCTCAAAGTTTCGTTTTGATTGGACAGTCAAGTAAGTACATAGGTCTCTCTGTACTGACAAGCCACTCAAGTCTCGCATCAAGAACCCTCACATTTAAGTGTAAATTCATAAAAATGATTAAACTTGTATGTGATTATATATATCTCTATATATCAGTATTAAGACAGAATATGAAGATATAAAGCTTGTTTTCAGAAACTCATGCTTTGACCGTACTGGTCATACTCATTGTGGCCTTATTTAAACTGTAGAGGCTTATTTCATTAGGGTTTTTATCTGCAAAATGCGAATAATCAAATCATGTGGTGGTAAGAAGCTTAATTAATCCAAGTGCTTTGAGGTAAAAATGCAACACTATGGTATGAGGGATTTCAACACTAGGCATTAACTGCAGCTAATATTTATATCCTCTGTTATTTTACCTTCACCAACATAAAATGAGGTTTCTACAAGGCTGCCAAGTTATAGATCTCAGAATGAAGTCTAAAGGGGGATGAATTACAAATAAGCCCTTTTATAGATGGTGACCCTGAAGCACAGGAAAGCTAAATGCTTTGGCCAGGGGAGGGAGTACTTTCAGCTCCAGCTACTTTTAGTTCAGGACCTTATCCTTTGCTTTACATAAACGTTCATTTTATATTGGATCTGGCTTTTGTTTTCAGAAGCTTTGGGAGTTTATCCTATATGTTCTTCCGTTTCTCAGTTTTGTGGATGTTTTTCCCCATATATAGCTAGGCAGATGCTAACATTTTACATGAGTGTGCCTCCTTTTGGGATTAAATAATGCAGGCCCTATATGATAGTACAGTTGAAAGAAAAAAAACAAGAAAAAACCACAACGTAGATCAAACACTCTCTCCTTCCAAATCCCCAAACCTATAACTTCTGGTGTAAAAATTATCATTACCAGAACACCTGGTTTAAAGAATGCAGTTTCTGAGGTTGAAAACAGGTAAACTGTTTCTTTTTGTGTTGTGGGTGAGCACTGACAGAGTCACTCACATATTGTTTATAACTATCATTAAAAGCAATAAATATTAAAAACATGGGGGCTATAGTGAAGATGAACAAGAATTAAATATTGCTGGACTTGAGAGGATTCATAGTCAAGCTTTGCATGTGGTTTTTAGCTCTTACTGGGATATAGAAACCGCCATACCAAGTGAAGTCAGTGGCCTATCTTGTTTCCTTATAGACACCATCTTTCTTTACTTTTTAGCGCTCCCTGTAAGACAGACAAGTGCTGTGATTCCTTTTAGAAGGGGGAAGTGAAATACGGAAAAGGGAAGAGGCTTTGAAGAGGCTTTAACAGGGATTCTGCACATGGAACCAAACCCTAGTATCTTAAGTTTCGTGCCTGGATTCCTTGTTATGAGGTCAGCCTTTTTTATTTCCTTGCTGGTGATCCACACAAAAAGTTCCCAACAGAGAAGCACCATGCTCTCCGTGTGAGACTCACTCCTTCATCTGTCTGTAGTTGGCATGTGACTTTGGGAGTCGCAGCTGTCTCTCTCTCTATTTTTTAAATTATGACTCATTATCCAGATAAATATAAAAAGATGTAATTTTTAGTTCTCTGCTTTTCCGTTGGCTTCCTTAATATATTTTAGCACTGGGCCTTATAAGGTAATTTTAGTTGAAATTAAATTTTAATCAAAAATGTTTTCTTTATCTTCAGTCATATGTGAAACCAGGGACATGGGAATTCTGGTTTTGACTTTAACATTTAATTATAATTACAACATAACCCATTCTTTTGTACTCCTTTATCGTTACCATGGTTAGTTTCCATATGGAACAATAAAATATATTTATTTTCAACAGTCTTTCTGTCCAAAAGGTCAGGTACATATAATATAAATCTGTTACATGGTTCTAACCTTTTTCTAGATGATAGATTTTGTTTCCCTGACAAATATAGCTGCTGTTATGGTCTGTTTGCACTTAGTGTAATTCAGGAAATTTACAGTCATGGGTTAAATTGTAATTTACAACTTTTTATGAAAAAAGGGAAGCAGTAAGACATAACATCTCAGGTTATTTGCATTTTCTGTTTTGTGTGAACTCATTTTTTAGCATTTATTATCAAAAAACGGAAATTCTTTATTGGAATGCAAAAACTCAGTATGTGCACAGTATTGTTTACACAAAAACATATACCTGGTATATGATTCAGAAGAGTTCACCTGCTAAACTTAGTAGAGCACGTTTCTGTATATTTGGGAGGAAAAAAAAAGGAAGTTGTTTGTAGGCCTGTTTGCATGAATTTTGTCCGCAGTGCTATTCCTGGTCTTTTAAGGGAAGTGAGAGGCTTTTTGTTTCTGTTTCTTCCAGATGAAGGGTGTAGACTTCATGTTTTGTTGGTGCATTTAAGAGAAATAAATTTCCCTTAAGAATGAAACAGAAAAAGACAGAAGAGTTTATAGGCAAAGCAACTTGGAAGAAGAGGTTGGGTTTATTTTAGCTAAGTTTGCTTTTCTGTTCTCTTTTAGCTAAAGGCTGAGAAAGAAAATAGTCTGTAAATGAGGGGTTCTTGAATATTCAATAGAGTCTAACAAGTATAAATTTAGAAAGTATACACATTATTTTAAAACCGTGTTTTGTGGAAAATAATTTGCTGGCTTACGTAACTGTAATGCACTTAGCTTCTTTTCTGTGCAATTCTGAGACAAGTAAGTTATATTCACCCATTTTTCTTTTCAGACAAGCTGAATGTGGAGCATTTTATAACATGTACAGAATAAAGGGGGGAAGGGTTGGTAAAAAAACTACCGCAGAATTTAATTGAATATATAGTTCATTCAAATCCTTCCATTCTTGCTGTAGCAAGCTTGCACTGGTTAACACGTAGGGCTTTATTTAGTTGCCCATATGTATGCGTCTAGTGCCATTTGAGATGCCTAGGAGTATTCTTCCTCATGGTTGCCAGCTGCCACTGCAGGAAGGTTTCAGTTTACTCAGGTCCTGTGCCACGCCTGCACAGAGCTGACAGGGGTCTTGGGAGTCCAAAGGCTTCTCAGGCTGCATTGGGCATCTGTGTTCTGACACGAGTCCTCCGTAAAGGTCATTTGCACCCATGTACCCAGTCACATAAGGAGTTCCTCACGTTTTGTCTGGTCCTGAATCCCTTAGAACATCCAGAATTGCTGGCTGTCTCCCATATTATGTCTGAATCCAGTCCTGGGTCTGTGGGGCATTGTAGTAGCTGCTTTGTGTTTAATTTTGTTTTCCTATCTAGAACCTTAGAGGGGGGGTTTGCAAAAGGACAAACTTAGCCAAACGTTATTCATATTTTTTTATGCCCCCCCCCCCCCCCAAAACTCTCACTTGTCTTATGATGAAAATAGAGCATTTTTTTAGATGTCATGAATTTATTTGTGCGGTGGTGGGAACTTTCCATTATTTTCCTAGTGTAAATAGAGTCTGACTCATCACTTTCAAGGGCTAGATCAAATATTAGGTTTACTTCTTATTTTTAGTTAAATTAAACCCCAAGTGAGTGTCATGCCACATGAAGTATGTTGTTCTTACCTGGATTTTTTGCTATCTTCACCTTTCTTCAACAAAGACTGAATGTTCTGCTGCAAACAGTCCTTACACAGAATAGGAAATAAACATTATTCTTTCAGATGGAGGTTATTGGCAGAAACAGCTGAAGCATTTTGCAAAAAGTAATTTAATAAAGTTAAAAGCGTTAGCACTCAAGTGCTAAAACTAAGTTTGCATAGTATGTGAGGCCTCTGAAGGCACAAAGATCAGGACATTAATAGCAGCAGTAGCTGCTGACATGGAAAAAAAGCCATAAGTGGAAAAACAGTAAACTGAAAGTCCTTTATCCTCCTTTCCAGTCCTCAGTTCTCAAGAGTTTTGTCTGGCAAGGAGAGCTGGGAATCTGTCTGACTTTCAAATAATTACTGATGTATTACTCCATTGCAGGCTAGTAGCAAAGAGCAGCTGCGCACTGTAGCCAGAGCCAACTTCTCCCTTGCCCATCCCCCATTTCTGCCTGCCTTCCCCGGAGAAAGCTATCTCGCTATTAAATAAACTAAGGTTGGGTTGCAAGGCAAACCAAGATTTCATTAGAAAAATATTTACTCATGCATAAAGAAGCCTTTTTTAAAAACTTCACTGCTTAGGAATCGACACAAGTTTGTGGGTAATAAATAAAAACAGATTTGTTACACTACAGTTGTAAAGCTGCCATCTTTTATGAGCCTGGGAAGAGTGACCTTATTCATCATAAGGCTTTGTCAGTTCTGCCTCTGTGTGACTATTCTCTTCTTGATACGTGTGAGTCATCTGGGCCATGCTTAACCCAGAGGTCTAGTGCCTTAAAAGTAAGGGAATTAATTGAAGTTGTTGGCTTTTTGATAAACTGTCCTCCTTTTTCCCACATTCCTTACCAGTTTTAACTGAAAATTAACGTTTCTTGGGAGACAAAGTACCAGCATTGTGGTAAAAGAAACACAGCTCTGTAAGAAATCAATACCAAACCATTTCCATTTTCCTTTTTACTGAGCCCGAACCACAGCAATAAAAAGCTCCTTCAATGTCCTCGTCTCCCAAAGGAGGAGTTCTCTGCAGAACTGCAGGACTGCCAGTGTGTGATATCTCCAATTATCTTTACATTTAAGATGAATGTAAATCTGAATTCCTGACTACTTGTGTTCAGTAAATAACCTTCATCTGGAAAAGCTCATGAATGTGTGGAGGAGTCTTGCTGGAGTTCCTGTTTGAATAACTCACGCGGTGACTCCCTGAATCCCTCCTGACATTTCATTAGCGATGCTGCCTTCCTCCACTTCCAGATGCAGCGGTGAGCAGTTGCCATGATGTATCCCGCTGTTCAGCGACTGGGAAGCGACACATTTGTGTCATCTGCGTTGTGCTCTGAGGTATTTTGAGATATTAAGGAACAAAAAGGACACCATAAAAATCTCAGCGCGCTTGCAACTCGAGGAAGGCTACTGTGGGGTGCTGCACATGGCAACCCCGGGAATTCATGGCTGCTGGTATGGAATCTCTGCAAGTGAGCATAGCAGACCTTTCAGACCAAACCAGGCTTCTTTACATTAAAAAAACCCACAATGGCTCTGTGTACCATTTTGTTTTGCACTGGGATGGAAGTTTGAAATGGCACGTTTATGTAATATTTATTCAAATGGTAAATGAAATAACTACCAAATCCGTAGCTTGATTGCATCTATAGGGATGTGGAGTTCATGAATCATGTGATAATTCTATAGTTCAATTAATTACCTAGAAATCTTTCCATTGAAAATATTAAATAAAGGGGGAAATGCCTTACCCTCTTTCTAAGAGAACAAACAAAAATCTTGAGAAAGGTGAAGAGTGTGAAATGTCTGCGTCTGAGCCTGGCAAGTGTTCAGTGAGATTAGATGCTTGTATCTGAGAGGTTTTGTCCTTACTCATTTAAGAGCTAGCGCGCTCCTCCCCACACTGTGATTTAATAAAGCAATTGTAGCACCGTCCTTTTGTCAGAGAGGATGGTGCCTGGTGTTCCAGTTGTTGATGAAAGGGAGTGAAAAGACTAAGCAGCCTACATTATCGGAGTAGGTTTCTGTTCTAGCTAGCATCACATGAAAGGAGCCATCTTGTGGTTGTCTCCTTTGCAAATAGCATGTTGTAACGCTGCCTTGGAAAGCTGACGTTGAAGGTGCATCTATACTTCTGTGATAATCTTTATTCTGCTTGTTTCGAAATGGCACCTTTTGAGTAGAACTTAACCTTGCATGTTTTCACTCAGAGAGTTTTTTTCATCCTATCAGATTTCTGATTCTACCAAATCTTCAGAATTAAAATACCACATCTATCTTTTCATGCAGGATTAAATTTATGTTCAGTCTGTGTCTCCTACTAGACAATCCACCCCAATATTTGCTAGTCCTCTGAGCTCTCCTGCTCAGAGCTGTGAGCTGCACTCTAAATTCTGCTTTAAGCTGTAATCAACAGTGTATCCTCTGAAATGCGACTCGTGGTAGAACTGCTTTTTAAGTAAATACTAAGTGATTATTACTGGATTTTAATAATCTCTGTTAAATTGTGATCCTTGGGAACGCAGGCACAAAACTGAAGCATCCCCATTGTTTGCTCCTGGACTTCAAACTTGACTTGGAGAAACAACAATGATAAATCAATCTTATTTCTTCACCTGTTTGCTGATACACAATGACACTTATTTACCAGTTTGAGAGTTTGATTAATCCTCACAATCCTGAGCAGATGTCAACAGATTTATTTTATACAGATTAGCTCACAGATGATTGCATCAATTTAATTAAGTATATTTAAAAAAAGAACCCAACCAAACCTAGTTAACTCAAAAGTTATGTACAAACACAAGCTTCAGTCAAATTTTTTGAAGTTCTGCATCCTTGGTAATGCCAAATTACATTTTATACAGTTGAACTTGGATAGCCATCTGTCTAAGTTAACAGATAAATGTAACGTCAAGGCCAAGGATCACTTTTCACTTGTTGAAAGTATAGAAAAATGTTACAAATTTCATTTGATTGCTGTCTGCTGAAAATACTGATTGAAAGTAAAAATGTATGAAATCTATACTTTCTGGTTAATCTGTTCATGTATTACATTTAACAGAGAAGCAAAGTCTTACTTCAACACGTGCCACCTGAGGTTTATTCTGTTCCTTGGACTTGAATAAAAGACTGTTCTAGGAAAATGTAAATCTGAAATTGGGGGTTTGAGGTGAGACTGATACTTATTCTTGCTGGAATGGGAGGCAGAGTCTGAGAAAAGGAGAGACAGGATTATTAATAGGTTTTACTACAGCTGATTTAGGAAGACATTGTGAAAATTTTTTTGGGGAAAGTATTTGAGGCATTGACTGAAGTTAGACCTCACTGAATTTTCAATCAGAAAATACCAATGAACTGGGGGAAAAGCCAGCTTTTTGACTTAAAATGTGTTTGAACTTTTTTTTCCCCTCAGAATGTTTTCTTTGTTTCAAAGCTGAAGGTGTAACATTTTCGATTAAAATTATTTCCTTAAAATTATCTTTTATTTTAAAATCATTAAAATATTTTGAAACATTGAATTAAAACCTAAATGTTTTAAAATTATTAAACAAGATGCTTAATTTGATTTTAATTTTTAAGCTTTTTCAAAACGTTTCTTTCTCTTTATTGAGTTTTTTCCTTTTTCTCCCCAAGAGTTAAAAAAAGGTATTTTTTCTTGAAATGGAACAAATTCTTCCCAAGGTCACTCTAAATAAGATAAAAAAGTCAGATAGCACCTCACTTTTTGAGAAAACAGCTTCAATGAATGGAACAATACGCTTGTAGAGAACGTGAGTAGGGAAATCAGAGGTATCCTGTTCTGCACTGAGCTGGTGTGGCCTCACCTTGAGCACTGCGTGCAGTTTTGGGCGCCACAGTACAAGAGAGACACAAAACTATTGGAGAGTGTCCAGAGGAGGGCAACGAGGATGGTGAAGGGTCTGGAGGAGAAGTCTTATGAGGAGAGGCTGAAGTCCCTTGGCTTGTTCAGCCTGGAGAAAAGGAGGCTGAGGGGAGACCTCATCGTGGTCTATAGCTTCCTGATGAAGGGGAGTGAAGGGGCAGGCACTGATCTCTTCTCTTTGGTGACCAGTGATAGAACCCAAGGGAACAGCATGAAGCTGCGTCAGAGGTGGTTTAGGAAGAGGTTCTTCACTGAGAGGGTGGTCGGGCACTGGCACAGGCTCCACAGGGAAGTGGTCACAGCACTGAGCTTGGCTGAGCTCAAGAAGCATCTGGACGATGCGCTCAGTCCCATGCTCTGACTTGGCTGGGCCTGTGTGGAGCCAGGAGTTGGACTGGATGATCATTGTGGGTCCCTCCCAACTCAGGATATTCTGTCATTCTCTATTCTGTATCGTATTACATAATATTTTGATGTAATCTTTCTGTAAGTTTATATTTGAACTGATGTAAGCCACAATAATTGTTGCCTTTTGTTTCAGACATCATCTTAGAGCTTTACATTCCATTGCTGCTGTCTCGCACATACTAAAAGTAAGGCAATCTCTGTAATGAAACAGGAGAGGACTCTTGCTTATGAAATCAGTTAAAAGCAAGTGAGTGAAAGTATCTTCCCTCCAAAAGTGATGCTGGTGGGACAGTGATGATTGTTCTGAGCACTGGAGTAACAGAGACAAAATATATATGGGATTATTTCTGACACAATCTGCTGCTGTATAGTCTTTAAGTCTTTAAATCTGCAGGATTCTGAAAGGTAATGAATTAAATATAAGAATTAGAATAAGAAGTGGTTTTGTAGTTAACTTGCCTGGATTCCCTGTCTGTTAGGATGCAAAATGCTTGCTTTAAAAAAAGGAGTCTCTATGTATCTCTGAAGTGAACCATCCCAGTTGTCAAGAACCACAGCCTGACCTCTGGCTCTCCATGTTTGAGAGGAACTTGAAGCAAAAAGCTTATATGTGGTTCCACAAAAACAGGGATTTGCTTGGTTGAAATTGAAATCAGATGCAGGTCCCAGGCTGATGTAATTGTGCAATTTCTTTGATGTTAAGAAGCGTAAAAGTCAAGAACTTTGGCAATAGTAGTATATTCTGAGGCAGATAAATATGCATTGTAAGCAATGTGGCATGTAATGAAGTTAAAAGAGGATCATGTATGAGAATGTGTGGAAGGGAATATGTTTTTAATGTGCTGTGTTCCCTCTAATGTCTAAACTCTACAAAAACTGTTGAAAAGTATCAGTGTATCCTCACATAACAACAGAACTAAAGTGAGTTTATTAGGATTACCTAGATTCAACTTCCAGAAATGTCTTGTTGCTAGGTGAATTCGTAGTCATAGATACCTTTTTTCCCCTACCTAGCTCAGCACTTCCATATTAATAAACAAAAAGTAGGGTAAGATATTCCCTAGGTATAAATCACTGCTGTCCGCTGTTTATGTAAGCTTCTAGCAGACCAGCCTTAAAGGTACCTCTGCACTTTGCATAGAATTTTTTGTTCCTATTAACTAGGATTACACTGAATTTTCAATCAGAAATTGCTTTGTTTAAAACAGTAAGGAAAGCATTTTAAAACTGAATTGTGAAATAGTTAAATGGAGAATCTGGAAGAGACTGTTGGAATGCCATCATCTGGAAATGAATCCAAACAAGAAACCTTTTGTCTCCCTCCTTCTTTTTCCACTTTGGCATGTTGAATGAGTATCTAAGTTGCTTGACTGAAACCTTTTGCTTCAATAGTAAACTACTGGTTTGCTAAAAAGAAAATCCTTTTGGTGCAGAGAGACTTTTCATGCATATTTCACAGGAAGTTCCACACCAACATGCGGAAGAACTTTTACACAGTGAGGGTGACAGAGCACTGGGACAGGCTGCCCAGGGAGGTGGTGGAGTCTCCTTCTCTGGAGATATTCAAGACTCGTCTGGACGCCTATCTGTGCAATATGAGCTAGGGAGCTGCTTTGGCAGGGGGGTTGGACCCAATGATCTCTCGAGGTCCCTTCCAACCCCTACGATTCTGTGGTTCTGTGATATGCAGAATCATGAGCTCTGTTTGTACCCTGAAAAGCTTTCAGGTATCATATGCATGGTACTGAACATACAGTGTGAGAGTCTCATGGAAGTTAATCAGTGATACTTCCTGTGAATTTACCTCCAGTGTTGTCTCTTTTTGACTTTTACTTTGGTATTATAGAGTAATAAAGTGAATACTTAAATTCCCTTTTATTTTTATAAAACTGTAATCTTGAGAAACACAGCATACTCATGACCATGCCCAGTAGATGGTAGGTATCATTTAAAACAACTAAACACTGCTTGAAGTCTATTGAACACCCTTGGCTCTTGCAGGCTCTAGCTTGTCCTTCAATAGTGCCTTCTCTTCTGCAATATGTAAGTCCAGTTCTGATCTAATTGGAATGAGGTGAACTTTCACTGACATAAGCAAAATAAACAGAACAGCTTTAAACCAAAATACTTTGTTCATTAGATCAGTAAATTTACTAGATAAATCTTTGCCAGCAATAACTAGTTGGCTGGATTGAAGAAATGGTTCCAGCCCAAAATCAGCTATGCAGTCTGTTACTGTGAAGACTTTGCCTTATATGCAACTTGAGTACCTTTTCCTCTATCTGCTAGGCATACTAGAACACTCGCTGAAGTAACAGAATTCTGAGCAGAACATGCCAGGTGTAAACGGTGGCCTGGAAGCAAAAGCTTTAGGCAGTGCAAACCAGCATGTTAACCTGAAGCCTCTCTCCATGTAGTAGTATTTATTCTAGCAGATGCTCTCACTCCGGCTCTAGTAGTGATATTTGTGCATCAGAATCTACTATCCTAACATGCAGATATTCTTTTTCTCTGACAGACACAACATACATCTTAGGGAGAAAAGATGTGGTTTATTTAGTTTTGGTGCTGCCATTCTGAAGGAGTTTGTGAAATCAGACCCTAGCAAGCTTTATGGAGCATCTCATGAGGAGGCTTAAACCACAGCCGTGATTTGTATCAACATCAAGTAATGGCATAACACCAAAGGAATGGCAATGTGTTATTTTAAGCAATCAGACAGGACATGACAGACTGTCTGATATCATGTGTTGGCATGAAAGTTAATGCTGAAGTCTTTAGCCATGACAGGTTTTAAAATGACGGGTAGTACCATTCAGTGGCTAAAATGTGTTACCTTTTTTGAAACACTGTCGTGGTTTTGCCCCAGCCGGGGGCCGCACCCCACACAGTCGCTTGTACTTTTAAAAGGAAGGGGGAAGGGAAGTTGGGGGAAGGGGAAAAAGGGAAGGAAGAAAGGAGGAAAATAAACCACAACCTAGAAACCAGAACCACGCAGGTTGGGATAAGGATAGTTTACTAAACAATAACAGAAAACTAGATATAACAATAACATAAGTTTAAAGCACAAAATAGATGAAACTGGTGATACACAATGCAATTTCTCACCAAACCACACAACTCAGGCCGCACAGCTTAGAGCCCGTCCCGGACAACCCAACCGCCCCAGAAACTGCACGTCCTGGCGTTGTCTCCCCCTCTTCCCCCCAGTCTCCCCTTATACTGAACATGACGTAACTGGTATGGAATATCCTCTTTGGCCAATTCGGGTCACCTGTCCTGGCTGTGTCCCCTCCTTTCTCACTAGTAAGGAAGTATGCAGAGCTGAGAAAGGTGCTTGATTGCCCGGCAACAAATCGGAAACATCAGGGTGCTATCAGCACTATTCTCATGCTAACACCCAAACATGGCATTCCATTCACTGCTAAAAAAAAAGTTTAACTCCATCATAGCTGAAACCAGGACATTATCCACCCCTTATTCCATACCATTTACGTCATGACCAGATCCAACAATTTTCTTTGGGTACAACCAGTTTCGTGTTTCACACACCCATATATGTATGTACACATATATGCACACATACGTGCATACAGATCTTATTCTCTCAGTCTGTGAATCATCCCTCTGAAGTTGTTGAGTTCATTTAGTCCATGATTTTCAGGCTCCATTTGTCGTAACAGTTTCTCAGGATAACTGTATGTTCCATTGGCTCGTTGCATGCTGCATCTCAGGCTCTTGACTGGTACACCTGGCATGGTCCATGCTCATAGTCTGTGGGTCAGAGTTTATTTTCAAAGGGAGAAAAAAGTTCTTAAGAGGCCAGGCTTTAGTTCCATCATCATGGCACTCATTCTTCATTAACTTGTATGACTCCGGCTATAATGCTATGGTACAACATACAGCAATCATAACAATAATGAATATACAATAATGGGTTATTTGGCAATTATTATAATTTCTACTTTATTAATTATATTGGCTATTCTCACCCAAAATCAAATCCCCTTGAGGTACACATCGAACTTCTCCATCCCTCTGCATTACCCACCAAGTACAGCCAGGTCCTTGAGCAAAAACAATTCCAGACATGGGTTTACCTTTGCCTGAAGCAGGGATGACCCAAACTCTCTTTCCCAATACACTCTTCATATGCACTACTGGGACTCTGTCTCCATCTACAGTACGTGGAAATTTTGACTGGGCAGGGCCAGCCCGATTGGTAGATCCCCTAGAGTTAACTAACCATGTGGCTTTGGCCAAATGTGTATCCCAATGCTTGAATGTCCCACCACACATTGCTTTCAGTGTAGTTTTTAAAAGTCCATTATATCGTTCAATTTTCCCAGAGGCCGGTGCATGATAAGGAATGTGGTACACCCACTCAATGCCATGCTCTTTGGCCCAGGTGTCTATAAGAGTGTTTCGGAAATGAGTCCCATTGTCTGACTCGATTCTTTCTGGAGTACCATGTCGCCAGAGGACTTGCCTTTCAAGGCCCAGAATTGTATTTCGAGCAGTGGCATGGGGTACAGGGTATGTTTCTAGCCAGCTGGTAGTTGCCTCCACCATTGTAAGCACATAGCGTTTGCCATGGCGGGTTTGTGGGAGGGTGATGTAATCAATCTGCCAAGCCTCCCCATATTTATATTTCATCCACCGTCCTCCATACCAAAGGGGCTTTAACCGCTTAGCTTGCTTGATTGCAGCACATGTCTCACATTCGTGGACAACTTGTGCGATGGCGTCCATGGTCAAGTCCACCCCTTGATCCCGAGCCCATCTATATGTTGCATCTCTCCCTTGATGACCCGAGGTATCATGAGCCCATCGAGCTATGAATAATTCACCCTTACGTTGCCAGTCTAGATCTACCTGAGCCACTTTAATCCTAGCAGCCTTATCTACCTGATGGTTGTTTTCATGTTCCTCCATGGCCCGACTCTTAGGTACATGGGCGTCGACATGACGTACCTTTACAACAAGTTTCTCTAACCGAGCAGAGATATCTTGCCATAAGTCATCAGCCCATATAGGTTTGCCTCTACGCTGCCAGTTGTTCTTTTTCCACTGCTGCAACCACCCCCACAGGGCATTCGCCACCATCCATGAATCAGTATAAAGGTAGAGCCTTGGCCACTTTTCTCTCTCAGCAATGTCCAGGGCTAACTGGATGGCCTTCACCTCAGCGAACTGGCTTGATTCACCTTTTCCTTCAGTGGCTTCTGCTACTCTTCTTATAGGATTCCATACAGCGGCTTTCCATCTCCGATGCTTACCCACAATGCGACAAGACCCATCAGTGAACAGGGCATATCGCTTCTCATTCTCTGGCAGTTCGTTGTAGGGTGGGGCTTCTTCAGCGCGTGTTACCTCCTCATCCTCTGATGACATCCCAAAATCTTTGCCTTCTGGCCAGTCTGTGATCACCTCCACGATTCCTGGGCGATTGGGGTTTCCTATTCGAGCCCGCTGTGTAATTAGTGCAACCCACTTGCTCCACGTAGCATCAGTGGCATGGTGTGTAGAAGGAACCTTCCCTTTGAACATCCAGCCCAGCACCGGCAGTCGGGGTGCCAGGAGGAGCTGGGCTTCAGTTCCAATCACTTCTGAGGCGGCTCGAACCCCTTCATAGGCGGCCAGTATTTCCTTTTCTGTTGGAGTATAATTGGCCTCAGATCCTTTGTAGGCCCGACTCCAAAACCCCAGCGGTCGACCTCGAGTCTCCCCTTGTGCTTTCTGCCAGAGACTCCAGGTCGGGCCGTTCTCCCCAGCTGCAGTGTAGAGCACATTTTTAATATCTGTCCCTGTCCGGACAGGCCCAAGGGCCACTGCATGGACTATCTCGCGTTTGATCTGCTCAAAGGCTTGCTGTTGCTCAGGGCCCCATTGGAAATCATTCTTCTTTCGAGTTACATGGTAGAGTGGGCTCACAATGAGACTGTAGTTTGGGACGTGCATTCGCCAAAAACCTATAACACCTAAGAAAGCTTGTGTTTCCTTTTTGTTGCTTGGTGGAGACATAGCTGCTATTTTATGAATAATGTCCATTGGGATCTGACGACGCCCATCCTGCCATTTTATTCCTAAAAACTGGATTTCTCGCGTAGGCCCCTTGACTTTACTTCATTTTATAGCAAAACCGGCTTCTAAAAGGATTTTAATTACCCTGTTTCCTTTTTCAAAAACTTCCTCTGCTGTGTTGCCCCATACAATGATGTCATCAATATACTGCAGGTGCTCTGGTGCTTCACCCTTTTCCAGTGTATTCTGGATTAGTCCATGGCAGATGGTGGGGCTATGTTTCCACCCCTGGGGCAGACGATTCCACGTGTATTGGATGCCTCTCCAAGTGAAAGCAAACTGTGGCCTGCACTCTGGCGCCAGTGGGATCGAGAAGAAAGCATTCGCAATGTCGATTGTGGCGTACCACTTGGCTGCCTTCGATTCCAATTCATACTGGAGCTCTAACATGTCTGGCACAGCAGCACTCATACCTGGAGTGACTTCATTTAGGCCACGATAATCTACTGTCAGCCTCCACTCTCCATTGGACTTCCTCACTGGCCATATGGGACTATTAAAGGGTGAGTGGGTTCGGCTGATCACTCCCTGATCCTCCAGTTGACGAATCAGCTTATGGATGGGAATCAGGGAATCTCGGTTAGTACGGTATTGTCGTCTGTTCACCATCGTCGTAGCAACTGGCACTTGCTGTTCTTCACCCTTCAACAACCCCACAACAGCAGAATCCTCCAAGAGTCCAGGCAAGGCACACAATTGTTCAATTTCTTCTGTTTCCAAAGCAGCTATTCCAAAAGCCCATCGGTACCCTTTTGGGTCTTTAAAATACCCTCTACGTAGATAATCTATACCTAAAATGCACGGAGCTTCTGGACCAGTCACAATGGGGTGTTTTTCCCAGTCCTTCCCAGTTAAGCTCACCTCAGCCTCTAGCACAGTTAGTTGTTGGGATCCCCCTGTCACTCCAGAAATACAAATGGGTTCTACCCCTTCATGATTCGATGGCATTAGAGTACACTGGGCACCAGTATCCACCAGAGCTTCGTACTCTTGTGGGTCTGACGTGCCAGGCCATCGGATCCACACAGTCCAATATACCCGATTATCCCTCTCCTCCACCTGGCTGGAGGCAGGGCCCCTCTATTGCTGCTGATCATATTTGTTTTCCACTGGTTGCATAAAGGACTTAGAGGTCCCTTCAAAAGGATCAGGCACATCAGACATATAGGTAGGCCTTCCAGTTGGTCTAGGGAACTGCCCAGTAGAAACTGGTGCAGCCTTCTTCCTGGCAGAATCTCGTTGTGCGAAAGTTTTACCCCACAGCTCATTTACTCGTGCTCGAAGGGCTGAGGTGGGCTGCATATCCCATTCCCTCATGTCCTCTCCATGATCAAGCAGGTAAAACCACAATGTACGTCGTGGTGTGTATTCTCCCTCTTGGAACGATGGACGCTTTCTCCCAGTAGCTGCAACATTGCTCCATACGGGTTGGGAGTTGGACACATTGTTGTCAAGTCGTTGAACCAGTTTCTCTACTGCTGCAATGACGGAGAGGGAAACACTGTCTTGGTATTTCCGGAGTCGGCAGGCCACCTCATTTACGGTTGGCGGATCCATATCATTCCAGTCAATTGCTGCCAGTGAATTGGTATACCCTGCTGGTGCACTTCGTACAACCTTACGCCACATATCTGGAGTGCATAGGACTTCATCGGGATCAGCGGGAAGCCGTGAATTGTCCAGATCATAATAAATTATCTCCCGTACAGCTAATTCTCTCAGGTGCTGGATAGCTGTCTCTATGCTGTTACACTTGGGTGTCTGGCATGTAATATATTCCTTTATGGGATATCTTTCCTGCACACTTGACAGTAGTCGCCTCCAGAGGCTGAGGATTTCCGGCCTCCTCCCAATTGCTTTGTCAATTCCTCCTTCTCTAGCTAGGGATCCCAACTGCTTGGCCTCTCTGCCTTCTAATTCCAAACTACTGGCCCCGTGATCCCAACATCGGAGCAACCAAGTGATAATGTGCTCACTTGGGTGGCGAGTGAAATCTTTTCGAACCTCACGCAGCTCACTCAGAGTCAGGGATCGGGTAACAATCTCTGGTTCTGCCTCATCCTGATATCCTCGAGATGATCCCGGTTGATCATCATCCTTATCCGTCACTATGCGAACTGATTTCTTTGTGCCTTTCCTCTTTTGTACGGGAGCAACAGACACTGGTGTGGGTTGGTTTTTCAGATCATCTGCAGTGTCTGCTGTAGAGATTACAGTAGCTGCAGTGTCGGTCACAGGGGTTGCAGTAGCTGCAGTGTCAGCCTCAGTGGTTGCAGCAGCTATAGTATCTGCCAGTCTGTTTCCTTTCCCTTCTCCCTGACAGTGCTGACAGTGCTGACAGTGCTGCCTGCTATCAAGCAGTGTTTGATAAATAGTGGCCAGAGCCCAGCACAGTGCAGTAAGGTGTCCATCTCTGGGAAACCTACAGCAATTTTTCCTTAGGTATGCAGTCACTTGATCGGGGTCTTGTAACTGTTCAGGAGTGAAGTTCCAAACCATCGGGCGTGAGAAAGTACCTAGGTACTCGCCCATACTTTGCCACATGCCCTGCCACTCGTGATTATTCTGTCTCGGAGAAAGCTCTTCAGTGGTATTCATAAACCTATGCTTGATATATAACAAAACCTGAACCATCTGCCCCAAACCTACCAATAGCAAAATGCTAGTTTGAATATCCCAGAGATATTGAAGATTTTCAAAAACTGTCCTAAGAGCTGTTGTATTTAGCCCAAAGGAAAAGAAAGCAGTGCCCCCACCATACCGGCTGCTGTTATTAACCCCTCCCTGTCCAAAGAATGGACAGGACAGCAAAACCTCATACAAGTACCAGCTTAAACTCATGATCATCGATATTATTGTATCATAGACCGATATCATAAAATACACTATAATGAAGTATGGGAACAAATACAGGAGCCGCAGACCTGAGAGAGTAAAGAATCCTGCCAGGATTGTATACAGCATGTGGTGGTTTTGCTGCCACAGCAACAACAGTGCTTATCTTAATTGCGATAGTTAGGGTCAGATCTACCGTTATCCCAACCGTTCGTGCCCCACGTTGGGCGCCAAAATAACTGTCGTGGTTTTGCCCCAGCCGGGGGCCGCACCCCACACAGTCGCTTGTACTTTTAAAAGGAAGGGGGAAGGGAAGTTGGGGGAAGGGGAAAAGGGAAGGAAGAAAGGAGGAAAATAAACCACAACCTAGAAACCAGAACCACGCAGGTTGGGATAAGGATAGTTTACTAAACAATAACAGAAAACTAGATATAACAATAACATAAGTTTAAAGCACAAAATAGATGAAACTGGTGATACACAATGCAGTTTCTCACCAAACCACACAACTCAGGCCGCACAGCTTAGAGCCCGTCCCGGACAACCCGACCGCCCCAGAAACTGCACGTCCTGGCGTTGTCTCCCCCTCTTCCCCCCAGTCTCCCCTTATACTGAACATGACGTAACTGGTATGGAATATCCTCTTTGGCCAATTCGGGTCACCTGTCCTGGCTGTGTCCCCTCCTTTCTCACTAGTAAGGAAGTATGCAGAGCTGAGAAAGGTCCTTGATTGCCCGGCAACAAATCGGAAACATCAGGGTGCTATCAGCACTATTCTCATGCTAACACCCAAACATGGCATTCCATCCACTGCTAAAAAAAAGTTTAACTCCATCATAGCTGAAACCAGGACAAACACACATGAGTTTCTCCCTGGGTGGGGAAAAACTGCCCATCACAGTAATGAAATGGATCACCAAACTTGCAAAGCAGCCTTGACTTTCAGGCATTTGAGAAGCTGAGGAATATCCAAGTAGTTCAGATACCAGCCTGCATTGTGGTGGAACAGGTGTGGTTCATCTGCCCTTAGGGATTTCTTCTGGATAAGATATACTGGTCCAGATCCACAAAGGCTTCTCAATCCTATTGGTAGCAGCTGAAATACACTTCAAATAGCAGCTACTTCTGCATAGACAAAGGCAGAACAAAAGGGAATAGATTAAAGCTAAAGGAGGGAAGGTTTAGATTAGCTATTAGGGGGGAAGTTCTTTACAGAGAGAGTGGTGAGGTGCTGGAACAGGCTGCCCAGGGAGGTGGTGGATGCCCTGTCCCTGGAGGTGTTCAAGGCCAGGTTGGATGGGGCCCTGGGCAACCTTGTGTAGATCCAGGCCTGGAGGTTGGTGGCCCTGCCTGTACCAGGGTGTTGGAACTGTATGATCCTTGGTGTCCCTTCCAACCCCGACCATTCTATGATTCTATGATTCTATGACCACTGAAAAAAAAAAATGAACAGACAAACAGAAGTACAAGCTATAAGTCTGTTGTATGTTTGGAAAATGCTTTGTTTTCTCTCAATGAAAGGCTAGGAAAATAAAGCTTTGTATGTGGATAAGAGCTGTTTGGCTCAAATAACCCCCAAAGTTGGTGCTATAAGAAAACTGGTATTGAAAGAATTCCAGGCGGTTGTTATACAAAACAATTGGTCTTTGCTTTCCACCAATATAACATTATGTGAAATTTTGCTAATATGAGGAAACATTTATTAACCCATTTTCTTAACTTCATGCAATTTATGATTTGTATTCAAATTTTGTAAATCATAACCGAAACAATTACTCTTTCACCTGCATGTCAGAATCAAGCAGGAATATTTTTCACTTTTAAAAATAACTTTTCTGATTTTTTTTTTAAATACGTGACTCAAACTTGTGGATTTATGCTCTCTCACCAGGTGACAGCTGTTCTCCAAAGGAAAATCAGCACTGTCACGTTTTCTCCTCTTCTAAAAGTATTTCTGCTGCCTTTTAAAGGGAACAGTGTAGATGACTAATTACTAGTGCTATTAGCTCTTCACAGGAGCTCAGGTTAAGGCCCATCAATCTTGGAGGTACATGTGGTGTAAAATCTGAGTAATGGTTTTTCCCCACTGGCTAGTCCAGGCAGCCCCATTTCAGCATACTGTCTGTTTTGAATTACAATTGAAAGAAATTTACACCGTGGCACTCTTCTGGGCTACATCCAGTTTGCTCTTGACCAGCTGCCACTACCATGGGTCAAATGGATCCATATCCGCTCTTGGGGAATAGCAAGGACAAAACCTGCTATTTTAAACTTCTAACTCTGGCTTGGGTTTCCTCTCCAATCCAAGCTGCAATATATAGGAACTGAGGCATCAATCCAGGTTTAAACACATTCAAGGTTAGATGCTGTAGTGCTCCACCTAGATCAGTTTGTAGAACTAGCATGTAAGGTTTTTGATGGTTGACTGAGAAATCAGGTTTATCCCTTGTATAAGAACAGAAATGGCAAAGACAGCAGCAGGAATACAGTGTTGAGAATCACTGCCCTGCCAGTCTGTCTCAGCCTTGACCAAAGGCTAAAATTGTCATGGTTCACTGTCAACATCTGTTCAACCTGCAGTTTTCACTCCAAATGCTAGAAAAGAAAAAAGGATGTGTGCCACTGTTGATGTTTTTGAAGATGCTAGACTCACTGTGCTGCAGTGGGTGACCTCAGAAGTTAAAGTTCTGCATGTACCATGTGCATTTGGTACCCCATCTGGGAATGTGCACGCTTTCCAAAATGTATAGGGCTTGTGATGAGAAAAGAGCATAATTAAACTTTTCAGTTTGGGGGAAAAGCTTAACTAAAACAGGAATATGAATTCAGAAATTCACTGTGGTTGGGCCTAAAGGGAATTTAGGAGCAGAGCTTCTGAAGTGAGATGTAGCTAGCAGATAGTTTGGGAATGGGCACAGTGCTAGAGTCTCAAACTGATGGGATGTCTCCTGGAAATGAGAATAAGAAAGGCAAGCTAACGATTGTTTGAGCCTAACTTGGTGTTTCTCACCCCTAGCCACCCATTTGTACCGTTCTGACCAAAGGCCAGAGCTCTGCCAGGGCAGGCTTTGTGTAATAAGTTCCATTATTCAAGTTGAATTCAGCAGTCTAGATTTGGAACGTAAGTTGCTGTTTCCTAGAAGTGTTAGCTCAGTTTTATTCAGGATTTCCATGGTTTTACTGCCAGGCAGTTTAGCTGACAGTAACTCAGTTTTCCTCTGTGTCTTTTATTATGGAAAAGAACCTATAACTGTCAAGACTTTGTATGATACTTTATGATTATTTTCTTGCAGTGCTGATGTAATTCTTGCACAATGTATGTGTGTTATGTAGACTTTACAGTTACTATTATACATATGACATACTGCTGAAAACGTAAATAGGAAACCCTATTGCTCAGAACTCTGTCAAAGCAGTATGTCAAGAATAGGAGCAGTGAGGGTGCTGGCACACAGGAGGTGATGCTCACCTAGTCATGGCTGTGACACTTCATGCTCCCAACTGTCCTTTCCATCCCATGACATGCAGTTTTCCACCCTAGTGCAGAGATGGTTCATCTGCTCATGTCGCAGCTGCTGAATTTCTATAATTTGCAGCCAAGCATATTAAGGTAATGCCAAATCATTTTTTGCTTAGCTTAAAACATTGGTCCACCAGCTGTAGAACTTCAGCAGCTGTTCTGCAACTGAGATGTGATTGCAACCAAATCAAGAATCTCTGGGGAAAGGGAGATGGGACTTTTGTCAATGGCCCAAAAGAATCAAGGTGTTGAATGGGATAGAAGTTATGTTGTATTCTGTCCTGAGAAGCTCAGGAGCATCCCCAGGCTCTTTCATGACAGTACATGCCTTAGCCTTAACCTAGCTACAGGTGTGGATGAAACATGTCCAGGAAAAGTCACTTCTGATCATGAATCAGAACTCTTAGAATGGGCGTCAGCTCCAGGCTCAGAGCTGCATTTAGATGTCTGCAGTATGGATTACTACGTCTGAGGTACAACCTTAATGCTCAAAAGATGCAGTAAATACCATCAATGGTGCTTTGAGACCAATTTTGTATCTTGTTGGAGGATTAAATCTGCTCCTTTCATTGACCATTCCAGGAATAACAGTCAATGAATCATACTCATCTCTCTATTTCAGTAATGACTCCTCGATGTTCTCTGCCTCTTCCTTTGTCATTGTTTCTCTTTCCCACTTGTTGGTGATACTTAAGTCTGTTTGGGACGTACCTGTCAGAGCCTTCGTGTTCTTTTGCAGAAATCTGATGAATGTTAGTGGACTGAATAGTTTATGCTCTATGTTATGGATTCAACTCCTAGACGTGCTGGTAAGGCTATGAGCATGATGCAGGCAACCTGCATCATTTGGTGTCCCTTCTCCCACACGCAAACTGTCAAGTGTGTCACTGTGCCAATGTGGGTTTTTAGGGGTACGTAATGGCTCGCTCTTTTTTCTATCTTTCAGCCATGTGAAAAGTCATTCTCCTACGAATCATCCAGTCGTGCCTTTTCCTTCAGTGTTCTCTCTAAGAGCCCAGCTGTTGTCTTTGGCTAGGTTATAGTGATTCCTTTGTGGTTCACTTTATCCCTTGGTGACTTCATCTGCCATGAGATTGCCTGTATAGCCAGCACACCTAACATTTTCTTCCAATAGTCCTGTCATTTTAATACTGAAAGAATTCTCCATAGGTCTGTGAAATGTATCCTTACGCTCACCATCATTGTGTTGCCCTTCCTTCCCAATACTTTCCAGGGTTTTTCATTAGTTTGTCTTTTAAATGCTATTCTTAACAAGTGTGGCTGAGATTAAACAGAAACATTGTTCAGAGAGAAAGGGGCTTGTGGTGAAACAGATGTCACTTGCAGGACTATATATCCCCTTCCTTTGGCAACTGACACAGATTCTGGCTAACATATCAGTGGGCATCCTGCCCTCCCAACAGATGGTCAGAAGTACAGAGAGCCAAAAGCCCATCTATGGATGTGGAATATGTTGAAAAGTGTATGTCTAGACACAAACGTTGAACGAGCTTTTTAGGCTGAACTTCTGTGCCTGCAGTCAATCTAGAGGAAAGGACAGCTTTTTAATAAAGGCACATTCTGCATCAGCATATGGCTGCTTTGGTGTTTAGAGCAGGAGGGTTGGGGAGAGGGAGATCATGAAGTAATCGGCATATTAGAGGAGTCACTCCATTTTTTGTTGCTATTGGGAGTATCTACTGGGAGACCAAGGCGTAGTTATTCTGGTTCAGCTGGGTTTCACAAAAAATTAGTTCAGAAAATTGGAGAAATCTGTGGTACAGTTCCTCAGGTAAACATACGTAGCCCTAGAAAAGAATTTTGCATGTCTTTTAGTAGAAAACTGAACTTGTTTTCTCGTGGCTTTGTCATATCTGGCAAGAATCAGAGACATTTTTATTGTGTCAGAATCTCACAGAATACAGCAGTTATCGCACGGGTGAGTGGGAACAATTTGTGTGGCTTCTTACAGTGACGCTTAGAAACGTGACTCGTTCTTACTAGGTTTTTAGGGGAAAGGCAGTGACCTATGCTACTATAGCTGGCCAGTGAAATATGTATTGCAACAAGGATATATATATATATATAATTAGGCCAAGACTTTTGCCCTACATTTTCCTACAGCTAGAAATGCTTGCTAATATACGGTCTGTACTTTACACATGATCTGCCTTTGCTCATAGCTGTTGAACTCTTACCTATCTGAACCTAATAATCAAGCAGATTTAAATCAGTTGCCTGGTGTGTTAGATAAAGGCATAGCAAACTGCGATAAGCACTTACATGACCTTTACTGGATAATATTCAGAAATTGGTGGAGATTTATTTGTACTAGTCAAGGTAACTCAGCTGCAGAATTTGTATGGGGGCTTATTTTACATAAGGAAGGAGCTGACTTGAGCTTTGAAGGAAAACAGAGGCAGGAAGTAATGAACTGAGAGAGGGACGGAATAATTTCCTCTGAGATGAGAAACTGAAGGAGCTGGCTGGGTGTTTGCTATGCCTGGAGAAGAATGTTGCAGGTGCTTGCATGCCCTGGAGCACGAGCCAGTACAAAACAGAGGCAAGAGGCACTCTTCACTCTGCTTGGCGGTTGGTGCACTCAGACAGCTTCTGAAGCTCAACATTTTTGGTGGTAAAAAGGGAAAGTTCATCTTTACGTAGTTCATGCTCTGTCAGAAATGCTACCAAATGCAACAAGAATTTAGTAGTTTATGCACCTTCCCATGGAGGCTTGGCTAGAGGCTGTTGGGACGGTTCAGCTGTCACTTGTAATAAACAGCTAGCAGGCAATAATTATTTTCACACACTACCAAGATTGTTTTGGTGGCCAAGAGGTGAAAAGTCATATATATTGCACTGTCATTCACCTGTACTTTTTTGATCCAATTCCATCCTGCTTTTCTATTGATTCTCCCTTTTCACTATAATTCCCAAGTATTTTAAATTCTGTTGTTTTTTAGAGTGGCCAAAATCATATCCCCTGGTTTTGGTTTTTTTTTTGTAACTTGATTGTCTATGGATGTGTTATTTGACTGCATGCACGTGTTTCTGTAGTTGGGGATTATAAGGTCAATCACCAACTGAGCTCACTAGCAGTGTGCATTCAGTAACGCTCCTCATTAGCCGGTTCATAAAAGCTTTTTTTTCCCTTTTTTATTTGGTTCTTTGTACATTGTACCAGTGTGAAGTGCCACGTGAACTCAATTCCAGCTTTCTGCTATTTACCAGCCTGTTTTCTATTCTCTTTTAGCCCAGCTAAAAATTACTTTGACTAACCACAAGCTGATGCACCGTCTCACGAGCAACGTGAGATTTGCTTATTAATGGTGTTTTATTTAAATAATGGAATTCACCACGGTGTTGAATTATGGTTCTTGCTTCAGAAGTGTTTTCAAGCTCCTTGTCTTTCTAACATTTGCAGCACATGCTGCGGGTGGAGGGAAGGGGAGGGCACAGCCGAACTCACTGGGTAAAAAAAGTGCGTCTTTGTGTTAGCGCAATGGAAAAAGCCTGATCGGGGACCTAATCAAGAGGCTGCAGAAGCTAAAGGCTCTCCAAGATCGACAGGCCTGGCATGGGGCTATTGTGTACTCTTTTCGGAGCTGAGGGCATTGTGTTTGCTGTTCTGACGGAGCCCTGCACGGGGTATGAATGGGAAAATGGAAGCCAATGCCAGTTCCTGTCACTTTTTTTCTGTACGAGAGTCTGTTAGCGATTTGCCACGCACCCTGAAGTCCTGCCGTCACCTGGGCTTGTTTCCTGACCCTGCCTCTGCCACGGTATTTTTGCCATCCCTTGTTCATCATCCTCCACCACACCTGTGTGCCTTTGAAGTGCTGTATGCACCTGGAACTGGCTGTCAGAGTCCGGGCAGGAGCGCTGTGGGGTTTTTTCCCTTGGGAAATCTGTGTTGCCATACCACAGGAAGAAATCAGGCTGCGTGCCAGCCTGCTGTGGCTTTGCACAGCAACGTGTGTACACACCAACAGCAGAGCGAGCGCTTGAGTAAATCTCCGGAACACATCAATGGGAGTGTCACCTGGGTGAGGGCTAGGTGACTTACATCTTATGACTGGGGAGTCATATTTTACAGTTCAACGGTTTACTTGCTGCCACATCTGAATCTATCTAGTTTTTAAGGGGTGCTTGAATTTTTATTCTTTCATATTATGCTAGGAACAAAGAGTTTTCATCCTCATTTGCTGGCCTAAGTTAAATACCACCCTGATTAATAGGTAAATCCATAGGTTGAAGTTACGGGTAAAATTAATCTGACAGCGATTTGTACTATTTCCAGGTCACTAAAGGGCATTTGATTATATTGATTCTTGGTAGTTACTTCTTGTTGAAGTTTATCAACTGTGGAACATGGAAAGCTTGAGGGGAAGCTGACGTCCTATACCTTCAGCCTGGGGAACAGTAGGAAAACTAACCATTTTAAAAATGCATGGGTTCAGATTTACATGAGCTCTGCAGAGAAAATAAACTGGGCATCTTTGAGTCTGAGCAGCGTGCACAGGACCTTGCCTGTTTCCCCTTCTTAGAAGCTTCTAGTTTATCAAATGATCATATAGTCATTCAGTTAGCAAATGTGTTGTGTTAATGAACCAATATTAATTGAACATACGCATGTTACCATGGTTAATTCTACATACTTATTGCAGAACCGCTGGGTAAATTAGGAGATTATTGGCATGATTAACTTGCATTCCACATCTAATGCATATTACAGAATTTTCCTTTCTTATTTATAAACAGAACAGCTGGGAGTCGTGGTGGACTTGAGAGCCAGCAGGCATTGCCATCTCACATCAGTGTGGTCTCCAGGTAGTGCTCAGGTTAGAAGATGCAGGGTTGCTGACCTTCATGACTCTGTTGCAACATTTGGCATGTTCCTTAAATCTTCAACCTCTTGTTGGTCTTCAGCAGAGCATTCAATGCTGTTTCACATGGCCTTCTCCTGCACAAACTGGCAAGATGGATGGGTGGTCTGTGAGCAGGGTAGGAAATTGGCTAATAGGTTGCACTCAGAGGGTGGTGACCAATATTTTTCACTCAGGCTGGAAGACTGTCACAGGTGGGGTCCCCCAGGGAGCAATACTGGGCCCCGCACTTTTCAACAACTGTATAAGTTATCTGGATGACTATATGGGGTTTGCATGACAAGGTTGTGGTAGTAAGGGGGCTTCAGGGGTGGCTTCTGTGAGAAGCTGTGGGAAGCTTCCCCCATGTCTGACAGCCAATGCCAGGTGGCACCAACATGGACCCACTACTGGTCAAAGCTGAGCCCATCAGCCATGATGGTAGCACCTTTGGGATAACATGTTTCAGAAATAAAAAAGAAAAGAAAAAAAGGAGCAGCAGTTTTTTGCAGCCAGGGAGAGGAGCGAGAAGATGTGAGACGAGCAACTTTGCAGACACTCAGGTCAGGAAGAAAGAGGTGGAGGAGGTGCTCCAGACACTGGAGCAGAGATTCCCTTGTAGCTCATGGAAGACCCTGTGCTGGAGCAGGTGGAGGCACCTGAAGGACACTGTGTCCCTGTGGGAAGCCCACACTGGAGCAAGCTCCTGGCAGGACTTGTGACCCCATGGGGAACCCATACTGAAGCAGCGTGTTCTTGAGGGTCTTGCACCCCATGGAAAGGAGCCATGCTGGGGCAGTTGGTGAAGAAGTACAGCCTGTGGAAAGAACTCGCATTGGAGAAGTTGGTGGAGGACTGTCTGCCATGGGAGGGACCTCGCACTGGAGCAGGGGAAGAGTGAGAGGAGTCGTCCCCCTGAGGAGGAGGGAGTGGTAGAGACAATGTGAGATGAACTGACCACAATCCCCATTCCCTGTCCCAGTCTGACACTGGGAGAGGAAAAGGGAACAAAATCAGGAGTGAAGTTGAGCTTGGGAAGAAGGAAGGGATGGGGGGAGGTGTTTTAGGATTTGGTTTAATTTCTCATTACTCTGTTTTGATTGGTAATAAATTAGGTTTCTTCTAGGTTGAGCCTGTTTTGCCTATGACAGTAACTGTTGAATGCTCTCTCCCTGTCCTTATCTGGACCTACAAGCCTTTTGTTGTATTTTCTCTCCCCTGTCCAGTTGAGGAGGGGAGTGATAAAGCAGCTTTGGGGGGAACCTGGACTCCAGCCAGGTTCAACCCCCCACAATGACAGGACTGAAAGCACCCTCACCAAATTCGCTGATGACCCAAACTGTGTGGTGAGATAGACTTCTCAGAAGGGAGAGAAGTCTTACAGAGAGAGCTGGACAGGCTGGAAGAGCCCGTTGGCAAGAGCAGTATGAAGTTTAACAAAGACAAGTGCAAAGTCCTGCATCTGGACAGAGTAACCACAGAGCCCAGTACAAGCTAAGACTGTAGCTTGTGAAGCAGCCTTGCTGAGAAGGACCTGGGATCCTGGTGGACAACAAACTAAACATCAGCAGTGTGCTGCTGCAGCAGCTCAGGCAACCAGGATCCTGGATTGCATCTGCAGAGGCATTAAAAGCTGAGATACAGGCATGATCATCCCAGTCTACTCAGCACCTGTCTGGCAGCACCTGGACTACTGTTCTGGCCCCAGCAATTCAAGAAAGATGCAGAGTGGATAGGGCCACGAAGATGATTGAAGGGCTCGAGAACCTGCCCTATTAGGGAAGGCAGAAGGAGTTAGGAGAAGGCTCAAGGGGGGTCTCATCACAGTAATGCAGCTGCCACTTAAAGGCTGGCTAGAAAGAGGACAGAGGCTCTCTCTTCACAAGCTGTCATGTGGAGAAGACAAGAGGTGATGGGTGTAAGTTGCACTGGGAGGGGTTTCATCTTGGTATAAGAAAGAAATTATATTCCAGCGAGAACAGTCATTCACTGGAACACCTCTCCAGGGTCAAGGTAAACTCCTCATTGCTGGAGGCTTTCAGGATGCCATTGGACAGGGTGCTAGCTGATCTCATCGTGGCTCCCTTTCCCCATGAAAAGTTGGGCCAGGTGATCTTTCAAGGTCTTTTCCAACCCGAGCAGTTCTGTGATTCTATGATTGTTCAAAAGCCTGTTTTCTTTCAAGTGAGAGTAAAGTCTTTGGCCATAGAATTTGGATGGAAGTGCCTGAAAATGTTAAAAATAGCGTAGTAAGATCCTTGGAGGGCAAATAAAAGGACATGAGAATGAATTACTGGCAAGCAAATCTCAGACTTTTTGCAAGCCCGTCTTTGAGGAATCAGTTCAGAATTTGTAATGGTGTAAAGCGTTACAAATACTCCTCTTGCTGCAGCTGGTGGTTATTAATGCTTATTGAGAGGATAACTGAATGGGTACACCGAATGGCCTGCTACGTTACCCCCTAAATTTCAGAGTTTATGTTCCTTGGCCCCACAAGAAATTCTTCTTAATCTTTCCAGAAATGCTTATGTGTTTCCAGGCCTTCTGCTGTCAGTTTGTGGGGTTTTTCTCCTCTATTACATTTCTAACATTCTATTGTATTGCTAATAAAGTAATTTTAGGGTTTTAAAAAAACCTTTACATTTCTTTGACAGCCTCAACTTCTGAATTATTACCTTTATGAATGTATCCCAGCCTTCAATGGAAATGAAGTATCCACACGTTCCAGTTCCTAAGGAAATACTTGAAAATATGACTGGAGCACACTCTAGAGGCTCAAAATCTCAACGGCAGATAAATAACTCCAAATTTATTCATATTTGAAATCTCATGATTTTAAAGCCAATCTCTTGATTTTTTTTTAAAGCATGTTTCATTTCTGATGAAGATCTGAAGCCAGATTTGGAAATTCTATGGATGTCCTTATCTGCCATTCCTCCAGAGAATCCTCTGTTATTACCCTTAATCTGGTGACAGGGAGCTGGGTTTTGTACGTTACACTGAGTCATGTCTAGGTCAAAGATGGATGAAACTCTGCCATCAGTTCATAGAGAGGCTGATATTGTCTCTGGAGTTTTTCACAAGGTAGCAAAATTTCTCTTGGTAGGTTTTCTGGAAGGATTGTGTCCTGAAAAGCACAAATCCCACCTTTCATAAGTTTGTTTGAAGAACCAAGGCATAAGTATGCCTAACTTAAAAAATTCTAAGCAGGTCTGCATTGGATTGTATAAAATGTATGATGCCATTAAAAAAAAGTCACTACCCTCTAAGGTGAATGTGTTCTTTCTGCTATTTTACATCATGTTGCATGACTGGGAAACTTGCATGGAGAAAAGGAAGAACAAGCTTGATAAAAATCCTGATTTATAAGTTGCTTCAAACCATCTGAGCTTCACCATGTGCCTATCCATCTTCCCTTCCCAGATTTATTTATTTTTTTAAAATCTGTGTAATATTTCCAGTAAAATGTGAAGCTCTTTGAGTGTAGCAGAAGGATTAGTGCATTTTTGAGAGCGTTGACGCTTTTGGATCATGTTTAGTAATGGGTTCACGTTATCCTCTTGAAGGATGATGCAGATAGGGCTAAATGTCCAACTGAGTGACTTGGACAGCTGAACGTTGTCACTGTATCTGAGCAGCGATTTGTAAAATCATTCATGCTTTCTCTAAGCTGCCAAATAGGCAGCTAACAACACTGACAGATTTTTGTTATTATTTTCAGCTATTTATTAAACATACATGTTGCCTGCTTGGATTCTGTTGATCATATATTATTTTATGCTGACACTCTAGAGCCTCAAAGATGAATCAAACTCAGGCATCCAAGTCTGGGTGTGGAGTCTGTGTCCAGTAATCACAAGACCCTTCTTTTTTTAAACTGCAGTTGCTGTCTCTGTTCCCACTTCCCTGGCTGGTCATCACTTCATTATACAGAAAATCTGCCTGCCAGTCCTCTGTCCTGCACTGGTTCTGCTGCCCCTCTGAATGATTTGGGGCAGAATTGGATGTAACCTGTAGCAGCCCTGCTGGGTACAGCTTCCAGGGGTGCACAGCCCATCTGTGTGTGCTCATGACCTGGAGATGTGGCCGGTGGGGCTGAGGAGTGTACCAACTCATTGTGTCCGTGCTGGGACAGGGATTTCCAAACTGTACTCTGTGATTTAACATTTACATTTGGAAAATGTATTGTTGTTTGGGGTTTTTTTCCTCCTTTAGCTGGTAGAAAGCCTTTACATTTTGGAAATTGAACAACTATTTAGGCCAGCCAACTGCTGTGGTTGTAGTTACCAACCCCTGGTAGAAACCACACAGCTGGAAGTCAGGGATAAATTGACTGAAAAAGGCAAAAAAAGAAAAAAAGGATAAAAAAATACCCAACTGGACCAAACCCAGAAGCCTTTACTCCACTTATGTGAGTATGAAGTACTCACTGAGAACATGTGTGAGCCACTGCACCAGAATAAGACCTCTAATAATTATGAAGGAAAGAAGGGAAGATCATGGCAACAAAAAACAGTGAGATCAAAAATCCTGAGTGTTTGGTTTATGTTTTTTTTCAAAAGGAAGAAATGTTCCACATATCTCTAGGCTTAACTGGACAATGAATCCAAACAGATTTGCCTTCCCTACAAGGTATGAACTGCTTCATAAAAGTAAAACTTTGGATTGAAAAATGCCCCTGGATTCTGGCTTAAAAGTTGGGAAAACCAAAGTATTTTCATTTAAAATAAACTTAAAACTTTCATAATTTTTTGAAAAAAAGGAGATTTCAAGAGAAAGTTGAACTTGTTCAATGTCACACTTTCCCATTAGAAGGCATTTTTACTAGTTAGTTTTGAAGAGCAGACGAAATAGCAAGTTTTTCTCCCAATCAAAACATCTCATTTTTAGTAAACATATATATTTAAAAAGTGGTGGAGGTGTTCATTGGCATTTAATTCTTGCTGGCATTCCATATCCCTTAAAATCCCGAGCTCGGTCAAACTCTGGTTACAGAAATGGTTTTGGCAGTGCTAACTACTGATTTCTATGCACTTGCAGTTACATCTTTTGGGATTTCTTCTTCCCAATCCTTTTGGGCAGAAAAAATGAGGTTTTCACAGTAGCTGCCGATAATGAGAAAAGAAAAAAGAGGAAAAAACCACCCGTGAGAGACAAGTAAAATAAATACAAAGGAGGGAGGGAGCATCCAGCAAGAGAGAAGGAAATAATGTGCCGTGTGACTGGAGTCTGAGAGGGAAGATCACACTCAGGGTTTGATCCTGAACCTCCCCTTCATTTACTGATTTGAGTGCCTAGTGCTGTGTTGGGTAAGATGCCCCAGACAGTTTATACAGACCACATTACCTTCCAGTTAAATAAAATTGATTAATAGCTATACCTAAGAGGGGATATTCTCCAGGACGACATCATTCATATTTGCTTCTCTCAGTGTGTTTGCTACAGCTCTATGGCTTTTCTGTTTTCCCAAATTGTTCCTGGCTGTGCAAATGCAAATTAAGGCATGGAGTAATTTCTGCTTGTGCTACAGCCTTTATGTGTGTCATGTGATCCCATCTATACAGCTAGGGAAAAGTCAGCATGAAACGGGCTTGGTCCTTACCTGGTGTTTTTTTAAAAAATAGTATTTGTTCAAATGCCACTGTCTGGAAGTCTTGAGAAAGATTATTCTTTTTATTAACCTGATTTTAACAATTACGAAGTTAACATGTTTAATCATTAGTTATGTCTGGATATTTAAGACCTTTATATAAACTATAAGACCTTTATATAAACATTTTTATGTCTTACTATTTATTTACTCCAGGTTAGCCTTCAAATATAGTTATTTTTAACTGCTTGCACAGATGCCTCTGTGCTAAAATTCAGAAGGACGATTACATTGCAAGAGAATTAAGAAAATAACGGGGCGACTGTATTGGTTTGAGCTACTGTTACACACATGTATGTGTAAAATCAGCCTGTGGGGACTGGTAAGTCACACAAGGGAAAATGCAAAAAAGAATTTGTATGCACAGAGCGGCCTGAGCTCCACAGTTAAAAGTTGGGGAGAGCCTTTCACCCCCAGGAACGTGACAGGCAGCAGAAGCCACTTCTGGCAAAGATATATAATGAAGTTAACTCCCATTCATCGAGCTCATCTTACTGGTAAGGTTAAGAGACAGAGCTAAGAACATCGGTGAGCTCAGCGCGCGATGCCTTTCTGCCTTTGTGATACATGGATGAGGTCACTTTTTGAAATAGCAGAGAGGAAGAGAAGGAAGAAAAGATGCTGGTTGCCTACCATCATGCTGCTAAAGAAATCACTGAGCCTGTTGCTAACACCCAGAGGTTAGTCTTGGGCTGCTGATTTCTGTGTCAAACAAGTGAGGTTCTTCTGGTTTGTTTTGTTTCCCTGAAAATCCTTGAAGAGCAGATCAGAGCCATTCTTGTCAATGCAACCTCTCGTTCTGGAAAATCATAAGCAATCACTGTAATTGTTTCAGTCTTTCTGGTCACGGGTGACCAAAGAGCAATCCTGGTTTGTGCCTGCATTTTAAGACCTGAGATTTCTGAGAGTGATGATTATTTAGCCTGACATTCTCCGTAACACAGGTCACACCTGAAGTCACAGTCATAGAGGCTTCATTTGATAACTGGCTGCTGTCTCATCTGCTTTTTTCAGTACCAAGTAATAAAACGCCTCGAGCTTATTCCTATGTAGTTGTTTGGGGTTTTTTTATAATCTCAAGGTGGTTACTCTGAATTTCCATTAGCAAATGCCTTCGCAAGGAGAGATTAGCTATTTTTCTCTAAAACTGAGTTGATTACTGATCTTTCATTTGTAGCTGTAATTCCAGTTCAGATTGTATTTTAGACTGTAATTTAGATTTAGTGGCATTTTGTTATTCCTATGTTTGATACCTAGAAGCTTCTGTATGAAATCATTGGACTTGAAAGAACATTGGAGTTTATCTAGTGCCTCTTCCTGTTGCCAGGCAGGAACGCGTATCGATATATCTCTTCTGACAGATACTTGCCTCCTCTTTTCTTAAAGGTTGCTAACAATGCTGAGGCTACAGCACCTCCCCAGAAAAGCTGTAAAGACATTTTCAAGTGTCCAGCCTGAATTCACCTTGCTGCAGTTTAAACCTGTTATTTCTCATTCCATGCACCACAGACACAGAAAGCACATTCCTTCCATCTGCTTTGCAGTAGCCTTTCCAGGTATTTGAAATTCTGTTCCATCTTTTCACACAGGCCATACATTTTGTATGCTGTGCTGCTGTCCTTGCTTCACGTTCTCCCTTTCCCCTTGCTGTTATCAGCAGCTTCATTAGGACATGATTCTGTTGTTTATTAATGTTCTTCCATTTTTGCCTCAAGTACTTAAAGTTAGAGCGTTCACAGTGAATAACTTCTTGATAGTGAGTGATCAAAACTTGCTTTTATATTCTACCTGGATTATTTAATTCATGCTGATACAGACACAAGATTTCTAAAGTCAACATATCAAGAATTTGTGCTAAGTCATTGAAATTTAAGTACTTTATTTTGGATTTTTGTTGGGGTTTTTTTTGTTTTAAATACTGATTGCTGTTCTCAGCTATCCAGTATAAAAATACTGTCCATCTGAAAAGCAGGTAGCTATCCCTCGCATTTGCCTCTGGTTTCAGGGTGTCAGACTGAACAAATTTGTGCAGGTGTCCTTCCTTCCAGGGAAAGACCTTTAAGCAGCAGGGCTATATATCTTGTCCCTCAGAAAGATTTAGCTTCAAATTAGCTAGATGCTACTGGCTGGCAGAGAACTGGACTAGCCTGTCCCTAGAAGACAGCTCTTGATGGTACTCTCCTGCCATGCCCAGCTTCCAGCAGTGAAACATCTGCGATTGCTGTGAGGTAGACCTGGATCTTTTCACTTCACATAATCCTGGAGCAGAACCATGAAATAAGGTCAGAAGAGACCTCTGGAGGTCTCTAGTCTACTACAAACGTCTGGTCTGGTCTCCTCTACTTGAGGTATCTGGAGCCAGCACTTTCCCAGCTGCCTCAGCCTCTCCTTTTGCATTGGGTCCTTCATTCAGCCCCTGGACCAGGACCAGCTCCAGACTGTCAGCAAGTCTCTGGTGCTGGGGAGTCTGGGATGGGATGCGCCACTCCACGTGGTGCCCCCACAGATGGAAAGAATAACCTGACAAGAAAGACAGGACAACTCACTGTCCTTGGCCGCCTGGCTGAATTCTAACACTGAGCACACGAGGCAGCAGGGGGTTAAAATGTCAGATGAAATTTCAGTATGGATTTTAATATTTTATTCTTTTTTTCACCCCAGGCTGTTCCTATAAGAATCAGTAATATTTTTTTGCTTAGCCCCCATGCATGTAACCTTTATTTAGCCCCCATGTGAACACCTCTCTCATACAGTCTGTCTCACTCCTTTGTGCCACGGGTGCTGCCCGCTGCCTCGGTCCCTAAACAGATCGTGGTAACTAATGACCGTGCCGGACCGGGATCCATTTGTGGGCTCGCAGCATCTAAAGCCTTTAAAGGAGTAGAGCTGCCTGCAGATCTCAGTTTTCCTCTAGAATACATTTCAGCATCAGTAACTGAACATTCAGATGATCTGCAGCATTCCCACTGTCAGTGTATTTATTAATACCTCCCTGCCTGAGTAGAAAGCTGAGGCTTAATGGTGCTGCGGTCGGCAGACTCATCTGTACTTTATTTTGGGAGCTCAGCTGGCTGTCACAGAGGGGCAGTTTCCGTTTCGTCTGAGCACGTCCTGTGCTAGAGAAGTACCTTGGCCGTGAACATATGGTGCAGGAAATACAGTTGAAGCACGTAGGGGTTTTTTAATTTTCTCTTAGGCTTGAGACTAAAGGGCAGTGTCAAAGTTCATGGTCTAAAAGTGGAAATTTCTTGACAGTCATCTTATTTTTAGGTCCTTTAACTTGAAACAAGGTTTTTCTTGGCTTGAAATGGGGATCAGAATACATACAGCTGGCATGTGCAGTAAGCAATTAAACGCTTTTGTTGAAACTAAATTTTTCTTGTGCGAGATCCCAGTGTTTACAAACCTAATAAAGAACAATGCTGGACTATAAAAAGTTGAATTATTTCAAAGTTTGTTTGCTCAGTTTTTTCAGAGTTTGCCTTTTGGAAGAGGAAACTAATTTATATCCAGCTTTGCAGTCCTGCAGGCATGCTGCCCCATCCTTTTTCTTTCACGCGTCATTAGGTTATTTTGCTGTAAATTATATATGTATGTATATTTCAGATAGACCAATGCCATTTAATTAACACCCCCTTAAAATGTACTTTAAAATAAAGCAAATAATCTGTTGTGTGCTTTGCAAAGTAAAAGGTACAATCAGAGTCTTAAATAAAAATGTCTTCGGCTCAAATTTTGATCTTTTTCTGGTATGGAATAGTAGCTGCTCCTGAAATAGTCCTTTTGTGTGAGGGGTAAAGTCTTTCTCCATGTGAATAAGACTATCCAGCTCTGTCACCCCATATTTAATTATGTTTCATTACTACTACAGAAGATCTGCTCTGACAGTTGTTCAGACAAAGATCTCAGTGTGTTTATCAGGGCTGAATAAAAATTGTGGAGGAACTCTAGCTACTAGAGCAATACTTTAGCCAAATGCATGATGGACTGTTTTAAATAAGTATACATGGTGTTGGACTACTTGATTCATAATTCTCATCAGTTGGAGTCTTCAAAGGATTAAGCCTTTGAAGAAACACAGATACTAGTTGAAAGAGCATAGATAAAGACCTCAAGTAATTGCAAAATTCATTATTTTTTTCATTACTTATTTTTTATGCATGCAAAATTTTTAACTCTGGTCCAAACACTGTATTGCATTTGTTAAATGATTATTTTGTTGCAACTTCTGTGTAAAGACCAACCTTTATTTACATCAATATTCAAAATCCAGAGAGATTCAGACCAATTTTCCCTCGACATGAATTATTTCTTCATGCATTAACATCAAGAGGAGGGAGCGAGGGAGGAAAACCCCTATAAAGTTCTCCTTGGAGGTTCTCTCCATTGACTTTTAATTTGGGAAAACTGAAACCAGTATTTAACAGTGAGGTAGGAAGCCTGGAAAACAGAGTCTTCCTGTCCCTGTGTTTCTCTCATCATTTTGTGCTTCCTCTGTACCCAGCGGAGCCTCTGGATCCAGTCTCTGCACGGCACGACAGCGCAGTATGGTGGTGTGTGGTCTGAAGCATCTCCCTAGAAAGATGTTAAGTGCAGATTCGGAGGCTTGCTGCCTTACTAGAGCTGGTCAACAGTCCAGGTCCCCTTGGAATAGCAGCAGTGGATGATGTCTCTGCCTTTTCGTTTGCCATTTCACAATGTTATGGCTGACAGGAAACCACAATGATTGCCTTTTCTCTTGAAATATTTCACATCTGCGTGGAAAGACGTTCAAAAAACTACTGTTTTACATTCATTTGAGCAACTAGAGTGCAGTGGTACAGGCGTGACAGTGGCTGACTGCGTTCTTCTCCCGGCTGGCGTGAAAAACAACCCAAGCTCCAAGTTAATTTCCAAACAGCTTTAATGTGAAGAACAACAGGGGAGCCCATTTGTGAAAGATCTTCTTTCCAGTGGCTCAACCTCATGTGTGCTGTATCATTTGAGTTGCCTGAGCTTGAAATCAAAGATGGAGTAGCCGCAGTGACAGGCTGTGTCCTCTGCCTGTGCTCACTCCACACAGATTTCCACAACCAGCTGCTCAGCCTGGGGAACTGCACCTGAGAATACAGGAGGTGTTACTTTGGAAATACTGTTCAGCTCTAAGTTTATTCTTGTCCACAGAAGTTGTGGCAGAAGTTGCCACAGCTGAAATTTGTGTGCAGCAACGATGGCTTTTGAATACAAGATAAGATGAGCTTTCATACTTCATGTTTAAAGCGCTGCTTTTCCTTTGTTTTGTACTGAAATTTAAGACAGAAGCAGCGTGGGATTTTTTTATTTGGTCACTCCTTTGTCATGTAAAACTCCTCGTTACTTTGTGAGAATTTGCTTGAGCATGAACTTCGGAGTTTGACTTCTACATCAACTAATTAAATAATTTTCCTCTCAAGAAGAGCTTGACCAGAGGACAGATGTATATACTGGAATGTAATGATGTTAAACTAATCGCTACTGGTCTGGACAGTCCTGTGAGTTTGAATGGGACAAAATGAAATTAAAACAATGTGGGTCTGAATCCCAAGAGCTACACTCAATTTCAGCTTCTCTTTTTCTGTTTTACTACCACCCTAACTTTTTTTTTTTTTTAGGGTTTGTCTCATTTCCTGTTTATATTTGGAAGATTAAATAGCTAGATGGAGTTATTTTGGTGGTGCTGTTTCTTCCCAGTGGCATTCAGTCGTGACATTCGATCCACAGCAGCACAGCCAAGCAGCATTTGAAGATCTCTGTGTACATTCGTTATGTCAGACATCAAAGCTGGAGGCTCACGCTTAGGTCTGACCCCACCCATATTATTAAATTTAAAGCTGATGTCAATACTGCTGTGAGTTATGCATCAAGTATGAATTGGTTAGAAAACATCTCTGAATGTTAAACTACCTCAGATTGCCTCAATTGGTGCGATTAGCTGCTGAATGTAATTTACATGTTGAGCAGTGGAAAAATTCTCCCTTGTACTAACAAGGATACATTAAACAATGTCTCTACCCCCGTTTCCTTCCCTTAACGTCTTTTGCTTCTCAAGTTATTGTTTAATACACTTCCTAATCCTAAATTAGTGCAGGTAGTACTGATTTAGTACTCTTTGTCATGTGCTTTTCTGACCGACATAAGCGGCCAGAAGCTTTTCATTTCTGAACCGAACAATTATAGACTTGTTTTGCTGCTCAACTGAATATGCAAATAATTATGAGGAAAATAGGCAGTGCTCCCAGGAAAGCCTCTGGTTTCCAAGTCCAGTCCAATTAGTAAAGAAGGAAGCTTTCTTACACAGCTTTTATCATGGTGTGTTTCACTGATCAGATAGAGATTATTAATAGAGCTGGGACTGAACTCTCACCAGATTGAAAAGTAACTAGGTATAGAGAGTCAATCCATTACAACAATTACTGATTAATGTAAGACAGGCTTATAAATATCATCACATCGAGTCATTACATGCAGCGTGCATGTAGAGATCTGCAGTGCTTTTAAGGTGCTCTAGGCAATCCAAGGTGAACACTGAAAACTCATTTTGCTTAATTTAAAAAGAGATTTTTATCTTACCTATTGTCCCAGTTTTGGCAGGGATAAGAGTTAATTTTCTTCCTAGCAGCGGGTATACTGCTGCATTTTGGGTTTAAGATGAGAATGCTGCTGAAAACACTGATGGTTTGGTTGTTGACAGGCAATATTTACACCAAGTCAAGTGCTTTTCAGCTTCTCACACCACCCCTCTGCCAGCGAGGAGGCTGGGGGGTGCACAAGAAACTGGGGAGGGGACACACGGTCAGGACAGCTGGCCCCAACTGGCCAAAGGGATATTCCATACCACACAATTATATATTCAGCATATATCTTGGGAGAAGCTGGCCAGGGGTTTAGACTGTGACTTGGGAACTAGCTGGGCATCAGTGGTCTGCAGGTGGTGAGCAACTGTGGTGTGCATCACTCGTTTTGCATCTTTTTCTATTACTATTATTGTTGTTATTAGTAACCTTATTAATAGTAGTGGTAATAATATTATCATTAATAATAATATTATTGTTATCTTCCTTTTCTGTCCTGTTAAAACCTTTATCTTGACCCACAACTCATACTCCTTTCCCCCTGATTCTCTCCCCCATCCCACAGAAGGGGGCAGTGAGCAAATAGCTGCCTTTAGGTATCTGCTGGGTTAAACCATGACACTTGGGCAATGTCTTTCCTTTCTGTAGCTACATGTGATAAGCAGCTACATGAATACAGAAACTCTCCACTGGGAGCACAGCAAATATGGGCAAAGGAGACAAAAATTTCAGACGGGGTCCTTAACAATGTTTTATAATCCAGACCCTGTGTTTAAAAGCAGGAATATCCCATTACTCTGTTGGAAACACGAGGTTTAACAAAGCCACTGAGTAATGAAATCCTGGCACTCTACTCACAAGGTGTATTTTTATATGGGGTAATACCTTCAGTGGGATTACACCTGAAACAGGCCAGAAGAATATGGCACATGAGGGCAGACCTTACAGGTGGTTTGTTTGCTAAATGATGATGTTGCCTAATCTTGGGAATTCTAGGAAATCCAGCGTGTCAGTGACTCTCTTGTTTCTCTTTTCTAATGAGCCGGGGTGTGACTGTGTGTGTGCACCCTGACTTTTATAAAGTTGTAGGTCTTCAGGATTCAAGGCCTCTGGAAGGCCTCGTTTGGTAAAGCTGCTTGTCAAGCCACTGCGAATTTATCAGAGCGTACGTTGTCGTTTTATTTGGCCAAAATGGAAAACCCTGAAAGCAACAATCCCTGCAAACAGGACTATGAAAGCCAACGGAAAATATGTAAGAATGGTGATCTTAAACACTGGGACCTTTAAAGAAAGAAAGGCAGGTGGGCTGAGCTGAAAAACTGTCACCATAATCTGACTCTGCTGGGTGGCTGCAGTTTTCACCAGTAGAAAGGAGAGCAGCCAGAGGTGCCCGGAGATTGGGCATTGACGCACGGGATTTCGGCTGCTGCTTGTGTCCTCTGTGTGTGTCCTGTTTGATGGGGTGGGGAGCGCCTTCCCCAGCCAGCCCTCTGCCCTGCTCTTGGTACCCAGCACCAGTGCAGACCCTTTAGTCTGGAGAGGGTAATCCTTCAGCAGGGCTTGCACTGGAAGAGTTTCTTTAATATTTGGTTTCTTTCAAAAGGAGCACTAGGAGAACATCTTACTGCTGACTGAGAGCATCAGAAGCAGATCTAAAGTGAAGTGGTGATGAGGCAAAGGTCTACGACCTAAATGGATATCATATAAATATGGGATCATGAGGGCTGGAAGGGTGCAGCTGCTAACTGTAAGGCAGATGGTGACATTTATTGACCGTAACATTTATTGACCGTAATATTTATTGACAGATCATTAGAAGGCTTCCATCGCCTTGGCACTTCAATTATCTACTGCACAGGAAACAGACCTAGTCAACAAATCCCACTGTAGAACTAAAAATAAAGGCTCCAGCGGCTCATGTGGTCTGCTGCAAAAATAGTCCAGAGAGCACTTGAAAGCCTGATGGAGCCGACGGAGGTTGAGCGGAGCCTTGCTGCGTGCCCAGCTGGGCTCTGGCCAGGCGCCAAGGGGACCGAGGTCACAAAACCCACCCCTGGGCATGCCAGTACCGTGCAGTTCAACCCCCGCACCCAAAACATAGCAAGGGGACCCAGCAGTTGGTAACATTTGCTGTGTCACGAGGAGACAGTGATTTCCTTTGGTAGTTTTCCCACATGTAGCCATCAATCATGTGTACAACAGGGAGTTAAGAATCCTCTTGCAAACCTCACCAACTAACCAACCCCATCAAATTACCTGCTCAGTCCTCCTCCTCTTTCCCTGAGCAAAGTGTGGAAATGTTATCATAAACATGCTGATGGGAGAGATGGATGTTTTGTTGCTCCTGCTCAGTGCACTGACCAAGAGCCTGCAGCACCTCCGTGTTCTCCTCCCCTCTCCCACAGACTCACAGATCTGTGGGGGTTGGAACAGACCTCTGGAGATCATCTAGTCCAACCCCCTTGCCAGAGCAGGATCACCTAGAGAAGGCTGCACAGGACAGCATCCAGACAGGTCCTGAGTATCTCCAGAGAAGGAGACCCCCACAACCTCTCTGGGCAGCCTGTCTCAGTGCTCTGTCACCCTCACAGTAAAGAAGTTTGTTCTCATATGGAGATGGAAATTCCTGTGTTCTAGACTGTGCTCATCCCATGTGTTTCCTTTCCATCCTCCTGTACTTCAGAAAACTGTCTGTCTTCTGCCAAGGACTTTGGAGTAAAGTGGAGGACAGGCTATACACAAGAGCAGCAGGGTGCTACTTCGCTCTGGTAACGGCTGCATGTTTAAAAAGCAAACTGTTATAGGACTGAAAAATATGAATCGAAAAGGACTCTATGAAATACATCTCTAAGGGTCACTACATGGCGCCTCCAATCCAATGAGCCCGTATCTCAGAGAAGAGGATTTTCTTTCACTAACCTAGTTTACTAAGCGAGTTTTCCGTGCGGCAATGAACAAGTGTCATTAGCATTCACTCTGAGTGAGAGAACGGCTTTGACTGTGGTTCTGCTTATTTGACTTCTCTCACTAAACTTTATCCATCATGATGAATGCTTGGCCCACTTTGATTCTGGTAGGCATAACGTGAAGTCTGCTGAGGAAAGGAGCCTGGGCGAAGTCCAGTCCCTGCTGCCGCCCTCAAGTTGTATAATCACATAAACTCACTCATTATGCTCCCCTTAAAAACCAGTTGGGTTATTTTCCCCACTATTTCTTATGAGAATTAAAGATTTTTATGGGTAGAAGACTCAAATATCTATTTATTACATATATATCCATTTGTTCTTGTGCTAGCACTGTCTCTAAGCTTAAATAGCTTCTTGCCTGTCTGTCTGTGGTATTCACTCACCGATGTATTTATAGACAGCCCTCCTGTCCTTTTTCTCAGGCTTTGTTTCACCAGGGCAAACAAGCTGAGCTCCTGTAAGATCTCTGTCAAGTCTTCTAATGACTCCGTGTCGGTCTGATTTAATTTTTCTGGAACACGAGTGTCCAAGTCTCTGTGTTATACTCCAAGTGAGGCTTTACTGATGACTCTGTAACACTCTTCCCTACCTTTCCTCTGCCCCAAATTCCTCATCAGATACATCCTAGAATCCAGTTTGCCCTTTTTATGGACAGTCATGCCTGTAATCAGAGCAAAAGTTTCAGAGCTTGCAGCTTAAAAACTGTCACAGCCTCGTCAACTTCAAGGGGGCTGTGACAGCTTCCACCAGCTGGGGATCTGCAGCTGATACTTGAGTTTGCAGGACACAGCTTTCTCTGTGCCCGGCCCGAAACGGTGGAGCTCGGTGCCAACTCCCCTCCCCCAAGACCTTCCCCAGGGAACCACTGTTTGCTTCTGCCCAGCTTGCAAAGCTGGAAAAGCTCTGACTCCATCTCATCCTAACAAAATACAGGGCAAAATTTGGCAAATACTATTCATTTGGTATGCGTGCGTTAAAAATATCTGGAAATCTCAGCTTTTTGTGTGTGTTTGTTTAAATTCAAAACATTTTCAGTCATTTTAGCGATTTTGATTTCTGGCCATTCAATTTTTGTCCCTCATTTGCTTCTCAGTCCTCATTAAGTGTGAGTAAGACTTTCCAAGTGACAATTAAAATAGATTTTATATTTTTTTTCCGTGGAGAGAGCCTACGTGTGACTGCACTGCTACCCATTGTCCTTCTTCATTTCTTCCTTTCTCAGCTCCCTATCCTTCATCTTCTATCATCTGTGATTTGGACTAAGCCCTTCACGGCAAGGACCATCGCTTTATATTCATCTCTGCCTAAAGCAGAGATGCTTATTATTGGTTTCTGAAAGTATAAAGCCTGTCGCGGATCAATGCCATTATCCTGAGCTGCACTTAGAAGACAAAGGCAGCGTAGCTGCTGAATTGATGCTCTCGGGAGCACGGAAGCAGAGCTACATTTTGGGCCATCTCAAGACTCGCCAGAGGACTCTGCGGGTATTTCCATTTAAAGATCACAGCCAGGGTAAAAGCTACAGCTGCACCGATGGCAGCAAGAAAACTCACAACGCAGAGAATTGTCTTGGTCGAACGAAGCAGATGTTAACGAAAATTTGGACTGCTAAGACTGAGATCTCCAAGGATCTGGCAGCAGCCCGGAGGCTGAGCTCAATCAGAGCATGGTGTCAATAGGCAGCATTGATTTAAAATAAAGACATGGTGACAGTATTGCTGCTTTTGAATAGACCCCAAAGGCAGTTGCTCAGGAAGTAGTGGAGTGAGTGGGCCAGAGGCCCGAGAGATATGAAATCATAGGCCAGTGGGAATGAATGAGTGGAGCTCTGGGGCGTCTCTCTCCCAGCTACAAGCCATTTGCAGCATCCCTGCTTTCCCCCTGCAGCCCCCATGAAAGCAAGAGGTTTAGAACCACCTTTCCCTTTGTTCGTTAAGTTTGTTTGGGGTGCTTGATTCTTCCTTTTTTGGGACTGACTCGGGCATTGCTGCATTCAGCACGCTGCACGCTGTGAACTCTGCCCTGTGGCCCCGAGTCTGACGCTGCTGCAGCCCTTTGGCAAACACCCACCCCGAGAGTCCCACGTTTGTGTTCCTGTGTCAGCACTTGAGCTGCACTCTGTGTGGTGCTCCTTTATTTATGCTTGATTGATGGGCTTCTCCGGACCGGGGATTTTGCATCTGCCTATCAAAATACTCCCCAGCTTGGAAGATAATGAAATAATTTGTCCTCTGTTGTGCTTGTGTGTTCTTTTCTCCTCCACTGTCACCTGCTCCAGTGCCACGCAGCTCATGGACCTGCCTTCCCGAGTTCACCAGCACCATCTCTGGCATATAGATTTTAACTGATGCCTTAAGCTGACAGGTAGTCAATCAACAGCAAAGAGAGCTGGCGATGTCGAGCTTGTGATAGCTGGTTTCAGTAACTGCAGAAGACTAGCTCCCCTACAAGTCTCAAGATACTTTGGAAAGGTAGGTTTAATTAGATGTGGAAATGCAGCTCGGAGTTTAATACAGAAGTGCTGCTTTGCTGGGGTGAGGTTTTTACTCAGAGGGATGTAAAACTCCCTAGGCTAAAACTAGAGAGATAATTACAAATAGGACAGGGATCCCAGCACAGTGATTGATCCAGCATGACCCCTATATAGATAATTACAGACTGCCATAGCAATTTCTGTTCAAGCCAGACCAATATTTAATTAGTCTCCTCCCCATCCAAATCCTGACCTTGGTTAGGCACCGGGAAAGCAGAGAGTCGTCTGTCTGGCCAAAGCATCTCCTGGCTGCTCTGGGGACAGGCAGACAAGGTACCAACAGCTGAAAACAAGAAATGACAAACAGGAGTCCAAAACAAAGGAGCAGCTTTTGCTGTCCCCTTATTCCTTTCTCTCTCGCTCTCCCTCCTCTATAAATCTTGTTGCTCAGGTTAAAAGACTAAGTAAAACCTGCAGAAGTACAATTGCATTTTGGTAATTTCACTTAATAGAGGAGATAATCTTCACTGGTAACTTTGTGGTCAAACTGACAACTGGCAATTTTTTATTGTTGCTTTGTCTTTCAACCATTTTTTAATCCGTGGCAGAAATCTACCTTCTCCCTCATGCCTACCTGGTTTCCTCAGTAACTTCTCACAGGAAGATGACAAAGGCCTGGGAAAGGCCATCTAAATTGTCCTTTGCATCATCTTTATTTACGGAAAACTATACACTGTTTAATCTTCTAATCTCTGCCAAAGCTGGCTGCTGGATGTCAGAGAGTATTTCCTTCTCTCTTGTTCAAAAAAAAACCGCAACAAACCCAAACCTCACAACATTTCAGGTATTATTAAACTGGAAGCTAAATCACAGAGTCACAGAGTCACAGAATCGTAGGGGTTGGAAGGGACCTGGAGAGATCATCGGGTCCAACCCCCCTGCCAAAGCAGGCTCCCTAGGACAGGTCACACAGGGAGGCATCCAGACAGGTCTTGAATATCTCCAGAGAAGGAGACTCCACAACCCCCTGGGCAGCCTGTGCCAGGGCTCTGTCACCCTCACTGTGAAAATCAAAATATAAACATCTCTTTGCTTGTGTAAAGAGATTTAAGAGCTGCAAGATACCTGACCCTACATACATGCTCCCTATCTATCCTTTATGACAGTCACTACCAAAATGACATTTTCAGTTTATTTAACAAGTTTTGCAGAAAGAGGTAGTTAAAATCATGCCTCGTGGTGCCTTCAGAGAGAGTTTAGGTTGCTTAAGCATTATCACGGTGGATGCTTAAAGTAATGCCATCGATTTTTGTTTTACAAGCAAAAGTGGAACCAAAGTTAGGAGAGAAGAGAATCAGAACAGCTTTAATTGTGCAACAAAGAAGATGGAGTGAGGATTGGCAATAGTGACACATTTCATTGTTTGGACTACTTCAAAACTCCTACTGCAGCATGCGTCCCGCTCGCTGGATGGTGTGGATGCCAAACAGCCGTCTGTCCTGCAAGCCTGCAGAATGAACACTCGGGACTGGGGCATGCAAGAGGAAAGGATAAAGCAAGGGACCAGTGAGGAGAGTTTGGGCTGTCTGCAGAAAATACCTTGTAAGAAGTCCGACGAGGAAGGGAGCCAGGGGGAGCCTGCCATGCTCCTACATCTTTTGGGCACTTTCACTTGTTTTTCCTCTAGCGATTTGGAAATGGTTCCCCAGCTGTGGCAAGTGTCTCTCACAGGTCTCCAGGTGGGACAGCCACATGGCTTTCTGAGGCAAAAGCCATCCATGTCTGCATTCTCCATAGTGCCCTGGCTACTGCGTAGGGAGCCTTTGCTCAAAATACAAATGGAAGGGGTGAAAGGAAAGACAGAGTTTCGAATGATTGGTGCAAACAAATTTGGGAAGAGGTACCACACCTCAGGCGTCCAGAGTTTAAGAAGATCTGTTGCTATTATGGATTAGGAGAAGACCAAAGGTTGGAGTTACATTATCTGGGCTGAAATCCAAAGGCACTGCTTACTTTCTGAGATGCACATGGGCTGGCCCGCAGACCAGGAGGGGACTCTGGACCAGAAGAAGTCACCAGAGATGCTGCTCTGGGGCTGCGGTGATGCAGATGTGGTGAGCCAGGCTGGCAGCAGGACCAGAGAGATGAGGTCCGCGTTTGTTGCCACCCCTCTAACGCTGCCGTGAAGGCGGTACTGCCCCTCGAAAGCCTGCGGTGGGGTGCGAGGAGAAAGGGGGAGAGCGCGGGGGCCATGGCAACCTCACCTCTCCGTATCAGGGAGGTGATGGCGGCAGAGGGGCCGCGGGGAGCCCACGGCCGGTCTTAGCAAGAGAATACCGATGGCCCGCGGGGTCCTGCCCAACCAGTGTCTGGAGGAACGGGGTTCGGCCGCAATAAAGCGCGGAGGGCTGCGTTCCCTGTTCCTATTTCAGCCCAGCCCTCGCAGCCCTTCCGTTCACCGGAGCTTCCCGAGGAGCGCGGCAGGCCGCGGGGGAGGCAGCCGGCGGGAGAAGCCCTCGGCGGCACATGGCGAGCTGCAGGCGTGGCGCCGGGCGCGGAGCACGCAGAGGCGGGCCGGGGCTCCGGCCGCCGGCCCGGAGCTCCCTTAGCGGGGCTGCTTCTGCAAGGACAAGCGGAAAACCGCGCTAACGGGACCGGTCGGGCCGAGAGGCGGCTGCCCGCGCTCCCCGGGGCAGGTGGTACGCGATCAGTCGACCCGAGCCTAGCCCTACAGGCCCGTTGGGGGCGACGGCGTTGCCCGAGCGGCAATGAGGGGCCGGGGGTGCCGGTAACTTCCCCCCCGCCCCGAGGGGGTCACCGGTGACCAGCGTCTCCTTCCCCGCTGCGCGCCCGCGGAGGCGCTGTCCGCCCGCTAGGGGGCAGCCGCCGCCCGCCCCTCCGGGTGCGGGTCCCCGCGGAGCGGTGCGGAGCGGTGCGCGGCTCTCCGCGGGTGCTGCGCTGCCCCCGCGCGGCGGGGCCGCCCGCCGCCGCTGCCGGTGATGTCATGGGGCGGCGGCGGCGGCGGCGGTGGCGGCGGCGGCGGGGGGGGGGAGGTGAGGGGGGGGCGGGGAGGAGGCGGCACTGCAGCTGCATGTGTCTGTAGCGGCGGCGGCGGGGCCGGGGCGTCGTCATCTGCATTCACATGGGGGCGGCGCCGGCCTCCGCCTGAAGCCCCCGCCCGGGGAGACACAAAACCCACGCGAGGCGCGGGGTGCCGCGACCCCCGCCCCGCCGCCGCCATGAATTCGGCGGAGCAGACCGTTACGTGGCTGATCGCCCTGGGCGTGCTGGAGTCGCCCAAAAAGACCATCTCCGACCCCGAGGGCTTCCTCCAGTCCTCCCTGAAGGACGGGGTGGTGCTCTGCCGCCTGCTCGACCGCCTGCTCCCGGGCACCATAGACAAAGTAAGTGCCCGGTTCGCCCCCACCTCCTTTCCCCCCGCCTCCCCCTTTCTCTCCGGCCGCCCCCCCGCCGCCCTTTGTGCAGCCGGGCCCGCCGCCCCGGACCCGGCCTCGCCCGCTGCCGGGCCCCCCGCACCGCCTCCGCCTGCGCGGGAAGGAAGGGGGGTCTCCCCCGGACCCCAGTGTGTGTGTGAAAGGCGCGGTGGGGCGCGGAGGGAGGGGGTCACCCTCTTCGGGGCCCACCCGGGGGGGCGAGAGCGGGGAGCGGCAGCGGGCAGCCTGGCCGAAGAGGGCTTTCCCCTTTCGGGGCCAGGGGTCTGCAAGGGGTTCACACAAATAATTCACTCCGCGCTCTCCACATGGAAGTCCTGGATGTGATTGGGAAGAAGCACTGTGTGGTGGGTGTTTTTTTTGGGGGGGACGGATTAGGGGGGTGTGGGTGGGTGCTGTGGACCTTTTGTGTCGTGCCACGAGCCGGCCGCAAAGTTGTCTACGCAACTGCTGCTGGAACAGTCGGTGCCTCACCTCACTTGGGAGGTGCGTCAGCTCATCCCCTCCAGCCTCTGAAGGACATATTAGTCTTTGATGCTTAGCTTTCTTGAAGGCTGTTTTAGCGTTATTTGGGTCTTTTACTGCTTGGTAGCCTGGGGGGGCTGGGAGGGGGGGTGGGGAACAATCCCTTTCTTTTTGGGTTGAAAAACCCCGTTACAGCTCTGTTCTGCGTTGTGTTTGAGGAGAATGTACTCTGTCAGGTAACTTCCATGTGTTAACGCCTGTGTCCGTAATTCCCACTGTAGCTCAACTAGAGGGAAGGGGTTTTGTTTGTGATACCGTGCCTCAAGACTTGGGATGGGGCCGTTGTCTCATCTGGTGCTCAGTGACGTAGCAGATGTCGCGACCAGCCTGTTGGCAAAACTTTCCTTAGGAGCCAGTGTGAGGTGGTGAAGAGATCGATGAAGGTCGTCTGCCATGCTGATAGGAGAACTCCTTGCGTGAAAGTAACACCCTATTTTGCCCCTTTTGCAGCTGGCAGAACACCCCACGCCTTGGATCACGGTGACAGTGGGCTTTTATTACCTTTTGTGGCTCTTTTTCAAGTAGTCCGCTGACCCACAAAGTAGAATACCAGTGCTTTGAGCTGGATAGGGCACTGGATTGGGATTTCTCCTTTCAGCTCTTTAGTATGCCACCAACTGGGATTGCTACTGGTTTGTGTTGTACTGTAGTGTGGAAGTCCTGGCCCTGGCACGGAGTCCTGCTCTGATGCATGGAGTAGGTCATTCCTGCCCCCCTAAATTCACAAGCTAATTAGGAGGCAGTGTGGGGATACTGGAGCCTATGGTGCCATGGACAGACAGGAGATGGAGGTGATGAAAGCAGGGACGGTGTGTTGGCAGCGGTGCAAGTGTGGGTGACTCAGGGTCCACCATGGTCGCTCTTGGAACTTGCTGGGACAGCTGAAGCCACAGCTGCTGCTTTTAGCTTTCTTCACCACTGTTTTCCCAAAAGTGTCTGTTTGTATGATAGAGCCAAAGAGGACTATGTGCTCTCACTCTCTAGACTCTGTGTGGTCTTTTGGCCATAATATGTGAGGTGCAAGGTGCTGTTCAGTATGCTGGAGCGTAAGCTGTGGCTCTGGAGCCGGTAGATGTCTTGCTTCATTCTCTGGGGGGAGGTTTGTGACATGGGGCTGAGGGCAGGGACTCCCTCAGCATGGGGATCCCTTGTCTGGCCACTCACCAGCTCTGGCAGGGTCTGCTTGTGCCTCTTTGTCCCCAGGATCTTGGCATCCCATCCCACCACATTGCTGCAGCCTCTCAAGATCTTGGACTTTGGGTCCTGAGCTTTGAGGCAGAAAAGGTCTTTCCCCTTGTCAAGCCAAGTAAAATGGGGTTCTGAACTCAATTTGGGAAACGGTGTCTACTGAACAATGAAGTAAGTGAAGAAGCATGAAGGAAAGAAGTGTGAGAGCAGTGTTTCCCCCCCTGAGCATGCTTTTCTGTGTATGGTATAACCAGGAGCATCTCAGTTACCAGGAACAAGAGGCTCCCTGTTCATGTCAGAAGAGCGAATACCTCTGATGTTCAGGCAGGGGGTCCCTTCATGGCACCCGCACCCAGAGGGGTGTTTGTGGATGGGCACAGCTCCTCCCAGGCTACCCCCCTCCCAGCCTACCCTCCTCCTAGCCTGGCCTGCAAGGAGCTGCTGGAGGGCTTATCATGGCCCTGTGGTGAGGACGTGTGGGGTCTGTAGCAGGTGATGTGCAGGCTGCAACAGCAGCTGGAGGGGGAGGAAAGCTGGCCAGCACCTCACTCGATGTGGGGCGAGCTGCAGAGCAGTGTCCCACCTCCCCAAGCTCACCCCACATCGAGCGGGATGCTGGGACTGGCAGCAGCTGGAGGTCCCTGCCAACCCAGTGTGTCTCCTCCTGCTTTGGCTTAGTGGAGAAACAGCACTTTGCATTTTTTTTTATTTAATTTTTTGTTTTGGTGCTTTTTGTGAGGAGAGCTGTGCTTATTTTTGTGGGCATTTCGTGTGGTGCTTTCCAATTCACAGACGTGCCCGAGAGACTCATGAACTCATTTTCCCATCCAACTTTTTGAATATTCTTTTTCTACGGACTCAGAGCATATACTACTTCTTTCATGCCCTCAGCTACCATTGTAAGTCGGAGCTATTTCTGTAATACCCTGGTTTTCTGTCTCCTTTTTGTTTGTCGGGGTTTTTTTTCCTAACAAAAGCAAACAAAATTTACACTCTTCCCTGTTTTCTTTTTGTCAACATCTTTTTTTGCTACTACTGTTCATTTATATCATATGTTTTTATACCGAATGCATTTTAAATACGAGCCCTTTTATTCCTCACATGTCCTGAAAGCCTCCAGGTCAAACTGGACAATTTTGAAGTCACAAAGATGCAAGGCTTGTCCCACAGATGCAGACCCTTTCAGTTCTTAAAAATCATTTGAGATCATAACTTTCTATAAATATCTGACATCAGCAGACACTTTGAAGACTCACAGAGCTCTTTTTTTTTTCTGTAAATACAAAGTAGTGACTAAACCCAAAGAGAACATAAAAAATATGAAAATTATAAATAAGGAACGTTTATGGGTTGTTTCTTAAGTTGTTTTCTAGAAAAGGCTATAGATACATTTCTTTCTTTCAAGAACTGTTTAGAAGGAGGATTCTATTTGTATGGGAATGTTATAATATACTTTTTGGCATTTTGTGCTTTTTTTTTTTCCGGTGGGTACCCTGAGAGTAATTAGTGGAAGATTTTTAATAAATAAAGGTTGTGTGACCATAAAAGGAATCGAGCACTTGAAGGTCAAAGAACAGATTTGTCTGAAGTCGATAAAACAAATTAGTGGGTTTCAAGGCGGGTTAGGAAGTTCTGCCTTTAGATTGCTGTGACTTCTGTGCCGTCCTTGAGCAGAACAGCGTTCCGAGCTGCTGGGCAGGAAGTTTTGGCAACATTTGTTTACATTACAGTCATCTTCCATCTTGAATGACAGCAAAGGACAGATGCTAAATTCACCAGATTCCGAAAAACTCTGGATGAAGATACTTTGGGAAGTAACAGTGTTAGAGATGGGTTCTCTGATTTTTGGGCTCCTATTTAATGTCAGTATGATTCCTCTGTGTTTTGAGAGAGAAGGTGAGAGGGTAAAACAGAACAGTTGGGTTAGGCAGCCTGATGGTACTGCTCAATAACCTTATCATGGACATGGGAAAAGGACAAAAGGGAGAGCAGTTACTTAAAAAAAAAAAAGAGCAAAAACCCAAACCCAACAAAAACCCATGACCCTGACCAAACCCAGCCATGTCTTAGTATTTTTTAAAGCGTGGACATCTGTACTGGAGCACACTGGTCAGTTGATCTGCCCTAAAGGATGGGGGATTGCTGAATTCTAGATGTTTGAATGAAAAGATGCAGTTTCAAGTTGCAGGATTTCAACCCAGCGCTGTAAAACTGAGTTCCTTTGATGGCAGGGGGCAGAGAGGATCCCGGTGGAAGCACCGCAGCGCGGTTGTCTGCCGCCTAGATGCTTTCCCTCGCGGAGATCATTTTCCAAACAGATTCCTCCATGGCAGACCAGTTTGACCCACTTTCCGACGTTGTAAACAGAGATCAAAAACTGGAGCGAGAATTTTCCTTGTCATATGAGGCTTCGCGCTCCATTAAGTTTTGTGTGTACTTTCATTTTTGATCAGCTGTTCGACAGAAAGCATCATTTTCAGGACAGATTTGTTCTGTTCATGGAAAATAGGGAAGACACATCAGGGGATGCGAGGCAGCGGCCATTTGGCACTTTGTGGTCTGTTCCAGCCCCCCCTCCCGTTCCCCTGTTAGGGGCTCCTTGGAGAGGATGAGAGCAGCTGGCTCAGCGCTTTGAAGGCAGGGGAGGGGGAAGCGTGCTGGGTCTCGCACGTCTTGCCCCCCACCCCGCATCTCCCCCCGCTCTGTCGAACAGACTGTCCCCAGCCGTCGCACCGAGCGTAGGATTAAACAACCCAGAAGCTGCTCTGCGGTGCGTGGGAGGCCGATCCAAAACACAGCCGCTTCCTCTCGCTGCTCCCGCATCTCCTGAGGCGCGAGAGGAGCGGTGTGAGGCCAACCCTGGGAAAATAAATCCATCTCTCTCTTGCTGGCTGAGACTCGGTGGGAAGCGAATCCTGTCCTCCCTGCGGAGGGTTGGGCATTGGTGTTGAGGTTAATTTGGGTATTATTTGGGATAGTGTCAGGACTGACAGGACCGAAGGTTGGGGTTTTTTATGAATACAGGGTGCATTCGTATCGTTCTCTTTTGAGTGATGGAGGTCTGTGGCTAACTGAGGAGTCCTGAACTGTAGTTTTGTGACTCGCAAGGCAAACAAATCGCTGCGTGTGAGCACAAGCACTGAAGAAGGGTCAGGGTCCCCAAAAGGAGGGTTCAGGCTGCCATGAGCGGCAGCCGTCTCGACAGCCTTGTCCCTGCAATGGGTGTGTGCGCCTAGAGCTCTGGCAAAGGGAGATTTATTTTCACTTGTCTCTGGTTTCATGTGGATGTATAAGGGCCAGCTACTCCTGTCACGTTGTGACAAGGTGTGCCCTAAATGTGGGCGTTGCAAAGGGAGAAGAAAGGAAGGGTATTGGGGAGCTGGAGCTCATGACAAGTGGTAATTTTTGTAGCCTGGTAACCTTTGCAGAGAGCGCAGTGATGGCTGTGAACTGACTCTGGAGCCCTGGCAGAGCTCAGGATCTGTGGTGAGCCTCCCACCAGCGGTGCAGAGGTTGCTCCTCAGGTAGCAGCTGCCAGACCCCCAGCGATCTGAATCTGGGAGATTCTTCTGGCAGGATGGCTCTATCCCTGCTAAGGCTATCGGGGTCTGCCTGGCTGAACCAAAGGACTGTCCTGTCTTTGCTGACCGAAATCCATCAGGAAGATAGTGCAGACACTGGTATTATAACAGCAGCAGCAGAAGGTCATCCTAGGACTATACCTAGGAGGCAGGAAGCAAAATCTGCATTTTAATGTGCATATGCTCATTCTCTCTCTCCCCCCACCTCCCTTCCCAGCAGCAGTCCTTACGTAGAGCCTCCCAGGGAGATTATTGTGCTTCTGGCAAGAGTAATCCATGCTGGGCAGCTGTGCCTGCCGTGGCTGTGTGCTTTGGGAGTGCTGACGTGCCTGTGGGTGCTTCTGCCCCGGGGTGGAAGCACTGCAAAGTCGAGCCGAGCTCCAGGGGAAAGTTATCCCAAGCGAAGTTGTTAGGAGTGCCTTTTCCCCAATACATGCCATTCTCCTGAGTGTTACCCTGAGCTTCCCATGGGATTCTCTGGTCTGGTTACGGACCTGGCCACGTTGTCACTTGCCATGTTACTCTGAATGCTGTGTGAGAGCTCTGGGGTGCACGGATGTGCCGAAGGAGAATGCCTGTGAGTGCCCCGTGCTTTTCCCATCTGTGCACTGGCTCTGCAGTCCCGGTGACTGGGATGTTAATCCAGAGAAACACGGTCTGCCTGTGTGCTCTGAGGAAGCAGAGGACTTTTATCTCTGTGTTTGCTGTCCTTTTCCTTGAAAATTAGACCCTGTTAATGCATGAGGGTCTGCACTGAATTAAATAAGGACAGTCCAAACCCTGGAAAGGGAAATTTCCTGGAAGGGGAAATTGAGGAAACTGTTGGTGATTGAACTGTTTTTGTGAGAAAATACAAAGAGATAACATAGTTGTGCTGGTCTTGCTCTCATTAGTGTCCTTTCCACGGTTTCTAGGTGTGTTCTTTCCATGTCTGTGCATAACGTAGACAGCAGAAAAGGCACTTCCTTAGCCCTCAGGTGCCCTGCCACTACCCAGACCATCCTCTGAACATTGTGCGTGCGTGTGGAAAGGGAGGAGCTGTGGGGATGCCACCAGCATGCTCCCTCTGGTTACTGCTGCGTGCTGGTGGCTGAGGGCACTACATCGTTCAGCTGAAAATGTTTTTAGATTGTAATTTGAGCCTTAGAAAAACTGTAAGTCTGGCTTGAAAATGAAAGTTTGCAAATTACATACGTATATGAGTGTATTTGTACATATATATATATATATATACACACACATATATGTACTTAAAAATCTGGCTTTGAGCCACTGAGGAGAATTCAATATACATCTTTCTTAAATAACAGTTTTAATTAGTCGTTGCCCAGTGGCTGTGATTTGAAGAGCTGGAAGCTTAAAGCATTTCAAGCACGACAGGGCTTGCAAAAATCCTGCGAGCTGGCAGAGTGGAAGCAGCGTCAGTCTTGCACCTTGGCTGGCTGCGCTCTGCTCCCTGATCCTGAGCCAGCGTGACACTCCCGCGCCCTCCCCAGCTTGGCTGCGTGGAGCAAAGCCACCTTCTCCCCACACCTCTCTGTACAACGTGGCTGCCGCCATCACCCACCACCGGCGCTGTGGAGGGGTGGCTGGCCCCTCATCGGCAAGAAGTTCCCATTGGACAGCTCCTCACCACGGAAGGACCTTTGGCACCGGGTGGGGAGAGTCTCCTCTTGGACCGTGAAATGCCGCCCAGGTTTAAGAGCATTTCCTTGAGGTCTCCATTTACCTGCTCTGCAGCAAGCGCCGTCGCATGGTGTTGGCAGCTTGCCCAGGAGAGGGTCTCCACCGTAAGGCTTTGGTAGTCCTGTGGAATATTTTCATACACAGAGAGGGTGAAAAAGCAGTAAAAATCATACACCGCCCCCTTCCAGCCGCCGGTGCAGCTGTGCTGACAGAGAAGTGCTTTTGTTGGCTTCGTTAATGTCGTTGGGGGAAGCGGTACCGTTAGACTGGCAGAGGAATTCCCTCTCTGGCATATGTTACATCCACACTGAGGAGCGATGCCAGCATATCTAGCAGCAGAGCTCTCCCAGTGTAAACAAACCCTGAGTGATTGGACTCCTGAAGCCTGAGCTCGTGCTGCATCCAAACAGCGATGCTGCGCGGGAAACGCTGCAGGGTTTACCTGAGGGGGGGGTGCAAATTCCCTACCTGGCAGCCACCCTTCGCAGGGCAGCGCCAGTGAACAGGGCTCCCAAAATACCGCTTTAGGTGGGTTCTGGCAGCACTCTGTTGGGCTTTTTCCACTCACTGACTTTGGGGAAATACATGTTTTCTTGCGAGCACCATGAGGCCGATAATACATGATGGGGTCGGCGACAATCACACGCTAGTGGAGTTCCTCTTTAAAACAGCAAGAAAATAAACAAACCCATGAGAATTGGGAATATTATCACAGCGTTTAGGGAACGCTGGAAAGATTACTCCTCCAGCTGTAACTGGATCCACTTATGTGTATATGTAAAATTCTTCAGGCATGCTCCCGGGCATGTGTTGCAGTAGGACTCCAGCCAAGTTCAGTTCACAAGGTGGGCCTGCAAGTGGGTTGTAATTGCAGTTGCAGAGGCAGCTGCCAGTCTTGTATTTAACAGGTTTTATGTGTTTGGCATTCTTGGTTTCTAATGCTGTCTTAATGGGGATTGTTTTGGGGTTGGGTTTTTTTTTTTTGAGAAATCTAAAAATATAATCAAAACTTGACAAAGCAAAAGTACTGTGTGGAATGTCCCAGCACCCTTAAGTTACTCTGTTTGTATCTTAGGGCCCGGTGACATACTCGCTTTGTGGGAGTCAGTTTATAGACTTTGATGGGAATTTGATCAGGGTCCAAGGGAAGTAACAAAAGCACAGTGCTTCCACTGCAAGGAACATACTGTTTCCTTGAGCACTCTTTAGTACAGGTGCACATCTGAAAGGATGAGCTGAAACAGCTGTATCATTTTACAGGATCATTTTCACAGGGCGAATTAAAGGGAAAAAAGTGTCTCCAGTTGTGGTGTAAGACTCAAATAACCAATTTATCAAGGCTGCCACGGACCTGGCTGGCATTTTAACCAAACTCTAAATTTCCTTTGCAAACTTAACTGAACGTAGGTTTTGAGGGCTATTTCCAAGGAGGAGCTGAAGCTGCTAAAGCAGCTGTGTTTGGATGTAGGTCACTATTAATGAAGGCTGGTGAAGCAGATGAGCATTTCTCTATATTTCTGTACTTTAAACTAGAAAAGGGGAGATTTAGGTTGGATATGAGGGAAAAAAAATCTTCATTATTACGGTGGTAGATCACTGGAACAGGCTGCCCAGAGAGGTGGTGGAGGTCCCATCCCTGGAGACATTCAAGGTCAGGCTTGATGGGGCTCTGAGTGACCTGATCTAGTGAAGATGTCCCTGCTTATTGCAGAGGGGTTGGACTAACTGACATTTAAAGGTCCCTTCCAACCTAATGCATTCTGTGATTCTACCTGTAGGCGAAGAACTTGAAGAGCCAGAGGAGTCATCAGTGCTCTTGATTCCAGGTGCCATAGCATGGTGGGAGTTGAGAGAGTGTGGAACTGTGGCTGATGCATCGGTATGGCCAGTTGGACAGTGAAGGAAGGATGCTGGGATAAGGTTTTGTGGTAGAAGAATAGGGCTAAATGTGGGATTGGAGTTTGGGTTTGGAGTTGCTGGTTTGGAAGGTGGCATCGTGTGGTCTGACGTGGGACAGATGGAAGGATGGGGTGCAGGGACTGGTGTGGTGATTATAAGGTGTGCAGCAGAAAAGTGTCAGGTGTGAGGTCAGCCATGCTGGAGGTTGTGGAGTGAGGCAGTGGGATCTAAGGGCTGCTGCTGTGGCTGTCAGAGTGGTGTCGAAGAACAAGAGGTTTGAGAACCTCCATGCTAAATTATTCCACTTCTCAGAGAGGGTGCACTGTTGAGTTCTTCAAAGGACACAAAGTACTCTTCTAAGTCCAGGAGATGGCTGGAGTTCAGGACACTAAGCAGAAGAAGGCTCATTGTGTTAAAGTCCCCAATGGGGTCAGGAACGTAGGTGCACTCGTGCACTCGTGCTTTTGCCTTCTGCTGTGTCTTAGCTCTTGGTTAACTTCAAGGCTGGGTATCCTGCCCAGCATGCAAGAACTGTAGTGCGTATTTTAAGGCCCCTGCCTTCCCCTTGTGCTGTGTGCAGAGCCTATGTGAATTCTTGGGGGAACCCTGGAAATTTAAAACTTAGGCACCTTAGTGCATGGCTTCTAAGAGCTTCAGTCTTTAAATAACTCTAGCTCTTGCTGTGTGTGCTGACTGCTGCTCCCACATTGTCACAGCATGGCTTTCCTCCAGCGTGACTTACTCCTGCAGAGTTTGTGGACAGCAGGTTTTACAGGTGGGGAAAAGTCAGTAAGTGCTAAAGAGCTACAGGACCACAGAAACAGTATCGTGGTAAGATCTGGTGCTCCACAAAGACACCTAATTTTAAAACAAACTTGTGCCTTGCTGAGGTTTTAGTTTAAATATAGCATTCTGCTAATGTCACCTAACACTACCAGCAAGACGTGAGGTCTGTGAAGTGGTTGGTCTCAACAGCAGAGTGCTTTTCACTTAAGAGATGTGGAAGATGTGACTTTTAAAGTGCAACTGTGACTCTTGCTGTCCTGTGAGGAGCATGGGGCTGGATCTGCAGTCCTCTGAGCCCAGTGCTGCTCACCAGTTAGGGAGGGAGTGCCGCACCTGCCATCAGTCCCTAGCAATGGATGCCTGGACATCCTGCTGTGTACCTACAGGAGATGCTGCTGTGATGCAGATTTTCTTTACTGTCCCTGCTGAGTGCAGTTTGTGAAGGCAGGCGCTCTGGGATGGAGGGCAAAGCAGGAAACTAGAACATCCCAGGGGATGGGCCCGGCTGGGAACTGGAGCAGACAGGAGGTGACACAACTGGGAGTGGTGGGAAGGAAGTAACCTGCTGGAGTTGCTGGACAGTGAATCACCTGCAGCTTCACAGCCCAGGTTAGTGTGAGAACGGCCTGGCTTCCTCCTCATTACTTGTTTTTTTTAATCTCATTTTTATCCCTGAGCTCAAAGCCTGGTGACAAATCCCCACCTGCAGTGCTTGTGCAGGATGTGTTTGCCTCTGTGCCAGTGTGCTCCATCTCTCAGTCTGTCTTCACAAGAGAGGTGTACCAGCCCACTGACGGTCTTCATGGCCGTCCTCTGGACTTGCTCCAACAGCTCCATGTCTTTCTTGTACTGGGGTCTCCAGAGCTGGGTGCAGCACTCCAGGTGGGGGTCTCACCAGGGCAGAATAGTGGAACATGCTGTTTTTGATGCAGCCCAGGATACAGTTGGCTTTCTGGGCTGCAAGTTTCATTGCTGGATCATGTTTCCATCCACCAGCCTCCCCAAGTCCTTCTCCTCAGGGCTGCTCTCCATCCATTCTCCGCCCAGCCTGTAGTTGTGCTTGGGATTGCACTGACCCATGTGCAGGACCTTGCACTTGGCCTTGTTGAACTTTGAGGTTTGCATGGGCCCACCTCTCAAATGCAAGTAAATAGCTAGTTTCCCATACATATAGCTGAAGATTTCTCCTACTTCTTATTGATTTCTCATGTTTACTCATTGCAATCAAAATATTTGGATTTTTGGTTTTGTGGGGTTATCTTTATTTTACAGATTTCTTGATTATTTTTTCATATACTTTCCCCATCCAAATCCACTAAAGGTAGCCTTTTTCATTTTTAACAAGACCACCCCAGTCATACCTTTTCTTGATGCTACCTGTCTCCACATTGCCCTTTCCTACACATTTGATGTCATTGATTAAAATCATAGATTTAATCTGATCAAAAGGGATGTAACATTTAGTCAGGTACCGTCTGTTTGTATCCTGCATTGCTCTCCATCTTTTTTGGACAGAAGAAAGTGTGCTCCTCTCCTTGGTAGCTGCAGTGTGTCACACAAGTGTCCTCTTTGAAGTAGCCGTGATTTTTGGAACAACTCCCTCAGAGATTAAGTCTTAATCAGAACCTGTCCCTGAACCACGAAGAAGGTTTAAACCGTGGCTGCTCTGTGTGTTACCTTCCACTTGTCTCTTTGGATTCCACCGTGGAGCCCTGGTCCCTAATTAAGAATCTCTCAGGTCCCTGTGGAATCCTTGTCTTTTCTAATTATTATTAATCTTTTTTATTTATATTACTACAGCACGTAGAGGCTTCAGTTGGACACCAAGGCCTCTTTCTACTAGGAGTTGTACAGACCCATAAGGAGAAGACAGCCCCTGTTAATGAACTAACGGTGCTGGTCTGTGAAAGCTAGAGGGTGAAGCAAACACTGGAGAGGAAAAGATGTAACCTTTACTTCATTGCCTTTATGTACACACAGTCTAGTTTTGATTAAGCTGAGTAACTTTGGAGTATCACCCTACTTTAATCTTACTTTGGTTGGTTGTCCTGTCTCTCTGAATGTGCTTGCCCTCCTTCAGGCAGACTATGATTTACCTGCCTGTGGTCTGTGTGAGGTTTGTGTTCTGTCTCACCTTAAATGGTCTGTAAGGCTACAGATGTCATCTGTGAGAGGGAGGTCGCTCTTCTGTGCTTCCTATAGCTGAATGTAAACGGTTTCATATACCGTGAGTTTGACTGTAGCACAGGCTTTGCCCATGTAATGGCACTTCTGGATTCTGTCAGGGGGGCTGAGTTTGTCACTTGGGACCCTGACTGTGATTCTCAGCTGACTGTGAGAGATGGTTGCCAGAATCACCTGCCAGATTTCTCAGGTAAATAACGGGTTTTCTTCTTTTTATGGGATCATTAACACTTTATTTTTTCTGCAGGATACAAATGCTAAGATATTTTTAAAATCTTTACCCATCCACTTCAGTCTCCTGTTGGATAAAAATACCAGTGTATCCACAGAGCTGAGAAAACGTAGCCTGCTTCTCCCATCACCCCAAAGTCTGTTCCTTTGTTTTGTGAGATTATAAATGGCATTTCTAAAGATTTTAAGTGACTTATTTTACTCTTTTGAGGAAAGGTGATTTTATTGTTTTTAAAAACTGGAAACACACATTGGAGTGCTGGTAGGGCTGAGGTCTCCCAGACATGTATTTGATGTGAATCCTAAACTTCCAGGCCTGAACTGAGACAATTTGAAAGGTTTGGGTTTTCTGTGCTCATTGTTTCTTTAATCTTTAATTGGGAAGATTTCCCTTCCTCCAGTCAGATGTCCCTCCTTAGCCCTTTTTTTTGGGCCTGTTTCTGGGTATTGTGCAGTCTTCTGTGAGGTATGTGCAGTCTCTTAGGAGGCAGTGGTACCTATATCTGGGTTTCTTAGAGTGACTGAGTTCTACACTTAATGTGTTGGCTTTAGGTGTAAGGAGTGTTAATGGGGGTTATGTTATGAGCCATTTCCTTTTAAAGAGAAATACAGATTTATTGTGAGTTTTTTGCTAGAGGTTATTCTTGTTCAGAGACTAGAAGTAATTTTAAGTTTTCTCACAATGAAAAGAGACTTTGACACAGTAGAAGCAACCCAGAAAATTGTGGGAGCAAAAAAGAGTTGAGGAAGCTGAGGACACAGAACTGGGAGGGGTGGCTGACACATCAGAAGGGGCTGTGCTGCCATCTGGCAAGATCTGGACAGGCTGGAGAGATGGGTGGGGAGAAATTTAATGAAACACAACAAGGGCCAGTGTAGGGTCTTGCATCTGGGGAAGAACAACCCCAGGTACCAGTGTAGGTTGGGGACTGGCCTGTTGGAGAGCAACATAAGAGAAAGGAACCTGGGGGTCCTAGTGGACAGCAGGGTGACCATGAGCCAGCAATGTGCCCTCGTGGCTAAGAAGGCCGATGGCATTCTGGGGTGTATCAGAAGGGGGGTGGTTAGTAGGTCAAGAGAGGTCCTTCTCCCCCTCTACTTGCTCTGGTGAGACTGCACCTGGAATATTGTGTCCAGTTCTGGGCCCCTCAGTTCAGGAAAGACAGGGAACTCCTTGAAAGAGTCCAGTGCAGGGCCACCAAGATGATTAAGGGAGTGGAACATCTTTCTTATGAGGAGAGGCTGAGGGAACTGGGCTTCTTTAGTCTGGAGGAGTCCGAGTGGTGACCTCATCAATGTCTATAAATATGTCAAGGGCGAGAGTCAGGAGGACAGAGCCAGGCTCTTCTCAGCGATGGCCAGTGACAGGACAAGGGGCAGTGGGTGCAAACTGGAGCACAGGAGGTTCCATGTGAATATAAGGAGGAACTTTTTCACTGTGAGGGTGGCAGAGCACTGGGACAGGCTGCCCGGAGAGGTTGTGGGGTCTCCTCTGGAGACGTTCAAAACCCACCTGGACATGGTCTTGTGTGATCTACTCTAGGTGATCCTGCTCTGGCAGGGGGGTTGGACTAGTTGATCTTTCAAGGTCCCTTCAACCCCTAACATTCTGTAATCCTGTATTATAAAGGGAGATTGAAAATGGGTTATTATGCAAATGGATTAAGAATAAAAAAGTTATAAACTGCAACTGTAATTACTGTGTAAGTATTATGAATATGGAGAAAGGAGCATACTAGAAGCATCTACTTCCATGGAAGTACTAATGGGACGTTCACATGATTGACTAAGCTTGAGATTTCTTACTTGAATTAAGAAGTAAATTAATCGGAGTAATCACAAAGTATAACAATAAATGTGAATTGAGCAAAACAATAAAAAGAATGAAGCTCTTGGTGTTTCCAGGAAGGTTCTCTTACTGTTTGTACACTTTCTGAATTTACTGAGATAACTTTTTGAACTGTTGTACTCAGGTAGGACTTCTTTGGCATTCCCTTTACATTTTTGGTGGACTAAAAGGGTTATTCTTAAACCCACAGTGGTTTATCATAGTACCAAACAATTTGAGGAGTTTGGTGCCGACTGCATGCATGCTTGCTTGAAGACAGGAAAATTGTTCAACTCATACTACTACCAAATACCTTGTATTATGAAGTAGTGGCTTTCATTTAAAACTCATCTGACTTTTGGCGTTTGGAAAGTGACAATGACCTGTGTTCTAAATTTCTTTGTACCAAGTTCACCCTGTCATGCTGTTGTATTTGTTAATTTTTGTGCTATTCCAGGGCCAGAAATAGGTTTGGTACTATAAGAACAAATGGGAGGGCACTCCCTTGGTTTCTGCTATGGGTACAATGTTTGGAGTGAACCTTATGTGAAATTCCCAGTGCTGTGGAGATGGGTTATGCTTGCGAGTTCATGTAGCCTTGACATAGGTGTACGTGTGACAGAACTTCGAGTGTAATGCATGATGGAAGGGCTTGATGCTGCATGTTGCCACCTTGCAGCTTCCTGTGCCTCGTGGTGTGCTTCTGTGCCAGGCTCTCCCCTTCCAACAGAGCAAGGTGTGCAGGGCTGCTTACCTCTCAGTTTGGCCAATGCTTTGTTTGCTATACTAGTTCATAGAAGTCAGTGAATGTGGCGTGAAATGCTGCTTAACCCGCACACACAGGAAGCTGTGGTACGTTAAGCCCGTGGAACTGTATTTCCATGGAAGGTCTACTCTTCAGTTTCAGGATGGAGACTGGACTAAAGGCAGCACTAACCCGGCTGCAGGCTGTGCTGCCAAAAGCTCTTCTGTAAGTCCAGTCAAGTTTTGCATCCTTGTGATGTTTCTTTTCTGCTGGGGTAGGAAGTGACTGCAACTGTTTAACAAATTACAGCCAAAGCGAGCTCATTAACCCTGGAATCGGTAGATTATTAACTCCGGGTACTGGTATTTTCTGCCGAGGTCTTTGGGCCATTCCTAATCTAGCTCCTTGTTAGAAACCCGGTACTTAAGGATGAACCGAAGTCAAAACAACGGGGTCACTGCCGGCCCCACGGCCGACACAGGCCACCCCGAGGAGGGGCTGTCCCGGCCGCCCCTCCTACAGCCCCTCGGCCCGGGACACAGCTTCGCCCCGCCCCGCCCCGCAGCCCGAACCCGTAATAGCGCAGGAGAGCGTGTAGTATTATTTAAAAAAAAATTAAAAATCAAACCACACCTCGGCGCCGAGGCCTGCGGGCGCTCCCACCCGGTCTCCCCGCCTTCCCTGCACCGGCCGGGCCCGCGGCTGCAGCCGGGGCGGGGCAGAGGAGGGCCGGGCCGGGTCTCCCCTCCCACCCCGCGGCAGAACCGTCCGGGGCCGCGCCTGGCCGGGGCACCCCAACCCGCTCTCCTGCCAGCCGCCCCCTGCCCTCGCACGCCATTTCCTGTGCTCCGTGTTTACTTCCCGGTTCAACCCCTTCACTGGGAGCGATCGGCGCCGCCGCCGTTTGCGGAGGGAGCGGGAGGTGAGGGGAGCGGCGGGGCGGGGGCCGCCGTGCCGTGCTGTGCCGCGTCGCGCTGTGCAGTGCAGTGCAGTGCAGCGCAGCGCAGCGCAGCTCCGTGCCGCTCCTCTCCCCGTGCTGAGCCGTCCGCCTCTTCTCTTGCAGGTGTACCCAGAGCCGCGAACGGAGGGCGAGTGTCTGAGCAACATCCGCGAGTTCCTGCGGGGCTGCGGTGCCTCCCTCCGCCTGGAGGTGAGTCGAGGGGGCGGTGGCGGCGGGCAGCGCCCGGCGGGGGTCGCGAAGGGTGGCAGGGCTGGGGATGCCCGGCTCGATGCCCGGGGTGCGTGGAGGGGGGGTTCTCCGCCTCGTTCTACCCGCCCGGTGCCGCGGCAGGCATCGGTGCCCTCCCTTTGTGCCCGGGGACGCGGGGGCGGCCGGTGGCTGACAAGATGGTGGCGGGCGCCCCTCCCCTGGCTGCGGGCCCGGGGGGAGGCGGCGGGGAGACCTCCGCTGCCCGCCTGGGGCTGCCTCCGCGGCCTTTCCGCTGACCGATGGCTCTCGGTGGGCCCTTGGCATGGCTTACCGGCGGCGCGACTGCGGAATGTGCCGTGCCGCGTGGAAGGGGCACGGAGTGGCCTCGGTTCGCCTCAGGGAGCGCTGGGGGAGGCTGCTCCCCGGCCCTCCGCCTCTGTGAAGCGGGGAGACGCTGCCGGGGCTCCGTGTGCCCGGGGTGCTGGCGGTGGTGGTTGCCTGGCTTCGGTGCGGATAAAACTGGTGCTTTTTCCGTTCAGACGGCTTCTTGGCAATAAAGGCGTGAATGGCACCCGATTCACTTGCGAAGCGGTGAGGCGCTGGACCCGGCTTACGGAAATTAAGTTGGTAACAGTCAAATGAGATACTAATTAAGAAAAATGGTGGGTGCTGCTTCTTCTGCTTAAATTCACGTTACATAAAAGCCCAGCAAACTGCCATCTTTTCCCCGAATGTGTGTTCGCAGGGTTGCAAATTAGGTAGTGATAAATTACCGGTATATTTAGCCATAGCAAGTACACGCTGCTGTCGAGTTTACTTGATGTGTGTGCGTGGGAAGGAGCTGATGCGATTAAAAACAGGCTGCAACTTCTCTGCCTTGGGAAGTGAGAGGTATTGTGACTTCAGTTCTTACAGGCCTTCTTTTTTCTTGGGTGGAAAAAAAAAAAAGAAATGGTTTCTGGTGCTTCTGAACTTGAATTAGTGAAGTGTTGCCTTAATTAGTTCTCAGGTTCTTACAGTACCTCTGGTCCTGCCAGAGTAACCAGGTAGTATCAGGGTGTCATTAAAAGGAGTCTGATTGCTTTCCTGAGGCCTTTAAACAGTGAAGTATCATTAGTGAAATTAATGGTACTTACAGGACTTGCATTTAATCTTAGGTTGTGTCATAGGGAAAGATGGAAATTAAGATACCTTTTAGTGCTGTTCCTTGTGAAATAAGACCTTGCATTCTTACCTGCCTTTCACCCCCTTCCTCCTTCCCCACTAAAGAGAATTTTGTATCACCTGTTGGAAGACAAAAACCAAATTAAGTTACAAAATACTCAGAAAACATGTTCTGATGTGAACTTTGCATTCTGTCAAGTATTTTTTCTTATTTTTGCCTTTAAGCGACCATCTCTCCATTTGTCTTCTCTAAGACTGCATTAAGTTTTTCATGTTTTGAACACTTGTGTGATACAAAATTCAAGTAGTAGACATGCATGAGCCAGAGAGATTTGGGGAGGGAGGCACTTCAAATCCCAATCTCAATTCAGAAATTGAGTATTGCAAATGTTTAAGCAAAAGAGAGGAAAAAACCCCACTGTTAATATCCCACTCTCCCCTTGACTCATTTCCTGTATCAGGTCTCTCACTAAGGTTCAAGTCGTTACAGTCAGGACGTCTGGGAATAGTTACAGCATTGCAGTTTGGTGTCTCTTTTGTAGGTACAGAAAGCTTCTGTCAGCTCTTTTCCTCCAGAGTGACAAGCAAGTGAAGAAAAATGATTAAAAGAAAAGATAATTTTGGTCTTCCTCTGAGAACCTGAATATTTTTGGGCATAGTCAAATTGTTAACCTGGCCTCAGGGGCTTCTCAGCAAGGTTGCCGGAAACTCCTTTCTTACATGGAGGTAACTGGCTATAGTAGCTTCCAGCTCAGCATGTTGGAACAGGAATTACTCCCAAACTACCAGAAGACTTGAGAGGCTGTCACGAAGGGGCACAAATGTTTGGGCTTATGTAGCCTCTTGTGTGTGTATTTATGGCTTGTATGTTGGCCATTCCCTGTTGTTTTCTCATTAATTTTTCCAACCCCCTAGCTGTGGCCAGAGATTAGAGGAATGCTGACCCGTGTTCAACCAGCCAGTAGCTAGCAGGGGTCTCTTGGCTATCTGCTAATCCTGGGCTCTTTCCCCCATCTTCTTTAACAAGGTGTGAGTCAGCCCTTGTGGATCTTTGCCTTCCTCACTGTGGGAACTGGGGAGATGCCATAGCTCCTCTGCGCAGCGTCTACGTAATGCTTCCTCAGTTGGAATCAGATTTAGAGGTTGTATTGAACAGAGAGTGTGAAGAGTGGCTTTGGAAGTGGTGAAGGGGGTATTCTCAGAGAGGGCAGATTAGCTAATCAGGAGTTAATGGTGAGTATAAATATTTGACAAAGTAGTGGATGTGATATCCAAATGTTTCTGCTATTTAAGGTAATACAGGTATCAGAGGAAGCTCTAGAGTGGTGTGGGGAGATGTGACCTTGTTCTGTGCACTAACGTCGTGCTTTTCCTAATAAGTACGCCCCAGTGTGGAGTTCTGCATGGCTCTGTGCTTGAGCCTGACACTGAATCTGTGCTTGTATGTAGTTGGATCAGGTGGATCCTCAGTGGTGTAATTTTGATAGTATGGTAAAAACACAGTGCTTAGCCTAGGTTCATCATGGCAAAAGCACTTTTTGCTCCCAAATCTGAACTCATCTTGGAAGTAGCAGAACTGTATTTTTGTGAAACTGTGCCAGAGCTCCTTGCCTTGCTGGAGCTCTGTACGGTTCCAGCTTTGGAGACTTTGTTATGGCATGTTTGAGGAACTGATAAACTGCTGTGGCTAATTCAGAGTTGCACAGCAGTAGATGGCTTCTCTGAGACGCTTTCTTCTGTGCTGTCCCTTTGTTAGAGGACATGATTACTGCTGTCTTTGCACCCTAAAAATAAGGGCTGGAGGTGGGAAACTTGGTTGCTTTGGAAGTGTTCTGGTGGCTGAAAGTTGTTCTGATCTTTTTCTCTTACCTCCCAGGAAATTTGGGCTGTTAGAAAGATAGTAAGATAGTCAGAAAGGATATTTGAGATTCTAATGAGAAGGATTGCTGTTCTCCAGAGGAAACTAGTGTCTCCCTTCTCACAGTCCCCAGTATTTTTTTAATGTTTAAGTGTTCTAGAGCAAGAAGAGTATGTAATCAGGAGCTTGCAGCAATCCTTTGTGAGGTGAATTGTGGGTTGGTAAAGCAGCAAGTGTGAAGAAATAACCAAAAGAGGGTTTGGTGAGTATTGTGGGGGTTTTTAATATTTTAAGTTTTTTTAATACAGGTTTTTGTATGCAGATACCAAGAGCTGAGACTTATTAATGAAAAAAAATGTTCATAAGATCTCATCTAGGGAGTGAATTTGCAACTCCATATTGTTTTTCCCTTTTGGAAAATTTTAGTCTTTGCTTAGGATAGTTGTAGTGTCAAGTAGTTCATTTTACATTGAGCCTTTCACTGCCTGCGATGCATGTCTATGTAGATAGAAGGGACAACTTAGTGTGTACTTTTTCCCTAGGCAGATGATATTTGCTGTATACTCCCCTTGCTATTTTTGGTTTAAAGTCTGTGTTCCTCTTGCAGTTTTATCTTTGGGTGGGAAGACATCTTACTGTATTTCCTTCTGAGAAGAATGACCTGCTTTTCAAAACAGGCTCCTAGGCAGTTGTTGTACTTGGACTCTGTTCCTGAAGAATATGGGTGGGTATGTACAGCTGATGTGGAAATTCATTGCAGGTGTACAGTATCCTCCACAGAAGCATGGTGAGAGAGACAGAAATGAAAAGGTGATGGTCACAGACCATTTGCTCCTCTCTGACTGCTTGTAAGTGTTGCTGTAGAGATTGTCTGGTACCTGTGTTGTGTTACTCTAGTTTTGTTCCCTTTCAGAGAAGTTCCAGCTTCCTGAATATAATGCTGTCTTTCCTCATTCCTTTGACCAGAGCTGCTTGACAATTTGCAGGGCCAAAAAGAGACCCTGGAAAAATCGCTGTATAGTTTAACAGCAGACAAGTTTGTTTGGGGAGCAGTTAAATGTAGAATATAAGTAAAAATAGGTTAATGGAAAACCATGTCAGTGTCTGTCTTTAAAGGGCAGAACGCTTGTTATGTCCTGTGAACAATACCAAGCTCTGTGTGATCAGATTCCATGAGTAGTGTCTTGCAGCGTTTTACTTCTGGCTTTCATCAAATGAAAGATTAATGCCTGCTTGTCTGCAAGTATCTCATATCAACAGGTTTCTCAAGCTCAAAAATGTTTTGTATTTCTGACTCTTGGGAAAGATGGCAACTGGCTGATGGAAAAAGATCGACAAGCTGCAGATCCGAGTAGCTTTTCTGTATCTGCCAAGAGACCCGCTTGCCCCTGTGATTCAGGGTGGTAATTTTATTACAGAGGCAGCAATGCCAAAACAAGGATTTTATTTCTATGGTAAACTAACCAAAGTAGTAAGCAAACCTGGCAGTCTCATGCAGCCTAAGAAGATCCCTTGTTCATATATTATTAAATCTCTTTTATGAGAAGGATTTGCCCTTAAGGTTCAGAACACCACATGCAAATTTTGGATATTAAATCTCAAGAGCTATGAATTGCATCAAGATATGCAAATGTCTATGGTAGAGTCTAGCCCTGGGGAAAAGTTTGTAAGGGGTGCCACTGCCATTCTGTGGCCAAACAGCTTCCTGATTCTGTTAGAAACATTTTCCAGAATGTTGATGTTTTAAAATTGCCATTCTTTTCTTACAGACCACACATAAGAAGGTTTTATTTACAGGTTGAAGTCTTCCTGGTAAATTTTTTGAAAGGGAACATTTGTACAAAGATATTAGGTCTTGTATTAAAGAAGGACCGCTGTATCCCCTCCCCTGTCTTCTAGTTCTTCACAAAACTGCTCTGAACAGATCTATGCTAGGTAATATTTATAGCAAAGTGCAGTGTGTCACTGCAACTCACCTTGTACATACTGGCCTCCAAGACATGGTTGCTGCCCCCCATCCCCTTGATTTCTATCCTTTTTGCCATGTGCTAATGTGACAGTTCTTAAACTCAAGTGTTCTGTGCAGTTTGTCCTCAGGTCTTTTCCTGTTGGTCTGCTTTGCCCGTTGCACATAACAGAGGTAGAGCCTGACTTGCATGATTGGAATGCCATGCTAGCATGTCTGGAAACCTTTCTAAGACAGGAAGGTGCTGTTACTTGACTATTTATGCTATTTTTATAGAATGGCTTCTTTTTATGATACAAAGAATTCTTACAATGCACAAGTATCCTAGGACTGTGATTGTTTCATGTGTTTACCAATTCTTTGCATTCCCATTCCCATTGAGGAGAAGGCTTTGAATACCACTTCAGGAGTGTCTTACAAATAGTGGTGGAAAAAGTGTGTGTTTTTTTGGGTTTTTTTAAGGGTGCACCACTTTTTTTTTTTCATCTTACACCATGTTAAGGTGCTGAGGAGGTGACACAGAGTCAGTAATGTGTGCTGTTGGGCAGGGAGGAATGGTGATATCAGAAGTTGTTACAGTTTTATCCAGTAAAACACAGTCTGAAGCACGAGTGTAGCACAGTAGCATTTCAGATCGTCACACTGTTCCCTGCTCACTTGAGCCTTCCTGTTCTTCCCATGAGAATTTATTTATTGTGGTTCTGCCAAGCCTGTTGCATCACCAGTAGCGTGGTATCGTGCTATCGCTTCTTGACTGAAGTGGCTCCAGTGGCTTTCATTAAATAGGAAGAATACTTCTCCTTGTTGGAGCACATGTTCAGAAGCACCTGATACTGAAAAACATTAAGAAGACTTTTTTAAAAAAAATAAGCTAGCAAATAACAAAAGATAGATTAAAGTGTGTGCCTCTGTAAGGAGTACTGTAGCTAACGTGCTTGGGGAATATGCTAATCTTTCTCTTTTTTTGCTACCTAAGGGCTGTGTTCAATATTTCCCAACAAAAATTAATACAGTTATTTTGAATTGGTCCATGAATATTTTCATTCCTGCCAGTTCTTTTGTATTGCACGCGGACAGGGTGCTTTGACCACAAAAATGTGTGTACACAGGGTCTGTCTGGCACCGTGACTCTGCCACAGGTGCAGATCTGTTTGTCTTCGCTGTGGGGACCGTGTGTGAAGGTGAGTCTGGCATGTCAAAATACATCAAATCATGTTTTGAAGGTCAGTGAGTACAAGATGAGTTGCAGTGACAGGCTGCACTTTGCTGTGTTATCTAGTATGGATCTTGTTCAGGGTAGTTTTGCGAAGGAGGTGCTGTGTGGTTTGGGAGAGGCCTCTGTGCAGCTGCTTCATTTGTGGAGTTCGTTTGGATCGTAAGAATAAAATGAGCCTTCATCTAGCAATTAAAATATATTACACTATTAATCTGGAATGCACAGAAGATTTCTTATGTTCAAACATAGGAGAGTGTTTCCACAGAAGGGTTGCAGTGCTTCTCTGATAAATGAGGAGTTTTTTATGGTAGCAAAAGTATGGAAACTAGGAAAGCTGGGAGAAAAGAGTGGGTAGAAGAAGGCTGTAGGGGAGGATGGTTTTGGGCAGAGCTTTGGAGTCCCTGAGGGGGAAGAAGGGAGAGAATGCAGAGGGTGCTTGCTGACTTAGGCTGTTTTCCTGACTTGTCAGAGGAGTTCTTGCTCTCTAATTTCTTTAGTCCTTTCCTCCCCTCTGGCCCTTTGCTGTGAAGCACAGTGAGAAGGGCTCATCTGCTGGCCTTCTGAAGGGTGAGAGCTGCCTGAGCAGGATCTTTTGATTTGCCCTTAGCAAGGAGCAAGCTGTGCAGGAGTGATGTGAATGCCAAGTGTGAGGAAAGCGGGTGAGCTGCTCCATCCTTCTTCTCAAAGGAGTGGCAGCGGCTATGGTGGGTTGGGTGGTGAGAGAGGGGAATGGAGCTGGCACTGGGGCAGCGATGCACCTGCTGTGAGGTGGGTGCTGAGCCATCAAGTGTGTTTCAGAGGGCAGGTCTTAGTACATGTCAGGGCCAGCCTGCCTTTTTCCTTCACAGAGAATGGCCACGGTCGTGTCAGTTTCTGTTGTGGCTTTTATAAATTGCTTCTGAAGTTGAACTTGGACTTTCTTGCCCCCACCCCTCTTGATTGGTTTTGAGGACTTGTAAGACATTCTTTAGCTGACAAGCATACTGAAAATAGAAATGCAGATAAAGCTTGTGCTCTACAACTGCACTGACCACAGTTACCATATTATTAGGTGTCAGCTGAATTTCCCAAGCCTGTGTGTGATAGTGACAGCAAAAGATCTATCTCTGTACAGACTGTGTTGTAGGTGCTGGTATTCTGTGTGAAGAAAACTTTGTACCTGCAGATCTAAAGATGTAGCACTGTATGTTTTTAACATACGCTTTTGGAGTAATAAGGTCCTCGTACAGCTGATGTGCATCCTGCAGGACAGGAGACATCAGCGCTGTGTCGCTGCAGGAACTTGGAACTCTTTCTCCTCTTGTGACAACTGACTGTGCCCCATCTCTTTATCAAGGGAGGAATTCTAGCAGAACGGCTGCTTTGAAGATTACCTGAGATGAGGACTACACAAAAGAGAGCCTAGCTCCACAAAACAGGCTACTGCTTTTGTTTACTGTAATCTTGGCAGAGTCTTCTTTTGGTTTGCTTGGGACTTGAGTCAACATAAATCACTTCAGTTATGTGAAGATGATGCAACATCAAATCTAGGTCTTCTATGACTTGCTCTGACTTCTTAAATGCTTCCAGCTTTGCAACTGTTGCTGACTCCTGCTTGCAAGTAAGTGTCTTGGCATGTGTGGGAAAGGTGATAGGCGCTGCGCTGCACAGAGGATGTTTCACAGGCTTGATTTTGCAACATGGTGTTGATGAGAGGAGAAAAGGGCCTTGCTCACTTCCTCTAACTCTAAGGAAAAGGCCTATTAGAATATGGTGATTTTTCCTTAAGGGGAGTTAATCTTATCTGAGTGTGTTCAGGTGAATATCCAGATAGGTCTAGCGCTCACATGTTTCAGCTTGAACCCTCTGCTTTGCTGTGTTTAGATGTTTCATCAGATGCTGGGCTGGGCCTGTCAGTGTTGCTGAAAGCTGGAGTCTGCCTGTGTGGGAAACATCGTCTTACTCAAGGTCTCAAGTTTTTCCAGGAAATACTGAAAAATTCTAGGTAACAGAGAAAATTGTAGTGCTGAATAGTGAAAATAAGCTGTCTTCAGCTGTGGTGCCTCAGACCACTGCCGCCTGTCTGCTGAAGCCAGTAGGATCTAGCGGATTGGGTGCCGTGAGGGCAGGTGAGGAGGGAAACTGTCTGTGTGGGAAGATGAGGCGATGTTTCAGTAGGTGGCAGTCCTCCTCTGAATCGGTCCGGGGCCAGTGGGGAGCCTGGTGTCAGAGGAAGGCAGGGGGAGAGGGGGAAAAAAAGAGGGGGCAAAGTCTTTCTGTCAGTGCCATCTTGTGGGCCAGGCGCAAACACACGAGCCTGGGTACCGGTGGCTTGGAAAGAAGAGGGGTCAGTGTGTCCCTTCTGGGCTGTCCTGAGGTGGCTCTGCCCTGCTGGCAGCCTCGGCTGGGGGGGGGAGCACGGAGCTGGTCTTCGGGGCCAGCAGGCAGGGGGTGAGGAGTTCTCTGAGTGCCCTGTGCTTGCCCAAGGGCTGTCTGTGGCTAAAGGCTTGTACATAGCAGCTGAAATCCTGATTCTCCCACCTAAACTTCAGGTGAAGTCGAAACACATCTTCTAGTTTTTTGACTGTCGTATTTTGCACAGTACAGTGTTGCTCTTTTTCATCATCCAGTTGGCTGCACTTCTTTGAATGTAGTAGAGGATTTAGAAACTATTGAGTAGCAGTTGCCTTTGAGTCCGATTTAGAAACAAAACATTAAAAACCAAGCCAAGCCCCTGCTCCAATACAAATCCACAAAGCTACTTGCTTCAGCAGCCCTGTGAAAGGTAGAGTGTAGCAGTGAGTGCAGCTGCCTTTTATGGTAAAATAATAAAGGGAAAAAATTGGGGGGAGTATAAAACCTCAACAAATGTGTGCCATTACTGGTCAGTGAACTTACTGTTTGTGAAGGACACCTTCATGGATCCTCTCCTGGTAGTGCTGAGTGATGTAACAAAAAAAAAAAAAAATTTACTGCCTACCCACTTTTCTACCCCCGACCCTTCCCTTGTTTTCCTTGAGGAGTGCATTAGAGTCGTTACCAGAGGCTAGTGGTGGCTAGTGAAGACCGGTAATGATATGCTTAATTGTTTCCCGATATATACTTGTTAAATATCTTGTGAAATTCATACCTGATGAAGTCTTCTCTCTGTGATGTCCACTCTTGCTTTGCAAGAGCCCCTGGGTTGTTCTGCAAGACAGAACTGGAAGTGACATCAAGATCAGTAACTCTTGGGCTGGTGCTGCTGAAAAATAGACCTTGCTTTAGCTTTAATTAAATTATTCCTCCTCTTTTCTCCATCTCCCTGAAAAGAGTTCTTAACTGGTTTGATTCCTTCATTCAGATCACTCAGTAGATGTTTGGAAGTGGTGTGTGTGAGGAGCATTTTTCTTTTAATGACATTTGCAGTGTTAGAACAAATTAAAGTCTTTAATTTTTAGGATGACTTAGGTGTGCCAAGATTTGTCTTTGTAGGACTCTGGTATCTATGCTGAAAGCACTGCCACTTTGTTTTTTCTTAATTTTTTTTCTTTTTTCTTCATCAAGTTCACCTCAGAAATTTTAAGCACGGGGACTCTGGGTGTCCCAGGGCAGGGTTTGAGTGCTGGTTAAAATGCTTTAAGGCTTTCCTCTTGCCCACCTGCCTGGCAGACTGAGCACAGCACCGTAGGGCAGAGCTCCCCAGGGCACTGAGCGGCTTGGTGGATAGCTGTGTGCCCAGCAGCTTCCTCTGCAGCCTGGAGAAACGAAATGGAATTGAAATAGCACGGAAATATTTGATAGTGGGATCTTGGTGGCTTAGTGCGAGGGTTACTGGTGGTGAATTTACGCCTAACAAAGGCAGCCAATTTAACTGGTTGCCGCTGCCAAAAGGAGGTCTGCTCCCAGCCTTTGTTTTCCCCTGCCCTCCCTGCCGTGGCCATTTCATTTTGTGCCGGTTCTCACATGTGCCAGCTGCCTGCGGGAGCCACCTGGCTGAGTAAATCTGTAAAAATCCAACCCTTCCCCCAATTCCACCCCTCCCTCCCCCCAAAAAAAAGCCAACCTACTGAAACAACCCAACAACAACCAAAAATTGTGCTTCCCCCAAGCCTGCTGCTGATGGGATGGTAAACCAAACTGCCTCAGTGCAGGGTCTGAGCGCCAGGCTTAGTGCAAGGGGGAGGTATTTTGGACACCTGGGAAGAGCTGGACCGTTTCAGCCGGTGTCTGGATGGAATTTGAAAACCTGTTCTAATATTAATTTGGGTTTTTTTTGAGAATCATGTTGATGGGCAATTGCCCAGGCATGTCTGTGTAAAAGAGGTGTTGGTTTGGTTGCTCGGGGAGCAGGAGGCAGTGTTGGGGGGCTTGGGGGTGGGGGGTGCACACCGCTTCAGATTGGTGTGAGCTGCGATGGACACACCCTTCGCCTGGCATCTGCCAACGCTGTGTTGAGTTTCCTTGCAACTCTGGCAGCATCTACTGCCCGAGTATTATTTTTACTTCATCTAGATGAGTTTACACTGTTTCATGTTTATTTCGAATGAAATATGAGCAGAAACATCCCTTGCTTTATTTTTAGATGAACTGCCAGGCTCCCAGTTCATCATTCACGGCTTCCTTGCCAGTCTCTGGTGGGTTGCATTTCTTTCTTCCAGTGTAACTGCACACCCCCCCGACCCGACCCCCCCCAACTGGATCAGAGGGGATCAGTTGAGTGACTGTGGCACAAAGGACACAGCACAGAAGGGAAGGGATTGGCACCTCCTCTTTTGGCAGCAGCAGCTCAACCTAAAATAAATAGACCTTTACTTACTTTTTCAGCTGGATCAGTCTATTCTTCAAATGTTTTGAGTTCATTCAGTCACAGAGCAAAGAGACCAGGAGAGGGGGTGGAATTTATCACACCCCACACCTCCACGCGTGTTCATTTAATTAATGAATAAAAATGAGGTTGAAGAAAAAGACAGTTTGTAATTCTGAAATCCGTTTGCAGAAAATGCCTAGAAGCAGTTTGTTTTAAATCAACAAGCACAAGTACTTCTTCCTATTTGCTAAATTAACTGGTTTTCCATGCAAAACATGGTGCAGCATTTCTTTGCATCTTTTGTATGTTTATTAACTATGTAGAGTTCCTTCAAAAAACGTACACTCTGGTTACCATGTTTTGTCTGAAAGCAGCCTCAGTGCAGAAATCACGACATAGGTCATAATTTCCTGTCACTTGATCAAATTCTTTTTTTCTCAAGTATGTTAAAGCATTTAAATGTATGGAGATAGGGTGATGTCCCACTTTTTTGTCCTCAAGATTGATGCCCAATGTTTAGGAAAGTGCTTGAACAACAAATATGAAACAGGATGTTAATATATACTAATCTAATCATTATTCGAACAGGCTATTTAAATCCATCCACCCCTCAGGCTTGTGAGCAGCATAAAGTAAATTGCAAGAAAATGGGTTTTCACACCCCTTGCCTCAGGCTGGTTCCTCACCCTGGTGTCACATGAATGTTTTGCAAAAGATAACTTCCATGTATAAATACAGCTAAAGCATTTTCTGTTCTTGGCAGTGAAAAAAGCAATTCTTCATTGTTATGATACAAAGTTGTTGTAATTAGCTGACTTTGATATTGTGAACTGCTGATAGTTAAATTGACCACATCTAGATATTATTTATGGCCCGAGTTAATTAGTTGGCTCTGCAGTTTTGAAGATGCCTGTCAGCTTGTTGATTTCTTTCCCATCTGTACTTGTTTATTAAGATGGCTTATCTCTTTAATTTTTTGTTAATATTGCTTGCTAGAAGTATCTAACTTTCCAATGTCAGTATATAATTCAGAATTAAGTGAACGACTGTAGTTTTATTTATAGCTGTTGTCAGCAAATGCAGAGAAAAATGTAGATGTGCCTTTAGAACAATCCAAAACTCTGAGATCTCAGGGAAGTAATCTTTGACATAGAAATGAGAGAATATTGTAACTTAGAATGCCACAGGCTGCTTTTCCTCACTGATATACTCATAAGTGTGTCATTCAGGCTTGTTTTGCATAGATGTAAATAACTTTTTTATTTTTAGTTTAACTGGTAAGAAGGTGAGTGGAGTGTGTGTGTGTATGTATATATATATACATATGTGTATATATATGTGTGTGTGTGTGTGTATGTATATATATGTGTGTATATATATACACACACTGTAAAACCATTTCAGGACCAGAATAACCATGGACCAACTTTTGCACACCCTGATTTCCTCAAATCTTTTTTTTTTTTGTGGATGCTACTAAGCCTTTAAGTAAAGAAAAACTGTGATGCCAGAACCCCAAAGCTTTATTCCCACTCCCCCTCCCCACACCCGGATGTTCATTGTGATAGTAGGTATTTGCTGAGTTTTCTTTAAGCATCTTGCCTGGTTTCAGCTGGAAGGCTGTTCAGTGTTCTTCCTTTGTTTGTTGGATGTGCTTGGGCTTTTCTTGGGTACGAGTGAAGCCTTAGTTTGGAGGTAGAAGTATTTTGCAGTGCTTTCCACAATAGTGTCAGATATTTATACATTTCTTTTTTCCCATTTGATTTTAAGACTGATTTGTGAAGCAATAGTATTACCCTGATTTCACAGTGCTTGAGCCACAGGCTGAAGTGTCCGTAGTTGGACACGGCTCCCACGGACCTTAGCTGCAGCTGTGGGTGCTAAACATGCTGTAGAGCAGATTGAAGCCAGGCTGTGGTCCTAGGGTAGCCTAAACCCATTGCAGCAACTCCTGCTGTTGCTTGCATACTCCTTGTCCTTCTCTGCTCTAGTACAGGTGCTGGGCAGGCTCTGAGGTGAGGTGGTGCAGGGAGATGGGCCGGTAGAAGTAACCCTTACTAACCTGTTCTCTTCCCACTGAACTGGCTCAGTCCTGGGGGTCAGGAGGGAGCTGGAGCTGGCAGAGTGGCAGGATAGTTGCAGTGCTGCCTAAACTGTATTTAAACTCTTGTTTAACTCGGAGCCTTGGTTTCTGAGCAGCTGAGGAGAGAAGCAATGGATCAACTCAAATAAAATGAGATGTCTCTTTTTTTTTTTTTTTTTTTGTAGTGATGTAGCAATGTTGTGGCAGATAGAGGAAATTAATTTCTCTGCTGTTGCTGTCAGCTGGTTTCACAGCGAGATGTGGTTTGCTGGATTCATACCATGCCTTCTGATTTCTGCAGTGACATGGGCATCTTTTAAAGGGGTAGACTTTGTGAGCTTCTAGCTTTTGGTGGCAATGCCCACCACTGTACTAGCCGCCTTGTTTTGCAAACTCAATTAATTTGGGATCTAAATTAGGACCAGGGCACATTTTTCTAAAGTTGCTTTTAATCCAGGTAAGTGAAATAATATGCCTGAGTAATTTACAGAACGTGGTGGGTTGGAGGATGTCCTGGATGGGAGAGATTTGGGGTCTGGGAAGATGCCCTTACAGGCGCAAATCCTTTTTAAAAGTTTCCTCATTGATCATTTGACCAGCCTTGTCCTAAATCCTGAACGGGGACAGAGGTCTTGAGGGAAACGATAGTAGTTGATCATGAAACGCTGAATGTGCCGATCATCCCTAGGTGATCCTAGATTTAGAAAACAAAAGGAGGAGGGTGAGGGAGCTCCCTGTGGCAGCATGCTGATGTGTGGGAGCAGAACTGCTGTCTCTCCTGCTCAGCCTCTGCATCTGAGCTGTCAGTGTGTCTACCAGGGGTGGTATCTGCTAGCAGTGGTAAGCTCGTGTTTCTTCTCTGTGCCGAGCTGAGAAGAGATGGGCACGTTCTCAACTGCTGTTTTCTAAGCATTTGTTGATAGCAGAGAGATGATGTGACTTGGCTTCTACACCAAGGTTGTGACAACTGTTTCTGTTTTTCCTCTCCCTTTCTTCCTTTCTTGCTGGCTTTGTTTCCCCATTTGGGCTTTAAGACCCGATCTTCCTTTCTGTGTGTTTTCACAAGTGGTTTCTGTTGGAGTTCCCTCCCTCCTGTTATCCCAAGCCTAGCGTCAGCTGTCTAGCCCTGACTCCCTGGGTCCCTGAGACAAGTAAGTCAGTGTCATCTTTGCTCAAAGAGGAAGGTGTTTTGCTGTCTGTTCCTGCTACTTACTGTATTCCTGTGCTGGTCAGGCCCTTGAAACAGCAGGAAACTATCCCAGCAAAATCTAACTGCATTAATCTAGCAGATTCAGTCTAGAATCATAGAAAGGTTTCCGTGGAAAAGATCTTCAAGATCATGGACCTAGGTCTAACACTAGACAGTGTCACCAAGTACAACATCTACTCTTTTTTTAAACACCTTCAGGGATGGTGACTCAACCATCTCCTGGGCAGCCTGTTCCGATATCCGACAACTCTTTTGGTAAAGAAATTTTTCCTAATACCCAACCAGTTTGTTGCACTGGAGGGAGTGATTGGCTCAGAAACTGGTGGGAAAGGGAGGCTGCAACTCTGTAGCTCAGAGCGTGGAAGGAGTGGGGTTTCCAAAGGCTGCAGTCCAGTGTAACAGTATCCTTTCCTCCCCTTCTCTTGCTTTCAGCTATGTCTCCTGGACCACAACTGAAGTTAGTTGTGGAGGCTTCCTTTTATAGTCAACAACAGAGGCCTCTCCAGAGGATGACCTATGGTGGTTGGGATGTGTGTCCCTCTAGGGATACAAAAAGACAGCATGGATCCAGACATATGAAAAACAGTTTCCTAAAATTAGGTGAATCTTAGTCTTGGTGATACTCTTCCACCTCCAACTTCTCAATTCTGGATCTAGCATTTGTTTCACAGCATTTGAATTGGGCAGTTGCTTTCTCTTGGAGGATCTCTTTTGGAATTAGTGTCGAAACTGTGTTGAGACCACTGGGAATCGTTCTGCTTCACGCTTTGGAGGTGGACTGTTCTGTGAATCTCTTGACATGCTTAGTCTGTCCTAAGTATGTGTATAGACTAGCCTAAAGAAGAAATAAACAAAACAAAGACAAAGGGTCCTAAGCTGGTCAAAATTGAGTAAATTTTTTTTTTCTTGGGGACAGTTTCTGGCATATTTTGGAAATAAATTTTGATGGAGAGGATAAAGAACCTTTAACAATTCTGTGCCAAAGCAGAGGGAGCTGAATTGTTTCAAGGTTTGGACTTCCCAAGGTTTAATTCTGGCAACCACCGTTTTCTTGGTGTCATTTCTGGTAATGACAGGATAGAGAAGTTCTGTATAAAATACTGATAATGAAGTGAGGCATGAGGCATGTGCACAACATGAAAAATACTAGTTCAAATATTTGAAGTTTAGGAAAGCTTAAGAGAAAGTAGTAGAAAGTGTTTGCATTGACTGGGTACCAAGTCCTGGTCTGGCTGACTGATTTGCAGTAAAACCTGTCAGACGACTACTAGTGTCTCTTGAAGAGACTTGAACTGTTGATGATGTACTGCAGTGCTCAGCCCTTCAAATAAGGTCTTAGTGGTTTTGCTTTGCTACTAAAAGTCCTGAAGCTGGACTGAATTCCGCCTAATTGCTGCCTGTAATTGCTCTGAAGTTTGAGGCTGTTCTTCACTGTAGTTAAGGCAGGTCTCATCAAGGAGCATCTTCACTGCCTACTGAATACTAATAATTTCAGTAGATAAAGTACCCAAATGAAATAATTATATTTTCATGGCAGTGTCTACCCTCAGGTAACTGTCAGTGCTTGAAGTGAGGTATGTTGAGGTTGTTTAAAATAATCCTTATTTTAATATTAAGATGACTTTTTCATCTTTCTATGTTTCCTTTGCTTCTGTAGAATATGGATGCTTTGTAGTCCTAAAGAGGAAGCCTCAGGTGCCCTTCCTGTGAGTTAATGAAGGACATGAAATCCCACCTCACAACATGAAGCTCGTTCCTCCTTTGTTTTCCTGCCTTTTGAAAACAGTCTCTCCAAGGGAGTTTGTGCAAGCAGAAGCAGCCTGCCTTCTGAGGCAGTGAGCTGTGCCTTGCTTGACAGTCGGAGAACTTCTTGCTCCAGCAGCTTGCAGAGAGCACAGCTGCTCATCTGCTCTCTTGGCTTGAAAGATTTGGACAGAATACCTTGGCCAATATTTGTGGCGTCAGGGTCACGCTGGAAAGGAGACAGTCTTGTGTTGGAAGCTACATGGCTTTCTGTAGGATCGTGCAGGTTAAACTGTTCAGAAAGCACTAGGATCATGGAGCTTAGGGTGGCAAGTTGCTGTGGAGCAGAACCTGCACTGCTTTGGTATGACCCAGACTCTACATCATGGCTTTGTGAAGCATGTTGTAGTAACTCCATTTCAAAAGATGATGTTGGCGATCATGGTGTGGATGTCTGGAAGGAAATGCTTTTATAACTGGTAAAAGGTATTGTTGAAGCTCCTTCATAGCTGGATTTATTGTCTGGGTACCCTAAAATTAATTCTGTTGCAGGGCACTAGATATGAGGAGTATCTACTGTACAGGTACTGCTTTAGCATGGCAACCAATGTACACACCTGGTAATCTTTGTACAAAATAAGATGAGTTGTTCTAGAAGCCTTTGAAAAGCTTGTGTGAAACAAATTTGGCTTGAGAGAATGTACAAAATACGCATTTTTGGTCTGTTTTATTAAGTGCTTTTTAGTAGTTGTGCGTCAAATTGTCTAAAAACACATGCTTTTCAGAGCTATTTTACTTATCAGAGGTTAAAAGGTGTATTATTCACTTGGAAGTGTTTGCTGGGAGCTGTGATGTCTTAGAAAACGCCAACGTTGTCCTAACCTGCTGTTTGTTACTTGCATTGTGTTTCTTGCAATGTATCTGACAGGGTTTCTCACCTGTAGCACTTAAATTATTTTTTGAACACAAGTCACTTTGGTGTTGTCTTCCATAATGATAACATGTTTGCAGCACCAGCTTTTTGAGAGGATGTTGCTGGAGATTTGTAAGCAATTCTGCTTTGTTGGAAGCATATCTTTGTTTTCTAAATGCTTCTGGAGCACCTGTTGGAAGGATTTTCTTAATTTACCAACCTGCTTCTAGAATGGTACATTTTACCTCATTGTATTTTCTTCTAATTTAATTTATTCCACTTTGCAGCATCTATCACTTGATTTTCATGAGAGGAAACAGCAGGGATTTGGAAAGCAGTCAGAACTTGCAGATGTTTGTTGACTGGGAAGTAGGAGAATATACCTTCCAGGAGAGATCTGGATTAGCCTGAAATGCATAAAGTACAGTACAGAAAATGAGCACTGTCATCGCTGTTCCAGGTATAGGGAACAAACGTGGTATTGCACATGGAAGCTCTTGTGCTTTTGAAGAGGTATTGATAGCTTTCTAGGTATTGTGTTTGCCAAGAATAAAGTCATGCTTTAATTGCTTTGTGTGTCCAGTTGCTCTGCATAGTTGCAGCCCTAGTCTGGATTAAAAACTCTAGCAGTTGACCCTTGCTCCAGGAGCAGCCCCACAGTGCACAACCAGCTCTGGTGACAGCTTGGTGGCCTCGAGCAATTTCACTGTTTCCCATTCACAGGAAAGAGAAGCCTTTGCTTTTATTTGATGGGTATAAGACACTATGTACACTGGGTTTTTAGACATGTGATAAGTGCAGTATCTTGTAGCCTCTTATCTTTGGATAGGCTGTTATTTTTGGGTGTGGATGGTCACACAAGGAAGGCTCTTCCCTCTTGCAGCTAGGTTAGGTGCAAGTAGCCATTATGTCTGTCTGGGTTTTTTTTTTTTTTTTTTTTTTTCTTTTTTTTTTCTTTTTAGAAGGAAGGGAAATGAGAAGTCATCACCTTGGGCACTGCATGATGTGATGCCTGTTTTTTCCCCACTTGCAGAGCACCTTGGGTTTTTTTGTGTGTGGTGAACTCCTCTGAGGTTGGGTCTTTACAATCACTGTCCTAGTTACTGTGACAAGGGAATGGTCTGAAGCTGTGACGGGGAGGTTTAGGCTGGATATTAGGAAGAGGTTCTTCACTGAGAGGGTGGTCAGGCACTGGCACAGGCTCCCCAGGGAAGCGGTCACAGCACCGAGCTTGGTTGAGGTCAAGAACCTCCTGGACGATGTGTTCAGTCCCATGCTCTGACTTGGCTGGCCCTGTGTGGAGCCAGGAGTTGGACTGGATGATCCTTATGGGTCCCTTCCAACTGGGCATATTCTGTGATTCTGTGATTTTTGTGTATTTTATTCAGTTCGGAACTCCATGCTGCACTGACACTTTCTATGTTAATATAGCAGTATGTTTTGCAGATTTCATTTCTTGGAGAAGTTCTGTTTCTAGTGCAGTGTGACTGCTAATAACAGGATATCTCCTCAGATAAAAGGTTGAGGTCTTAAGACTGGTGTCAGTCACATCTATATTCTCAGCAGGCATTTTTGGGGGTGTTGTAATGGAGATGACAATCTGAAAAGGATTTATATGGTCTCTTTGACTTGTTCTGAGCCTCTGCTGGGCATCTGACAGCCTTTACAGTGATGACTTCTATGAATTGTGTTTCTGAGGATGCTCGGTTGGTATCCTTTCTTCTTAAAGGGTTATGTAAATGACAGTTTCAGTTTTAAGTGCTTCCCTGTAGGGGTTTCAGTTACACTTGAAGCCTCATCCTTAACTCAGTGTACTTAATTTCCATGTGTTGGAGGAAATCCTGAGCCTCCAGCAGAAGTCCCATTAGTATCTCAACTTCACGGTATCAACTGTGATGGGTCAGTATAATAATCCATAACTTGTTTTTCTAGACTGAGGCTGGTTTTTGTGGTACTTAAATAGCAAAGATGAAATGTTTGGGGAACCTCGTATGTTACTATATGGCACACAGTTTTTGTAACAATGTTTTTGCTGTTCTGTGCCATAACTTTAATGTACTGGTATAGTGATGCATGGAGCTGTTTCTTCTTGTCTCCTTGCTATCATTTAAACCTAGGCATAATTACGATCTAATTTTGAAGCGATGCAAAGTTCGTGTCAGTGCTTGAGTGGTGCATTTAGTGATAGTGGCATTACTGTGTTTGCATCTCTTTGATGGTGAATATGGTTTGTCACACATTTCCTACAGCAGAAGGTTGTAGCTGTGGGCTGCCCTTGTGAAGGGAACTCCCCATAATCCCCATCTTAAACACAGTCCTGCCACTTCCCTGGTGTCAGTTCTACAGACCGTGCAGTTGCAGAGTTGAGTTTCAGTGAGATGATCTTACGGAAAGTTTTCAGTTGCTGAACTGACATGCCCCTTGATTACCCTGTGGCCAGATCCCACGCTGGAGGAGGTGTGGGGGTCCATCTGTGGGAGGTGTTGAGTCAGCATTGCCTCCTTCAGTAACAAGGTGCAGTTGCACTGACCTAAGGCAAAACACTTTCTCAAATTTCTGGCAGGTAATTTCTGTCATGATAATGTTTCTGCATCCTCCAGTACAGCTATTCAATTGCTTAACTCAGCTTTTAAATCCCATGCTACTTGTAAAACAAAGTTTGAGGCATGGTTTTGAGAATTTGGGGAATAAAGGCTAATTATTGTTGCTCAAGCAGTGTTTTACCAAGGGGTTTTCTGTGGTGACTAAGTTAGCATAAACTTTTATTGCCTAAATTGGCTTTGGAGATTAAAAATGTAGAAATAGTTTTATGGTCTTTAATGACCCAGAGATGATTATACAAGCTCAAATGAAGGTTGTTTTGCCTTGTTACCCTGTAAAATTAAGGTCTGTAATAGATGACTGGAAGAAAAGGTGTAAAACATGGTGAAAATACAACATGACGCCTTCTGTTAAATCTTCCCAGCTTCTGACAGTGTATGGCTGAGGAGCTTCCTGAGGAGTCAGGGATGGTATCTCTATCACTGGGCATTTAACAGCTCAGTGGACCTCCTGTGGTTTCTGGTGTGGTGTTCTTATTTATTTATTTAATTATTTAAAATAGCTTTCCAAAGCTATGTTGAGCTTTTCTTTTTTTACTCTGGCAGCATCCTTTGGCAGTAAGTTCCGGGGTTAAATTATACATTTTATAAACACTTCCTTTTGTTTGTTCAGCTGCTGCAGCTGGTGGCAGTGGGTGACTGTTCTTATGTTATGGATCTTTGTGTGTTACATGACTTCATACGTCACTAGTATACTTTGCTGCATCCCATATCGTCTTTCCAATATGAGCACTTTGAGTTTTTCTGTTTATTTACTCTCTTCCTTGTATGAAAGCCTTGGAATTAATTTAGTTGGCTTAAACAGGATATGTGTCTGTAGCCTTTCTTGTTGTGTATTATTGTGGTTGACCAGAGCTGTATTTAAGTTAGAGATACTGCAGAAATAATAAAAGCCATCTGTTTGTTGCCTGTGTCTTTAATAATTTTCCAATATTGTTTCTCTTGGACTTCATGACTTGGCTGATCCTTGATCTGAAGTTGTTAGCTGATCACCATATTTTACTTGTCAGTGGGAATAGCTATTTCAGAACTCATTTTTATGTGAGCATAATGATAAGGTTTGAGTTGTTGGTTGGTGGTTTTTTTTTTTTTTTTTAATTAATTTGACTGAGGGTAGTTTTTGGACTTAGTAGCACTGGATTTTACCTGCCACTTTTACATTCCACAAGATTGTGTGGTAGCTGTTTGCTTTGAGTTCAGGTTTTGACTACCTGGAATAGGTTTGTATCCTCAACAAACGAGTTTACTCTGTGCCTTTTGTGAAATCATGTGCCCATTGTGCTGAGTAGTGTGGGTTCTAAGTCAGCTCTCTGAGATGCTTTTGATACTCCGTAATGAAAACCAATCGTATCTATACAGCTGTTTCTTACATCTTGAGCACCTTTGAATTTTCAGGAGGAATCTCCTGGGTTTTATTGCCTCTGTTTAAAACAAAACTGCCCTTGATGAAGATAATATCATTTGTCTTCTCAGGCGATACCCAGTATGGCACACTAACTGGACTACTGCATTTTGGAAAGATTACTTCCTTCTATCAAATCAATTTTAATTCTTTGTTATTTCCATATTTATGCAAACCCCACCAATTCTGTCCTTTACTGTAGCTTTTATAAATTTACTAGGCTTAGACACATGTTTACTGGTCCATAGTTCTCTGGATCACTTCCCTTCTTTCTTTCCTTGATCTTTAAAGGCTTTGTTCATGTTTGCTGCCTTTCATTCCAGCACTACTGAGGCTGTGCCAAGTACTGTGTTTCATGCTATAGTTAAAACTTCAGCTTATTGTCTGAGTTCTTTAAACTGACAGGTAACGTAGTCCTGGCAAATCACAAATATATTGTGCTTGGTCGCTCTTTTTTGACTACTCTGGGAGTTGTAGCATCAAAATTAATTGTATTTTTAGCCCAGAAGAAATGCTATATTTAAATGAAATTTAATAATTTGCCATTTCAGGGCTTAACAGAAGTTGCTACACAAGAAAAGGAAGGAATAGAGTCCATGTGAGCTGCAGTTAAATGTATTGACTCTTCTGTTGACAAAAAGAGATGTGTATCTGAAGTTGATAGGGTCTCAGTGACTGGTGGCATGGTGAAGGTAGAAAGGCTGCTTTCTGCTTGCACAGGAGCTAAGGGCTACTCAGAAAAAGCAAGCAGATGGCAAGGTGGTAACACATGAAGGGAAGCTATTCCTCACTCTGAGCTGTGGGGAAACTGAACTGTTGTAGAAACAGAAGTTACATGGATTACAGAAGCAACTAGAGGAATCTAAAAAATGCATTTAAAGCTTTTAAATGCAGGTAATCCCCAAGACACAAACTATTAGAAGAACATCCTGGTTAAGTATTCCTATGTAATAATTGACTTTCTATATTCTTCTTTATTGGCAACTTTAAGATGCAGGTTTTGGGGCTGGATAGGCTGATTATTTTTTTTGTTTCCTTAATTGCTTGTCCTGATTGCACAGACAGCATCCCTAGATGCTCCTTGGAGTAGTGTATAGCCCTCTGCTAGAAATATCAGTAGGAGCAGCTTTAACTCCTGGGACCTGCATGAGCAGCAGTTCCATTAGCAAAAGAGCTCACACTGAAACACTCTTTGCCACTCCTGGAATTGTTACAACTAGTAAAAGCACATGGTAGCATACCTGAGCCTTCATCAGAAGCTCCCAAGCTCCTGGTGCTTGTGGACAGACAGAATTTGTGACCTTACAGGGCATCACCTGCCACAGGTCCGGACTCCTCGGCATTGACTGGCTGCATGGAGGTGACAGGAACAGGGTATGTGTCTCTGGGTACCATTGATTAGATGGTGGCTGAAGCTTGCTCTGTTCAATGTCTGCTGTGGAAACCCAAGACCTGCCTTCTGGATCAGGCCACCAGATCAGGGCCCCCGGTAGTGCTGGTGAGGTACTAATGTGTTGAAAATAAGTGGCTGGATTTAGGACCCTGTTTTGTGAAGGCTGGAGAGTGTGAGCAGTTGTGTTCTGGAGCGGGCATGGAAGTTAAGGTCTCTGCAGTGGGGAAGGTGGTGGCATGAGGCTAGAAGAATCCTGGAGATGAGAATACTTATAGAAAAGGAAGATTTGAGATCAGCTGTTGGCCTTGGCTGCCCCTAGTAACAGCCCTTGCCAGCCATCGGCTGTGATGAATCAGAACTATAAAATCCTTGCAATAGCTAGCTGCTTGGAAAGGTTCTTGCTATTTCTTTCAGATCATGTCCCCAGGCGTTGCTGTGAATAAGCAGAATTGTTGTGGATTTCATTTTGTTGTTGCTTGTAACCTGCTGGAGGCCATATTTTATTAATATTAGGAATGTGGAAATTTTTATAGATCCTCTCATAAACCATAAGCTTGAATGTCTTGCAGAAATTTATTATTGAACATCAGGATGATGCTGGGTAATTGGGGTGGATTGTAGCTAAATTGTGTGGGGTTTTAATCTAACCCCCGCCCCACTGGAAAGTACCTGAACATCCGTGAGGCTTCCCAGCACCTCGGGTGGATGTGTTTTCCCCTGGCAGACAAGATGTTTCTCTTCCAGTGCATTGGTGGAGGTGCTAATCCCCCGACTGGCACCGAACTGGTTTGGCCTGCAAAACTTGTGGCAAACTTCCCCCTGGATTAATTTTCTGCCAGTTCAGCCGATAGAACTGCATTGCTGGCGGGGGAGGGGGGGGGCGGTAACGACCCCCTGACCCCCTCAGTGAAAGGAGTGTGAGGTGGTGTCAGAAATCCCCCTCCTGAAACCCTGCTCTGAGGTCCCGGCGAGGACGGAGTTAACTCTCCCGAGGAGCCGGCACAGGTGAGCCGAGCCGGCCCAGGTTGTTTACACACCGCGTGACGTCACGCCCCCATAAAAGGCGGTCGGGAGGGGAGGGGAGGCTCTTGGATGGGCGTCAGTGCGGTCTGAGCGTCCGGACGGGCAGGTGGGTGCAGGTGAGCGTTACCCCGTCGGGTCTTGTCCCGGGCCCTGCTGCGGTTGTTCCCTCTCTCGGCGCTGCCCCAGCGAGCTGCACCACCTCCCCCCCCTCCTCCGCCGGCGGTTCTTGCCCAGCCCATCTCCTCCCCGTCGCGGGGTTGGGGGTGCGCGGTGTCCGGCTGGGGCTCAGCCACGACGCCTGAGCTGTGGGCTTGCGACTCCTGAGCAGGAGTGGTTTGCCTACATCTGTGCCGTGTGCCTTGCCCCGGTGCCTCGGCTGCCAGCCTGGCAGCTGCTGAATACCCTCAGGCCACAGGCCGATGTGTTAAATTGGCTTCACTTTTCCGTCTTCCTTGCCCAAAGATTCTGGGCCTTCCCACTGCCCTGCTGCTCCTTAGACAGCTCTGCCAGCCCTGCGGCCGGAGTGGTCACCAAAGCAGGTGTTGGTGAGGCTGGCCCCTGTGTCTTGGATTAAGTCCTGTGCCCACTTCTCTAAAAGGGCTTTTCTAAATGGTGGATGATCCTGGATCATGTTATTGCATGTTTCTGGGAGAGAGGGAGTGAGCCAGCTCTCAGCTCCTTTTTCACAGCGTTTGTACTGGCTGAAATCAAAATGGTAAGCTCTGAATCAAAAAGGGTTTGCTTTGGAGGAACTCAGGGGCTGGGTATGCAGTTTTGTGCTCTTCACTGAACTTTTGAAACAGAAGTATTGAAATTAGTTCACTTTGGTCTAACTGAAACTTGAATTTTTGGGTTTTGGGGCTTGTTCATTTCTGTTAACTATGGAATTATTTTTTTTCCCAATTTGGTGATTCTAAATGAAAACTTCAGCAGCCTATGTGGAAATTCAGTAAGCCTTTATTCTTAATTTTGGCACTTTCTGCAATATATTCAGGAAGCAAATGAGATTTCTGTTAAGTCCCTTCTTACCAGAATGATGTAGCACTCCTATTTTTTCTTTCTTTCTTTTGAAATTTTTTTCTTTTTCTAAATTATTTTTCTCTTTTCCATGCATCTAATCCTACTTAGTCAAGTTCTGACCCATGCCAGAAATCTCAAAATACCAACTGCCTCTGTCTTCTTCCTCCAGCTACTAATACATATTCAGGACTACAGGTGTTTTCCTGTTTATTCTGTTTAAGTGTTTATTTTAGAAAGTGTGTGTGTGTGTGCGCAAGAAGATACGACTCCAAGGCACAGTGATAAGCTGTAGGTGAAACAGTGTATTTGAGGTCAGTGGGGCTGTCTCTTTGGCTCATGCTCTGTCTGTAGCTCTGCTCTCCATTGATGCTGAGTGTGTGCATCATCTGACTGCTTAGCCATATGCATTTGTTCCAGATGAAACGTGAGCATGTGATAGCATTTAAGTTGTGGTTAGAGCATGTGGTAGTATAGTAAAACAGCCAGCAGGCTATTTTAAGAGGGCAGATGATAACCTAATGCAGTACAAAATCTTTTGCAGTAGGATGACTTATTTCCCCTGCCCCCCAGCTCTTACTCTTACCCAGCATGATCTGGGTGTCTCTGTGTCTATGAATGCAGCTGTTTTAAAACAAAAAGTCGTGTCTCGGCAATCTTACTATGTGCCTGGGATACTTTGGTAGTGACTTAAACAGATATTTAGATACTGTTTTCCCTGTTTTGCAAATGGAGAGCTGGATAGCAGGTAACACTACCTATTTTGGACCTAGATAAGTTGGTTTTCCTACTGTCTCTTAATTAAAAATTTTCATTTAATAAATTAAGCTTTTTGATTTATGTAGACTACTTCTCATTCCATACAGCATTGCTGTTGAAACTAGGCTGGTACTTCAGAAATTAGTTGACAGATATTGGCAGAACATGCATCTAGACAGAAGGCATCTGAAATCAGTTATGGCAAGCAATCCTGCCTGTGCTTTTAGGTAAGATATTCACGGTTTAGCTGATGTGCACTTCTTTATTTTAGGAAATAAATCTAAAGTTCAAGCATTCCAAAAGGAGCTGTCTCCTAAATATTTGAAAATTTGCAAGTTTCTTGACTATATCAACTCCCTCTTCCGTAGGAACTGGTTTATTCTGAGCCTTAAAAATTTCAGTGTGTCACTACTGAATTAAACCATTGGCAAATTTAAAACCTTGTGCAGACATCATAGACTCATTTAGGTTGGAGAAGACCTTTAAGATCGAGTCCAACTGTTAACCAACACTGCCAAGTCCACTGCTAAACTGTGTCCCTAAGCACCACAGCTACAAGTCTTTTAAATCCCATTAGGGGTGGTGACTCAGCCACTTCCCTGGGCAGGTCCAGAGCTTGACAACCCTTTTGGTGAAGATATTTTATCTGAATATCCAATTCCTGGCACAAGTTGAGGCCATTTCCTCTTCTCCTGTTGCTTGTTACTTGGAAGAAGGGACCAACCCCCACCTGGCTCCAACCTCCTTTCAGGTAGTTGTGGAGAGGGATAAGGTCTCCCCTCAGCCTCCTCTTCTCCAGGCTAAACAGCCCCAGGTCCTTCAGCCACTTCTTGTAAGACTTGTGCTCTAGAGATTTCCCCAGCTTCATTGCCCTTCTTTGGGCATGCTCCAGCATGTCAGTGTTCTCTTGTAGTGAGGGACCCAAAACTGAACACAACACTTGAGGTGCAGCCTCACCAGTGCTGAGTACAGGAGGAGGATCACTTCCCTAGTCCTGCTGGCCACACTATTCCTGATACCAGCCAGGATGCTGTTGGCCTTCTGGCCACACTGCTGGCTTGTATTCATCCAGCTGTCAACCAGCCCCCACCCCCATGTCCTTTGTTAGTCCCTTTCCAGACAGCTTTCCAGCCATGCTTCCCCAAGGCTGTAGCACTGCTTGGTGTTGTTGTGGCCCAAGTGCAGGACCCAGCACTGAGCCTTGTTGAACCCCACACAGTTGGCCACAGCCCACTGGTCCCCACACAGTTGGCCTCGGCCCACTGGTCCAACCTGTCCAGCCACCTCTGCAGAGCTGTCCTACCCTCCAGCAGATCAACACATCTGCATGACTCTGTCATCTGCAGAGTTACTGGGGGTGCACTCCATCCCCCATCCAGATCCCTGATAGAGATACTAAAGAGATCTGGCCCCAGCACTGAGCCCTGAGAGACACCACTTGAGACTGGCTGCTGAGTGGGTGTAACTCCATTCACCACATCTCTGGGCCTGTCCATCCATCCAGTTTTTAACCCAGCAAAGTGTACGGCCATCCAAGCCGTGAGCAGCCACCTTCTCCAGGAGAACGCTGTGGGAAGCTGTGTCAAAGGCTTTACTAAAGGCCAGGTAGACAACATCCACAGCCTTTCTCCATCCACTGAGTGGGTCACCCTGTCACAGGAGATCAGGTTAGTCAAAGAACCCCTGTTGACTGGGCCTGATCACCCGGTTCTTCTTTACGCTCCCTGTGATGACGCTCAACATGATCTGCTCCATAACCTTCCCTGTCACCAAGGTCAGACTGACAGGCTTCTTGTTGCCCAGATCCTCCTGGCCCTTCTTGTGTGCATCACATTTCTATCCTCCAGTCAACTGGGACTCGATTTGATACTGAATGCTTATGTTCAGTATCTGCTTTCAGACCCTGGCCAGGCTGGTTTGGCAGACTGCTTTGGTAGTCTTAAGCAACTGTCATTGCTGACCTGTAATTTTGATTTCTACTGTAACTGTGTGATCTGCTTGAGGTCAGTCTTTTCAGTGCTCTCAACTTCATTAGCATGAAGTGTTGGTCTGGTGTTTGTGCAGAGCCATTTTTTGTGTCACAGAATCACAGAATTGTAGGGGTTGGAAGGGACCTCGAGAGATCATTGGGTCCAACCCCCCTGCCAAAGCAGGCTTCCTAGCTCATATTGCACAGATAAGTGTCCAGACGAGTCTTGAATATCTCCAGAGAAGGAGACTCCACCACCTCCCTGGGCAGCCTGTGCCAGGGTTCTGTCACCCTCACTGTGTAAAAATTCTTCCCCATGTTGGTGTGGAACTTCCTGTGCTCCAGTTTACAGCCATTGCCCCTTGTCCTATCTCCACAGATGACTGAAAAGGGGTTGGCCAATTCCCCCTGCATCCCGTACTTAAGATATTTATAAACATTAATTAGGTCCCCCCTCAGTCTTCTTTTCTCCAGGCTGAACAGCCCCAGCTCACTCAGCCTTTCCTCATACGGGAGCTGTTCCAGGCCCTTAATCATCTTCATAGCCCTTCTCTGGACTCTCTCAAGGAGATCCCTGTCCTTTTTATACCAGGGAGCCCAGAACTGGACACAATACTCCAGGTGGGGCCTGACCAGGGCAGAGTAGAGGGGGAGGATCACCTCCTTAGGCCTGCTGGCCACACTCTTCCTGATGCACCCCAGGATCCCATTGGCCCTCTTGGCCACCAGGGCACACTGCTGGCTCATAGCCAACCTGTCATCAACCAGGACCCCCAGGTCCTTCTCCACAGAGCTCTTCTCCAGCAGGTCATCCCCCAGCCTGTACTGATATAGACAGTTATTCCTCCCCAGGTGCAAGACTTTACACTTGCTTTTATTAAACCTCATCTGGTTTCTCCCTGCCCAGCTTTCCAGCCTGTCCAGGTCTGGCTGGGTGGCAGCGCAGTGTTCCTGCGTGTCAGCCACCCCTCCCAGCTTTGTATCATCGGCACTTGCTGAGGGTGGATGCTATTCCCTCATCAAGGTCTTCAATGAAGATATTAAACAGGACTGGACCCAACACCGAGCCCTGGGGAACACCGCTAGTCAGAGGCCTCCAGTCAGATTCTTCTCCACTGATCACGACCCTCTGAGCCCGGTCCGACAGCCAGTTCTCAACCCACCTCACTGTCCACTCATCTATCCCATGATCTCTCAGTTTTTCTATCAGGATGTCATGGGAGACAGTATCAAAAGCCTTGCTGAAGTCAAGGTAGATGACATCCACTGCTCTCCCTCCATCCACCCAGCTGGTGATGAGATCATAGAAGGCTATGAGGTTGGTCGAGCACAATCTCCCCTTGGTGAATCCATGCTGACTACTCCTCATGACCACCTTCTCTTCCAGTTGCTTGGTAATGGCATCCAGAACAAGCTGTTCCATAACCTTTCCAGGGACAGAAGTGAGGCTGGCTGGCCTATAATTGTTAGGGTCCTCCTTCTTGCCCTTTTTGAAGACTGGAGTGATATTGGCTATCCTCCAATCCTCAGGTACTTCTGTTCTCCAAGAGCTTTCGAAGATGATAGCAAGCGGCTCCGCAATCACTTCCGCCAGCTCCCTCGGCACACGTGGATGTATCCCATCCGGGCCCATGGATGTGTTTGCATTAATCCCTTTGAGCCGCTCCTGGACCACCCCCACCTCAACTAGAGGGAAGCTCTTCATTCCCCAAACACTCCTACTTTCATCCAGGATCTGCGGGTCCCGAGGGGCCTTTGGAGTGAAGACCGAGGCAAAGAAGGCATTCAGTATTTCCACCTTCTCATCATCACCCGGTACCAGGACACCCGCCTCATTCATCAAGGGACCTACATTATCCCTGATCATCCCCTTAGTATTCACGTATCTGAAAAAACTCTTTTTATTATCCTTTATATCCCTTGCCAGTTTCATCTCCAAGCGGGCTTTAGCCTTCCTAGTCGCGTCCCTACAGGCCCTGACAACATCCCTATATTCCTCCCAGGTGCACAGACCCTGTTTCCATAGTTCATAAACCCTCTGCTTCCCTTTGAGTTTACTCATTAGCTCCCTGCTCATCCACGCAGGTCTTCTGCCTCTCTTTCCCGATTTCTTACTCAAAGGGATGCACCTATCCTGTGCTTGGAAGAAGTGCTGTTTAAATGCTAGCCAGCTCTCACAGGCTCCCTTGCCTTCTAACAGCGTAGCCCACGGGATAGCTCCTAAAAGGTTGCGGAAGAGATCAAAGTTAGCTCTTCCAAAATTCAGGCTAGCTATCCTGCTTTTTGGCTTGCTTCTTCCACTCAGGATCTTGAACTGGATCATTTCGTGGTCGCTTTGTCCTAAGCTGCCCCCGACCTTCACCTCCCTGATGAGCCCATCCTTGTTAGTAAGAACAAGGTCCAGCACCCTCCCTCCCCTTGTCCTTTCATTAAGGTTTTCCTAACTTATTTCTAAGTTATTTTGGGGGAAAGAGAAGTCAGGAAGAAACTCTGGGTGTATGAAAATGAGAGAGTCACAATGTATGTTTATACCTTTAAATGGGAAACTTTAAAAACAAACAAAAAACCCCCAGGTGTGCCACTCAGATGACCAGCTGCTCTCATGACTTGCAGCTGTTCACACCCAGTGGGGACCGTGGTCTTGTGGAACAGTTGATGTTGAGACATCACATGAATTTGGAAGACCAAAACCTGCTGTTTCTTTTTTTTTTTTGTAATTGCAAGTTATTGACAAACTAATTATTGTCATTTGTCTCATAGAAAGGCCTAAAAGCTGACTTCACAGCCCTTTTCTTGCTACATTTACATTGATTTTTAATGAACTGTTCATCCAAGAAGAAACTGCTTTCATTAAGCGTAAGCATCTAGCCTCAGAATCAGAGATGGCGAAGATGTTAGTATTGCTCGTGGGATACTTGGTGCTTTCATTCTCAGCAGCCTGTTTCTCTTGGGAAAGTCTCCTGTTAGTTCTGTGGGTTTTGCTGCCATTTTGCTTTTGTTTCTAAAATTTGGCCCAGCCTTTTTATTACCTGTAGCACTGTAATCCAGTGCCCATGGCAGTTTTGGCTTCTAGTCCACTCCCACACTGTAGTGCTGAATAAGTTCCTTATCTGTGGTGTCCAAAAGGAACACTATGGAAGCAGGACCCACCTTTTTAGCAAAAGGTTTCTGACACATTGCAGTTTTTCTGTGGTATCTATGCTCATAAGCACTGTAGAAATCTGCATTTTTTTAATTACAGGGTCAGATGACACAGTCACTTTCAGGAATCATGGAATATCCTGAGTTGGAAGGGACCCGTAAGAATCATCCAGTCCAACTCCTGGCTCCATACAGGGCCAGCCAAGTCAGAGCATGGGACTGAGCACATCATCCAGATGCTGAAGAAGAAAGCTTATTTTGTGATACTCTTGAGAAACTTCTTGCTGGTTTCTTGTGAAGCAGTTTTGTCAGTGCAGAGACTTGAGCTTTGATATCTAGAGTGTTGATAGAGTGCATGGCTTGCTTAGTAGTGCACATAAGATAAGTAGGACCATCAGTAAATTTAAGAAATTAATGCTGAGTGTAACGTTAACTGGGCACCTGGTCTTGGTCATATGAATATATTGTCATTCTGTACAGCAGGCCTTCACTTGAAGTACAGTGGCCACCTGCTTAGATGAAGTGCTTGGGTCTAAATTTTACTCCTCATTCAGTGTCTTCGGTTCTTTGGAACCACTGGGAGAAGGGGAAGGTAGAGTCTTCCATTCTTTCTAAAAAGAAAAGCTAGTCATAGTTCACTAGGCTATCCTTCACCTTTCTCTTGTGATTTTCCCCAGAATGTATGACTAATTTAACCATGTCCTTGTTTATCAGATGCACTGGCAGCACTGATTAGTCCAAAGCTATTTTTACTATTTTTATCACAAAGTGCTTACTTTGCTTCATAGCAGAACTGCTATATTTATTTCCAAGTATGTATTTCGTGAGGGTTTTTTTTCCTCAGTCCTTTGTGTCATCGTTCTTGCAGCATTGTCCATGCATTTTGGCTTGGATTTCCACAGCTGTGTTTTGTGATTTATATAGTTTATATGTGTTTACATAGTTCTTGTCTGTGCATAGCAGAAAGAGGTGAGTTTTACCGGGCTGAATCTTGTGGTATGTTTGTGGCCAAGAATCCCTGTTGAGGTGCCTCTCTGTAAGCACTAGAAGGTGCTGGTGCAATTGCTTTGTTTTCAGCTGAGTGTGTAGGTGTAACCTATTGTGTTGGACACTTGAGTGTCCCACTCAAATTTTATCTGGAGCAATTTCATTCCAACAACTTGAATTTTTGCCTGTAGTTCTAGGAATGTGACCTTCCTTAAGCCTTAGTACTGAATCGTATATCGATACTGTATGCTGCTGAGTGTCTCTTTCAGTGGAAGATAAGGTAATCATCGTGTGGTTTCATCTGTAAGATTCAAAACCATCGGAGCAATTTGGAAGTGGTTTAGGATGAAGGTGTAATAGATACAGTTCATATTTTCTATGCAGGTAGAATTTGAAGTGGGCTTACACTTTCTTATATCCTCATACCAATGTAGGTAGTGCTAACCTTTCTATTTCTGTTTCTGTTCTATGTACTTTCTATTTCTGTTATCATGGTTCGCTGCTACTAGAAGTTTATGGTTAAAAATGCCAAATTTGAGTACTTCCTTATTAAAGGATTCCTCTGAGGATGCTAACTTGCTGTGTCACATTATAAAGCCAGACAGATCTGGAAGGCTTCAGTATTTCATCTCCAAAAAGGAACTTAATTATTCCTTTGTGTAGATCTTTTTTCCTGCATTTTGCTGTGGTTGATTAGAAAATAGGTTGTATATGTTTAGATTTGGCAACGTTTAGATGTTGACTTTGATGCAGTGCCCTAGGTAAAATGTTACGTGGTATTTGAAATTAATGCTCTGCAGAATCCTTAGTGCTTCGATGCAGTTGGTTTGGGGAGAAAAAAAAATGGGAGCAGGAAGGTTTTAGTACATCTTTAGGGACTCTAAGCCAAGGTAGTTTTTTTAACCTTTGTCCTCTTCAGATTTGATTTGTTGTGTGTGTTTTTATACAAGCACGCAGATGTGCACACAGGCACTGCAGACTTCCCTGGACGTTTTCATTGCTGCCTGCGCCTGCTTTTGTAGATAACATGTTAAGTCTTAAAAGCATTGCTAGTTCTAGGAATTTAAGCTCTCTAGGTGATGCAGAGGTTTTTTAGTACAACTAAGCTTTTACTTTTCAGGAGCAGGTTTAATGAGCAGAGCAGTAAAGTTTATTCCAGATCTCATCTTAAGTTTTACGTATTCTTTACTACTGAGTTTTCATTTCTCTTGTGAACTGTTACCAAATCACACAGAAATCCCATGCTGCAAGTCTGTTCTCCCAGTTTTTTCCAAACTTTTCCTCTTGTCTTACTCTTAATTTTTGAAGCAGGACACACTTTTTTTTTTTTTTTTTTTTTTTAGCTCTCCCTTGTGTTGTGCATTACTACATGGGGGCAGCAATGTGCTTCATAGAGGTTTCCAGAACGCTAGGAATCATCTCCCCTTCTCCCCCCTTCCCCTCTCAGTTGTCATAGTTCCCTGCTTTTCTTATCTCTCTTTTTACTGCCGCAGCTTTCAGATGATAATGCACAGCACGGGGAACAGCTGCTGCATAATAGCTGAATGGCTCAGCACCACTTACAGCTGACCTAATGTGAGAATAAATTAAGAAATTTAATCTTTGCATGTAGGCTTACCTACTGAACCTTTTTTCCAGCTTGGTCATATTAGGTGTCATCACAGGAAGGTGGACCGGACCGTGGCTTCCTCTTGCCAGCTGCTGTAGGGGTGGAAATGCACTGGGAGGTGGTGGTCTGGAGACTCTTACTGTTTTTCAAGGTCACCTATTTCTAACCATGAATTGTTTGTGGGGTTTTTTTCCTCTTTTTCTTCCTACCACTTGTTTATTCATGCTCCTGTGGCCAAAAACGCTGCAGCCTATGTGCTAGGAACAGGTGGAGCGGCACCTTGTCCATGGTCATGCTGTGCTTTGCCAAGCCACCCTGCTCATTTCCTTTCCTTTCCTGTGGGTGAGCCAGCCAATGTTCTTGTAATCTTTTATGCCAGGGGCCTGAGGCCACCAAGCTGAGCTGGAAAGTGTCCTGCCAGTTTGGTATGTGCAGCCTAGGGGTTACAGTTTATTTTGGGGCTGGCTGGCGAGGTTAACAGCGACAGCCCTATTTGTGCTGCACAGATGTCTGGGCTGCTCATAAGTCAGCTCCTCAGCTGCTGCAGTTTGTGGTGCAGTCTTGTAAAGAAAGCTGTCATCTGTTTTTGTCAGATGATTAAAATGTTAATCCTCACTGGGAGTACTGTACCTGTGTATGTTCAAAGCACTAGTCTAGCAAGAAAATGCTTACTGAGAAAAATCTTTCTATTTTGCTCTTAACAAGTATACGAACTCTTCTTACTGTGACTGCTGGTTACAGCCTTACTAAAGCTCTGGTGGTTTAAGGTTAAAAACAAGGTAAGATTGATAGAAGAAGCATTTGAAGAAAAAGTTTGTGTCTGGCAGCTTGGCTGAACCACCCCCAGTATTTTATTTTTTTCTCCATCTCCAGTTGTAGAACTTGCCTTATCGTTATCAGAAGTAACTTAAAATACTTCCTCCCTATCTACTTTCTGACTTAATGGGCTAGAAGGGGAGGAATAAAATAAAGGATACCCGAGGCCTTAGAACTGTTGGACTTGAGGAAATGAATGCTGCTGCAGGCTTACTGTGAGCCTGAGCCTGCTCTCGCCAGGTATATTCTTAACCTTAGTTTCTAATTTCCTTGTCCCTTCACTCATTCCTTAGTTAATGTTTTTCCAGTTTTGGTAGGTGCTGGTTGTTGCAGGGATATGAGGGGTGAGCACTGTTATTTTAGTTTTATTTCCTTATTGCTATTAGATGATAAATACCATTTGAACAGAAGTCTCTGTCCACTCAGGGTTAGTGGTTTAGATGACTTAAAGTAACCTGAATGTGTTACCATGGCCAGTTGGAATGTTGAAGCGGATGCATGCAGAGGTCAGTCTCATTTTAAAATGAGAGGATGGATTTGGTAGCTGAATAACTTGTACTTGGATGGAATAGTTATCTAAGGCATTTTGTTTGGTGCTTTAAGAAATGTCAGTGATGGAAAAATCAATATGCCTAATTTGAAATTTTTTTTTTTAATTACTACTTAATAGACTTTAATACCTTTACAAATATGAAATGACCATCCAATGTACACCTTGCTATAGGGGATTTGCTGTCATGGGCACTAAATCATGTTGCTTAACATGATTGTTGCTTAACATCGATGATCTGCAAGAGTTCATAAAGTTTGCAGCTGATTTTTTCTACCTGGGGGTAAAAAATGCAGGTGTAGTTACAGAAAGGCAGGCTTGTATATGGGAAATTGGTGGGTGGTCTAGAAAAGGAAGCCAGAACCTTTGGGTCAGGGTAGGCAATTAGCAGGCTTTGGCAGTCAAGCAATCCTGTGAGCAAAAGAGCTACTGTAGTCTGGAGTGTATGTGTGATGGTATGGTGTGGTATGGTCTGCTTCCAGTGTACAGTACCTGTCTGGGCTGTCAGTGCCTCAGATGTCAAAATCAAGGGGAGAGCAGAAGAATGTGAGAGAGATGTTAAAAGAACAGGAAAACTGGCAGACAAGGCATATGGGCACGAGCCTGCTAAGCTTGACTTTCACTGATTCCCAGGTAGCTGTTTATAAATTGTGAGGTGTTACTGGTGTCAGGCTCCTGATACGGGGTCCTACTCTGTTGATTAGGTGTGTATTTTATTAATGCTTTTGTAAGACACATCTGCAGGTGGTCATTTTTATGGCATTTAAAAACAAAGGTACTTTATTTAAATGCAGTTTGTTAAGATTTAGCTTGGTTGGTTCATCATCTGATGTGACTTATGACAGTTCTATACTTACATCCTGACTAATGTTTTATCTGACTGTCTTGGTGGAAGGTAAGGATGGATGAACAAAGGGTAAACTTTGTTGCAGGTGCAATCTGCAGAGTTAAAAAAAGCCCCATTTAACATCTGTCACATAATGTTTAAAAGACAGATTTCAATGTTTCCCACTTAACACCTTACCAAGTGTTTAGATTTTTAGGTTTTAAGAGCTGTTGTAAGCATATCCAAGTTTGAATTCATGTTATACTTCTAACATGATTTGAGAAGTGGGTTATGCTAGTATTACAGAAGATAATTTAGCATATGGACCGTGTTATGTGATAATAGTTTGCAGTATAAAAATAACTTTGCCTGATACTTGTATCTCAGAATTCAAGCTTGATTCTTGCAGTCACAGAATTAGGGGTGTTGTCTGAGGGGGATGTTTGTCATCCGGTGACACTGAGGAGAGAAAAGTTACTGAATGACTCTTTCTCACATGGAGACATGTTTTAAGTGTCAGTTCTTACACCTGATCTGTCCATAAAAACGAGAATGAAGAAGTCAGACTTCTCTTGAAACTTGGAGCAGACTCTTTTCTCTGGCAGTCTCATGGAAGCTCCTCTTGGAGCTTGTTGCTTTTACTGATGTCAGAGTTTTGAAACACATTGTGAGCTGAGCCAAGCTCCAATAAAATGCAAGGATGTGAAGTTTGGGTGGATGGTTTTGGGGGTTTGTGTGGTTTATAGTTTTGGTTTTTTGTTTTTTTTTAAAAACAAGGTTTTATAATCAAGTAGTTGAGTTCATAACAGATTAGCCTCAAAACTTTAGAGCATCTAAACTCTGTTCCTCGCTTTTTATTTCTCTAGGTTATTTTATTCTTAAATGTTTATTAAGTTAGGAGAAAATCTCTCTGGAAGGTGTCATGCCCCCTCCCCTCCCCTCCCCCAGTTTATCAATAGTGACAGGAAGCCAACCCTCAGCATTGCTTTTGTAAAATCGTAAGGAAGCAAATGTTTCTGGTATCCTCCCATTGTGTTGCTTCCTCTGAAGTAGCAGAGTGGATGTGTGTCCTGGATACAGGGATGTTTTATGGCAGTGTCCGTGCTGGGATGAGCCAATCCAGTCGCTCCCCGTAGCCTCTATAGTCTTGGCATAGCAGGAAACCAGGCTTCCTCGCATCCTGTTGTTCGCCGGTTAGCCTGGCTTTGGGGAGCTCTTGGCTCTGTCAGAATCCAGAATGAAGGTAGGCTTAAAATTGATTAAGGTTTTGATTTGGGTTGGGTTTTTTTTTAAAAAGTTTTTCATAAGTTTAAACTGTAGTGTTTAACCTTTTCCTTAAACATTCCCTCTTTTTTTAACAGTTCTTTCTCTTCCCTGTAGTATCTTAGATCCAGTTCTGGTGTCCACACAAGCGTCTGTCTCTCTCTTACTTCCTTTTTTATTAGGATTGGGGCCATTGCTTTGTATTCATACCTTTAGTTTGCTTGTTTAAAGCAACTATAGTATGCATATAGCTAACAACAAAAGATATTACGCACCTGATGGTTTCTTCCGTGGCAGATAAATCTTATTTTTTTTCATTCCCCCAGTTTGAGCAGTGATTAAGTCATCTCCAGTCTGGTTTGGCTTTTATGTATTCTGATACCTTCTTGGAATCTGATCTTTATTATAAATTATATTATTAATAAAACTTATATTTAGTCTCCTTTGTGTAAAATCAGATACTGTATTTGGTTGTCTTCTGTTGTGCACATAATTCTCAAATACCTGCTCATTTTTCAGGAAGCACCCTACAAAATTTGCATCTAGGCAGTTCCCTAATCTGTCTCTTTACAGCTTCAAATAAATAAGAGCAGTTTTAAAATTATCTGTAGCCCAGGGAAACTTGATGAAATAGTTATTTGACTTAATTTATATGAGTGATAACTGCTCGGAGAGTATGTAAGTGTTTACCTCTGCTTGACTCCGCATCTATTTTGTATAGAAATATAGAATTGATTAGGTTGGAAAAGAGCATTAAGATCAAGTCCAACTGTTTACAAGTTCCTTGACTATACCAACTCCCTCTTCCTTAGGAACTGGTTTATTCTGAGCCTTAAAAATGTCAGTGTGTCACTACTGAGTTCAACCATTGGCAAACAGCTGTTTAAAACCTTGTGCAGGCATTGTAGACTCATTTGGGTTGGAGAAGACCTTTAAGATCATTTAGTCCAACTGTTAACCAACACTGCCAAGTCCACCGCTAAACCCTGTCCCTAAACAGCACAGCTGCTTGTCTTTTAAATCCCTTTAGGGGTGGTGACTCAGCCACTTCCCTGGGCAGGTCCAGAGCTTGACAGCCCTTTTGGTGAAGACATTTTTTCTGACTATCCAATTCCTGGCACAAGTTGAGGCCATTTCCTCTTCTCCTGTTGCTTGTTACTTGGGAGAAGAGATTCAACTTCTGGTTACAGCCTCCTCTCAGGCAGTTGTAGAGGGGGATACACGCTACCCGAGCTCAAGAGATGTTAGCACCTGTACAACTGACGTAGAACAATTGTTTGCTGGGACCAAAGATGATCCTTGGTCCAAGGGGAAAAAAATGTGCATATTAATGTACACAAGTTCCTCAAACACTGTGGATTCTTTGGGAGACTTTTTTTTTCCCCTTACTGAATGACACTGTCATTAAATGTTTCCCAAATCTGCTGTACCTTTGTCAGTATATCTCATGAACTGTCATAACTGGTCTGGCTTTTGTGCTTATTTTACGTAGCTTTCATGAAAACAGTCACTTCTTGGGTTTCTTTGTTCCTTTCTCTCATTTTCCTCTGGGAATTTGGGTTTTTTTTCCACTCCTGCCTCTGAAGGCAGCTTTCTACGGTGTGGTACAGACTTTCTGATAGTGCCTGTGGGATGGGTCTGTTATCAGGAAAATAAACAGGTTTTTGTTGACTTTTTAGATAAAAGCTGCTGTGCAGTGGGAAACTGAATCTCTTTCTGTTTCTTAAATCTGTTGGAACAACTGTAATAGCTGCCTTTTATTGTCCTCTTTCTAGTCTTGCACAAGGGAATACTGTGACTTCTTTCAACCTATGCAGAATCTATTGCAAGAGCTATTTTCATGAGACTGGATGAGTGTTTCCATTACCTCAGGCAAATATTATGGGTCTCTTTTTTTTTTTTTTTTTTTTTTAAATCTCCTTTTTCCCCCTGAAAATCCAGATGTTTAAGGTCATCACCCAGTTCTTGAAAGTTACTGGAGTGTTTTCTACAAGATAATTTGAGATTTAGATCTCTTTCCCACAGTTTAAAAAAAAGCCAAAACCAAACCAACCCCAACTTTCATTCCTCCTCTACCCAAACCTCATTCTCCATCTAACCTATCTAGCAACTCTGCTCTTTGTAAAGATCATTAATTTTAAGGAATGCTGCTTTCCTCTGTCTCTTAAAGAGTTAGTGTTTATGCTGTTGTGGTACTTCTTAATGTATTTGTATTAAGTTTGAAAATATTTTATGAAGAATCGGGTACAGTGCCTGTCAGCTGCTGCAGAACGTGGGATGTGCCAAGGGTAATGGTACCCAGTAACTTCTTTGGCCAAACTGAGGAAAGTTTCTCTCTTCTGATGGTTTATTCAACTTAAATTAAAATGACACTTAGCAGTTTTAGCTTGTGTTCTTCATTTTTTTCTCAAATACAGCTGTTTCTATATTCTCTATTTTAAAACTGAGGGTTTAAGAGAAAAAAACCCTCATGCCCTCCAGTTATTTACTGGTCCATGACAGGCACTGAAAGGCTGATGCCTTGATTGGGAAGTAACTCGTACAGTCACTGTTTGCATGATAGCATAGAAATGCTTATTTTAAAGGCCTGTTTCTACAACTTACTTTATGTTCTTCTGTTTTCAGACTTTTGATGCAAATGACCTGTATCAGGGACAGAATTTCAGCAAAGTTCTCAGCTCTCTTGTGGCTTTAAATAAGGTGACTGCAGGTAAGTAAACTATTCTGTCCTGATGCTTACTCTCACCTTACCTTCAACTCCTATCGGTGTGTACTTAGACCTGTTGCAATAGTCATGATAAAATGAGCATGCTTTGTTGTAGTTTGTTACCATTTTGGCAGTGGCCTCTCTGGTGTCTCTCCTCTGTTCTGCAGAAGCTTTCTAGTGGAGCCAAGGCTGAACCTTTTAGCTGGCAAGAATTCTTAAAAAAGGCCTAATATTTTTTTTTAATTATCTCTCTTTTTTTTAGCTTGAAATACTGAAATTTTACTTTTGGCCCACTCTCACTCATGTGTTTTGTGTTAGGGTTTTTATCACCTTCCTTTCTGCCACCAAGCCCTAGCACCATCCTTCCTTAACAGTAGCAAAAGGATAGCCACCATTTCTGATCCCTTAATCTGTGCATACTTCATGTAGGCAGCAGATAGAAGTCACAAACCACCTAACTCCAGTTCCTTAGTGGGGGGAAGAGAGCGCTGCAGAAATGACACACAGGTGAGAGGTGTCCGTGCTTTGTTGGTAGGGTGAGGCTGGATTGAACAACATCAGCTGGGCCACAGGATAATCAAGAACATTAACACTGCCCCTTTCTGCCTTTCTGTGTGTAGGGGTTTTACAGTGTTAGCAGCAAGTTCTAGTAAGGGTCATCAGGTTGGAGTCTACAACTACCTGAAGGGAGGTTGTAGAGAGGTGGGCGATGGTCTCCAGCCAGGCAACAGGAGACAGGACAAGGGGAAATGGCACAAAGCTGTGCCAGGGCAGGGTCAGATTAGATGTGAGGAAAAAAATGTGTCACTGAAAGAGTTGTCAGGGCCTGTAACAGGCTGCCCAGGGAGGGGGTTGAGTCACCATCTCTGGATGTGTTTAAAAAAAGGGTAGATGAGGTACTTAGGGATATGGTTCAGCATAGGATGGGAATGGTTGGACTAGATGATCTTAAACGTCTTTTCCAACCTTGTTATTCTGTGGTGAGAAAGATTTCATTTAAAAATGGACAATGCTTGTGAATTTGTGTGGGGTGGAAAAGGAAGCTGATAGAAAAGTCAGTAGTGGATCAGTGTAATTTTGTTTACTGTAATATGAGAAGTGTGTTTTCACTTTTGTAATACTCCTCTGGTCCATTACAACACAGGTATTTTTGGTGGCTTCTTTTATCCTTGCATTAGAACGCACCCTTCAGGAGTGAGTTTTATAACCATATTCTCAATTCTCAGGAATTGGCATGAAGTAATACTGTTGACAATGTTGAAGCTACTCACACCACTTGCAGATACTGCCTTTCATCTTAACTGCAAGTGCAAACATGAACTGTTTCAGTACACCTTCACAGCTGCTGTGCATTTGCCATAGCTGTCTCTAATGGGGAGGAAAAGCATGGCTGTTTTGGTCCTGGCATGAATAGATTAATACCCCATCAAGAAGCCACAATTGCAGCTCGCCTTAGAAAGCACCCAGGCTGATGCCTTTCATGGGGTGGTGGCAGTATAGAAATCAAAAATCAGAACCATATGTGAACTGTGGTGTTGCCTCCTTCCTTGGACCAAGCACAGCTGCATATATCTACCTGACCAACTATTCTTCCAAACAATTTTATTTAGTTGTGTGACTGTAGAAGGCATTTTAGACTTTTCCAGCATAGATTTCTATTTTTTACAGAGAGAGTGGTGAGGTGCTGGAACAGGCTGCCCAGAGAGGTGGTGGATGCCCCGTCCCTGGAGGTGTTCAAGGCCAGGTTGGATGGGGCCCTGGGCAACCTTGTGTAGATCCAGGTCTGGAGGTTGGTGGCCTGGCCTGTGGCAGGGGGGTTGGAACTCTATGATCCTTGGGGTCCCTTCCAACCCCGACCATTCTATGATTCTTCTATTTCCTTACTTGGCTTTCAGATCCACATCTGGGTCTGCAAGAATTTCAGGTATATGTATGCCTGTTCTTCTGAGACAGACCTTTCTGCAGTAGAAGAAGATGTTTGAGTAATGAGCATGAAGTCTGATGAAAGTCTGCTATGGCTACATACTCCATCAAATTGTTTAAGTTCAGGAGGAGCAAGATCAAGGCACCCTTGTTTGTAGACAGATAAGGGGAGAGGAACCTGGTATAGGGAAGCAGAGATAATGGTGGAGAAGAAGAAAAGCTGTTATAAACCCTGGAAATCTTTGGATGGATGGAAGTGTGAAGCTTTGGTGAAATCTACTAAATTAATATGTCTCAAACATGTACATTCTGTTGCCACTCAAGATTCTTGAGTTTTTGGAAGCTGAGTTATTTTATGAGAGTAATGCTGTTGAAGAACTAATTGAACATGTTTATTTGGTATTTTAATGGAAATTGTAATGGATACTTCAGATATTATTGGTAAAAATACTTGCAATTTACATGTGATTTGTAATAGTTTTCCCCCCTTTTCAGCTCAGATATGCAGTTTCTATTTCAAGCCTCAAAAGGTGGTGTTGGTATATTGGCTCTGCTGTGTGAACTGGAAAATTTCAGGAATCAGCCTGCAGTTTTTAGGGTGTTTTAGGGTTACCCAGAGGCTGGAACTCACTGTCATGACAAAACCTGATCCTGTTTTTGTGTGAACTGTGTCAAGATGTAATGCTGGATTTAGTCGAGTATCTGTTCAGCTTGACTGCAGATAGGAAACAGCAGACTGGACATAGTGATGCTTCAGGTTACTTAACAACTTTTAGTCCTGTTAGTTACTGATGGTTATGGCAGCTTTAAAGTTTTGGGGAGCATTAGAATTAGCCATAAAGTTATGATTTACAAACAAAGCCCATGATCTATTCCTGTTTCTCTCCTGACAGTCAGTGAAAACAAAGGTTTATGTTCTTTTTGTGATGGATTATAATCAGCAGTGTTTATACAGTGTCCTTCAAATGCTTTTAGGAGAACAGGCTCACAAAGTGTGACAGCACTTATGACTTCAGTGTGTAATATGCAACTTAACATGAATAATATAATGAATAATATTGCACTACTTGTCTAGGGAGCATATATCTGTAGGGTTTTTTTTGTAGGATAATGAGTTCTGAAGGATGATAGTCATTTAAAAAGATGCACCTGAAGAAGGTGTTTTGTGCTCCCTGTGTACTTGGAACATCCTTGGTCAGCACTTTTCTGTGGTCATTGTTCTTCTGAAACCCTTTCCCTCTTCCTCCATCTTGGCTGCTGTTGGATGCTGTGCTGAAGTTGCAAAGCTTTGCAGTTAAAGTGAATTGAATTCTCCCTTCAGATTTGATGTGGAACAGCAGATGCTCTTTGTTGGCCAATCTCCTCGTGGAACTGCGTGTCTGTGTGTATTTCCCTTGGACCAGAAAATAACTCGGGTTGCATAATCATTGTCTGCTTCACCCTGAAAGTATCCAAGGGACTGTAGCTGTCTGGGTACCTCTGATGGGGAGGTAGTGTGTTGAAAAGGCAAAGCAAGGAAAGAGTAACAGAAGCATTAAAAACCAGGAGAGCAGTTAGATGGTTTCACTAGACTAGACAAGCATCCCAAGTTTGGGATGGAAAATACTGCATTGCTTTTGGGGCTCCTTGAGGCTCAGATGGTAGTTGAATGATTTCCTTGTATGTGAGAACACAAGGGGAAGAAATGATGCTTGTGCAAAGGAGCAACGTTTCTCTGCTGTAGTGTCACCTGTGCAAGGCCCTGGGAGCATCCCCCTCCCTGTGAGGGCTGGGGGAGCTGCTGCAGCTGAGAGCTGACCCTGTCCTGCAGTAATGTTGGGATGAGGCTCCCAGGAGCATTATGGGAGGATGTGGCCAGCACCCACCCCAGCCCTTCCAAGCCACTTCTGGTGCAATCTGGCTCTGGTCTGGCAGTGGTCTGCTAACTTGCACAAGGACACCCCACCCACAGGTGGACCAGCACCCTGGCCAGGGAGGTTCCCAGTGTCCACTAAGGCAGCCCCAGCCCCTTGGGGATGAACCCTGCCCTACCACCTATTTGGTGCCTCCTAGCCCTCAGGGACCCCAGTGGCACCCACACAGCACCTAATGCTGCCCGTACTTCCCAGGAACATCTTAAATGGGTGCACTGCTCAGAGGAGAGACAAATGAAAGGGGAGAGATTTGTGAGGGAGGGGTGTGTGTGTTGCTTTTTGCAGCAAGCAGCTTGCTTTCCTTCTATGCCTCTTATCCCTCCCCTGCCCTCTAAAGAAGAAGAAATAGCTTACTTGGCAAAAAAGGATGAGACAAAGGAACGTAGGAAAAAAGACAGTGGAAGGAATGTTTTAATTGAGGGAGATGGTGGGGGGAGAGGAGCTAAGAAACAGATGTGGCTGGCTTTGCTTCAAGCAAGTTTTATGTATTTGAAATTCTTGGTCACTAGCTAAAATTATGCTGGTTAATTACCTTTAAATAGACTGGTAGTGAGTACTAAGGGAGAAATACACCCCTAACCTTCCTTTTCCTAAACATCTCAAATTGTTTTCCTGTCTGGGTGGGGAAGAACCTCATGGTGTCTGAGGATTTCAGAGCCCTGATTACTGTGGTGACTTTTTAAAATATCTTGTATAATTGGGCAACTACAGCTACATCTAATCTGCTGTAAGCACATGAGTTTTACTGAAGTAAGCAGAAATTGTGTATAGATTTCTCAAATTCTGATATTTACTCTATCTTTTCCCCCCCCTCCACCAGACATAGGGCTGGGCAGTGACTCTGTATGCGCACGTCCCTCGTCTCATCGGATAAAATCTTTCGATTCTTTGGGATCCCAGTCTCTACATAGTAGAACTTCAAAACTCTTTCAGGGACAGTATCGGAGTTTGGTAAGTTCTGGAAGAAGTATAACATGCTGCAGTGTCTCTTTATCTTTTGATGAGATTTATAAGTAAGAAATAGTGTAGCAAATTGTTTCTTTCATCTCTGTATTTTAAACCTGTGATAGTCTAATTTTACAGCCTCTTATATGATGCTCCAAAATACATACAGCTTTCTCTGAACTTGTAATTATTCTTTCCTCACCACTCCACATTGTCTGTATCTTCCTGGATTGACTCCTTACTTTTCAGTGTAAGGACTTGCTTTTCCAAAGGCAAAAAAAAAAATAAATCTCATTTTCTCCATGTCCTTGAACTTGGGGATGATGGCTGAAGGACATTCAAACGTCAGCAAAGGTGGTGCTTTTAATGTTGGCAATATTGGTAGTTATTCCTGTTTTCTGTTGTGTTTGAAGGTGAATTCTTCAACTAGCCTTCAGGTGGCTGAGTGGTATAGGCAGCTGTTCTACAGCACAGCTGAAATCGAGATGGAGTGCTGTATTGAAACTGTGATGAGAGATGCTTTCAGTGACTTAAAAGGTTTGCTAGGAGGGTTCAGGTTCCTACTCTAAACTTCTTGTTCCGTGCCTGAAAGAGGCTGTGTTGAACTATGTGATGATTGCTAGGTGAAACATAAAACAGTGCTCTGCTTAAGCTTTCTTAAGCATGGTTTGATGTGTTTTCTCTGGTATCAGAGCCCTCGTGAGTTCTTGCCTAAGGCCACTAATTCTAGCTCCCACTCTGCTGTTCACAACCCACTCAGTTTTGCTGATGCAGCTGTTTGTGGGATGAGCTGTTAGCTGGGTTACTGAAGCAATCAGCGTGTTTAAGTCTTTCTGTCACTTCAGTGATCTGAGCAGCCCTGCAGAAAGTTACAAAGGGGCAGAGAAGTGCAAGGAGGAGGGAAAGAGCTAGTGGCCAAACCTGGAAATTCTTACTTGGGTTTCGCTGCTCTAGATGATCAATTTGGAACCGTTCTCACCAAATTTGTACATGGTTTCCTCTACTGGAGAGCAGCCCTGGCAGAGTAGGGGGACTGTGGTTGATGTGGCTTTCTGCTGTTTACTGAGGCAAACCTTTGTCTCTTGTTGGGCAACCCTAGCAGAAGAATGCACATGATGTACCAAGGACTACAGCAGAGGCACTTGTTTGAAAATGTGCTGATCTAATTTTTGATCATTGTCACTTAAGAGTATCTTGGGTCTTCCTGCATGTTTTCCAAGTTGAATTTGCTCTCATTTTTCTATGTCATCTTAGCCACTAAAAGTCAAATTGTTATATTGAGTTGTGATAAAATAATGTGGTTGCTGTGCATACAAATTAACCTCAGATGTTACACAATGCCCATCACTTAGTCCTGTTCTCTCAGTGCCAGTGCAATGTATTTGGATTTGGATTACTTAAAATAATCTTAAAATACTTAAATTACTTAAAATAAGTATTTGGATTACTTAAATCTGTCCAGTTATTTAGTATTTCTATCATAAAAGTTCATCGTAACTCTCATGAAACACTTAATGATGCAGATATACAAAACTGACATCCAAGAACAAAATGCCAAATTTGAACATTAATTTTGAAAGACTTGGAAGATAGAGCTATTAACATTCAGTTGTTAAAATAGAGAAAATCTGCCTTCACATCTGTGATAGGGGATGAACATTATATATATGTGTGTGTGTGTATATATATACACACAGCTGCAGACTTGCAGCTATGCTAACCTTGAAGCAGACAACTTGTTAGTACTTACTGAAGGTAAATTGTGTAACTGTTTCTTAGGTTTTGTGAAAGAACACTGCCTTTCTCCACTGGCAGGCCTCGAGGACTTGCACATTCAGGTGTAGAAGCTTCCAAGCTGATCTGTTACAGGAAAAAAACAAAGTTTTAGGCTGCAAACTATTTATATCCAGCATTAAATTAAATTAAACTCAGTTCCACCCTCCTTCCAGCCTGGAAAGTTTTAGGAAAGAACCCTCTCTAATGTAAAACTGTTGATTCTTTGTAGTTGCCAAAGGCAATTTAATTTATACTAAATATAGAAAATAGAATGTGATTTTAAAATGTATTTCTTTTTTTTTTGTGAGGGAGTAAGAATTATTCTTATTTCAGCTCTGTTACCTTTCTGATTCAAAGAGGCTGTGTAATAAGACAGTGTACTCCCTGGACTGATACAGATCCATAAGTGGAAATGACAGATCATCCTTTACAGATGCTTAGAGAAAAACATGTGGAGCATGTTGCTTGTGGAAGAGAAGCTATTTCCATTTTACAGATACTTCTGGTTTGTTCACAGAATCATTGTTTGAAACTTTAATAAACTCTAATGTGTTTTTCTTTTTTTTCCCTTTGTATTCTCACTTACTAGGACATGACAGATAACAGCAACCATCAGTTGGTGGTGAGAGCAAAATTTAATTTTCAACAGACAAATGAAGATGAACTTTCTTTTTCAAAAGGAGATATTATTCATGTTACAAGAGTGGAAGAAGGAGGCTGGTGGGAAGGAACTCTAAATGGCAAAACAGGATGGTTTCCAAGTAACTACGTACGAGAAATAAAATCAAATGGTGAGTTTTGAAGGACAAGGTATTTGCACCAAGACTGGTTTCAGGTAGATGGGGCTTGATAGCTGGTTGGTTTCATTAAAAAATTGTAATGCTTTTTGTTTAAGCTCGACTGTATTTCCTGAACTCCATTTGCAGCAATCATTAATGCTCAGGAGTTCCTACTTCACCACCGTTTGCTATATAGAATGCTCTGGGACCTCTCTGTATGTTTACTGTAAATTCTGAAGCCCCCCCCCCCGCCCCCTTCTGTTTGCTTGTTGGTGTCACAGCCAGATCTTGGATCCTGTGCTGATACAGTTTGGCTTGGTGCTTGGGGTTTAAATACTGAGAGATTTCCTGCAGATGTCTTTACAAACAACAACAAAAAACCTGAAACCTCCCCAACAAAGCAACAAGAAAACTACACAAAATGATCTGTAAACATGTGCTATTACTTAGAAGCAAACACATGCAAGGGGAATCCCCAATTCTACTGAAGTCTAGCCAAAAGTTTTTGAAAGATAATGGATTTGTGATTTTTCTTTTTCTTTATTGTTCATGTGCCTTCCACTTGTCTTTATAAAAAGACTTCACTCTACGTCTGAAGTTTTATTTTGAACTTTATGCCATGAAGGCTCCTTCTGTAAACGTCATCTTCATGACTGAATATCAGAACTGACATTGCTTTTTAATCCACCTGGACCTTGATGTGGGTGGTGACATCTCTTTTTTTTAAAAAACAAACAAACAAAAAAGCCCCTGTTTGTTTTTAAATCATGATCTCGTTAGTGTGTCTGCTTGCTTTTCAGAGACTGGGGATAAAACTACCTAGGGATGGTCTGAGAGGCTTTACCACTCTTACCTATGTTACAGCTCCAATCAAAAGTATTTTGGCCCATGCTAAACTCAGTGGTATGACCTTTCTTTTTAGGCAGCCATAGAGGTGTGTGGTTGCAAACTGAAGTTGTCAGGGTAAAACTCCATTTCTAAACTTACTCTTTCTCCTCCAGTTGCATCCTCTTATTTTCTTCCTTGACTTGGTATCTGCAGCCTGTTTTTGCAGAATGCTGTGATCTTAGATCTCTAACTTTTTTGTTGTTTTCAACTAGATCCTCTTGGGCTTTAATGTTTTTCAGAGATCTCTCAGATGTGGCTTATTCTGAAAAACAATTCCTGAAGCCTGTCCTTTCTTGCCTGTAGTGTTAAAGCAATCTTTTCAGCCATGATGACTGTCTTGTCCCATCATTACTCTTTTAAAACATTGCTGCAGAGGTCTTGTTTGGGTTGTATCACTTTTGATGTCTTCTGACTCTCAGGACCAGAACCTGGGTCAGTAGTTAAGCTCCAGATTAATGGAAGTAGCTTTTAACAGTGAACATACGAGAACCAAAGCTTGCCAGCAACTGAAGTTAAGGTTCTTGGGGTTGTTTTTGAGAGTACTTCACTTGGGTGCAATAACTCCTAAACAGGAAAGCCATCAAGGTGTGGGGCTGAGGGTAGTACTAATTGCAGTTTGATTCCTGCCAGTCCTTGCAACCCTGTCCAGTTCTGAGGGATCTGACATGAGCTGTTTCCAGTCCCTGGTTTAAATTTCACTTCTCATAATCAGAAAGGTTTTCTGTTAAGCTCTTTTCCCTCCACTGTGTAGGTGTGTTTCCAGGGCTACAAGGGTTTGATCCTTCTGGCTTATGCAAGACTTTTTGCATTCTTGGAGAACTCTCTCATGTGCTCAGTTCCTTCTCTGGAAGGGAATATGTGTCCTAGCCTTTCTCAGGAAGTGGAGTCCATTGCTCTTGTTTTCTGTGCGTTTACTGACTATTGAAAAGCTAAATACATTGACCTGTTACTCTTCAGCTTTTTCTGTTCTTCTTCTCCTTTTTAAAGACAAATACTTATGTTTGGCCTTTTCCAGTACTTTATGGAGCTTCACTTGTCCTCTGTCATGTCTATCCAGCTTTTGTCTATCCAACTTTTTAAAAGGGTAGACAATGACAGGACAAGGGGGAATGGATTAAAACTAAAGGAAGGAAGGTTTAGATTAGATATTAGGGGGATGTTTTTTACAGAAATAGTGGTGAGGTGCTGGAACAGGCTGCCCAGAGAGGTAGTGGATGCCCCGTCCCTGGAAGTGTTCAAGGCCAGGTTGGATGGGGCCCTGGGCAACCTTGTGTAGATCCAGGCCTGGAGGTTGGTGGCCCTGCCTGTGGCAGGAGAGTTGGAGCTCTGGGATCCTTGGTGTCCCTTCCAACTCATACCATTCTATGATTCTGTGATTTCATACATGGATGTAGCTAGTCCTCTTACTGCCAAATTAACACAGGAGGTACTGTTTAATTTATCAAAATACTAGTTTTAACCTGCTTTCATGCCTTTGCAGGTATGTGGTTGAATTGTCTGAAGTTTACCTTTTTATAATGAGGATGGGAGGTGGTAGCAGGAAGCATGATGTATTTAGAGCTGCTTGATGTCTGTTAAGAACTCTCCTTCCCTATTGAGTTGCAGTTCCACTTTCCAATTGATGTATGTATGTATGCTATGGAATGTTTTGCTGCAACTACCCTTATGTCAGTGTTAGTTGTATTTCATCTAGAGACCTGTGTCTAGTTACTTTGCTGCTTTTTGTGTGTTTGAGGTCACTATAGCCACGTCACTATTATCAGTTTGCATCTACTTCTGCTGTTCTGCTGTTCTTCCTTTGAGAAGCCTGTAATTTTAAAGGACTGTGTCATTCTTGGGAGTCTTTTCTTACATTGTCAGTAGTGGGAACTATATTTTACCTATATTTAAGTTTACTGAATTCTTAGAACTTGGAGTTTGTGGTTCTTGTTTTGTAGCTCTTTTCTTTCTGAAGTTAGGTATCAAGGAAAAGAAGGGAGAGCCTGAAGGAGAACCTGAAAAATTAGATAGATCTGAGATTATGATGTAGTAGAGGCCCTTCAGAATGCTGTCTGTAGGAAAGGGTTGCCAGGAAGGGAACGAATGCTCCAGCTTGATGGGCTACTTAATAATGGGAACTACCTTTACCCTCTTTCCTCTCTTTGAAAGATTTTTGAAAAAAAGGTAAACCATGTTACATATATAAACTATATTATATATATTATATACATAGCAGAGAATGGTACGTGATAAGGTATCTCAGCAACTAAAACATGGCAAAGCTCTGCCCATGTTTGCTGCGCTGTAACCTGTTTGCGTAGCTATACCCAAGTGATTAGGGTTAGCAGGAATGCCAATTCCTGTGTGAGGGGCACTGTGAATAGTCCTAGGAAAGATACTGAAATTACTGAGCAAAGCACGGCATTTAGTTTTCTTAGGCAAGATAGTGACTGTAAATCTGGGGTAAGTTAATTTGGTTGAGACAGAAGACTTTTTTTATCTTGCTGTCAAGTGTATGTTGTTCTTCCCTCCTTACCCTTCTGATTTCTTTGTTTGAAATGGTTGGGTTTATGATCAAACGTACAAACTGGGAAAAAAAATAGTTGAGTAGTTTCTTTTCAGGTATTTGCCTACACTGTAAGGATCAAAAAGATGGTCTGTTTCTCCCTCCTTCCCTGTATGCATGTTTTCATTTCCATTTTTAAGCCCTGTAATGTCTTGCTGGCTTTTTTTATGTTCTTTGATCACTAATCAGGAAGTACTTTGAAATGAGAGGACTGCCATTCTGTTAGACATGGCAGAGGGTAAGAGATTTATACTGCATACACTTGTTAAAATATTTGACAGTGTGTCCTTATTGAGGTGGGGTTTTTTTATATAAAACAGAACATGGAGAGGTGAAGGTGTAGGTGGAGTCTTGTCTTTTCCACTGCAGCTTCTGTCTCATGCAGCAGAGAGATTTGGAGGCTTAGTTTTGAGCGTTCCCTTGTGATAAAGAGAATGGGGTCTAGCCAGAATGGGATGTGCTTGCTTAGCTACTGTCAGCTGTTAGTCAGATTAAAAAAAAATAAATCACATAGCCATTTGCTGGGTTTTATCAAAGTGTAATCCATTTAAATGGCATGAGATGAAGCAGAAGGGAATAGAGCTTTGAAAAAGGACATTTGGTATGGCACAAACTTTATTCTAATTCTTCACAGAAACGAACATGTCATTACTCTTGCAGCCTGTCTTCTGTTATGCTTTCTTGGCAGTTGTGTTTGTAAATTGCACTGGGGGTGATACTGTGTTAGCAATGTTCTTCTGGTTAGATGTTTAAAAAAAAAAATAGTGTGTGAGGAAAAAGGCTGGTATGTAGTGGAAGAGTAGAGTATCTCCTGTTCCCATCTGTATAGTAGAGTTTGGGACAAGTGAATGCTACTAGGAAGGAAGTGTTGGTTGTAGTTTCAGTGTTGAGGAGTTGTAGTGATGCCTGAACCAGCTTGAGAACTTGGGAACAAGTTTGGGTCTACCTTCGTCATGTTGGGCTCAAACCCGTTAGTCTTGAAGACAGAGCTTGCTTGTAGCACTTCACTAATAAGGGACCCTATGGCTTTTGGTGTCCCAACTGGGATATCTTTTTTTCCTGTAGGATGAACTAGCTTGCATCATCTTTGCATCCAGATTTACGATCATAGAATGTTAGTGGGTTGGAAGGGACCTCAAAAGATCAACTAGTCCAACCCCCCTGCCAGAGCAGAGTCATGTACAGTAACGTGTCCAGGTGGGTTTTGAATGTCTCTGGAGAAGGAGACTCCACAGCTGCTTTGGGCAGTCTGTTCCCTGTCACCTCACAGTGAAAAAGTTATTCCTTATGTTCAGATGGAACCTCCTGTGCTCCAGCTTGCACCCATTGCCCCTCCTATCATTGGACATCACTGAGGAGAGCCTGGTGCTGTCCTCCTGACTCTCACCCTTTACATATTTATAGACATTGATGAGGTCACCTCTTGGTCTCCTCCAGGCTAAAGAGGTCCAGGTACCTCAGTCTTTCCTCATAAGGAAGGTGTTCCACTCCCTTAATCATCTTGGTGTCCCTGCGCTGGACTCTTTCAAGGAGTTCTATGTCCTTCTTGAACTGAGGGGCCCAGAACTGGACACAATATTCCAGCTGCCCTCTCACCACTTGCATTGTATCTTTGCATCTAGATTTCCACAAACTGTGGCCTAGTAATAAAAACTCCATGTGTTGATCTTTCAGCAGTGCAGTGAAATGCTTTAGTGAAGTGGGGGAGTGCTTTGTTGGGGTAGCGTGAAATAGATTGTTGCATGAAAATGAATATGATGTAAACTGGTGATGTGAGAGATGAGAGACAGGAGGGAATGTGAGAATGACAAGGAATTTGGAGGTGAGTAAAAGAAATATATGCAGATTCATGAAAAGAGAACAAAACAAAGCGTTGGGAATAATTGGGTAAACTGTCCTTTTACCATCACTTAAACAGGTATTTGAAGGCTGAGGTAACTTGTCTTCATTTCAGACAGTTCGTGGCATCTTACATACTCTTAGGGAAAGGTTACAGAAGCAGCTGTTCAAAGTTGTTTTGCTTATACTAAGAATACTTAATTGTTGGAAGAGCAGTGTTAAGAAGCCTGTGCCAAGCTCCCTCTCCACCCAGAGATGCTCATTGTTGACTGAATTATTCCTGGTTAATCACTAGTCACTAGACATTAGCATTACCATGTGTAGCTGGGTGCACTTGAACGTAATGCTTTGAACAGGAAAGAAGACAATAGTGGTAACTTACCTTCTGGTTTCAGTCGTCAACTGGGTGCAACCTCCTCCAGTACCTGAGCAGATGATTGTTTGCTTTGGATTTGATTGTATGTGCTAGCCAAACCCCTTTCCATCATCTGGAAGCAGTCCTGGTGGACTGGGGAAGCTCCACTTGACAGGAGGCTGGCAGACGTTACACCCATAGACAAGAAGGGTCGGAAGGAGGATCCAGGGAACTACAGGCCTGTCAGTCTGACCTCAAACCCAGGGAAGATCATGGAGAGGGTCATCTTGGGAACTATCATGAAGCACATGCGTGATGGCCAGGGGATCAGGCCTAGTCAGCATGGGTTTACAAAAGATCCTGTCAAACTACCCTGACTGTCTTCTGTGACAAGGTGACCCTTAGTGGGTCATAGTTAGTCCCTTAGTGGACAAGGGAAAGGCTGTGGATGTGGTCTGCTTGGACTTTACTAAAGCCTTTGACCCCATTTCTCACAGCATTCTGCTTGAGAAACTGGCTACCACTTGCCTGGACAGGTGCAGCCTCTGCTGAGTTAAAAACTGTCTGGATGGCCAGGCCCAAAGGGTGGTCGTAAATGGAGCCAAATCCAGCTGGAAGCTGGTCACAAATGGTGTCCCCCAGGGCTGAGTTCTGTTCAACATCTTTATCAACGTGGGTGAAGGGATTGAATATTCCCTCACTAAGTTTGCAGATGATGCTAAACTGGGAGGAAGTGTTGATCTGCCTGAGCGTAGGGAGGCTCCTCAAAGGGACTTGATCAGACTGGACAAATGGGCTGAGACCAATGGGATGAAGTTTAACAAGGCCGAATGCAGAGTCCTGAACCAGGGACATAACAACCCTGTACAGTGCTACAGGCTTGGGGGAGACGCTGGAGAGCTGTCAGGCAGAGAAGGAGCTGGAGGTGTTGGTTAACTGCTGACCAAATATGTGCCAACAGTGTGGCCAGGTGGCGAAGAAGGCCAACAGCATCCTGACTTGTATCAGGAATAGCGTGGCCAGCAGGCCCAGGGAAGTGACTGTGCCCCTGTACTCGGCATTGGTGAGGCTGCACCTCGAGTGCTGTGTCCAGTTTTGGGCTCCTCACCATAAGAAGGACATGGAGGTCCTCGAGCGAGTCCAGAGAAGGGCAACCAGGCTGGTGAAGGGGCGGGAGGGAAAATCATATGAGGAGCAGCTGAGGGAGCTGGGGCTGTTCATTCTGGAGAAGAGGAGGCTGCCTGTGATTATCTGAAAGGAGGTTGTAGAGAGGTGGGCGATGGTCTCTTCAGCCAGGTGACAGGACAAGGGGGAATGGCACAAAGCTGTGCCAGGGCAGGGTCAGATTAGATGTTAGGAAAAGGTTCTTCACTGAAGGAGTTGTCAGGGCCTGGAACAGGCTGCCCAGGGAGGGGGTTGAGTCATCATCCCTGGATGTGTTTAAAGAAAGGGTAGATGAGGTACTTGGGGATATGGTTTAGCGTAGGACAGGAACAGTTGGGCTTGATCTTAAAGGTCTTTTCCAACCTAGTCATTCTGTGATTGTGTATGCTGCACATGTTTTTTGTCTGTTTTCAGGGTTGATGTAACAGACTTAGAACTGTGGGGGAAGGGGGGGTGATGATGTGGGGAGATGGGAAGAATTTTCCATATGGGAAGACTCAGTGTCTGGCTCAGGTTGCTCTCTTCCAGTGCTTTGATAAACAGAACTTATATGTTGGAGTGGGCAAGGTGCTATGGTTTTGCTGGTGTTTTCCAAACCTATGGAATCCATAGGCCAGTGGACCTGTAACACCTTGCTATGTTCCCAGAATGCTGAACAGGAGTGACATCTGCTTGAAATGTTCAAGGAATTACGCTGTATGTTGGCACATAAGTAACACTTATCTTTGTTTATGCTAAGAAAGTGATTTCTTATGTGCAAGATCAGGATTTTCTTCTGTGTAACACGTTGTGCAATAAGCTAATTGCAACAAGCCTGTTTCTTATTCCTCTTTATGAAGCAAAGCAGTGCTTGGAGGCAGAATACCAGACGTGATAGACAGCTGGACTGATTTGCTGTGTCTAATTCTGTGTTTCTACAATAGAAATGGCCTTTGCATTTTAAAAGCTGAATGTTGATGATGACTGTTCAGGCAAAATGATTTGAATGTGCGATTCTCTTTTGTGTCCTGTTTTTAAATCCAAATGTGATGGTGTCTCTCTAATAGATAACTGAATCAGCTGAACAGCTGGGAATATAAATGACTACATATTTCAGCAAAAATTCTCCCACTTTTCAGCAGCTTAAGGGAAGAAAAAGTTAGGGGGAAAGAGATGTATTTTTATACCCTTTGTTATCCCAGAGTACCTGGAAAAAGTCAGGTTTCTATGACCAGCGAGTATTCTCCTGATTAACAAGGGTCAGACATCTGTATTATGATGGAACTCAGTGACAAGTATTTACCTTTTTCCTTAACACTTGCTTCTTTCCTTTCATGCTTTTTTGGGACATGATTAGTAAACTGTGAGATATTTCATGAACCTGAAAGTCACTGTAAATTGTGTGAAAAATGTAAGCCAAGAGCTTCTGCAGAGAATGAAAGCAAATTACCAAATTTGCATAAACTACATAATTTTCATCATTTACTATGAAGAAACAAATTACAATTGTCTAATAAATGAGTAATGTTATATATAAATATATAAATAGCAGCTGTACATACAACATGACTTTAGGTGCTGCTTTCACATTTGAGTGTTTAAATGACAAATCTGCTTGGATTTGTGGTTTTGTTTTCAGGGGATGGGAGGAGCCCTGTCACTTGGAATTACTTGGCTGTATAGCAGAGCACGTTTGTACTGCAGGGCTGGTGCTGAGAGCAGCAGTGTTCCCAGCTGAATAACTGCTGGGGCTAAAGGGTTTTGTGCTGTCTGTTGGCTTATAGCTGACTTGGGGCTGTTGGGGGTGGTGGGATATTAACTGAAAGGATTTTACTGTCATCTCTGAACATGGTGAGGAGAAATGTTTTTGCCTGTGTCTGGCAGTTCTAAAACCATGTTTTATTTTTAGAATAGCTTCTTTCAGGAGAGTTCCAGTGCAATACAGAGAAAATCCCCTCAAAGATACCACATGCATCTTCATGGGGTGTGAGCTGCTCCATACGGGCTGCCAGCTAAGGCCTCGTGTCCAGCCAGCCTGCACGGTCCTCCTGGCAGGGGACACACAAAAGGGTGGCCTGTGTCCGTGGTCCATTTGCCTGAGCTTGCAGCATCCAGGAGGCTGCAGCTGGGCAGCCTGAAGAGACACTCAGTTACCCAGGGTACAGTCTAGCAGAGGCTGGTGCTACCTGGGCTCTGCTGCTTATGGTGGTGTTTCTCTGCTCAGCTTTACTGCCCATGGGAATGTCCCGTAGCTGGCCTTTAGCTGGGCTGGGTAGGCTTCTGGAAACACAGGTCTGTGCTTGAGGCTTGAATAATTTATTTGTAGTGGCCTGAGGTATCAGGTAAACTAGAGTTAAATTATTCAGGCATCTTTATTAAAATGCGTTTGAAAGAAGAGCTTGCTTTTAAAATAAAAGTTAAACTTTGAGCATGTTTTGATGATGCGTGGGGGTTTGGTTTGGTTGGGTTTTGGTTTTTGTGTTTTGTTTGGGTTTATTCCAGTTTGCCATTTTATTATTTGGATACAAATTTCTCAAATACTTATTTGAAATTTGCATGTTAGACAAGCCTGCATATTTAAAAAAAAAAACCCAACTAACAACATAATGTCCTGATAAATAGTCTTATAAGCTTAGTTGCATGCAAAGCCAAGTGTCACAAGTCAGAAAGAGATGTTGTAAATCTTACTTGCTGGTTCTCCAGCATGCAGTGGGATGTGTGATTCTTTTCCCTCATCTTTGCTCCTCTGTGACTGACTTAAAGGAATGGTAGAGGTGGGAGATAGTGGGAAGTCTTTAGGAGTGTGTTTTCTATGCCTCTCCATTCTGGGAGTCAGCGCCCAGATAATTCTCAGGACTGTTGTTTTGATCTTGAGATTTAAGTTGCTCTTCCAGGAAAAGCATGGATTCCTGAGGGGTATAGTCACTATGGGATCGTAGTAAGGGTTGCATTTAGTGTTACGATGGACTCTGTTTGCAAGTGCAATGCAATAAGCATTTTAATTTTTTACTTCATTAACAGTAAAAGAAAATTTATTTTAAAACAGAGTTTTCTGGGTTAGGTATCTGGTAAGTCACTCCACTACTTGTATAGTGTTTTGGTTCTTTATTTCAGTCAGACTGAGTGTAATGTCCCCCACCTGGTATTTTCAGCCTTTGGCCACTTGGTTTTACTAGTTTTGTTAAATTGATATTAAAACTTAATACTTTTGTTTGAAAGTGCTTGTAGTGTTTGGAAATGCTGTTGTGTGGTGGGGTTTGTTTTTGTTTAATTGCAGCCCTTGATAACACTTGTTTGTAAAGTAATTTTGGAAAAAGTGCTTTTATTAATGACTTTCTGGTTGCAGGAAAAAGAACAGGCATTTTTCTGCTTGTCTTCATTGAGTCCAGAGTTTAATTCATTGTAAATATATAAACTATTTAGATTCTTTGTCAGTAATTTCAAGCAAAAGTATGAATGTTTCTCAGGGAAGCTCTGGTTTCAGTGCATCTCATGATAAATATTTTAAAGCAGTTCGTTTGACCTCTAGTGTTGAGCTATGAAACTGCACCCCACTGACACAAAATTATCTTGCATTTCAGAAAAACCGGTCTCCCCCAAATCAGGTACATTGAAGAGCCCACCTAAAGGCTTTGATACGTCTGCAATTAACAAAAGCTATTACAATGTGGTGAGTGATCCTTTTTCATCCATGTGAGCAGTTAAATGACATTTTACTGTATATAACTAAATGCTGCTGTCTGCATAAAAATAAATTCTGTTTTGTCAAAGCCTTAGTGACAGCACTAGGTAGGGGTTTTAGTGAATTCTCATATAGATGAGATCATTGTTAGTTTAATAGAATAACATACATATGGCTTCTCAAGCGTGATGCAAAATTATAAAGTGAGTAATAGGCATTTCTGTAATATATTCCCTTCATATTATTTGCTTTGCTAGTTGTTAATTTCCCTTTCCTCCCTCACCCCCCAAATATGCAATCTTCTCTCATCTTTAAGAATTAATGAAATTCTGCTGTGTTAAAATGATGTAAGAATACTTTTGGCCTCTGAAGAAGAGACTGAACAGTTGGAATGAATTTTCATCCTTTGTATTCATGCTTGTAAAGCAACTCAGTTATTACCTGTGGGAACCTCTCCCTTAGGCTGGTGCATAGATAATCCAGTGTAAGGGGTATAGCCAAAGTTAGCCTTTAACACCCCCCCGGGAATCCTTAACCTAGCATTCAGACCCCGTTAGTGGATCCGTGTGAGGAACGTACCAAACTGCCTTTCAGCACGGTGGTGTAACCATTTTGAGAATCCTTTATTTACTGACGGTGGTTACAATGGGAAGGGAAAAGCATCTCCCTGTTTTTGTTGACCACTGCTCCCTGCTGGTGGAAGCCCAGAACACAAGGTCTCCTTCCCAGTTCTTTGAAGCAGCTGTCACTGTTTTTTCACTTCGTCTGTTTCTGTTTTTAGCAGGAATCATAAGGCATCGGTTTACGCTTTCATCTTTTGCATTTGTGGCGTGGGTAACACCAGCCACCTGGAGGAACAGAGGGGTTTTGCATGTAGTCCCCTACCTGAAAACAGTGGGGCCATCTCCTGCTTCTGCCCCTGCCTCCCTGGTGCCTTTTGGTAGTGTAATTCCTTGATAAAGGGTGGGCTGCAGTGTTCTGGTGACTGTATCCCACGCCTGCTAGTCACACTGGAAAGTACCTGTGCTGCAGGCACACCCTCCTTCCAACTGCGGGAAGTGGTAATCTTGTTGGGGTACATCCAGCAGCAAAACACAGGATAGGTCTTATTTCTGTTTTTCAGTAAATCTTTTGATGATTATTTCTAATTTTTTTTTAAAGTTGCTGCACTGTGTAGTAGCAAATATGCCTTCTCTGTTGTTTTGATGTTAGAACCTACATTTTTCAACATGAATAAACTGAAGTGAATGTAGCAAAGAGCATTCACAGAATCACAAGGTTGGAAAAGACCTTTAAGATCATCAAGTCCAACTGTTCCCGTCCTGTGCTGAACCATATCCCTAAGTACCTGATTGACCCGTCTTTTAAACACATCCAGGGATGGTGACTCAACCCCCTCCCTGGGCAGCCTGTTCCAGGCCCTGACAACTCTTTCAGTGACACATTTTTCCCTAACATCTAATCTGAATCTGATTCAGTTCCTTCACTAGGCAGAAGACTCGTATGGAAGAAGAGCAGCTCCCTTAAACACCTATCCCTTAGATTTTGGTTGGTTTTGTTGGTGGGTGTTTTGTTTGTGGGATTGGATTTGTTTTTCTGTTTGGATTCGGGGGGGGGGTTGTGGTTTTGTTTTTTGTTGTTTAAGTCAGTGGTAAATATATGCTGTGTATATCCTAACGTGATGAAAAGAGTTACAGCTGTTAAATTTGGGCTTAACTAAAAGTCCAGTGTGACTGTGTCTGAAATGAGTCTTGTGGTGGTGTATTTTACTTTGTAGGAGCAATACAGGCCATTTTGGGGAATGATAGTGTACTTCAGTGAAAAATAATAGGAATTTTGAATTTGCATAAAAACCATAGCTAAGGCAACCCAGTTATGAAAGGCCATACAGTTTTGAAATACCACCTTTGGCTTCTGTGCCTTTTATAGTTGTTCCCTGGCTAACCTGTTATCAGAATTGTAGGGAGTCATGCTACCATATACTTCAGGAAACAGGTAGCTATAGATGGTTTTTAAAATAGTTTAATTAAAAGTAAAAGTGAAACTGGTGACTGTCACACCTACTCTTGCAAGTAGGTTATTTTTTATCTTGCTCAGGTGGAACTCTGGTGCACTAAACTAATAAAACAAGATTTCCATTGTTTCGACTGCTGGTTATTTATTTACCTTATGTTGGGGGGTGTGTGTGTGTGAATGGCCAGTTCGTAATAATATATATCATAAATTAGAGCACTGGCCTCAGTGCTGTTCTTAAATCTCTCTAGAGTGAATTGGCTAACTGTCCTGCTTTTTAACAGTTTTCCATAGCTTGGGACATAACCCCACTTCTTTAAGCTCACGACCTGATCTGTCTCGTTTACAGAGCGAGGGCCTGTGCTGTAGCATGCACTTTGTTTCAGAGAACAAAGACTGCTGCTGTCCTTAAAATGTAAACTAGGTAGCATCTAGGTTTTTTTTAAAAAACCTAGGTGCTTCTGGCAATATAACTATAAAATATTTATAGTAATTATTAAATATGTAATGATTTGTACATGTAAAGAAGGTAAATAGAAACCCATCCGTTCACTGAAGTGAAGGCAGGTTAACCTGAACTGAGGTTTTGTTCCGTCTTAATACGGAAGCTGCAGATGTGGAACATCCCTGCACTGGAATTCTTATCACCCGTGTGCATTGATAACAAAATGGAGCTCATGCTAAGGTTAAAACAGAACAACTCCAAATAAACCTTTGTCAGCTGGTAGCTTAAAGGATGTAACCCAAGTTAGGCTCAACATTAAAATCTGTGTTAAAGGCTCTCTTGACAACCAAGCGTGACTTGAGGCTGGCAGTGCCGATGTCCCAGAAACCTCATGGTTATTTATTGCTGGTTTTCCTAGGGAAGGATTTATGCAGGTGGAGGCAGCACCCATGGGTACGTTTGTTGGACTGAGGACAAAATCCAAGTGCAGTTCAGAGAAGTTTCAGAAAGTGGTAGGAGAGGCTCTGCCGGATCTCTTTCTGGGAGAAGGTTGGGATAGGCTAAGGGGGAAGGTCCTTAGTATGAAGAGGAGATTGCATTCACTGCTTTCCCCTGTTCTTCACCCCCTTGTAAAGGTGTTCTTTATTTTTTTTATGGGTTCACAGAGCTTCTGAAGCTCATAACACCAACGAAATACCTTTTGGTCTCTCAGTGTGCTTTATTGGCTGCACCTTGCTGTAGGTGTTGCTGAGAAGGCAGAGCATGTTTGGTTTATGCTTATGTTTTGCCTGTCTCAGGCTCAGCAATGCAGGTTAGTAGAGAATGACTAGTGCTACAAGGTCTTGTCCTCAATAAAATGGTACAGGCCTGCAGCAGTGTGTAATATGAACCAGACTTGTGATCAAGCATGAAGCATTTTTCATGCAGAAGTAATTTAGTAACCTGTTACTGAAGTGGGCACATTATTGCAGGTTGTTCCCTGAAGACAGAGCAGGTGTTACTCTGAGTTCTATTTTTACTTCTTAATCCTTTGAATTTAAAAATTGCGGTCCAAAATAAATTGTCATCTCTGCTTAAAGAACAATTGCCTTGATTAAGGAGCTGTTCCAAAAGCAGATGAAGAAACGGGCAGCTTCTTCCATAGTATTGAGTATTTGGATGACCTCATTTTTCACTTCAGTGTTTGAGAAGCCATGGAGAATAAACACTCCTTTGGAGGCCGCACTCTGAAGTTGGGTCAAGAGTTTGTGTTTACTGAAGTTCATAAGGGTTTTTAAGGACCCTTGAGTTATGGTATACTTGTGTGGTGCTTTACATTGCCCCTCAAAGGCCTCTCAAAGAGTTCATCTCTCAGGTTCTTACAGTCCAGAAAAATTAGGCATTGATCACTGTTGTGCTCAAGTACATGGCATTTCAGTTGAGTGCCATATTCCTCTGGTAAGAGGGGAACGTGCTACAGGATCATGCCTGGGTGTAGCTGTGAAATCTGCCTTTTCTCCCTTCTGATTTGGAAGGTGACCAACTTCACGTAGGTCACCTAAAATCCATTTTTTGGTAATAATTTTTTTTGCCTTAGGGAGAATGGCTGGGGTTTCGTGTGCCAGAATCGTTACCCATGCTTGAATTTTCCATGCCCTGTGATTGAGAGCGCTGTGCTGTATGAGCTCAGTTGTCTGTGCCTGCCATTCATCAGCATTAGGGGTTGCAGAAGCTGCCACTTCAATGCTGCTCTTTTGGTGCCCGGTCTTATCTGTGCAAATGTTGTGGTGGAGTTGTGGAAACAAGGTCTTTGAGGTCTCATGGGCTCTTGCAGCAGCCAGAACGCGCAGAAAGCAGGAAAGGGAAGAAAGGTGATTATTAGAGCGTGCGGGCGAGATGTGGCTGTTGGGAATGTGAGGGGGCTCTGGTGCCAAAATCCTGAGTTGTAATGCTGACTGCTTATCGCTTCCAAGCACGGTCTGAGCGCTTAATCCTCACAGCTTCTCCGCGAGGGAGGTAAGTCAAGCTGGGAGGATGTTTTGGAGCTATGCAAGGGGAATAATTCTTTTCAAAAGATGTATTGTGTTAATACTGAACTACTGAAGGAACATAAAGCAGTGTAAGCGTGTCCAATGCTCTGCATGTGTTTTGTAGCATATTTACAATTGCATTTATTTTCCTTTTTCCAGTAATTTATCAGGGCGCTGATGTAGTTTTTAAGCTTCCCTGTGCTTTCCCCCCCCCCTTCCTTTAAGTCATTTCCCTCTAATCCCTTATTCCCCATATTGCAGAGAAAACCTTCAAATAAAAATCCAAAGCAGCACAGGGAATGGGAGTTGTGTACAACATGCAAGTAGTTTTATTACTGGCATCTCAAACAGCTGTTTATAGCAAAGAATGGAAATACTCTTGAGTAGAGCAATGATGCAGCTTTTCAGGATCTTTAGCAAATTTGTTCATTTTCATCTTTGAATTTTTTTTAATGTTGTTTGTTTCATCAGGATGCTGTTTTAGTCCTTGGCTTTCAGGCTTTTTTTCTCTGCTGATGGCTTTGTAATGACTTTGGGCTGGAATGCTTTTGTAGGAAGAGCCATATTGGCAAAGATTGGTCTTGCATTTAGTTCTGAACCTCATGGATCCTGAGTACTCTTACATTTTCATTTTAGCAATTGAATGCCTTTGTTTTATATATGTGTAACAGGATGTGGGGCTTAATTAGTGCTATGATCAATTGAAACTTTTTTCCGTGGTCTAAGTGGTCCAAAAAAAAACCCCACTTTAAAAAATGTGGTGTACATGTTGTACTTTATGCTGTAGTTTCCTAGTTAGTAGCTCTGACTTTCTTTCCTCATGACATTCTTCTGTCGTAGTGTTTAGCACAGAGTAGAGACATTTTAATCATCAGTTCAGGATTCAGATTTTCAACAAAAGAATGAACTCAAAAGTGGTCTCTCTCTCTCTGTGTCTCTGTCTCCAAATGAATAGAAGCATTCAAGGAATAAGCAGAATCAATGACACCAATGAAAGGAACAGTGAATTCTTCATTGACATACCGAACTATTTAAAGTTATTTCATCAGGTTTGCATTTAGGAATGAATGGCTTTTTTATTTCCTAAGAAAGAGTATTGACTACAACAGTGAATAATGCACTCAATTACAGTCGTTACTATAAATGCTGAAATGAGATATTACTGTAGGCTTGACAAATAAGGCATGTAGCAAACTGAGAAGGTTTGTGGTGTGGCTTATGACCAATGAATAGCAAGAAGTTTTAAAGGCTCAGATGTGTTCACTGAACTACACTTGGTTCTCATGACTCTCTTACTAAATAAGAAACTTTTTGGAGGCAAAAAATAATTTGTGTGCTAGAAGTAGAGTAGACGTTGGTGTGACAACATTGGAGGATGTCCTAAAGCAGACTCCCTGGAGATGGCCCAGTAAAATGCTTTCTTGTACATATTTGGGGGTATTCCTGTTGTTGGATTTATACTGGGGGGAAAAAGACCCCCAAGTGTGTGCTGTGCTTTATAAATTCTTGGCTTTAGAGCAGAATCTGTTGTGACTCTCGTGGTAGTGTATGTTAGTGCAGTCTTGGCTCACAGGCAGCCCCATTTAAAAAGAATGCAATAATCTAATCATACTGCTAAGTAAAGCTGACAATTACTTGATATTTATAAATCTGTTGATATTCAGACCTTCTAGATAGAAGAGCTTGTCCAGATAAGTAAACGCTATGCCAGCAAGATAAACTGTTGTGTGCTGTGATTGAGACTGAGAAAACAACACTGTTTGTTTCTCTTACAACTTCTAATGTGCTTTACCAACCTCTCAGTCTTCTGGCTGTTTTGAAGTACACAGGAGGAATAATTCTAACTTTGGAAGGACGCTCTGTATAGCTCTCAAATCTTACAATAAAACTATTAGTGCAGTGAAATTCCTGTTAGCTTGCTGCTCTTTGTGTATGTGGCTAAAGGACAGCTCATTGTGTCTGTGGTGTTTTGGGTTCCCCCCCTCCCCCATGAATTTTGTAAATATATAGTATGTAACACTTTCTTGCTGGTATTTAATAATTTAACATAAAAACATTCATTGGAGTGTTCCCAGTGCAAAGTAAACTTTAGGATGTTTTAAAACTGGTATTGATGTATTCAAAAGAATACCAATTAGCAGCTTTTTTTATTGTAGGTGCTACAAAACATATTAGAAACAGAAAATGAATATGCTAAGGAGCTACAAACAATGCTTTCAAACTACCTGCGACCATTACAAGCCAGTGAAAAGTATGTGAGTTTGTTTTGGTGTTTTAAAATTAAGCTTAAGGTCTCTGTGAATTGGGGAGGGTTTGTGTGGTCCAAGCCTCAATTTCAATGTTAATGTGTATTTCCTTGTGTAGACTGGGAGGTCCTTGAAGCAGGGCTTGCTTTTATTCAGTTTGCTTGCTAACTAAGACAGTCTGGTCCTTCATCTAAGAACCAGTAAGCGTTTTCTTTTAAAGTTGTAGGCTTTATTAAAGTACAATTAGTCAATAACTGCAAATCTAAACACCTTTTGTTTACCTTGGCTCCAGGTTAAACTCGGCAAGTACTTCATACTTAATGGGAAATCTGGAAGAAATAAGTTCTTTCCAGCAAATGCTTGTACAGTCTCTAGAAGAATGCACCAAGTAAGTACTATGCACACCACATACTGTAAAATTGCAACAACCAAATATGGTTTATTATTATATTTTCCACATATGTTTGAGATAATTTTTGTTCCTCTCACTTGAAGGATAGTTGCTACAGCAGTACAATAATAGATGTTTGGATAATTGCTCATGCAGATAGATATTGGCCTTAGGATACAATTGCAGAGATAGGAATTTTGATGTGGTTCGGAAACAATTTAATTTCCGTGATGCAAGTCTTAAAGTAAGAGAAATAACGAAAGGAGCTTGGGTTGTGATGGAACATTGGAGGAGGAGGGGGGTAAGTAACTTGGGTGAGGGATGCTGTATGAGAATGCCTGTGTTTTGTCATCTTCTGTCCCAAACGGTGGTCATCAGAATGTGCTGGGAGAGAGAACAATCTGTATTTAAAGAAATCCCAACAAAAGCGGTCTTTGTGCCCGTACTGTACCATATAGGGAATGTGAAGCACAGAAAGAGGAGGATGAAGACACCTGTCTTCCTTCCATAGGTTAGGCTGAAGCGGTGGCTGGATATTCCTCAGGTGGTACCTCAGCACTTGGAGGTGTAAGAGGGAAGGCGACTCTATCACGCTTGAGTTGTCCTAACAATTTTCTAGTGTTGAAACTCCCCTGAAAGTGGAGTTCCTGTTCCTGACATCAGTTGTGTCCTTTTCCTTGTTCTGTGTTCTGGTCTTGTCTCACCCCATGGTGAGCTAAGGCAGCTTGCTAATTCAAATTTGCTTGTTTTCTGCCAAGTTAGTCGTTTGTCTTGCTACCAAAGGCTTAGACAAGTTTCAATCTTCTGGGAGTTCTTGGCTGTGAGAAGGAATGAATGTCTCGGGTGGAGGAGAAAATACCTCTTTTGGCAGCTCAGTGTGTCTTGTTTGGACCTCTCCCTCCTCTTGTCCTCTGAGCTGCCCTGTGTGAAGAGGAAGCTTTGTCATGCCCAAGTGTAAGTTGCATCTCCACTAGGCAGTAACTTGTGTCTGGGTGTGTTGCTGGCTTTGGATCCCATGTGCTTCTGCCACCCAGCTTCTCTCCCTCTCTTCTGGCCCTGGACAGCTTAGACTGGAGAGGATGTTTAGTTCAAATGACTGTTCAGCAGTGGAATGGAAACATTCTTGAAATGGCCTTTCTTCCACACTGTGTTTGAGAAAGGAGGATATTCTTTCTGGCAAGTTAAGCTTGATGAGTTAAGTGTCTTAAATTCCCAAGGACATTTTGTTCACATACTTCGATGTTCCCTTCCATTTGTTGTCTCATTCTTTTGTTACCATGATTTTGTTTCTGTGAACCAAAAGTTAGGGAAATGAAACACCTTGTGTGAACAGCCTGTCATATTTTAAAACTTTGGATGAAGGTAGCCTTAAAAGAGTAAAGGCGCATATGCATTTAAACAAATACTAATACAAGCTTTGTTTTAACTTGCTATGTAGGTTAATGTGATATAATGTTGCTTCAAGCTCAGAAAGCTTATTTAGAACTCCCTTCTTGATATATTACAGCACCTTCTCATTAAAGTCTTTTTTCCTTCCTGCAAAGTGAAATGTTGCTGTGTAAAAAATTAGGAACTTGATGGATGCTGGTAGGTGAGCAGAGGAGGTGGTGCCCCAGGGTTGCTGAAGGGTTACTGCAAATGTGTTGTATTGTTTTCATTTCATAAATATGCTGGTTGTATTTTCAGTTTAATTTTCATCATAGCATATTGACTTGAGCGTTCAGCTTCCTCCTGTTTTGAATCTCGTCCATCATCATTTCCATCGTGTAGAAGAATGCTTGCCCTGCTGCCTTGGGTTTTTGTCATTTTGCCATGGTTTTTTGGCCGGTGAACCTGTTCTGTAAACTCAGAGTAGCTTCTGGGCTGAAAATAGATTTATCATTTTATTTTACTCTTGGCAGAGAGTTGATAGTTCCATCACTGAGGCATTTCGTACTGCGGCATCCGGTGGGGTGATTTTTTCTAGCACTTGTCAGGGTGACCAAACACCGATGTGCTGCCCGTTGTGGCGCTGCCAGCCCATGTTGCTTGACAAATTCCTGTTCTTGGGCATGAGAGTTCAATGTGTTTTGAATTCCCCTCCCCTCTCCAGTCAGTTTGTCCCTTTGAGTTTTCTCTTAACAAATCCTGGCATGTGCTTCAGTGACACAGACTTTCTGGTGCTTTTCTTCTTGCCTGCACCTCTTTTTAGTTTGTTTAATCCTCCTCTTGTTAAAGGTTGGGTTACATTTATTTATTTCTTTATTTTCAGAACGTACAGTGTTGTAGTGGGTGCTCTGTGTGTTTTGAGGGAAGTAGGTTTTTTTTGGATGTGGTTGGGTTTCAGTCATGTGCCACCCTGCCCCCCAGCCTTGGTGTATTGCCTTCTGGTGTATTGCTAAAGGTTTGTCCTCTCTGAATTTGTCTAGGTTGGCCTCTGTTGCAGTATGGCTGTGGTGCTCCTGTGGCTGCTCCATCTGTCACAGGCCTGGGAATGCTTCTTATCTGTCTGCAGGCATGCTGGGTGCTATCGGACAGATTTGTTTGGGGTTATGTCTTTGACTGCCTTTCTTCACTTACAGCATAAGGAGTGTATGGAATGAGTCTGACTAGCACCGAGTGAGAATCTGCTGTCTGATCCACTTCAAAAGTGCTTTTTTTTGGTAGATCAGCTTCAAGTTGACTTTATTGTGATGGATGGAAAAAGGCTGTAACTGAGGCAGAGAGATGCTGCCGGAGTCTTCAGTTACAAAAGGGGGGATACGTGACAGTAACACAGAGCAAGAGCACTCCTTCCTCTGATCTCTTGAAGACAGAAAGTGGTCCAGTGCTCTGGGTCTCTCTCCAGCTCTGTGATTCAATGCCAAAGATCGGTTCTGCAGTGGCTCACACAGCAGAGGGTCTCTGAACAAAGCTGGTGTCTGTCAGGTGATCTCTAGTGCAATCAAAATGACCTGCATTGGAAGTAGTGCTCTGGGCGGTTTTGTATCAGTTTGAACAGATGTCTCCTGCTCTAAAAAATACGTTATTTCATTCACCTGGGAACAGAAGCTGTCAGTCTATGGCTGTACCTCTCAGTGAGGGGAGGGGGCACATGGCCCACAGACTGGCTGGTGACACCATCTCCTCTGTAGCAAATGGAAGGCATTGGCTGTCTTGTAGCTTCACAGACTTACCCCCCTGCCCTGTAATAGTTGTAGCTGGGTTTTGCCCTGTCTTGCAGTCACAGTAACTGTGGTGTTTGTCTTGTTTTGTGTTTGAGTGCAAGCAGATGCTTCATGTTCTGGGACAATACTGGAGTGTAATGGGATGTAAAAAAAAAAACAAAACCAAAAATGAGGGGAGGCCAGGGTGTGAGAGGGAGATCGCTTGAATGTAATCCCAAACTAATCAGTGTTTCAGGTTTGGTTTTGGAGTGCAGGTACAAATTAGGTCTTTTAAGGGTTTATCCCAATGTCTTCCCTCGCTTTTGGTTACTGTGTCAAAGGAAATAAGGTTATCAGTGTTAAGTGAATTTGAACACAGGGTCTTCACATTGCCTGGAACAAGTGCAAATTAACTGCACATTTTTGTCTAACAAATGATTGTCTGAGAGGTTAGACGAATAGCAAAAGGTATGGTTGTGAGGACAGCATTGGAAACTAGACTACTGGCTTGCAAATAAACTGAGTACCACCTCCATTTGTCAAAGCAGTCTCTCAGAAAACTGTGAAGTGTCCCCCTTATTTCAGTAACCCTGTTAACCTGTGAAGCCTCAGGAGATAACACCTAATCTTGTTTCTTCACCAACTGCATCCCTTGGAGTTGTTAATTACTATTAGCCCTTAGTGATTTTTGCAGACACTCACTTGGTCTGGGTACTCTCAGCTGTCATCTTTATGTTCAAGACATTCTCTGTACTGATCTCCTGTGACCACAGCAAACTGACTGATGCTCCAGCTACCTCAAGAGGGGCAGGAACTTCTGCAGTTTATCTTTCTGTGGGAGGAGATGGGGAAGAGCAGAAAATGCCACCCAGATAATTGAAAACTTCCAGTTTTTGTCAGGTTCTGCAGGTGTGTGTATGTCTATTTATTTAGACAGAGATTACTTCGTGACACACTTACGGTAACCACACGGTCAAGTGAAATTTAGGGACATCTAATCTCCCCTGTGCAAAAAGAAACCATACAGTACTGATTACATTTTGTGATCGCTTTCCTTTTAAAATTGCCTCTGTTGATCTGTGTTGACATTTGTCTGGATTCATTGCAGTTCCTAGAGACTTCCCCAGAACCTTGCAGTAATGTCAAGTAATGTCCACTGACACCAAAACTGAGGCAGATCTCTTCAGAACGTGCAGGACATAATTGGATGCTCTGTAATGTCTTTCTCCCTTGGCTGCCGGTCTGGCTTTAGTGCAGTTCCTGTTGCTGATTGTGATCAGAGTCCTTAGATTATGTGTGATTGAGCAACGAGGTATTTTCTTTCATTCTTTTCTGAAATTATCATGTGGTGGGAACCTGTTTTATGTCTGGAGAAACAGAACTGGTAGCTATCAGATGTAACTCCCAACAAGCAGGTAATCTGTTAGGTAGTTAGATGTACCCATATGATGATGCCTCAAGTATTTGTACAACAGTAGAAACTTTGTGGTGCCCTAGTTCTGTAAATGAAATTAAAACGTGTCTCTGGCTTTTTTATAACTAGAGTTACTATCATAGATATAAATACAATATTTATGTGTTTTCCTTGCTAATTAAAGTGTCAAATATGAGAAGAATATTGGGGTGACAACTTCAGAATATATTGTAAAATAACTATGCTCTTTACTGAGCACATTAATTACTAAAAACTTTGCATAATGTGGTGATAGGCTTTTAATTGTGTTTGTTCAGCTGTTAAATGGAGATACAGAGAACTTATTAATTGTTCCTCTAAAAATAGTAGAACACTCACAACTGATGATGCGTGGATTAGAAAAGTCAAGGGGCACGAGTTGCCACCCCCTCATCAAGTCTTCTAATCATCTTAATTCAGCAAAGAATGTGCAGGGTAAAGTTGCAGCGCATGTGCAACGTGTAAAAGAGAATAATGTCAGCCTTTCATTCTGCTAAAAGGACAGCAGACTGAGAAGACACAGATGTCTGTCTGCTGTGAACAGCCATCATTACTCCCCCAGCCCCAGCACTACAGTATGAAAAGGCAATTTAACCATTTTCAGCAACTGTTCATTGGGACCTCTTACTACTTCATATGGAGTTATATGCCTTGAGTACGTCTTCAGAGTTTGAGACTTCTGCTGCATCTCTTAGTTGAAGAATGTATTATTAGCTCGTACTTAAATGTATTAAAGGAGACCAGCTGCTAAGCAGGAAATGCTGCTTAGAAGGATGTAAGAATAGCATTCCCATGGTATTCTGGGGAAATGCCCCTGGTTTTCCCCCTAAATACCTGGAGAAGCAGCTGCTCAACTAATTTCAGAATTTGAACTTTTCTTGAAAGAGCAAAAAAAAAAAGCGGACAATAAAAAATGTGTCATATCCTGTAATATAAGAAGTGCTGATAATGTGAGCAGAGTGCATCTGGCATGATGTGTGAACTGGGCGTTCAGCTGTCATTTTTGGGGTGTTTGTAGTGAATGCTGCTGTCAAACAAGGAAGCGTGTTTCCCTGCGTTGCATTTTGAACACCTGTACAGTCAATTCTGAGTTGATGTTGGGTAGGTCTCCCCACACTGCACAGAGGGACTGTGCAGCTTAGCAGGAGATGGAGGACTTGTTTTGAAATTTGGGGGAGTGTTTCTTGGGATGAACTCTGCATTTTAACTGCTATGAGCAAACCCAAGGAGTGGGACAAGAATACTGTGTTTGAGCTGGATGGGAACACCCTCTGGCTGGAGGAGTGGCTGTCCTGGAAAGCTAAGCAGTTAGTTTCTACTGGAGATCGCTAGAACACCTCTCATTTTGCCACAGTGAATTTGATAAATATTAATTTCTAGATAATTTATGCACATATTCAGGACAGTTACAGAAAATCTTGACTTTAAAACAAAAAAATAAATTACATAAACATACTCTTCCAGGAGAATTGTTGGAACTAACGTTAGCATGAAACCCTTTGACTGTGCTAACAGTATGTATGTTGAGTACTTCCTGAGGACACCTCTAGCTTTAGAGCAGTGTGGAATTCAAGTCTTAATAGTAGTTAAATGGATGAGAACAACCAAAGTCCACTGTTTGTCTCCTCTTATAAACAGGTTGAAGCAAAGACATTGCATTTTTCTGTTAGGAAATGCAAGGAAAGAAGAATAATATGAAGAAATTGAAACATTTCCTTGCACGTGTTGCACAATGGGTTTAGACAAGGCAGAAGGAATAAGCTTGTAGCCTAGGACTACTGAAAATTTAGTGTCCTGTTTTCTGGTGAACTTCAGTGTGGGTTATACAGGTTTGCCCCTGTACTCAGCGTTGGCGAGGCTGCACCTCGAGTGTTGTGTCCAGTTCTGGGCTCCTCACCACAAGAAGGACATGGAGGTCCTGGAGCGAGTCCAGAGAAGGGCAACCAGGCTGGTGAAGGGGCTGGAGGGCAAATCCTATGAGGAGCGGCTGAGGGAGCTGGGGCTGTTTAGCCTGGAGAAGAGGAGGCTGAGGGGAGACCTTATCACCACCTACAACTACCTGAAGGGAGGTTGTAGAGAGGTGGGTGATGGTCTCTTCAGCCAGGTGACAGGTGATAGGACAAGGGGAAATGGCACAAAGCTGTGCCAGGGCAGGGTCAGGTTAGACGTTAGGAAAAAGTTCTTAACTGAAATCATTGTCAGGGCCTGGAACAGGCTGCCCAGGGAGGGGGCTGAGTCACCATCCCTGGGTGTGTTTAAAAAAAGGGTAGATGAAGTACTTAGGGATATGGTTCAGCTTAGGACAGGAATGGTTGAACTTGATGATCTTAAAAGTCTTTTCTAACCTTGTGATTCTGTGATTATACAATTGGCTATTGGCCATATAACCTAGTGCTGAAGAGGCTCAGCCCTTCAAGTGGGAGCCGCTCTGTAGAAAATAGGCTTTCATCGTTTCCAGCACCCTTAGGATATCATTCACTTGTTACTCCAACTTACCCCTTCTCACGCAGGAAGCAATCTAGCATGGATATTTTTGAGTGGTTCTGAGAATGGTGATAGGGTGGCAGTAAGGAAGCACGTCTGGTTAGAGTGCATACATCTTCCCATCAGTTTTTGTTTATCTCAGATTGTTTTATGTGAATTTGCATGTGAAGTGTGTCACTTAAGGAGATACTAAGAATATGACTGGAAGGATTGCGATTTTTCCCCACCTTGCTTATACAGATGGAAAATCAGGAGTCAGACTTCTACTTTCTGCTGATTGTACTAGTTCTAAGCTGGTCCCACACAGCCAACTTCAACTATTTATACTCCAGATATTTTCTTATTGCATTTAGAAATGACAGCTTCTGCAAAAACCTTTTAAAAGAATATGCTGTGTATATTCCTATTATCTCCATAGCCTGTCCCTGTCGTGTCCCACTCCCCCAGCCCCCCATTTATGTGAATAAATGTGTGCATATCCCTCTGACAAATCTGATGAGAATGGATTACTTTCACACAGTCTTGGTGAACCTGAGCTTTTTCTTTTAAATGCTGATTCTTTTGCTGAGTCTTTTCTTTTTTTCCTGAAGTCATTGGGGCTGCTGTTATTTAAGCAGCATTTTATGAGAGACAGAGTAAGGTCTTCTGAATGGAATCGCGAAATTTTCCTTTGCCGCTTAACAAACGTGGTGCTTTCAAGCATGAAAGGTGAAAGAAAGTATGAGTTGTAGGAAGTATTTCTGTACTGATGGTGGTAAAGCAGCACTCTTGCCCTGGTTCTAAACCAATATAAAAGAGCTTTATGGTCCTTAATAAGCAAGATGAATGATAATTGTATAAAACCAGCCTGTTGCTGCACTGTAACTGGCTTCTATTTGTGCTACCAGAGTTTAATGTGCTACTTAGATGAATATTTCAAGCCTGTCATTTCTGCTGGTGTATGGTAGAGAGAAAGAATCCTGAGTACTGAAAAACTGCTTTTAAGATTTGGCATGGCATGGATAAATGAACAGTAAACCAAACAGGTAGGTATGTTGATTGAAAATCAAACTTCTGAAGAACATGCTAATTATCAGTAATTCTTGAAAAAGTTTTGCTGAATGACCATCTTGTACCTGCAATATTCTGCCTGTACTGTAGTGGCATCATCAGTTACAGGATTGAAACTGTAAAGAAGGAAGAGAAAAGCGTTGGCTGCTGGACTGTGACTGTAGAAATCTGTCTGTATTAAAAAAATGAAACAAACCCCACAAAAACCCCAAACAACACTTCCCTGCCCCCCAGCCCCCCCCCCCCCCCCCCCCAGTATACTCTGCTTTTCCAGATTTCAATTTCTGTGTCTGGTGGTGGTTATAGTAATTTTGTATTTATTACTCTGTTTTTAGGTTGCCTGAAGCTCAGCAGAGGGTTGGAGGATGTTTTCTAAATTTGATGCCGCAAATGAAAAGCTTGTACCTTGCATACTGTGCCAACCACCCATCAGCAGTAAACGTTCTCACGGAGCACAGGTATGTTCACTTTGCTGTCTTTTAAGTCTGATAGGAGAAAAAAAAAGTGCATAAAATAGCCTTGTGTTGCAAAGCTGTGATGTCTCTTTTGACAAACATTTGGTATGGTGGAGCTTGTTTAAAAGTAGGGTATTTTTTAAAAGAAGACAAAAACCCCCTACAACACAAAGCTATTCCACGTGACCAGGACCAGCTTGTCACTTTTGGCAGTGTGTTATCAACTATTTGAGAGCATTTTCCTCATTTAAAGAACACATGCTGGACTCTGAGTATGTAAAACAAAGTGTACTGATTGTCATCTTTGTTTAAAAAATGTCTATCAAAACAAGGTTTTGGAATTATGGCATGATTGACATGATTGCTAGTAGGCAGTTGGTGAATTTTAAGTCAGCCCTGTAAAAGCCTGTATGTTTGTATGGACTTAACTTTCTAATGTTATACCCTTAACTTTACTTCTGAGTGACAGGAAAGGAGTGTGAGCTTTTCCAGTTTAGAAAACGAGTATTTCCTGTGTGTAAGAGGTAGCAGGCTGAGGTAGCGTGTTGGAGGTTGCCCAGCTTTGGGGCTGACCTTGACTTTGCATACAAGATGCCCTTTATCACCTTGAGGGAAGAGAGTTGAGGCCAAAATTTGATTCGAGGCATCTGCTTTCATAAACCTGTCCTGTCTATCCTCCTGATGAGCCATGCTGCAGCAGCTGTTAGTTTGGGGCCTGCTTATGTTTGTTTGTGGTGCAGGACAGAGCCATGACCTTCTCTTGAAGGATAGATGTAGGACAAGTTCTAGCAGGGTATCTGTTCTTTTTGCTTTCCCCTCCTTTTTTTTTTTTGTGCAGTCTTACTGTGGTGGACCAAAGTAATTGAATATTCTTAACCTTTCCTAAAGAAAGAGGAACACAATTGAGTTGTTTCTGTAGTGTTAGCATCTTCCAAGAACTCACCTTTTTGTTTTAACAGCAACAGTATGTGACTTGTTTGTGAGCTTTACTGATATTAGTATAAAAAAAAAACCCTTCTAGCTACAAATACCATGAGCTGTCACTTATGTAGGACATGCAACTATGTTCCAACCCAACTTTGAAAAATCAAGCCACAAATTCTCATTGAGATTTAGGGAGAAGAAGGGTATATTATTTTTTTCAGAAACAATGATGAATTAATGCAAAGTATGTTTTTAAGACATGGAGATATTTGCAAAGGGTTATCCTAACTTTCAGAACTGTTGGAAAACAGAAGGAATAGCCTGTCTGAGAAACCATGATAGAAGTGCAAGGAAGGAAAGTTATTTGCTAACCAGATACAGCAGAGTAGCATTTCTTCTCTTCTGTGTTGCTTTGGACATATGTTGTCCTAATAAGAGCTCAGCTTCTGGTCTGTAGTCTGATATCAAATCCTGGTGGAGTTAATGTGAGTATCATACAGCAGTGAAGTAACTTGGATTCGGAAGTAGGTTCAAAGCAATTGTGTTGTTTCTAAGAGATAGCTCGGGGGAGGTGAGTTGTGATAAATGCCTTTCTGTTAATGCTATTGTGTTACCAGGCATGAGTCAACAGAAGTGAATGGTGTGGGGGTTTTTCCTTTTAATTACCCCTATTTTATTCTAAGCCCTTTGTTATATCTTACCAACATTGCTGTAGGTATGTATTGGGTTTATGTGCAAGCTTTTGTTAGCAGGGGACACCAGTGGGGTGGCTTTTGTGAGAAGCTGCTAGAAGATTCCCCCATGTCTGACAGAGCCAATGCCAGCTGGCTCCAAGATGGACTCGCTGTTGGCCGAGGCTGAGCCCATCAGTCATGGTGGTGGCACCTCTGGGATAATATATTTAAGGAAGCTCTTGCAGACAGAGAGTGAGAAGATGCGAGAGGAACAACTTAACAGACAGCCCAGGTCAGTGAAGAGGGGGCAGGAGTTACTCCGGACACTGGAGGAGAGATTCCCCTGCATGCAATGGAGGGCCCCAGGATAGAGCAGGTGGAGACACCTGAAGAAGGTTGTGGTCCCATGGGAAGCCTGTGCTAGAGTGAGCTCCCGGCAGGACCTGTGGCCCTTGTGGAGAGAGTAGCTCAAGCTGGAGCAGGTTTGCTGGCAGGAATTGTGACCCCATGAGGGGGACCCATGCTGGAGCAGTGCATTCTTGAGGGTCTGCACCTGTTGGAAGAACTCTTGTTGAAGTTGGTGGAGGACTGTCTGCCATGGGAGAGACCCTGGATCAGGAGAAGAGTGTGGGGAGTCGTCCCCCTGAAGAAGAAGGAGCAGCAGAGACAATGTCAGATGAACTGAGTACAACCCCCACTCCCTGTCCCACTGTGACACTGAAGGGGAGGAGGGAGAGAAATTGGGACTGAAGTTGAGTTGGGGAAGAAGGGAGGCATGGGGGGAGGTGATTTGTTTTGTAATAACTTAAATTGATTTTCCCCAAGTTGAGTCTGTTTTGCCTGTGATGATAATTAGTGAATGATCTCTCTCTGTCCCTCTCTTGACCCACAAGGCTTTCTATTTTCTCTCCCCTCCCTGTCCAGCTGAGGAGGGGAGTGGTAGAGCAGCTTTGGGGGGTGTCTGGCCTCCAGCCAGGGCCAACCCACTGCAAGGTATCAAGTGGCTTGTCAAGGTGCTTTTAAGCCGTTCCAAACCTTTTCCTCTCAGAATGCTAGAAAGCTTTTAATTGCACTGCTTTAAAGGTAGGGGTGAAAAAAAAAGAGTTTTTTGCCAATAATAACAAACTGATTGAAGACATGAAGGAGAATACCCAGCACTATTTTCTTGTCTGTTTAGTTGAGATGTTTTTATTGTGTAAAAGCATCCCTAGCAAACCTTAATGCAAAAATTACAGTGACTTTTGAGGATAGTCATGATTGTAATAATAATGAAGCAACTACACTGCAGTGAGTACTGGATTAATATTGAACTGGAATTTTTTGGGTATGTCAGAGACTTTGAAGAAACTGATTTGTTGGCTCATTTTTGCGGTGTCGTTTTAGCAAACAGTCCAGAAGCATTTTGTGTGTTTTAATACTAGCAAAAATGTGTCAGAGAGTTGTTTGAATTCTTGGATTTGAATATCAAGTTTGTAATGGCTGTGCTATTCAGTAGCATTTTAGGGAAAAGGAACTGTCTGGAGCTGTTGGATTTGGAACATAAATTCTTGCTGTCTAGAGCAGATTATTTCTCACCGTGATCTTTGTGCACTTCATCAACTTAGCACACAGGCATTACCTCTGCTTCTAAAAGCTTTTCTGCAAAACACCTGGCATGTCATTGTAAGTCAGATTGTTATATTACAGAATTAGTATTTTCTGCAGTTCATTAAGTTCACTTCCTTTTGGTGGGAACCATACCAACAAACAATTAAACCAGAATAATCTAGGTAATTCCTTTAGGTGACACTTCATGAAACTTTAAGTCTATTTTGTTTTTTAATTCTTCAAAATATACTAGTTTTGTTATTGTGTTTTCACTGTCACTCATGAAAAACAGCTGAAAGAAAATTGGCTGTCATTTTGAAGTGTTAACTCTATTGTTTCTTTAACCAACTGGATCACTGTAACATCAATACTGTAAGCAGTCATCTGGTTTGGAATATTACACCTGTGATTTTTGTCATATCTGAAGCATCAAGGATGCTCCTCGAGTAGTGTTGTAATACCTTAAAATACCATGGACATCTGAGACTGTGTGGGTATGCCTATGTAGGGATAAAACCTGATGATAATCATAGAATCGTAGAATCATAGGAGTTGGAAGGGACCTTGAGAGATCATTGGGTCCAACCCCCCGGCCATATTGCACAGGCTCCCTAACTCATATTGCACAGGTAGGCATCCAGACGGGTCTTGAATATCTCCAGAGAAGGAGACTCCACCACCTCCCTGGGCAGCCTGTGCCAGGGCTCTGTCACCCTCACTGTGTAAAAGTTCTTCCCCATGTTGGTGCGGAACTTCCTGTGCTCCAGTTTACAGCCATTGCCCCTTGTCCTATCTCCACAGACCACTGAAAAGGGGTTGGCCAATTCCCCCTGCATCCCATACTTAAGATATTTATAAACATTAATTAGGTCCCCCCTCAGTCTTCTTTTCTCCAGGCTGAACAGCCCCAGCTCACTCAGCCTTTCCTCATAGGGGAGATGCTCCAGGCCCTTAATCCTCTTCGTAGCCCTTCTCTGGACTCTCTCCAGGAGATCCCTGTCCTTTTTATACCAGGGAGCCCAGAACTGGACACAATACTCCAGGTGGGGCCTGACCAGGGCAGAGCAGAGGGGGAGGATCACCTCCTTCAACCTGCTGGCCACACTCCTCCTGATGCATCCCAGGATCCCATTGGCCCTCTTAGCCACCAGGGCACACTGCTGGCTCATAGCCAACCTGTCATCAACCAGGACCCCCAAGTCCTTCTCCACAGAGCTCTTCTCCAGCAGGTCATCCCCCAATCAAAAGCCTTTTTTTTTTTTTTGAATAGCATTTTTGTAAAGTTGATTCTAAGTAGCAGCGCTTGGGATGGGGTTGGAGATTTAAAAGGGGCATTCACTTGGAATGTGTCCTTTTTTATTCCTAAATGCCATTCAGTATGAATGCCAGCCTGTGTTTCCTCTTGCGCTTGCCATTTGCTGGTTGATCCTATGTAGCCGCAACATGGGGGCTTATATGCAATTAGCAGTGAAGGGGGCTAATGATATTAATGGGTAAGATTTTTTTACATTCAGATCTTCAAAGCAGCAAACATCTTTCATTTCCTCAAGTTAATTATTAATAGTCAAACTACTGAAATGAGGGTCATGGAGACTGGAGGGCACGTGAATATGCAGAAATGGGAGTAAAACCTGGTGTAGCCTGTACAGGGTTCTGTTCAGGTTCCACAGTTGTATATTTGAGGTGTATTTGCCTCTGAAAATCACAACAACAACAAAATTGTTCTGTTAGGTTTGTGATCAGATTCTATTCTTGGTTCCAGTTGGGGTACTCTTAAGTCTTATCCAGGTGTTACAGTGATACTCAACATAATTTTTCTGATTTCATACAGTCTTGAAATTTGGTAGGCAATTTTTGTCTCGGGAATTGTTCCAGAGCAATTGCATATCTTTTATTTCTAGAGGTAAAATTCCATGTAACGAATCAAGAATTTTTAAGAATTTTACAGCCTTTTTCCTTAGGTCTGTCATTGTCTCAAAAGGCACTGGCTGGAGCTGAAGAGGTGGATCTCATCAGGTGCAGCAGAGATCAGCATTTTGCATGTTTCTGCTACTGCCTCTCAGCTTGTTCTTGTTCCCTTCTCTTATTGTGGCTACTGTGCCACTGTACACAATCTCCATTTTATTTTCTTTATTCCACAGCAGTCAGGACTCTTTGGCTGCATTGTGTGAGGTTTCAGTTTCTAATGCCCCTTAGTTTTTCTTAGTTAATCCCAGTTAAAGTCCAAGGGTAGGTGTTACTTTTTTGAGATAATTTTGGTAGTTGGTGAGAGCACAAGTGCCTGGAGGCCATAGTGTTTAGTCAAAGTATCCTTGATTGCTGTGTGTGCCTCTGATTGTAGATACATGGTTGCCTTCCAGTAAGAGAAGAAACAGGATGAGCAACTTAAGGCATGAAGGAATGAATTTCCCTCAAATAAATTAAAAAACCCAGTCGGATACGAAATAGATAATTGTAGTGGAGTAAGGAGTCTCAGGAACACGAGATCTTCCCTACCTGGAGAAGATTGCAAACCACAAAGTTCAGTGTGGGGTGGGAAGAGGGGGAAATCTAGCAGAGAAAAAGCAGAGGCGGAAGCCGGGACTGGGACTGTGTGGGCTGCATCCAAAATAACAAGAGGAAAGATATTTAAGTATAGAACTTGCTTGAAGAATGGGTAACATAATGGGGAAAAAAAAAAAGTCTTGACAGGCCCCACTGATAAGTGGACCTAAAACTCTTCTGGAGAAATATGGAGAGCACAGACCTAATGTAATCAGAATTAAGGATGTAATTGGTGGGGGGGGTGAAAGTTCTTAAGCTTTTTTGACTTTATTGATATGTCTCTGTGTTTATTTTAAAATTAAAATTGAAGAAAAAGTGCATCTAAAAGGAAAGCTTCATTTGAAGAGGCAGCCAAAAATTAGTAACATACACCTGCTTTTTTTAAAACTTAACAAAGTAGCAAGTGTCGAGCCACTGCTCAGTTGGAAGAAAGCTGCACATAAAACTTTGTTCAAACATAAATTTTGCAAGATTCTTCTGTTCTCTTAGATAAGGTGTCCCAAGCATATTCTACACTTGCATCACAGACTTAGTAGTCTGGATAAAATTTGTGGAGCTGAAACATCACAATTACTCCAAGTAATTGGAGCATGGAATACAGATCAGCTTGAGTCAGAAAACTCTTTGTGCCTCCCCCACTTTGGTGCATCCCTGAGCCTGCAAGTGTGCAGGCTGATGTCATACGCCAAACAACAGTCCCCGGGAGAGGAGCTGGACTGGGAAGTTTAGCACTAGGAAATTAAAAGCTGCAGTTGAAGGTTTGCTCAGCCACAGCGCTCTCAAAATGCGGTGCCTGTGTGCAGTCCTCAGACCCCTCAGTACTGATAGCTCCTGCTCCATCTATTACAAAGAGCGACCTGCTTCAGAAGCGTAAGTTGTGATTTTAAACATAAATGGTTTAGTTTCTGAGTGTGCTTTCCTTGAGTTTAAATGGCTTCCCCCCCCCCCCCCTTCCCCGTTCTGTTCCTGCAGGCACACTGAAATTTGTTTTCTTTTTTCTCCTTAGTCTGATTTGCAGCTTTGGAGGCAGCTGCACTGAGAAAGATTTGAATATATTAGTAGAGCTTAAAGACACTTTTCATGGTGACCTTTAAAATATCTCAAGCTGTGAACTAACTAGTCTGGAGTAGGGAGAACTCTTCAGCAGCTTGAGATTTCAGGATAAACAAAGCACAACGCTTTTGTATGCTTCTCTGCATTTTATTCTATAAAATGACACAAGTAGTGAATTAAAATCTCAGCTGCCTCCTTCTGAAAAGCTATTTAGGCAGTTGTGACTAAGTTGATTTCACTGTTCAAAAGTTTTCCCTGTTCAGCTAAATGATACCTTTTTTAAAACATACTGCTTAGCTTTGGGCCGGAGTTCTATTCAGCATATACTGCTTAGGAGAGTGTGGCACTTGCAGGCATCAATTGTGATTGTGACATGAAAGAGCCATTGTTTTTGGCAAAGCAGCTGTGCTCTTAGGCTAACAGCACTGACATCTAACTGGTAGTAATTAAAAAAAGAAAAAATTGTGAACTGTTGTCATATTCAGACAGTATTTTAACCCTCACATCTCTTGTTGAAAGTAAATGTCTCCATTCTGTGTTGTACTTGTCCTTTGTGGATAAATGAAGGATGCCGACTTTAAGCTAGAGTAGCATCCATTTTGCCAGATGCCTTGTGTCTCTGAAGCTGCAGATATAGCAGGTTGGTTTAGTGTGAGTAGGCTGCCAGTGGGGTCTCCATGATGCTCAGAAAAAATTTGGGGTGCTTACTGTATTAACAGAGTGTGTGCGTGTTCATATTGGAGCAAGCTGGCATGTCAAAACTTGTCAGCAGGAAGCATAGAAGTACATGAAAGAAAACATTGTCTTCGTGGGAATATTGGGAGGAAAACTACGTCATTCAGGTTTAATTACACCTCTTAACACTGCACTGTGCGAAAGGCTTCCTGATGATGCCATTGTTAAGCGTGTTTTTCAGGACTTTGTGTACATTCTGAGTGAGCTGAGGTTTAAACTTGCTCTGGAAGTTTCCATACTGTGGTTAAATAAAAAGGAGGTGATAAGCAACCAAGCGTCCTCTGTGGAAGAGCAGTGAATAGCTTGGAAGCTGCTGCAACACTGGGGAACCACAGTGTGTCTGGTTCAAAGGAAATGTAGAATAGACAGTGAAAACAGGATAATGTCATGGTTTTATTTCAGGTTTCCAGGTAACTGATTTGAATTCAGGCTACTTTGGGTTTTTTTTTCTGTTCTCTGGCACATCTGTTTCGCAATGCCAAACTCAGGAAGAAATGGGACAGTGATAATGGTAACTAATGTTCCTCCCAATCTAGAGGCATTAAATTTAAAAAAAAAAGGAGAAATAAAAGCATTGTTTTAGTGGTTAGCTCAGCAAATACCATTCATACAATGCGCTTGTCTGCACCCCGCAGCACAAGAGATGGCTGAAGGAATTAGGAATGAGGAGTTTTTGTGTCTTTGCTATCTAAAGGCAAAAATCAGCACTGCTCAGAGCAGCGTTAAATTGAATGACAGCCAGTGGTATTTGCGAATGGCACATACTGGAGAGTGTTACTGGTATGTTGGGGAGAAGAGAGACAATGTGGAGATGTACGTATGGATTGTGCTGCCTGAAATGGGGAAGAAGAGCAGATAAAACCTGTAAAGGGAATAGTGTATCAGATAAAGTTATGCACCAGGGTCCATGCATCTGGCTGGAGCAAACAGAAGACAAAGAATGAGTTTAAATGTTTACTTGGAGACACATATCAAGTACCATAGGTACTCTCACTTTAATGCTGAGACCTGTGGGGGTGCTTACAGGGGGAATTGATGGATGAACAAAAATAAGCAGCAGCATACACACCATCAGTGTCATATACACAGTGAATTGAAATTTGAAATCACTGAGTGCCTTGAGAGAGATGGACTTTCATGGGTGAGCTTTGGTAAAGCTTTTTGTGGAACCTGGGTCCTGTGCCCTCGTTTGTCTTTCCCAGCACCTTGTTGGAAACAGCTGGTTCCCTTTAGCTGAGGGAATTTTTAATTTTGGCTGCAACCTGATTTTAGGAGGCCCGTTGTTAATACATGCTGCCTGAGAGGGATATAGCAAGATGGAGCTGTGGGCATTCTCAAGGGTGCCCAGCCGTTCTCTTTGCATCTTTAAAATGCAAAGCAGGTGTTGGGAAATCCCCTCACCCTCTTTCTGCAGTTGAACACAGCAGGAAAGGCCCACAGACGTGCACCCTGGGGTGCCTGGGCCTGGTTAGAATGGGGGTGAAGCTCTCTAGAAGAGGTGGTATAAGGTTGCGTTGAACCTGGCCATTCAGAAATAGCACTGGATGTATTTAAGCAAGGTAGTGTAAGTAAATATCAATTAACCCATCTGAAAACAAGTAAACATTGAAGTAAATTGTATGGAAAAGTACCTTCTCTTTTGTGAACTTGGGGAAGCTTTAGCAGCCAGGGGAAGAGGGATCTGGTTGGGATGATGGGTAAAGCACTTAGAAGAGATGGGAAGGTCTGGCTTCATGTTCTTACTCTGCTCTCTTAATCTGTTTGGACAAATGATGTTAAGCCAAGTGTCACTTGTTCTGAAATGGGAAGGTGGGAGTGTGTGTGTCTTGAGGGTGGGGTACATAGACCAGGAGGTCTGTTCTGTCTTAATGTAAGCAATGCTTTTATGTAGTGTGACTGGTGATAATTGAGCCATGTGTATTATGGGAGGGTCCTATCAGGTTTGGGTTGGCTTTTCCTTGGGAAATTGAGCAGTGCATGGAAACACTGTGCCTTAGTTTGGAGATCCTTGCCCTTTCCCTTTTGTTAAAGTGGCCATAATGTGCAAGTGCTCCTCCTTTATTATTGTTTGATGTTTTAAGTCTCACACTTTTTCTAAAAATACTGAATCTGGTAGCTGGCTAAAGGTTTTATTTGAAAAATGAGATTATATCACTAACCCTGGAGCGGATACAAATGTTTAAATAGTAATTTTGACTTACAGGGGCATACTGATGTTAATCAGTAGAAAGTAAGGACTTTCAGGATGTCTTAGAGTAGAATTTACATGGTTGTCACATGAGAATAGTATTTTCTTTCTGTGGGGCTTTTAATTGGTTGGGTGTTATTGTGGTTTTGTTTGTTTGTTATCGAGAACTAGTTCACTTATTCAGTAGTGTGAGGGGCAGTGGACAAACTGGAACAAAGGAAGCTTCACCTCAATGTGAGAGGAAAAATTTCTTTAGTGTGAGGGTGAGCACTGGAACAGACTGCCTAGAGAGGTTGTAAAGTCTCCCATCTCTGGAGACATTCAAAATCCACCTGGGTAGGTTCCTGTGTAACATGCACTAGGTGAACCTGCTTGGCAGGGGGATTGGGCGAGATGATCTCCAGAGGTCCCTCCCAAACCTGATGATTCTGTCACTATAACAAGGGCTCAAAACACAAACAACCCCATCTTAGAGATGTCTGGAACGACACAGCTGGAATGCAAGATGATATTACCTTTTAATAAGTGGCTTTCTGAATTTCCTTTATTTAGATTTTGTCTTCGGAATCCCCTGTTCTTCTGTACCTTCTAATTTCTGAAGCCTGGAAATTAGCCCAGGTGCTGCTGTACCCTCCTTTCCCCATGGAGAGAGCTGATTTTTTTCCTGATCGTTTAAACTCTTGAAAATCTTGTCCTCCACCATGGTCCTCTGGAGGTTTCAGAGGACTCCCTTTATAAGGAAGCAGTAGATGTAGCTATTTTAAATTTCCTTGATAGCAAAGTGAGCTGAAATTCCCAGGTGCGCTGCTTTTTAAACTGAGTTAATGTAAAAAGCTGAGGGGCTGGGCCACTTCTTGGAAATTACTGAAATACAAAAAGCCATCTGAATAGGGGAAGTAGCAGTTCATGGTATTTGGAGAGCATGGATTTCTTCCAGCAGCGTTGCTTTCAGGACAAGCATGTCAATGGAACCCAGACTTGTTTGAGGATAGGTTGCTCAGGAGTTATTTCTACTATGGGCTACGGTTTGTATGGCTGATAGTTGGTCCCTTTGCAGTAACACCTTGGATGTGTGAGGTGGGGTCGTTAAACATGTAAGTGTGGGAGGAAAAAAGGTGGTGAAACATTCTGTGTCTTCCATTAGTGCCTGAGACCTTAAAAAATAGTGAAGCTTGATTAAATAAGAAGCAATTGACTCATTTATGCTTACGTCTTACCTGTGTAAACTGCCTCTAAGGTCAGATGCCATTTTGTTAGAATAAAGAGCAGAGTAATAAAATGTAGCACCAATGGCTTGATTCTGTAGCACTTGCTCAGATGAGGTAGCATTTAGGAGCTGTCTGTGAGCATCAGTTGCTTAGAACCATGGATTTGCTCCTGTGTCTTTTGTTCCTTGAATGGACCACAAATCTGCAGATGTCTTTGGATTTTGTTTAATGCAGAAACTGATCTCAGCACTCGAGTTGTACTTGAATTACTTTTTTATTGGTGTCTTGTTTTATTGGCATCATTCATTGAGGATGAAAGAATGAAGTGAAGAATCCAATGTAGTATTATATTGTCTTCTAATTTGATCTTAATTTGCTAAATATATTTCTATACAGTGAGGAGCTAGGAGAATTCATGGAGGTGAAAGGTGCCAACAGCCCTGGGATCCTCGTACTGACCACGGGCCTCAGCAAACCTTTTATGCGTCTGGATAAATACCCCACCTTACTCAAAGAACTTGAAAGGCACATGGAGGTATATCTTATCAGCATTTATGTTCCAGCTTAATGATGATTTGACAACAATTATTTTAAAGGTACATGTCAAACATGATGGGACCCAAAATTACATTTGTTTGCTCTTCCACCAGCCTCTTAAAACACAGGCTGCAATGGTTTAAAACTTGGTGTGCAGTAAAGCTTCCTGTAAAAGCTAAACACTTAATGTAAAGCTAGTCAGAGAAGCTCGTCTTCACTCTTAGAACCATCTTGCAGGGTATTTGATTGACTTGTAGTACGCAGGAGACACGTTCAATGTCTTGAGACTGTCTTCTGGAAGGAGCGCTGCTTCTCGTCTCACGACCCTTCAGCATGTCAGACATCATCAAAATAGTCCCTTTGACTTCTACTGAATGCTGTTAAAAAATGATCTTTCCAATGTGGGAAGGTGTTTGAGGAGCTGTTGTCTCTCCCTTTGCATTCAGTAAGTTAGATTTTTGGAGTGTGAAGGAGGGAGAGAATTAGAAAGCATATGGGTCTTTGTCTTGTCACACAATTTGGATTGCTAGTCAGACAACAGAACGTAGTAGTCGGTAAGGAATCTGGTTTGACAAAGCTAATGTGCCAAGTAAAACTCTTTTAAAAAAACCCACTTTCCTATTAGGATTTCAAAATTTCTTGCCACTAGGTCCTGTAAAACTTCCTCAGCTCTCTTTTTAAGCATATGTAGGAATGCTAGAAGTGACCATTTTTATTACAAGCCACCCATGTTTGATAGAAGAATAAGAAAGCTGTGAAAAGAGAGCAGATAAGCCTATAACTTCTGTTTTACAGAGTTGTTTGTTTTTAGTTAAGCCTCTCAACTTTTTTTTTACTAACTGTACTAGAACTAAAGTTTTTATTGTATGTTTTTTCTCTGCTGATTTTAGGATTATCATCCGGATCGTCCAGATATTCAAAAATCCATGACTGCCTTCAAAAATCTTTCTGTAAGCGTGATAAGAGATGAATATATTTTTAAGTAGAATATTTTCTAATTTTGTTTCCTCTACTGTTTTAAAAAGTACAGCTTTTTTGTAAATGTGTACAAGAAATTTTTGAAAGTCTGGAAATTGGAGTTGTTTGTGGGCATAGAAAAGGGTGGTAACTTACTGGGGAGTTATAGCAAATAGACTTGATGTAAGAGCCCTGCAAGCCTTCTGGCACCTCTTGGTCTGCCCTCTTGCTCATGCTTCATCTCCCTTTCTACTAGCCCTAGCCTAACTACTATCCTGAGAAAGGGCTTCTGTACAACATTTGAGTGTATCTTCTGAAGTCTTTCTAAAATACGTTCCTTCTAGGATAGTGGTGTTGGACCTGGGGAGAGAGGATGAGGAGGACAATGCTAGTGAAGTTCAGCAGATGTGAAACTTCTAGTTATAACTGGAGTAGAAGGCCTGATTTGAACAGATGAGCTGTTAATGTCTTAAAAAAAATAAAGTCAATAGCAATAAGCATGTATTTAATGCAATCTCAGTTACAATAAACTTATTGTTTTGCAATTCCTGTTAGGAGTGTGTGCTGGGAGTAACCTGCCACTTGCTATTTTTTACTTCTTAAAGCAGAAATGTAGTGCTGTCTGTGTTCAGCAGAGGTTTGGGGATCCTGTTCTGTTAGGTGCTTTGCAAACAAGAGGAAACAATCTTGTTGAGGAAAAGTTTAAATGAGAGGGAATGCAGTGAGTAGAGCAGGTTGGAGACATTGAATAACAATCAGAGCACAAGGTTGTACATACTCATAGGTTGCACAGTCAGTGTGGCTCTTTTTGCTGAAGAAAGATGCTTTGTTGCACAGCAGTGTGTATTTGTGGCAGCTGAGCTTTCTGCTGAGCCTAGTCATTTTTGGTGGGAAGCACCAAAATTAACATTGTAAAGGCAGGAGAAATTTGAGAAACAGAGCTGTAACTATGAATTTGAAATAGTAATTGAAGTCAGTGTATGGAAAAGTAGTAATTCTGAAGTTAGGAAAAGTAGTTTTGTAAGAAATGGTGGTAACAGCCACCTAAATGGAAATGCTCTGACTCAGGTGCCGCCTTCGGTGTACTACAAGCACAACAGTAAATACAACTGTACTTGTATTTCTACCTTTAACCTGCTCCAGAGGGATGGAGTCGATAAGGGATGATGTTTTTCCCTGTCTTTGGTAGGCACAATGTCAAGAAGTACGGAAACGGAAAGAACTTGAGCTACAAATCCTGACGGAAGCGATCCGCTGCTGGGAGGGAGAGGACATCAAAACACTTGGCAACGTGATTTACATGTCCCAGGTCATGATTCAGTGTGCCGGAAGTGAGGTAATGTCCTTCACATCTTTACTGTCAGTCTGTTTTTCTGTTTTGAATAAGTTTAATTATCAGTATGAAGCAAAATAAACAGTGTTTCAGAGATGCTAATCTCGACTAAAACCTTTCTCTGCTGATTCAAGGCCTTTATAACAAAATGTGAAATACATTTCCTTAGGGATGTGTGGTCTCATCACTAAAATTGACTGAAGCGTAACCGAGTGTAGCAGTTAAACATGGTTAAGATGATTTTGCAGGACTGTTTGTAAAGTGCATAATTAAGAAGGATTTTCCATGTGTAGTTACGTTACAGGATCATTTTGCATATCAGTTATCACAGCGTGTTTAAATAACAAGGACTTCCAAGTTTTGTATTCTAAGGCATCTGAGGCACCTTTTTTGTTGCTGTTTGCGTACTTTGCTCAAGTAGTAGATTTTGAAATACAAGCTGGAGAAGCAAGAGGTTCTGAGGAAATAAAGTCAGGATAGACATTAGAAAGTCGAAGGTGACACTGCAATGCCTAGGGTGGTTTTATGGGTTTGGTTTTTCCCTTTTAAAAAAAGGCAAAACAAGAGAAAGGTTGGCCTACCAGTAATAATATTCAAATAATCTTAAAAGCGAGTGCTAACAGAAGGGAAATGTTACAGTAAAGGTATGCCAGTAATCTGTGTAAGTTATCCCCTTGTATAATCAATGAAGCTTTGAACTTTAGGGGGGCTTTTGAAATGCAACCTCATTCAGTCAGTTTCCTCCCTGAGAACAAAAGCTGTCCTTAGAACAAAGTTGTCCATAAATATGAAGAAAGAGAACAATGTTTATGCAACTGAATATTTCAAAGTTCATCACCTAATATTTTTCTCTGATATTTTGTTAGTGTCAAAATAAATAAGATTCAGTAGAGCTGGTAGTGCATCTTCTGCAGTCATGTCTCTCCTTGTAGTCTTAAAACCAACACAAAACACCATCCTACCTCCACCCCCCTCCATCATGAGCTAAAATATCAAATGGAATGGACTTTTAGAAGTTTCTGCAGAGGGTTACAGCTTTTTGACCAGATAGAGAACAGGTTCATTTATGCAAATGCAATTGGTTTGGGTTTGTGTCTCTTTTTTTTTTTTTTTGATACTGATATTTGTAGAAGTTTACTGAAAAACAGAAACATTAAAACTTGGTAAGGACTTGTATTGTTTGGCAGAGATGCTTGAAACTGAGATGGTGACTTTATCAATAGATATATTTTTTTGGTCATTAAATTAAAATATTATTTTTTAATGTTTCTCTCTTTCATTGTTTGTAGCCGTAGATTGAGTAAACTTTGTCTTTTGTAAAAATGCTCCCAAAATAAAACACAAAAGCACAACTGCATAACTGAAACTAACAAATTAAAACCAGAACAAAATAATGAATGGTTTTGTTGCAAATATAAGCATTATTTTTCTTTTATCTTCTTTTTCTTCTTTGGGTCATAATCCAACATCATGGAAAAACCTGATTTCTGCAATTTGAGCACTGATGTTACTGTAACAGCATCCATCTAAACTGTATTATAAATATACTCAATGTGTCATTTGGTGTTGCTGAAATCAGCAAAACAGTCGTTGTTTTATTAAACAAGGTATTTCACACAGGCTGTAAAACCCCTGTTTTAAAATATTAGGCTGTACTCTCCAGGAAGAAGAGTTGACAGGTCTTACTAGCACTTTCCAAATAGAAAACCATTCCAACTTTTTTTTTCTTAATTCTGTGGAGAGTTAATTTCATCAGGAGCAAATGTTTGTGGTGTAATTACAGAGCTGTAACATTTGATGGTAGCTTTTAGCAATGTAAAACAGAGAGAGGGGGGAGGGGGCTTGTGATGTTGTATTTACTTTTAAATTTTATTTTTCCTTTTTTTTTTTTTATAAGGAAAAGAATGAAAGGTATCTTCTTCTCTTCCCTAACATTTTGCTAATGTTGTCTGCCAGCCCAAGAATGAGTGGATTTATCTATCAGGTACAGTACTACAGTTGCATCTCTGTGTAAATGTGTTTAGGGGGGTGGCTTTCTTGTGAATAGTGTTTCTTAGAAACTTGTAAAGATTATTAAACTGTGCTTATAAAACTAAAAGGTAAATCTGCGATAAGATCTCGTCATCTCTTCTATAAAATCCTGGGATAGTCATAGCTACAGAAATCATACCCAGGCTTCTATCAGGAAGGTTTTTTTAACCTTGCTAGTAGTATTTAATAAGAGGAAGCTTTTCACATCTACAGAGGGGAAGGACACTGTTGTGCAGGCAGGTTTGTTAGTGCTCCTCTGCCCACTCCTTGAGTTTTCCCAAGATTGCACAGCGCTCCTAAGCTTGCATCAGGGTGAGCCAGGCTGTGCTGCCATCTGTTTCTCTAGGCATGTTGACACGAGTGTTTTACCCTGGAATTGGCAGAGCACTTCTGAAATGAACCTGCTAGTTTTCCCTCCTCACTGATACTTTGAGGCTCAGTGTAGAGGTGGTCTCAGAGCTTGCAGGCTGGATTCCCTGCTGGATGAAGCTGAACTGGAAGGAGTGCTCCAAAAGTGCACTCCATCTGCTACAACTGCTGGAGCAGGTGAAGTTTCAAGGCCAGGCTGGATGGTGCTTTGAGCAACCTGGGCTTCTGGAAGGTGTCCTTGCCCATAGCAGGGGGATTGGAACTAGGTGATCTCTAAGCTCCCTTCAAACCCAAACTATTGTGTGATTCTACATGGCCCCAGCCTAGAGCTAGCCCAGTGTAACACCACCCAAAATGCATACTATGTGACCTTCAGAGTTTTATCACCAGGTTTTTCACTTCACAGATGCGCTCCTCAGTGCTGGTAGACATGGTCTTTGAGCTCCCTAGCAAGCTTCCCAGCTGAATACTTCTTGCCTGTCTCCCCACTGCAGAAATAGCAGCTCTGCTGTACTGCAGGAAGAGGAGTGCCTATTGGGTTGGCTGTCCTGTAGCTCTAGGTCATGTGATGGAATGCTGAAGGGTAGTAATTTAGGGTTCCAATGTCACTGGCTACATCCAGCCAAAGACTCAGTGACTTTTTAAAGAGCAATTGAATTCCAGAATTAATGTTGGTATTCATATCTTATCTGCCATGGCAGGAGACAGATTTGTCTGAGACTTTAGGTGGTTCAAATGCAAGTCAAGCTTCTCTTAGCTTTGTCCAGCTCTTCAGAATTTTTGGCCAGTGCTTTATCTCAGCATAGATGGAAAAAATACAATAGAAAAAGCATGTGAGCTCTGTATCTCAAGTGGCACATCTGGAATTCCTGACGAAAGGAGATTCTTATGTACTGGTTACAAAGGCAACTGACTGGAAATTCCACACGTTGACAACAGTGGATCTGTTTGGCCTGATTTTGCTCTCCTATTGTATGTCACTTGTATTTCTTCTTCCTCTCTCCCACCTCGTCCCCCAGGTGCACAGCATTCAGTTCAGTAAATAAACAGTTTTCCATGCCTTTGTTTTCAGCTTCTGCTCAGTATGACCACAGCCCTTTCTTAGTGTTTGCTGTCCAACCCTCAATCGTTCCCAGGGGAATGATGCCACTGGAGGCAGCACCCCTGCGCTACATCCTCCCTGTGTTTCTGAATGTTCCGGTTAGCAGCAGGCTTCAGATGTTGTGGGTGATAGTGCCACTGTCTGCCACATGAGTTAGCAGGGAGAACTTCTAGCACTGATAAACTGAAGTCACAAGGGGCACAAGCCATACTCACAAGATGGCTTGACAATGTGCCTGAAAGAAAGGGAATGTGAATGATTCATGAGTTCAGTTCCACTTGCTCTGAGTTTTGCTGACAGTGTACTTTTTCTCTCTGTCGCTCAGGTGATCCTTGTTCTGTCACCAGTCTTCTGCTTGGTGTGTCCCCATATTCCCTTTTCACCTGCGTCAGCAGTTCTTGCACCTCTCTCTCATCATGGCTGTAGGCTGTTACTCATGAACCAGCAAACACAGGAAAACAGAAGAGAGAATTTTAGGCTGTGTTTTAGTGCACAACGTGACCATGTTTCCTTTGGTGGGGAAGCTGTTGAAAAAACCCTCTTCCTTTCTTTTTAGCATCTTGGGTTTGAGCATGCTTTGTGCATACAGAATATCAAGTGATTTTTAGTTTCCAAGCTTCTAAGAAACCTTTGTCTGTTCTGCAGTCACTAAGAAAGAAAAAAAGTTTTGGGTTTGGTTTTTCCCCCTCCAGTAGAGCCAAAATTCCACAGGACATAGTATTTGCACTTTTGCCAGCATGTGCTGAATAGTGTTTCTGTGCAGGAGAATACAGGATCTGTCTTAGAGAACTTTAATAATAAAAGTTGCATTTTTGGTAAACCCTTTCAGTACTGACAATATTGAGTCTTATTTATTCTTCTGTGTTTTGAAAGGGTCAGAAAGTTACCCCAAACTGACTGTTCTTTCTCTTTTCCCAGCTTGACTGGTTTTAAAATGAGAAGTTATCTTCTGCAGAATTAATGTGTTTTCTGAAACATTACAAATTTAAAGGTGTTTTTACTGCTTTTGTTTCCTTTTCACAAATACTTGAGAGAGTGAATTTAGTAGTGGAGTTAATAGGGACATAAATCTTCAGTAAATATTGATGTGTTTGTTCAGTGAAGTTTCCCTTTTTAAATCTACTTGTGCCACGAACCTTATTTTGCAAGTGAATCATTTTGCAAAACTATTGTGCTTAAAGATGAGTCACCACTGCCTCTAATCATGGAACATGGATGGCACTGGAGGTCTCTGTTCTGAGAACCTGAGGCTGTAATGAATGACCACTGTTTATTTGTATGGATTTCATAGCCTGAATAGGTATTGGACTTGTTGAAGTGAGAGTTGTCACTTGTAGACATTTTAGAAACTTCTATTACCAGGTGCTTGAGGTGATTTTAACGTGTTTTCTAAAGCCTGTGTGTATATGTGTTTGTTAATTTGCTGTGTATGTCTTTGTTCAGAGGTTTAAGTTTCCTGTACCTGAAGAAGGCCTACAAGAAAGCCAGAGGGGGACTGTTTGCAGGGGCACATAGTGATAGGACAAGGGGGTAATGGGTTTAAGCTGAAGGAAGTTAGGTTTAGATTAGGAGTTAGGAAGAAATTCTCCCCTCTGAGGGCGGTGGGGCTCTGGCACAGGCTGCCCAGAGAAGCTGTGGCTGCCCCCTCCCTGGCAGTGCTCAAGGCCAGGTTGGGTGGGGCTTTGGGCAGCCTGGGCTAGTGGAGGGTGTCCCTGCCTGTGGCAGAGGGGTTGTAACTAGATGGTCTCTCAGGTCCCTTCCAACCCAATCTGTGATTCTGTGGTATTCTTTGCTTGGTAATATTTTTGTGTGTGTTGGATTTAACTTCAGTGTCACTATTGGTTCTTTGTTTGGTTCTTTTAGGGAAAACTGCCGATGACAGGAATGACTATCACAAAGCTAGAAGACAGTGAAAACCATAAAAATGCATTTGAAATATCAGGTATTGACTGTACAATCTTTTTATTCACTGCTTATTCCAGGATATGCTATTTCAAACTTCAAATGCTCTGTCTGAACAGAAGGAAAATCTTCTTCATTGTGAGGGTGACCAAGCACTGGCACAGTTTGCCTGGAGAGATCTCCATCCTTGAGATACTCAAAAGCTTTTTGGCTACTGTCCTGGGCAACCAGCTCTAGGTATCTGGCTTTAGGAGGGTGTTGGAGGACCCACAGAGGTCCCTTCCAGCAACAATCATCCTGTGATAATACAAATCATCTGATGCAGCTACTCAAACCTCACTGAAAGCTGTTTTGTTCTGCTTGTCTTAAGCAGGTAACAAACTGTCTTTGCCTGGGATTCATCCCCAAATTTTTTAATAGATGGAGACAGTAGTCTTGGAAAAGGTCCCTTATAATGAGGCAGTTCAAAGTCTGCTACTCATTGGAAGAAAAAGATTTCCAGAAACTCTGGAAGTGCTTTAAGCCAGAACTTTCTTCTACAAATGGTCCACCCCTTTCTGAGAGACCTTCAGTGTTTCTACTAATGACAGCTGCCATTGTGCTTGCTCTGTAATTCCTCTCAGTAATGTACCTTATTTCCTTGGGGAATTAAAAGGGTAGTGGGAGCAGGGTCCACATGGTGAAGCTTCATGTTTTCACTCATTTCCTGGATCAATTCTGTCTCCAAGCTTTTAAGTAAACGTAAAGCGATTTGGATCCTCATAACAGATCATAAATCTGTGCTATGAGGCAGAGGGCAGATGCTGTTGATGTTTTCCTGAGGTAGTAGCTGTGAAGCTGACCTCAGATGAGTAATGGGATGGGTTAGAATGGAGTTAACTGCAGAAATTGAATTAATCTTTAGTTACGATTGCTTTCCCAAGTGACTGTTGCCTGAGCTTTAAGATTAGATTCAGACTAACTTAATGCCTTTTCTAAGAGAAGATCAGTAAACTGTATTTTATAACTTTCTATATCGTAGCTTGCAGGCTCAGGAATGACATTTTAGGCTCTCTGCTGGCTTTCCTTCTGAACATGGAGAAGTGTAAGGCTACTAGATGAGCCTGTCTCTTAGATCTATTTCTGGTCATTAAAGGTTGTGTTTAATTATTAGAGGTGGGGAACAAACTAGAACTCCTGTGCTTGGCACAAGAACAAATACACAGAGGAAATGTCTGTTACAGCCTGGAAAAGGGAGATGCTACTGTACTGAAAACACAGGTTAAAATTGTTGCTTAATACTTATGGGATATAATCCTTTAGGAAATTAGTCTCCTTATAATCGTGTCAGACTTAAATTGTTTTTTGGTGGCTTCCTACATGTTCTATTTTCTGTCAACTAGGAAATATGATTGAAAGGATACTAGTGTCTTGTAACAACCAACAAGACTTACATGAATGGGTGGATCACCTGCAGAAACAAACCAAAGTCACAACTGTTGGGAATCCCACCATTAAACCTCACTCTGTGCCATCTCACACGGTAAGAAATAGCTTTTGGAGTAAAATTTAATGAGCTCTGCATGCAGAATTAGGTTATATGGGAAACACAGCATCGTGTAAAGCATTTTCTTTTAGCCATTAGTCACAAGAACTCAATATTTTGACAGTAGTTTAATGAGTCAAAAGATCATTGTGGTTTTAATTGTCAACACAGAATAAAATGCTTATGTCTTGGTGTAATAGTTTAATGGAGTAAAAGAAAATTAACTATTGTTACTTTTTCTATTTTGATGAAGTAAGACATCACCATCTTTTAAGTATCTGTAGAACAGTAGGTTTTAATTGGTGATGTATTTGACAGGCTGTGGAGGAACAACTTAATTAAGTACCATCTTTTGGGTTGGTTGGATGTGGATGGATCTAAACTTAGCTCTGTCCTTAGCGGTGAGAGAAGTGGGAGCAGGGCTGCTCATAGTTGTTCTTTCTTTAGTGCCTGCTCTGTCTGTGGCAGACAGTAACAATTCCTTTAAGCTCCATTTTTGCAAATAATAATTTAGTGTCAAAATTTTCAAAGGCCAGCTTTAACATGCAGAAGCACTAGAAAGCAAATGAGATTCTCTCACCAATCTTTGATGATATTCTTTATTCTGATAATACGCTCTCTTTCCCTTCCCATCACCTTTGTCTGTGACAGCTTCCTTCCCATCCAGTAACGCCTTCCAGCAAGCATTCAGACAGCAAGCCAATACCACTGACTCCTGCCTACCATACTCTCCCTCATCCGTCACATCATGGGACTCCACACACCACGATAAACTGGGGACCTCTGGAACCTCCAAAAACCCCTAAACCTTGGAGTCTGAGCTGCTTACGGCCCGCACCTCCCTTACGGCCTTCAGCAGCTCTTTGTTATAAAGAGGTGAGATGCAGCAGCCAAGAAATACGACTTTGTAGCAAGCCTACAATGGGAAGTTTAGCTCTCTTTTTTACACACTGTCATTTTACAGTGTTGTGAGTATTTTTGTAAAAAGATGATTTTAACAGCCAATGTTTCTAACAGGGATTTAGTCTAACAGCTGAGGAAATACTAAGGCTTGTTAGGAGAGGCGTCCCCTGCCTCCCCCAAGTGCTCCCACTTATATCCAATCTTTATTCTGTCAAGATCTTAAATTTTTTTAAAAACTAGCAATTCCTTTGTAATGTAATCATCCAGGCTTATTGCAAAGTAAGTTATTTGCTAAGCACACTGCAAAGTATCTAGGATCAGTGATCCTATGGTGCTTTGAAATGCTGTATCAAACCATTCTAAACAGCTCTGGTGGCATAATTGACTCTTGGTTCCTCAGTATTTACCACTGTTACTAGGTTACTGTAACTGTCACAGTGTAGGTAATTTTTTTTGTACTCAAAAGAATCTGATGGTTAATGGTAAAAAAAAAAGGCACTTAGATTTTAAGATGCTGTTGTACTTTTTAATTACTACCTAGTATGAAATGGGAATCTTCCAACAGAAATAAAAGGTGGTGGTTTTAAGAACAAAAAGATGGTAGTGGTAGGTGAATTTGGTCCTGCCACTACATTTTGTGTGGTTTTGGAAACAGTAAGAAAATGTTTGATTTGTGTTGGAAGCCTGCATGTAGGTAAGGATGTTGGATGCTCTGTGGCTGGTGATGTCTCCTGTTTCAGTATCACTGTCATGTGTTCTCACGTGACACTAATTTAGTGTGAAGCACCAGGGCCCAGACAGAATCATGCAGTTACACCTAAGAACATTTTATTCTGCAAGCATCAGATGTTGACAAGGGAAAAAAAAACCTCTTTTGAAGACACATAAACTGCAGTTGCTTAGAAACTGTAGCATAAACACTGTGCTCTGGTGTGGCCTGGCTGTGTTGGGGCTTTTTTGTTGTCATTTTGTTTTCATAGCTCTGTGTGTGACTCTCAGGTTTTTTTTTCTTTTGTAAATCCCCTAATCAACAGGGGGGAAAAAGTGATAGGTGATCTGCAGCTGGAACCTTAGTCTTCAACAGCTACAAGAGGTTCTTCTGTTTGGCTCTACTATACGCTCGTTTATTAAATTCACAGAATCACACAGAATCACAGAATAACAAGGTTGGAAAAGACCTTTAAGATCATTGAGTCCAACCATTTGCATCCTAAACTAAACCATATCCCTGAGTACTTCATCTACCCTTTTTTTTGAACACATCCAGGGATGGTGACTCAACCCCCTCCCTGGGCAGCCTGTTCCAGGCCCTCACAACTCTTTCAGTAAAAAATTTTTTCCTAACATCCAATCTAAACCTGCCCTGGCACAGCTTTGTGCCATTCCCCCTTGTCCTATCTCCTGTCACCTGGCTGAAGAGACCATCGCCCACCTCTCTACAACCTCCCTTCAGGTAGTTGTAAGGTGGTGATAAGGTCTCCCCTCAGCCTCCTCTTCTCCAGGCTAAACAGCCCCAGCTCCCTCAGCCGCTCCTCATAGGATTTGCCCTCCAGCCCCTTCACCAGCCTGGTTGCCCTTCTCTGGACTCGCTCCAGGACCTCCATGTCCTTCTTGTGGTGAGGAGCCCAGAACTGGACACAGTACTCGAGGTGTGGCCTCACCAATGCCGAGTACAGGGGCACAATCACCTCCCTAGACCTACTGGCCACACTGTTTTTGATACAAGCCAAGATGCCATTGGCCTCCTTGGCTGCCTGAGCACACTGCTGACTCATATTCAGTCTGCAGTCAACCAATTCCTGTCATGTTTTCATGTGTAGGGCACTAAATTCTCCAGTGTAGTAAAATTTAAATCATCTTTATAGTGTTTAGCATATAGTGATGTTCAAAACCATCTTCCTTTCCTTTGGTCTGTCCTCATGTACCTTTTTGCTTTCTTGGTCTGTATTTTTATAGAGGATGTCTTGTATCCTTAAGGTAAGGGAGTAGACCGGTATACTCCTCTTTGTTCCTGTCACCCAGTACTGTTCCTGTAAATTAGCATGATCACGTTTTGAGCAGCAATGCTGTATTTGTTACTGTATTTTTTTTCTCTAAAGCATTGTAAGAACAGATCTAAAAAAGAAAATAAATCACAAATTCTGGCTTTAAAGAGTATACTAGCTGCCAAGCTTCCTTGTGAGGTTCTTTTTTACCTGATTTAAATAGACAAGTGAAATGGGTTGTCCCTTAAAAACTTAGGGGGGAGAAAAGCAGTGTTAATATATGCCTGCCTATTCCCTTTGCTCTGTCTCCTGAACAGCCTGCATGCTTTTGCAGCAGCTTCTCTGTGTATTTCTGTCACTAGACCAGATAAAATACCTGACTTTTTGTGTAGCTGGAGCAAGGTTAGAGCAAGGTCAGCCAGTTCAGGTAAATCAGGTTTCAGAAAAAGTATTAGTTAACTGAGTTTTGGTTAGTAACTCCTGTATGCATCTTAGAAGTTATGCTTTTGAAATACTTTAGATAAACTCTATTTTTATTTTCCCTGCACAGGATCTCAGTAAAAGCCCTAAAACCATGAAAAAGCTGCTTCCGAAACGCAAGCCAGAACGGAAACCATCAGATGAAGAGTTTGCACTGAGAAAAAGTAAGAGGGAATTGAACAAATGTCTGCATAATACAAAAGCTGGAACTAACATCCATTTAAGTTCTGTGAAAGTTAGATGTACAGTGTAAGCAAGTCATCTGGTTTCCTCTTTTCTGTCAGGAGAGAGGTATCGCCAGATGATGGTTTCTTGTAGTCAAGAGCTTGTTTCGTGATGGGATTAGCTGCTTTCTAGAGCCTTACTGTGGTCTGTGGTGGATGTATGCTCGTGAAGTGCCTATTTGTTTGCTACAGAGGGAAGTGAGGTTGACTGTAGAGCCGTGTAAAGTTCAGTAAGGTAAAACCTGCCTTTCAGTGCTGTTTGAAGATACTGTCCCACTCTTGCAGAACAAATAGCTATGTTCTTAAATGCATCCTGGTAGGAATTTCTTGTGAGCTGGGTGTTGCTGCTGGTTTGAAGACTAGATGCTTCCACGGTCCCATTTTCTAAGATTCAGATCTAAGATCTAGATCCCTGGGCAACAGGTCATTTACTAGTGTCTGAGTAAATTGCAGAGCTTTAGAGTGCTTGAAGTCTGAAGAGCCATGCTGAGCTGAGAGGCTGATGAAAGCCCAGAAAAGCAGCAGAAGGGTCAAAATCTGGATGTTGGGTGGAGGGACCATTAATGTTATCAAGCAAGTACAATATCCACTTAGGTGTCAGTGTCACTAATTCTTCCTTAGAAATCTGTATGAATTATTGATACAAGCAATTGCATTATTCAAAGATGAGATATTTAAACTGAAAGCTGGATTCTTTTACTGCAGCTTTTGCTTCTCTGCTCTCTGCACAACGGCTTTTTAAGATGGAGACTGTGCCTTGAGCATTCAGCGTACAAACTGTTACGAGCATTGTCTCTTCCTGGTTTGCTTAGGGTTGGAGAGAAAGCTTTTCCTCAGGGCACTGTTGGCTTGGCTACAGTGGAGGTCCTCCTAAGTGCTGTCAGTTTCATATGGCAAAGGTCAGGGTACTGAATAGCACAATCCCAAGTTCATGGATGCACAAGTGGAGGTTTCAGTCCAGGATGTTTTATCCTTACAGGAAGGTATCTGTTTAAGATAACTTTAGGTACTGCAGTACAGTATCATTTTAGATGTCAGAGGATGGAGATTCAGTAGGTGCAATGACAGTGGTAAAGCTGCTGACTTCCAGGTTTAGGAATTACTGATGAATGCTTAGTGGGAGGAAATGAGTTCTTTTTGGGGGTGAGGAGGGTGTCTATAGCTTGCAAACACAATGTTTTACTCCTGCTTAACACCTTGTAGTATTTCCAGGAAAAGGGATTTTTGGTGGCTTTAAATCAGCCTGTTACAGAACTATGTACTGATGCTTGGTATTTATCTTGCTCTGCCTTGTGTCAGTAATTAGAAGCTTTTGGTTATATGGTAGTGCTCCTTCAACCCTTTGGGGCTGTAGAACTGTAAAAGTGTTTCACTGAGGATCTTCTGCTGAAATTAAAGCTTGTTGATAAACAGGTTTGGGTTTTATTACTTATCTTCTGTGAGATCCCAGGGATTTGTGGGCTGTGTTTTAAGAACTGCTAAGTCAAATTAGCAGTACAATACACAAACCAAAATAAGGTATTTCAACTGAGTGCCCTCACAACACTCACTTCAGAAGTAAAATGTTTTACTTGCTACTCTGATAACATAATGCTGCATTCCAACCTCAACAAAATTCAATTATTTTTTCTCTGCCTCGACAGAGAAAGAACCTGTACTTTGTAGTACCCATGCCTCTTAAACTGTGAGGACACTGTGTCAGGCCAAGAACATTTCTTCAACAGTTAGCTTGTCAGCTGATCCTGACAAATGTTTGGACAGTTGGCTTCGTTCTGGTGTTAGATCACAAAAGCTAACAGGATGCACTGGCTGTCAGAATACTGCTACACTTCCATGGTGAAGGCAGTTCAGAAAATTCTAAAGCCTAGCTTTTTCTTCAAGGAGGTAAACAGTAAAAATGTTTTTAAAACAGTAAATCACCTTGCCCTACATGTAGACTCTCTGTTTTATCTAAACTCATGGCTGAGGTACCTCTAGATTTCAGTTTGATTGGAATTTCACTCTGCTGCGAGTGAAGGCATTTTTATTGAACTCTGCAAGGAAGAGATTTGCTGTGGAGCTCCTCTACACTTAGAAAAAACTTCACCATGTTGAATTTGAAGTGTTACAATTTATTTTCTTTTAGTAGTGCTGTTTCTACTTCAAGGTCTGAGAAGTTTTAATTCTCACAGACAACACAGATGTGATAGTGACATCGTTGCTGCTGCACGCTGGACTGAAATTGTACGGATGCATTTATTATGCTGTTAATTTTGAGTTTAATTTTCAATAGTGTGCTGTTGAAAGGGATAAATCTTACATATATAGAAAAAAAAAGTTTCCAAAATTTCTATGAAATAATACTATTTTCCTTTATTTCTTTGATGAAATAATGAAATGTTATATGTGTAATAATTGGTGTATACATGTGGCTCTTTTAGTTTACTGGCTGTTTGGCAGAGTGGTCACTCTTTAGAACATGTTCTGTGCAAGTTTATATGCTTATAAAATTTGTGGGGCTGTTTTTCCAAGCATTTCAAAATAGTATTTTGTCTTTAAATTGTTACTTTTACTCACTGAATTGTGATTTTTAATTTTTTTTTAATGAGGTAGTTAAAATAACTTTAAAGGGTTGGTTAGGCTGAACTTTGGACTCAGCTGAAACGGTGATTTACAGAGGCCTTTGTTACTAAACATAACCATATTTAAAACTTTTTTCCCTGTTGATTCTAGGTACAGCTGCTTTAGAAGAAGATGCTCAAATTCTTAAAGTCATTGAAGCATATTGCACAAGTGCCAAAACACGTCAAACACTAAATTCAAGTAAGTTAGAAAGTTTTGAAATGGCTAACTAAACCACAAATTAGATAGCTTGCAAAAAAGAGGTGTATGTTCTCAGGCCTTTTCAAGTATGCAAGATGGACCTAGAAGAAATAGTAATACCCTGTTTCTTGCTTAATGTCAGTGCCGAGGACTTAAGTATTGGATGCCAAGGACTATGGTTAGAGACTATAATTCTTTCAGTACTTAAAGCCAAAACAAACACCTCACAAAACAATAATTAAAAAACCTCCCAACTTCCTACTTTCTATGGTTTAAAATTGTACAAAACCTTTACCAATGAACAAGAGGTGTCTGAACTTTAATATGACAGTTGATTAATATGCTTTTTGATAAATTTCAAGAAGCTGGTAAGTAGGAATGAAACAGTAGTGACAGTTTTGGAGGACTGTATTTATTTTTGTCTTGTTCTCTGTCAAACACAGATTTCCTGTATGGAAAAGTAAGCTAGACCTATAGACAATTCTTTTCTTTTATTATCACTAGTTGATTCTAGCAATTATTACAAATTTTTATCCCATCTCATCATTTCTGGAGAAACTGTTCTCGGATCTGTGTGTTGCTTAAAGCCATTTTTAGTTTCTCAGATCAATACCTAGCTTATTGAAAACCTGTAACGTGCCTCTGGGGTCCTACTTCATTATATCCAAATCAAGGTTGCCATGTGGAGTTCCTCTGTCTTGTAAGTAAAACGCTGGGCAGAGCAGGGGAGCCCACCAGCATGTGTTCCCTTGACACGAGGAAGGAGAAAACGCTGTTGCCTTTGTTCTGATCCTGCACAGCTGCTTTTTGCACTGCTGAATGCTGATTGAATTCGGGGATCCTTGGAACACAGTGTAACCATCCTGAAGCACTTGACTGGTTTTGCTGTTGTCAGGAGCTGGAAGGGTGGATGTTACAGCTTACTCCTTGACTGCTAAAGCTGTTGAGAAGATGAATAGTAGCTGCTAGTTCTGCCCACAGCACTCTGCGCTGCGAAAGCAGGTCGTGCTGCTGGCTGAGGAGTCTCGAAATGCAGTCTCAGGCACAGTTCCTGGCTCTTCCCTAATATTGGCTCCACCTTGGAAAAAAAATTCCAGCTATTTTATATTCATATTTACTATGGAATGGGAATGTGGCCCTCCTATTTAGACTGCAGAAACTTCTACAACAACAGCAAAACCTTTCATTTTAATTTTCCCCTCTTGAAGAACTGTAGGTCTCTGAGGTGATGCAATTAAGCTGCTATTACCTAATGTTTATTGGTACTAATCTACAGCCCTGCAGTCATTGCAGTAGTGTGTTTAATTGGGCAAAAGGAAATGAATGTGTTCAAAACTCTGAAGATATACTGTTGTTCCAAACAAAATTAAATGAGATGGTTGCTGGTTTAAACGTGTTGACTGTGATCTTTTGATTATTTTCAAGAATAATGTGACAAGTAACGGTTGGGGAAAGATTTGCACTTGCACAGCAGTGTGTGTGTGTGCAGATAGAAAATGGATATGATTTTTTTGCGCTTTTTTGCCTATTTTTTTCTTTCTATGTATATTTGAGAAATATACATAGTGCTGTGGGTACCATTGCATACATCAGAAGTCAGCAGCTTTTATTTGCTCTTAATTGCAGCAAGAAATATTTTTTTTTTTAATTGATTAAGCAGATGGCTGCATTGTTTGGAAAGAACAGTGGTGTTGTCTAAGACTTCAGGTTTCAGAAGATCCATTTGTAGACTGGAATTGGACATGGTGGGGGAAAAAAACCCAAACATGTTGGAATTGCTTCTGTGGCAGCGGTAGTCAGTGTAGGAGAACAGAATGAAAGAGTTGCCTGTCATTTGTGAAGTATGCCCTTTTTTTACATATTCCCTTCTTACCTCCATATTAATATTCTGCCTGTCCCTCCCAGCACTTGTTTGGCAATTCTGTTACCTGCACCTTAATCCTAAGCCCAAGGGGTGCTGCTTTTGGCCAGTGGAAATTGGCAGAGGGGTGGTGTTACAGGCAGCAGAACAACTTTTTTCAATTTGGGCAGAGAAGATGTGGGGTATAATTTGGGGAGATGTGCAAATAAAAGACCAGAGTTTCACTTTCTGCTGCTTCTTGCATACTGAGTTTATTTTCTTAGCAATGTTTGACCAACTACAACTACCCTAGACATCTTACAGTATTTAATTGGCAAGGTAGATTCAGATAGAGACATGTAGGGAGTTGGAATGGACCAGACTGCATTGCTGTTAGCTTCTTGGCCCTGTTTTTCTGTGAGCTAATTTACTGTGTGGTTAAACAGATAACGAGGGGTACAGGCACAGCAAAGCTGTAGTTTGACAGTGCCCTTGGCTGGGTGCAGGATGTTACAGCTGATACAGAAAGTCAGCAGCCCTGCTCTGCATGAGAACCTTTGCTTTTTTCCCCCTGCATTTTCCTCTTTACAGTGGTGACACAGGCACTTCTGTGGCTGTGTTGTGAGCTGGTGGGGAAACTACCTGCTTGAAACATAATCTGTTATGGGGCTAGTTTTCATCTGAAACTGTTCCCTGACCTGGCTCACCAAGCAGCCATACAAATGACTGTGTCATTGCAAGGGAGGGAAAGGATGTGGAGGTACAGATGTTTGGTGGGGAAGGAGCTGTTGCTTTTCCCATCAGCATTGGATCATGCTGACTACTGTGTCTATTGCTCCGTCCCCCGGTCAAATCCCCCTGCCCCAGACCAGAACTGACTCCATACTTGAAAAGAACCTAATGCCCTCTTCCAAAAAATGTACTTTCAAACAAGATTTTGGTTACTCAGAATTGTCAGCTGAGGCTGCCTAGAAGCTTAAAAAACGTCAAAAATTGTATTGTAACAGTTCAAATGTTGTTATATGCTGAGTGTAATTTATACCTACACCCCAAACAAATTTTAAAAAAAAATGAAAAAAACCACTTTGGTGCCTTTTTAACAATATTTTCTCTTTTCCTTCTCTTCCCATCACCTTTTTGCTTTTATTTCATGTGTTTGGTTGTGGCTATTCCTTACGTTCTCCTCCTCATCCCACCTCTGCCTATCCACATCCACCATTTCATTTCACCTATACATCCTTAGCATGGCAAGGCACTGACCTGATGCATAATCACGTCTTGGCTGATGATGACCAATCAAGTCTAGACTCCTTGGGTCGTCGCAGTAGTCTTTCTCGTTTGGAGCCTTCAGACCTCTCAGAAGACTCTGACTATGACAGTATATGGACAGCCCATAGTTACAGAATGGGGTCTACATCTCGTAAGAGCTGTTGCTCATATATCTCTCACCAGAACTAATGCACTTCTGAGCTTTTTCTTAACAAATGCTTGTTGTATCACAGCCTGCTTTTCTTAGATGTTTTCTTGCTGTTCCTTGTCTCTTTAATGTGATATTTTAACAACTTCTGAGGGAGCTTCTGAAACTTCACTTATACCTGGTGGAAGGCTCTATTGCCAATTCAATACACGTACAAATAAGTCATTCTAAAAAGTGTATCTCCTGTTAAGGATGATATTTCTTGAGAGTTTTTTTTTTAACTGACAGATGTTAATTTGTAGCTCTGAATGGTTTGGGGTCTTTGGGGTTTTTTTTTTCCTTTTGACTTGGTCAGTCTAGCAGCAGCAGGTCCTTTTCTTCTTTTCTTTTTTATTTTGGATACAGCACTTTTTGTATTTTGTACTGAAACCATACTGGTTTGTGAGCCAAGTGCCAGCAATATGAAACACCTGAGCAGTAGTGGTTGGGTTTTCTACATATTACTAAGAAATTACAAAGCTGGTAGCATAAGAAGTAATGCAGCTTAAAAGTAAGCAGTACAAGAGCTGTAAAGATGTTCAGATATTCACATATCTGGCCCATTTGTTTGGAAGAGCATTCGCTAATCCATGAAAACTTCTGTTTTTATATTGCTGTCTTTTCCTCATTGCTTGGGCGTTTATTCAGAGGACGGCACTGCTCTCCCCACCCCGAGTCTGGCAGTTTGTCATGAAACCCCAGCAGTCCATGCTCATTACATGCAGTGTTTTGATAACCTCATGTTTACCTATGGTCATGCTGTCACTTTACTGTATGCAGTAGCGTGGCAGAAAGCAGGGTCTAGATGTTTACTTGCCTGTTAAAATACACAGCTGTCACCTCTCAATTGACCATTCCTCTTGAAAAGACGAGATGAAAGTGGCTCCCCTGACGGAGGCTGGAGTGTTCAGCATCTGAAACTCTAGGTACAACTGCGACCGCATCGGCTTGTTTGACGTTCTGAATAATAGAATTGCTTGGCTTTTGGGTCGGGACGGATTTTATCGTGTCTTGTAACTTCTCTCACGAGCAGGTTTGTTTGCAGCAGCAGCTCCTCACTTAACCAGTCACGTTGGCTTTTCGGAGAGCTGTGACACGCTGTGCACAGCTGAAGGTCTCCAACCTGCACCTGGGGTGAAGCGCGTGCGTTCTGTCTTGTGGGTTAACACAATTGGCATCTGAACCAAAACCACCACACGTTTTCTAAACCTTCGTTAGCATTAGGGAGCAGCATGTGGTAAAAGGACACAAACGGTTCCTTTTTTCACCAGGGTGCCCAGATGCAATTCCCATACCCCTTTTCAAGCCAGCTTGTTACCCAGTGTTCAGATATTACTCTGTGAACGAGCTCAGAATAACTGTGCTGCAATTAACTGCTGCCCAGCAGCTTGACCGCACTGTTTAAAAGATAATTGATGCCTTTCTGCAGGTTAAATGATCAGAAAGTCAGTAGTTGCTGGACATGCATGATTCCAGAACGTGGTCAGCGTAGAGAAGCTATTTCAAAGCAGTTCACATCTGCAGATTTGCGTTCAGTCTTGTTTGATCACCTGCTTTATCCTCTCTCACTGTTGTTGGCGTTCAAAAATGTGACTAGCAAACGCAGCAGTGCTCACCGAGGAGGGGTTTCAGGGTTACCTTCTATTTACTTCTAGTCCTATAATTAACGTAATGACCAGGAACTTGTGTAAGTTGAACTTTTTTCAAAGTGGAGGAGTGTTGCTTAGAGAAATGAGATTGATTACGTGTGCTCCATACCATTCCACAGCGCATTTGTAACCCACCTCACTCCCCTCTTCCTTTCAGTCAGTTTTTGTTTTCCTAACGTGTATGGAAAGTATGGATTGTTTGGGTTTTTTCCCTGTTCCCTAAGCTGTGGTGTTCTGGTTGCATAATGTTTTCTGCCTTGGATAAACGAGAACTCCTTTATGTCTGTTTCATGTTATATAGTGTAAATATGAGTTTGAAATACAGTTGTTGCACTTGAATTTTCCTTATCACACAGAATGTTTTGTTATCCAGATCCGGAGATTTTATTGACTTTCTATGCACCAAAGCTTTGACAGTTTACCACCATTAATTATCGTAGCACTTGAGTCACTGACTCCTATCATAATTCCAATCTCTCATGTTAACATCACCACACATTTAAAATCATTCCCTGTCTTCAGTGTTACAGCCCATAAGCTATTGTGAACTGGACAAGAGTATTAACTCAACATGCTTAAAAAAACAAACAAAAGCAAATGTGGAAATGGTGGTATTCAGTCCAAAGGTTTCAGTGTTTCTATTTTTGTGGAACTTTAGTCATGGTAATACTAGTACCTTCTGTTTATGCAATTCTGTAAAATAGATGTGTACAGTTACAAATACACTGGAAGGATGGAGAGTCTGAATTAGAAGGTAGGTCCAAGCCATTGTCAGCCCCTCTTCACACAACTTACACAGTGTTTCCATAAAATAGTATTTGCTATAAATTAAAAACCAACCAATATTAATTGGGTGTTTTGCATAATCTTGCCAAAACACAGTAATGTGTATATATAGTGACGTAAAACATAAAAACAAATAATATATATTGTGCACTTCATTTGTGAACGGGAGAAGCCATCTTTAGTAGGTTACTGCCTTTTGAAAATACAAAATGGATGTATATCTGAATGTTGCATTGTACTGTACAGTATGCATATTGTTTGTGGTTGCATATATCAATTCAGTGTTTTGTTTTATATGAAAAGGACATCTGTTATGTACAGTTGAAATAAATTTTGCATTTGCTAGACTGTGACTTTAATATTTAATTATTACACAGGGGGAAAGGACAGTATAACTTGTAACTTAACACTTCCTCTTCTCCCCATGCCTCCTTTCTCTCCCTTCCTTCTTCCCGAAGGAATCAAACGCTGAGATGAAAGAGCTTTTTTGACAGAAGTGTGTAATCTTTGTTACATGTAGTTGACAACTGCAGGAAATGCAATGTAATGTGAAGTATGTATCCTTCTGTATCTTTTTTTAATAACTCTTCAGAGATGTTGCCATCTATAGAATGTTGTTTTGTTGCACCCCTCTCCCCTTAATTGATTTTATTTTCTTTTTAATTTTTTAAATTGGTGCATTTTCAGTAAAACACGGGCTGAATTGTTGGAACAGTCTAAACCCCACTTTTGTAGGTCATGTTGTTGGATGTCATATTTGTTTCTATAACCTTAAATACTTTCAAGAGTTAATATTATGACATTTTTTTTCCTTCAAAATGAGTTCTCTTCAGTGTTTCTACTTAAAAGATGCTCATATTTGAGCTAACTTAATATGATAACCTAATATACACGTGGAAGTGTTTGCATTGGAACAAACAGAAGTAATTGCCTACGTCTATTAAAAGGTTGTCACGTGTTTTTGCTGTGACTCTCTCAGCTCTAGTTTTAGCCCTGTGGCCCTCTGGCTGGATGTTTTTATATCAGCTACTGAAATACAGGAAGCTTAGCAGGATAGCTCTTTCCAAATTTTGTGTTAGAAATAATCCCACTTCAGATGACTGTCTGTTGAAGTCTTTGTTCTGTTCTTGTGACTAACACAGACAGAGCTGTGTGTGCTTCAGTCCACTTGCATTATTTTTGTTGTACTTGTCAGAACTTTACATGGTGTGCTGCATAGATCTGTCATCTGGATCCAGTGGGTTGCTTTCCTATTGGTGTATCACTCTTAGCTTTTAAAAAAAGCCAAAACACTTCATGCCTCAACCTTTTTTGTTACTCCCAAGAATTTGCCAAGGAACAATGGCTTTTATATAGTGAACTGATGTTGAGCTTGGTGCTTGGATTCTCATATGTTATCTGTAGAAAATACTGAAGGGCTCACTTTCAACTTTAGCAGATCTGTAGCATGAGGGATTTTTAAATTATTTTTTTTCCTCCCAACCCTTTAATTTCAATGCACATAAAATCTGGGATCGCCTCTTAGGATTCTTCATATTAGGACTTTATCAAAAATACAGGGAGAAAAGGTTAATTTGAAAGGTCATCCACTTTGACATCCTAAATATAATTAATGCAATGAAACACTGAATGTTTTAATTTTTCCTTTTTGTCTAACGTTTGCTTCTCCAGGAAATGTACCTGTCACTCCATACTGGTGGCTGGTAGTAGATCTAAACAGTTGTGTATGCACGTACTTGCTCTGCAGTGGCAAGTCAGACTTGTCTTTGAAACACAGGCAAATTATTTAAAAGAGCTTCTTAGCATATGAAGAGGGAGCCTAGAAAAGTTGGTGAAAAGCAGAATTGTATATTTACAACTACTGCTTCTGATTATTGACCTTTATTGTGCCTTGCTCTCATCTTACCTCTTCTAATCATGATAAAGTTATGCAAAAGAGAAGAAAATAGCAGTATTTAAAAAGCTGTGCAACAGGATCATTGTTGATGGCCTCAAATTATGCTGTGTAATATTTTAACTAACCACCCAGCATCAGGGTTGTAGCTTCCATAGCTTAAATTAGGATGTTCATAGTCACTGGAAGAAGGCAAATTCTTTGTAGAGTATTGCTGTGAAAGTACTTAGGTTGAGCCTTCTCTAGACAGCCACCTTGACTGACTGGGGAGAGCAGGCTTTTAACTGAGGCCTTTAAGTTGGTGATGGGAATACCCACCTCCATTTTACTGCTGGCTTAAATAGTTCCTGGACAGACAAGGTCTTTGAACATAGGCAGAGACTTAATATCTGTTGTAAGTGAAGAGGTATCTGAATTTCATCCCCTTCCTCCTCTTCAATCCCTCCTGACGGATGTGTTAAGATCAGTTCAGAACGCCTGGACTCCCTTCAGATGTGTCTGCTAAATGATACAGAACAAAGGACCGGACTGATTGCTGGTGCAGCTCCTGCTGAAGCCTGGCTTCTGCCAGGAACCAGCGTGGTGCTGTATCAACTGTTTTTTAAGACATCTCCCTCCCTTTGGAGGAGAATGAATAAAAGGCTGGGGTTACACAGTTGAGGTTGTGAACTGACATCACTGAGAACCTCTGTGGCATTCAATCTGTGGTCTCACTTTCTCCTCTTTTGGTGTTAAGACTGTTCTCCAGGGCAAGGGAGTCTCATTCTCCTGGTTTCAGACTGGTGTAAAGTCAACTTCTGTCATGAAGTCTTTCAGCCACATAAATATCCAAGCAGTTTTCTACTTTCCTTTTTTTCCAGAAATGCTCAGAACTGCTTGCTGGTTTGGCTGATTGGAAAGGGGATCAGACACTGAAAACTAAAAGCAGGGGGCTGTTACCCACCGGCCTGTTCTTGTCTCTCAGGCATTGCACCACATGGTGTAGTAGGTGTTGCTATGGTCTGTAGCCTTGGTCACAGTGCCACGTGGGTTATGTTACTGTTTGTTTCGCTCTGTAGGCTAAATTGGCTAAACATATAATTTAGGGTATGGTATTGGCAAAAGCATTGTAATTATTTATTCTCCACTGTAGGGCTGGGAAATACTATTACTGAATAGTTACTTTTTATTGATGGAATTTAATTGGTGAAGACCTAGTTGAATCTTCATCACAGTGCTCACTTGTTTAGCCTTCAGTATACAGCAGACCCTGGATTTAGGAGCTCCCCATTGAAAAGTTAACAGAGATATACCCTTAAGGTTTGTTTGCTAATCTTGACAGGATTGCCTGGGTTTGCCACAAATCTGTTCTTCTATCCACCTTACTTCCACTAATACCCTCTCAAAAAAAAGGAAACAAAACCAAAATGAAACCCTTCCATCGTTTTCTTCTTCTAACTGGTATGGTTGGTTGCATTTTCTCAAGGTGGTGAAAAGCCAGAGTTGTTGGAGGCCAGTTTAAACGTTGCCTCTTGGTCTGTTTGACTTGAAATGAGGCTGAATAGTGTCTCTTAATAAAATTCAGCATGAAACTTGGATGCTGAGGATTGAGAAATAACAGACTGAAGTAACTTTTGATTCTTCTGCTCTACTAAATGAAAGCATGGAATGCATTTAAAATGTATTTTTAAATACGTTTTGAATTCTCTAGGTTGCAGGAATGTCCTAGACTGTCCTTTTAGCACAATGCTCTGTGAAATACCTGCTGTGCTATAACACAACCCTCTTGTCGTGTCCTAAAGCTGTAGCTTGTAAACTTTTCTGGAAAGAAATGACCACACAGAGAACAGACATGAAGAACCTGGTGGAGGCACAAGGTCCAGTTCAGGGAATATTGCAGAGTGCCAGTAATGAGTCACTTGACACTCTAGGTTCATCTAGATGTGTAACTGCCAGAAAATATGGCTTGGAAAAGGAAAAGCTCCTGGCATAAATGGTGCAGAAAAGCAGGACAGTGAAGCAGCTTTGTTTTGCCTTCAGAACTTGACACACCAAGTCAGATGTTACTTGTGCAGTGCTCATTTGATGTCAGGGCCCTTTGTTGCAGGATAGATGCGCTCTGCATGTGTGTGTGTACCTTTGATGCTTAGCAGGTCCTGCTTGGGGGCTTAGGAAAAAGGATAACTTGCAACCAACAGACAAAATAACCACCTGCCAAAGCAAGAAAAGGAAAACACAGGGGGTTTTGCCTAAGTACAAACCCTGAGGGCAGCTAAAGAAGCTGCATGACTGAGTGGATGGGCGCAGTGAGGGCAGGAGTGAAACCTGGGCTGTCCCGAATTCCATGGTAGTCCATGTTTTGTGGCACAGGAAGGTCAGTGTTTGCAGCAGCAGTTTTGCATTGTGTATGCGTTCTGTGTGGTCTCCCTGTGCTTGTAATGTTGGTGAACTTTGTTTTTAATGAAACTGCATTCTCTTTCTGTATTAAGTGTTTACTGTGCTATGCTGTGCAAACATCAAGATATGCTGGTGCAGATATGTTTTGCATGCATGTGTGTATATAACTGTACAGCTGGGACATCTTAATTCTTTTTTTTTTAAGCTGTCTACTCCATCCTGTTTCTGCTTTGCCAAGGACCTGTGTTACTCTGACCAGGCAAAGACAATTGGATGCAGCCCTGTACAGAGATAAAGATAAGGTGCTGCTCCATTTGGTTGATAAGAGCCACGGGTGAGAAACACATGGCAGTTCTCTCCCTTGGGTCCACTTCTGCCTCGGCATGTGCTGAGCTGAGGTGCTCCACATTGGTAGAGAGACCCAAAATGCAGTCATCTGTTGCCAGCTGCTGCCAACTAATTCCTAAAATACCATTTAGTTTGGTGTTCTGTGATACCCCTTGGGCTAATGAAGCAGAGCAGTAACCAATTAACTCAAATGAACATAAGATGGCTTTCTACAACTGGAGTTTGACAGTGCAAGTGGGGAAATGTCCTTGAGCTCCATACGGAACTGGGATGTGCTTGGTTTATAGGTTGTTCCTTCCCTGGAAAATAAGTGGGAGTCAGACAGGTATTAATCCTTAAAAGATTTCTTCACTCTGTAAGATAAGGAACTTAACAGCTCTCACAGACGAGGTTCTGTTCTCTAAGCCACAGTTACTTTTATTCCATAAAATTTTGACCAGTGTGTATCAATACATTAGATCTCTGCTGTCACCTTAAGGAAACGGTTTTCTTCTTTAGAGGATGTTTGTCATTGTTACTAAAAGAGTTTAAATGGCTTAACAGGTACTGCTGCTAAACCACAGTCCCTGCAGCCTGGTTGTTCAGAACTCGAGACCACAGCTGTTCGGGAACCTCCGTATTTTTCGATGAGCTTGGTTTCTTTCTTTCTTTGTGTGTGTTTAGATGATGTATTTTGTCATGAACCGTAAAAGAAAAGGACTGTTAACACAAAGCAGCTGTTCAGCAAGAGCTAACCAATTTCTCCTGACAGGCATGCACCCTGTAGTACCTAGCTATCAGTTCAAACCGTACTAGAATTAAGACGTTCCTGGTTAATGGAAGTTCATGACAGTGAATTGGTAGGCAAGTGTACCTTGTTTGTTCAAATATGCAAGAACTTTAATGCCTTATCTGCTCTGTGTGAATTCTGAACAAATACTTAGCGATTTATTTGCAGATTTTTTTTTTTAAAAAAGCTTGTAATTTGTTGCAGCCTAATTAAACATTTCCAGAATGCATACTTTATGAATGGATGCATATCTCTCGAGCTGTAGGAGTTTTTCTTTTCAGAGCTACTTTTTTAGAATCCATGTATATTAACTTGATGTTGTGAACTGTACTATTGTGGGAAATGTTTTGAAGGTGTTGGAATGTGTTGAGTTCTTCTTGTCAAACCGTTAAGTGCTTTTAAAAACATTAAATACAAAGTACGTATTTCATTTGGTAGGAATTTATTATAGGACTAAAAGGCTCTCTGCAAGTGTGTGTCTATGTATACGTGTGCGTGCACACACGCACTTAACTGTGGTGTTTATAATGTTCCAGGGGAAAGGGGCTTTAATGTTTTGCTTCCATCACTCCATCATTTGACACCACTGTTCTGTGCCTTACTCACAGAGTAACAGATTTAGAAGGAATTATTTCTTGGATTTGCATCAGTGTGAGATCAGAATCTGTCCTTGAGGATTAAATTGCTGTTAATAAAACACATCTATCTCTTTCAGAGTCAGATATGGTGAATTTTTATAGCTTTTTCTGATAATTGATCCGTGCACCATTTGTTGAACGATGTAACATCCCCATTGATGATGTGGGAGTTATGTCAGCAGCAGGATAGGACTGTCAGACAGTTTTTTGTTGTTGTAAGGCTGTGGTTTCAAATGTAAAAAATGTCAGGAATGGGTGTGGGTGGAGGGAAGAGGGAAGTGGAAAGCGATATATCTTGGCCATGCAGGTGTATCATGCCATGATTTAAATAATAATCTTTAAATTGGCCCAGCAATACTTGTGAGGTGCTCATTATGTAATTTATTTTTACAACAGGTTCCCGTAAAGAATCAGCTCCTCAAGTCCTGCTTCCAGAGGAAGAAAAAATTATTGTAGAAGAAACTAAAAGTAATGGTCAGACTGTTATAGAAGAGAAGTAAGAGAATATTTAATGAATGATGAGTTAAAATAGTAAACTTTGCACTCTTCCTCCTCCTCCACCATAGTAAATGTATGGTATACTTGTAGTAGTAGGGAACAGTGCTGTTTGGAGTATGCTGCCTGTCCTTTAAGTGCTGTTGACCATCATTTAAATGCCTGTAGTCTGGCCTCTCTGTATATATGCTCTGCAACTTCTTCCTTCGGTGCCAAGAAGTGATAGGTTTCATTTGTAAATAGTTTCTCCTAGTGCTGGAGGATTTCGGTGCTAAACTGGTGTCATCTTTCTAGTCAGCGTGTGCCATCGTTCTGGGTGTTTGGTAAGGTGTGTGTTGAAAAGGAAATGCAGTTCTGGTACAGGAAGCTGTAAATACAGAAACCAGCGTAGGTCTGTACGTGTTTGGGAGGTATATAATGTCACAGAAGCTGGTAACTGGTCCTTGCTTTATTGAATATAAATTGGGATAAGGGACTTTTTTTTAACACAGCTATTAGCTGTGGGGCTCGGGGTTTTCTGGATGTATCTAATGTAACAGTTTTGTCTAATAATAGATTTAGACCCATATTTCTGGAATCTGTTGTAACAGGTGATCTTTTCTGTTTCATTTTAGAAGCCTTGTTGACACAGTATATGCATTAAAGGATGAAGTACAGGAGTTAAGACAGGTGAGTAACTTGCTGCATTTATAGCAACATGGAGAATGGAGAGATGGGAGGCTTACTATGAAAATCAATATGGCTTGTAAGTTGATGCACTTGGACAGGAATGAACTTGAATTTGGACTAGAGTTAAAAGCCTGCCATCTGCTTTTAGAAGTAAAACACACCGATTTAACAAAAAGCACCCTCTTTTGTGCTTGTCACCTGTCCTTGGAGCTCCAGCCTTTGAGAGGAACATTAAGTATCCTGTCTCTGAGGTGATTTACTGTGCTATGTTTTGTTTATTTTTTGGATGTTATGACTTTCGAAAGGTTGACAGTGTTAAGCAAATTCAGTTCTCTGTATTGCCAGCAAAATAAGCTTGTAGAGACTCTGAAATAGTATTTTTAAATGCATAATTTTAGTAACATATAGGTCTGGATCATGTAGGCTTTTATTAATGGTTTTTCAGTAACCTGAACATCTCTTACACATCAGTTCTTTAAAAATCCCCATTTCCAGAGACGAGAATCCTTCCCAATGTCTCTTAGGCTTTTTTTTTTTTTTAATGAGGGCTTCAGCTTAGTTTGGGGGGAGCTGCTTTGTCACCTGGGGGGAGTTGTGCACGACCTCCTTGCTGGTATGGAAGTCATAGGTAGTGTTTTAAGTATCCAAAACAAGTTGCTTAAACATGTGTGTCTCTTGTCAGGACGCAGCCTATTTAAACCACACTAATGCTGCCACATGTAGTCACTGCTTAATGTGTAGGTGAAAAAATGCTGATTACCCTTACTTTCTAGTGTGCAGATTTGCTAACTGACCTAATAGGTCTGTGACTCAGGAAGTCAGATAAGATCTCCTGTGCTAAAGTAAAATAGATTTATATTCAAATCCCTGTAGGTTTTGGACTGGAAAATGTGAATTTAAATTCTTTGCTCATCTTTAAGCATGCCTGGTATTTTTAGGGGTGAATGTGATGCATGTTCCCTGAGATCAGGATAGTTGGCATCTCAAATACTTATTTTTTTTCTCTCTTAACACACAAAACGTGTACCCCAGACTTGATGTAAATTTGATAATGTCTTTAAAAATACAATTCACTTAATACAAGCAGCAACAATAACCTCCTGTGTCCTGGCTGCTTCTGCACAAAGGATGTGTGCTGCCACACTGAGGCCCCGCAGATCTGTGTGACCCTAAACAAAACGTCACCCACCATCTTCTGAACTTCAAGCAACAGCTTCTGATGCCTTTCCAAATAGATGGTCTTTTCAGAGTCTCTCATCTTCCAAGGCCAAGACCGACTAAAGCCCGGGTTCGGTTTTTTGTATACCAGGAATCTCAGCTTAAAAGCATTTATTGGTCTGCTGTTCTGATGCTGCCAACTGGCAGCATTGGAGAGCAAATCCTATGAGGAGCGGCTGAGGGAGCTGGGGCTGTTTAGCTTAGAGAAGAGGAGGCTGAGGAGAGACCTTATCACCACCTACAACTACCTGAAGGGAGGTTGTAGAGAGGTGGGTGATGGTCTCTTCAGCCAGGTGACAGGTGATAGGACAAGGGGAAATGGCACAAAGCTGTGCCAGGGCAGGGTCAGGTTAGATACGAGGAAAAAATGTGTCACTGAAAGAGTTCTCAGGGCCTGGAACAGGCTGCCCAGGGAGGGGGCTGAGTCACCTTCCCTGGATGTGTTCAAAAAAAGGGTAGATGAGGTACTTGGGGATATGGTTTAGTTTAGGATGAGAATGGTTGGACTTTGATGATCTACAAAGGTCTTTTCGAATCTTGTGATTCTGAAACTGGAGAAGTGGCAGAAACAATCTCTAAGCTGGTCCCAAGTGGCAGCAGCTCCCCAGGAGAACGTTGTGCACTGGTTGGTGTAGACCTCAGACTGCCAGTTGGTGGGTGCAATGTGGGATGCCTCCTGTAGCAGCTTCCATAGGTCATTCATAGCTGTTGCTCCACAGCCACTGTGCTTGAATGGTGCAGTCCTGAATTGGCAGTTAATAAATAAATGGAAAATAAACTCTGTACTTAAAAGAATTAAATTCCATAGAATCACGGACTGGTTTGAGTTGGAAGGGATCTCAAAGTCCATCTAGTTCCACACCCCTGCCATGGGCAGGGACACCTTCCACTAGACCAGGTTGCCCAGAACCCCATCCAACCTGGCCTGAGCTTCTGAGCAGAATTCAGGAGGGAATGGAGTTAAGGAGGTGATAGCTGTTTCTAGAAATGTCTATAAACCACAGCAGATAGATTTGTGTCCACTGGGACCCCCAGACTGCAGACCTGTGCTTGTTAAACACCCATGAACATGTTGTCTTGGGGCCTTACTACAATGCTGTCTTATCTTCTGGTTGCTTGATGTTACCAGCATTACCTTGGCCTGTGCAGGATTCAGTGATGTAAGCATTACTGTGGCTCAGTCAGTGACATCCTCACAGTCCCATTTTCCATGGTATTTGATGTTACCTGATGGCACTGCATTGAGAACTGACTCGCTCGTTAATATGTATGTGGGGTGGTGTATTCAGACTCCTCTTAGCCCGTTGGTGTTACCTGTGTCGTTTAAAATTTGGTCACAAAACACTCCAGAGAGCATAATAGTTTTCAGGACACTCCTTTCAACTATTTACTTTCCTAATGAAGCAAGTTAATTTGCATTAAGTTTTAAGCAGCTTTTCTGAGCTTGTGAAACCAGTTACCACAGGAGGCTCTCGAGGGGATATTTATTCTACTTACTGCTCCGTTTCCATTCTCCATGAGCAGCAAATACATTCTACTCTTCGTTGATCAGTTTTGAGCAGAAAAAGAATTCAGGATTATTGGCTGCTGGTTACTACCACTTGCATTATAAAGGACCCCCCAGTATAAATAGGAAGAAGCTCCATTCTGTTTGGTGGGTTTTGTTGCATCATGTGAAGTAACCACGTGGGTAACTGGTGAAATTGTAATAGGAGGCTTTGCTTTTCCACAGCTAATAGCAGTCTTACTGAGAAGAGCCTTCACAGTTTGTAATTGTCAGTGATGTATGGTCAGAAAAGATCTGCTTAAAGCAAGAAAACAAAACAAAACCGAGCCAGTAATATTTCTGCCTCTATTAAACAGGATAACAAAAAGATGAAGAAGTCGTTAGAAGAAGAACAAAGAGCTCGCAAGGACTTGGAGAAGCTTGTTAGAAAAGTTCTAAAGAACATGAATGATCCATCGTGGGATGAAACCAACTTATAACTAATTTTTTTTTCTCCTCCTTCCCCTCCCTCCCCCCCCCTTTCTATTGAAAGACCAGTTGTAAAACTGAGCTGGGAAGCCTTCTGACATTAGTCAGTGTTGCATCAAGAGCACTACAAAACAGGATTTAACTGGATCTAGAGATTTCTTGCTCTGAACATAGAGAAACAGTCAAGCCATTTACTGAAGCAATCTGTGTGGAGACCGTGGATCCTGAACTCTACTAAACTTAATTTGTTTGCATCTAAATTACCTCATTTTGCAGAAAGTGCAGCACCTGACTAAAAGTCCATGTTTTTCAGTGGCTTTTTAATTAAATATATATTTTTCTTGTAAATATCTGTAATTTTGAATGCATATGTGATTGATGTATCAGGGCCAATATGTTATTTTCTTCCTCTTGTTGTTGCTACAACAGTCACAAGCATTAGAAATGATGGCAGTACTGTCTTCACCTAAGGAAGGTCGGAGTTCGTCATGGATAACTATGGATTTGTTCCAAATTACCCACTCACCACACATGCAGATTTCAAACCCTGTGTTTTTTTCTTCTCTCCTGTTGACCACTGTATTTAAATCCTTCGCTGTTATTTATGTCTGTGCATACATTTTTAAAGCAGTTTACAATTCTTAAAAGAACAGTATTAAAACACAGCAAATCCTTTCCTGACAGTAGAAACAGGCCTTAGCAGAACGAATGCCCGTGGTTTCTGCTCACATACACTTGTTTGGCAGACTAATCCGTCGTGCTTTAGCCACCCCAAAAAAAAAAAAGACTTGATGTACTTGCCTGCTTTTTATGACTGTGATTTTTAGGTGTTTATGTACTGCATTTTCTATTGTTGTGCTTAAACATACAGCTGGCTGGATAATTTAATAGAGCATACAGTTTGTTAAAGCAAAACCAGCACAAAAAAAAAGGTAATCAACCTAATCCAGAATTTTGTGAATAAATTGTTGCTATTTATATTTTACTGTCACAACAATTGCATTTTAGCCAACCTTTGTGCATAGGACACATGGGCTAGGCCAGACTTTGTTTGGAGCTGTGTTTTTATACCACTATATCAGACTCTGTTTGGAATTCCCAGACCGTGGAAGAAGATTTGTTCCTTTCCCACCCTGTTTTCTGAGCGTGTTGCTGGTTTCTGTCCTACTAGGATTTAAATGGAAACAAATCTTGGAAATTAGATGTTTTCTTTTTTCAAAGTCATACTGTAATTCCTAATTTGCACTGCTGACAGATTTGAAAAGGCAGAAATGAAGATTTATTCTCTAGTCTGCGAGGTGCAATTGCCTCAGTCCTCCCTTGTATTCCAAGTAGGAGATGCTACGTCGCTGCCAGCGCCGAGCTTCAGTCGGAGCACTTACAATACAAGTCCTGTTGAAGCTTCACCAGTTTGGGCAGCCTTCAGATCCAGCTCCAGAGCGTGCAGTTGTCTTGAGGGGTTGTACTTGAGTTGACAGTCAGAAGTGCAGGTATGGCAACAGACCTGAGTCGCACCTCTTTGTCACCCTGACTTTCTCTTTGCCCTTCAGCTCCTCTTCAGTTCAGTGCTCGGACTCGAGCAAGTGTTTATATGAACTTCAGTGAGCTGGAGCCAGGACAGTTGGAATTGTCATGCACATTTGGAATCTAATGAAATCTATTTTTAAAGCTACCCACTTTTCCCAGCAAAGAACAGCTTTTTTTAAACAAAAAAAACCAGGAAAGAATGTTCATGATTGCATGCTTGAGGAGCAGTTCTGTGGGAGTGGATGCTTAAGAATCTGAATAGACAATTAGTTAGCCGATTTAAAAATGAAATATATTTGTAGGTTTTTTAATTTGTGGCCCCACAGATTAAAAATGTCTTCCTTTAATTCTGAAGGAGCAGACTGGATGAGAAAACTCAGTCTACAATATCTGTGTTACATGTATTTACAGAACTTTAAATTCATGATCATTTTTGGTACCAAAATTTAGCACAAAAATGTGGACTCATGCTTATAATTATCTTCATACTTAGAAAATGCTCTTCCTAAAAGCTTAAGTGATACTAAACCCTGCAAATACATAACACCTCAGCTATAATTAGCTTTGAGGATGCCAACCTAATTAGAATTGTGCTAACATTTTTACTTTCTGATGTTCAGGCTATTTTCAGAGTGAATTTTAATTTTCAATTAAGCATGTGTGAAAGGACATTCCAGAGGAAGGAAGCATAAAAAGGAAAACATGAATCTTTAGCAGTATTTAGCAAATTTTAACTCAGGAACAGCTTCCATCATAATAACTCGTTTTCACATTCTATTGTGAAGAGTGGCTTGGCTTTGTAAATCTGCTGACTCTTAGTACCTGTGATGATTACCATTTCTGACAGTACCCCTGTGCTGACATCTAACAAACATGCCTTAAATGCTGGGATTAAGCAGTTGTTAAATACAACTGGGATTTAGGGACTGGTTTTTAATCAAGGTGGATTGGGATGATGACTTAAAAAGCAAAATAAAAAAGGATAAGAGGAAAAAAAAACCCAAACCCACCCCACCACTCACCTAATATTGTAGGTAGCTTTTGTCTCTAGCACAGAGAGTGAGCTTCAGGCTTTTGGGAACTGAGGAACAGCTTAACTTTGACAATTTGTTATCCTGTATATAGATTGTAAATTTCACCGCGGACCTTCTGAATTGTTGGAAACTTTATATAAGCATGGATAAATGGGGCACTGTTTATTTAACCTATTGAAGGGTTATTTCTTTGCTCTCATCATTTAGGGATGAGGAGATGAAGCCATTTCTTATCCTGTAGATGTGAAGCACTTTTCAGTTCTGAACTGTCTAAAATGTAGCATAACATTTCTCTGTACTTACCGATGTACGCGTGCTTGTCTCACCGTGTCATGACATCTTAAAAGATTAAACAACTGACCGCCTTTGTATAAACCTTCTTCATGCCAATCATTTAGGGAACTCAGAGTGTCTGTTTACAGTACCTGTGGAGAGCTCAAGTTTAGTTTACACATCACAATAATATTCTGGTATCGACTACTAAAGTGTTTATGCTACGTTGTTGTAATTAAACCGTGATTTCCCCCCTACCCTATGAAGTGTTAAATTTCATCTGACACCTGGGCTAGGAGATTCTGAAGGAAAACTGCCCCTTTTTTTGGCCTTTCATATGAGGAAGCTACTTTAATAGTTGGCATACTGTGTGGAAAGGGCCTTTTCATAGTCTTTTGTAATAAAAAATAGATGCCTGGATAACCCAGCAGAGCAAGGGGTGAGGAGAAGGACCTTAACTGTCTCACACTGAGCAGCATTCGCTTGGGCAGCCTGGCCTGCTAGGGGAATGTAAGAAACGCAGGAGACCAAAGATGGGGAGCAGGCAGAGGGAGTAACAGCAGAAAGCAAGAAACATGAGAGTGTCAAGTTGCCACATAAATACTTGTTTACATGCCTGGTTTATCTGAATAGACCTGGGGTTTGTGGGAAGTGTGCATCGCAGACTTGGCTTGGCTGCTGCCACATGAAATAGGGGCTAGGATTTTCATGGTAGGAACACGATGGGTATTGCTACATGCAAGGTGATGGGATGGGTGATGGAAAGTCTTGGGAGTCGTTTGTTTGAAAAGATGGCTATGGACAAGGCATTCTGTGGGATCAATAACTGATCTGACTTTTTTTGTGTCTTACAAGGTATATTTAAAAAGAAGTGAGGGCACTTTGTAACTCTTAGAATTAATCCTGTATTTTGCAAGCTTTCTCTTGGTTTGTCATTGTAAGGACAGGTTTTCCCCACAACTTGAAATCCTCATTTACTTTTCATGCTCAAGGAATGTTTAGGGGATTTTCTTTGCATGTGTTGTGGTGGGTTGACCTTGGCTGACTGCTTTCTTAAGGCCTCCTCAGCAGGAGTAGGGGGGAGAGTAAAATGGAAAAGCTTGTGGGTTGGGATAAAGGTGATTTTTATCAATTACTTTCATGGGCAAAACGGATGACTTCGGGGAAAGTAATTCCTTGGCAGAGTTGCAGAGTGAAGACCAAAGACAAAACTGAAGCCACTTCCCCCTACATCCTTCTCCAGGCTTAATTTAATTCCCGATGCCCCTACAACCCTCCCTAAGCAGCACAGGGGGATGGGGGTGGTTGTCTGTTCATAACAGTTCTGCACTGCTGCTCCTTCCTCTTCGTTTTCCTGTTTCGAGTTGGGTCCCCTCCATGGGCTACAGCCCTTCAGCATCAACCTGCTCCAATGTAGGTTCCCCACAGGCTGCTGTTCCTGCCATGTGCCTGATATAATTCAGGTTCTCCGTGGGCTGCAGGTTCCTTCAGGGCACCTGCTCCTGCATGGGCTCCTCCACACACTAGTGTGGGTATCTGTAGTGGAGCGACCTGTTGCCCTGTGCCGGGGAGCCTGCTTCAGGACCTGGAGAACTTCACTCCTCTGACCTGGGCTCTCACAGGATTGTTTCTCATGGATTTTCCTCACTGCTGTGCTCTTAAATACAGTTTCCCTCAGGCGTCACCTTCTCGGTCACCCTGCAGTCCCAGCTGCCAGCACCTGCGCACACAAACCCAGCAACACTCAGGGGCAAGAGGGTGCGTTGGGCTCAGGAAAGCTCCCCAGGTCCTGTGTGGTGAAACCTTAAACAACCATTAAAGCATTAAGCATCACTTGAAATAATGCTGGCTGAGACTTGCACGTCTGCCTGCAACCTTGGGACACAAGGTAGGACTGAGAACCGTTAGGAGGGTGGATGCCCACCATGGTACATGTGAGAGGGATCTGTTCGTCTAATGGGAACAAAAAGCCTCTCCCTTATATCCTCGGATAGGCGGTTTCCTGTTTCTTGCTCTTTCCTTGACTGACTGTCATTGGCTTGTTGCTTTTTCATCCCCTACTGAATTTCTCCAGATCACAACATGTTGTGTGCAGCAGGTAACACCCGTGTTTATTTCATTATTGTTTGTGAAGAGTGTTTTTAATGTTCCTGCTCCACCAGCTACTTTCCATTTCATGATTCCTGCCAGGTAGCTGTCACTTGCCCTCCCAGAAGCCCTGGCAAGTGTTTTCCAAGGGTGTGGTGTGCTCTGACGACTAGAAGAAAACACACTGTCAACATCTGCAGCGTTCTGGGGGTAGGAAGGAGGAGGACTGATGATTCAGAGATGCAGATGATTTCAGGAGAGTGCTATGGAAGCTCTTTGAACTGGGAAGGAGAGGGAAACGAATTGGCTGCGTTGGCCACTCTTCCTTCAGGTAGTGCTGAACCTGGAGCTGAGAATGTTGGTGATGTTACAGGCTGGGTTGGTAGAAGCAGCAGACGAAAGATGAGTTTGTATCCTGCTGCCAGCACAGCCCAAATTGTTACTTCACCTCACAGTGAGATGGTTTTCTGAGGAAACGGTCTGTATAGATCTTGAGACACTATTCACCACACAGGCCCGCAGCCGCCAGCGTTTCCCATGTAGGGCCATGGCTTTGAGCTGCTCCTGCTTCTCCAAGGGGGATATCTTAATTTATACCCTGTTGGAGCTGCTACACCTAGTAGGCTGAGAAATCTACACCCAGAACCTAATCGCAGCAGGCGCTTTTGCTCGCTGTGACAGGGAGACAAGAGGGAGCGTGTAACCATTACTGACAGGGGGAGTGAGAGGCCTAAGGCAGGGGAGCTGTGGGTGAAATGTGTACGTATCTCTGTGTATGCCATGAGTCTCATGGTGCTGATGCTGAAGGATCCTGGAAATGTTGAATTTGCACTTTGGAGAAATGCTGAGATGAAATTTGAGATTAATTTGCTCTGTGAGACGGGCTTCAGAACCTGGGAAAGAGGTGCAAGCTCACTGTATTTCACCTGGTCTGCTCTGCGATTGAACTTGCTCTTTACTTCTCACGAATCAAATGTCACCTTGGAAGGGGAGCTGAGCCTGGATTTGGAACTAAATTAACCTCCTGAGCTTTTCATTAATTTGAGTGGCTGCCCTCAAGCCCCCGTTTAGGCCCAAATCCAATTCTTCTTGTTGGAAGAAAATGAGAGCTGCCCTTCCCTGAGTGACTGTGAGCAGTTACAACTGTGTTGCTGTTTGTGTAATGCAGACCTTGGCAGCCCAAAATCTGCTCAGATGCTCCCATTCATTCCTGACCCTTCTCGCTGATTTTGTGTTGCTGTCTGTCCCCCCTGTTGAAGGCTCTCCTTGATGCATGGCAGAGCTCACTTCTCTGCTTTTACCTGAACAACATTGCTGTGAGGGTGGGTTTAGGCTGACACCTAACAGGCAACAGGGGCTGATACAATGAGAAAGATGACGTGTGCCCGTCCTGGGGACGTGGTGTGCAGTGTGTGACGCCTGAGAGATGCAGAACATCTCAAGTTGGAAGGGACCCATTAGGATCTTTGAGCCCAACCTCCCATTCCTCACAGGAGTCTCTGAAAATAAACCACATGATGAAGTGTTGTCCAGATACTCTGAGCTATGACAGGCTTGGTCACAGGTCCTGTCACTGCTACCCTGGGGAGCCTGTTCCAGTGACTGACTAGCTTTCATAGTGAAGGGCCTTTTCCAGCCTGATATTACATGCAGGCCTGGTGCAATTCCCCAGGCAATTATTTAATTTTATTTCTTTCAGCCAGCGTGTCGCTCAGGTTTTGTTGGGCAGCCCTTGCCTGACCAGCAGCCTCCACTAGCTCTGTGTTTGCTGTGGGCACAGATAGATCAGCGCTACAGAAGCAGCGTGGTTTGGCAGGGCTTTTCCACCAGGGGACTGTGTCGGCTTCTCCTTCGTCAGCAGCTGCTCGCAGCTTCCCTGAATTTTTTAAATATTTATACTTTCCTATGCTTTTATTGGCAACCTGAGTTTGGAGCTGCTGTTCCAGCTCCAGGAACTACAGTCTATTAACCCTCTGTCCCATAGAACACAAGCAGGTGGTCACAACTGAAAGCGTTTGCGAAGGGTCTGACCCAGCCCTGTCCATGGGATTTGTCTGGGATCTTTTGAACTCTTCCCTGCAGCACGTGTGACTTGCTGAACGTGCAGACGTTACACTGACACAGGGGCTCGTACAGCGTGACGCGATGTGGAGGTAATGCAGGACCTGATTTAAACTAAGCAAAGAGTTGAGCTGTGGTGTTTAGTCTCAGACTTACTCTCTAAGGCCAGCAGAATTCCAGAGGAATGGAGAAACATCCACTGCTGCAGCACCCGTCTTACCAGTTCCCAGGTGAAATCTCCAGTGTGAGAGAGCTGAGAAAACACAGGGACAATGTGATCCTTCTGCTACGCTCTCTACTACTGCTTTGCCAAGCGAGTTTGCTGCTGGGAATTTAAGATACCAGAGTGTGTTACCTGTGCTGAAAAGGGGAGAGAGCTACTGCCTGGGGTGGAGCAATGAGGAGAGAAAAACACCATGAAAACACCCTTTTCTCCTTATCCTGACAGGGGAAGTGCTGATGTGATCCTTCAGCACAATGGCATGTCCTGTGCGCACTGTGAAGAACAAGAGTGTGAAAACTTGAGTGGGAAGCAACAGACAAGGTGTAGCTTAGTGTTGCTCAAAACCTTGGCTATAGGAAGAGGTTGGGTTTATAGGCTTTATCTGAGTGAAAAGGATAAACAGGACCAAAACCACTGTGCAACCAATGAGGGTGGACATTTTGGGATGGCCTTTTGTTCACAGAGCATGAACTCCTCATTGTACATTTTCTACACGGTTTCTCCTCTACCTTCTGCCTCCCATGTCCATCTGGCCACTGTAATGCAATGTGGGCTACTGTGTGACCTCACTAAGCATCGTTCCATACCACAAGGGAAGGATGCCAAGAGGCAGGTCCTGAGCAGCTGGGAAAGTCGCTACACCTAAACTTGAAGCTACTGACCTGAGCTGCACTGAAGGCTTTGGTTTCCTTAACCATATTGGAATCCCCCTCACGTTTTTCACCTTCATTTCCAGCTGAAACCATGGCTTTCCAGAAACTCATCTTCACAGCATTGCCAAGAGAAAGACAGCAGGTCTGTGCCAGAAGAAGCATTTTCTTTTAGTGGGCTTCCTCATAGCTTCCTTCCAGCCAAGGGCTTGGCCTTCCCCTCTAAGTCATGCAGTGTCTTTGACCATAAACTCACTGTTGGTGTTCAGGTGAGATGTCCAAGCTGTGCACAGAGAAGCTTCCCCAGTAAGACTGGAGCACTGTGACCTACTTCAGTCTGTGCATTCATGCATTTTGCAGGCAGTGACTGTGCACATTGTAATATATTAAACTACTTGGTGAACTATTACTTGGTTTCTAGGCAGAAACGTGCTGGTGTGAGGATGTTCTGCCTCTTGCCTTGACTGTGTCTTGCAGCATTTGGAAGTGCTCTGTGATCGGCCTTAATGAGGTAGAATCTGTTTGCATCTTAAGGAGAATCTTTTACAGAGCTTTCTGGGTCTAAGGGGAGTTGGTTTATAGGAAATTCAAGAACTCTGCCCCTTTGTCAAACGTGGTTGAAGTCCACTGGGATGTTAAAGAATTGTTCATGTTGGGAGAGTGTATGGGAAGCAGGGGAGCTGGCCAAGTGGTTTTGTAGGTACCTCAAGAAATGGAAGTAAAAATGGTGTGTACAGACTTGTAATGAAAAATGTATTTGCTTGATACTCCTGAAACAACTGATCAAGGTCAGGTTGGATGGGGCTTTGGGTGACCTCATCTAGTGGAAGGTGTCCCTGCCCATGTCAGGGGGTTGGAAACTAGATGGTCTTTGAGGTCCCTTCCAACCCAAATCATGCTGAGAGTCCATGATTTTATGATCTGTGAAAATAACCTGATAGAGCTGGGTTGCATCAGTCACTGCTATTTTATGGGGGGCTCAGGACATGGGGGTTTGTGTGGCTGCGGCTGCTGCCTGACACAGCTGAAGCCTGCCAGCTGCAGGAGGCTGTGCCCATGGGCAGCCATAATGTCACGTGGATGTTTGCCATTTTGCTAAAAACCTCTTTATAAAGCCAGTAACATGTTGCTTGTTTAGTTGCCAAGGTCTGGTTTTAAAACAGCTACTCAATAATTTTAGAGTGGTGTTGAAGGATGTTGCTGGACTTTTGTCCCCCTGCTCAGTGTGAAGTAGGGCCATGGATATTTGAATGGAAAAAAAATAAAATAAAGAAACTTGAGGAATATTGATTGAGGGAAACCCACCGGCTTACAGATAGCCTCTGCACCTACCTTGAGCAAAGGTGACTACAGCCAAACTGAACTTGTTCACTGAAACCCAAGCTCAGTTGGGTTCACAGACATGCATCCTCATGCATGAGGAGTTCACACATATGCATTCTGTCGTCTCTCTGGTGCTTTGAGCTTTTCTGCTCATGGTCGGTTGCTGTTCGCCAACGCCTTCTTTGATCACTAGTTCTTGACTGCACAGAGCTCATGGGTTTTGTGCTGGCTCATGTGGCCCTGGGCAGTGTCTTGTCTTCATCTCACTGGCTCTGCAAAGACCATTCTGTGAGTTGCTTAAAGAAAAATATTTTAAATTAATTTGACTAAATGGATATGAAACCAACATGACTGTCTATGTTAAGCTGACATGGAACTGAAAAGGGAACGTGGTAAAGCATAGCTGGAGCCCAAAGACTGATAACCCCATGAGCTTCATTTCCTGCCAGGCTTGGGAGGATGACTGAAAGAAAGTTATTTCAGAACACTCACCTTTGAAATAGTGATAGATGGTAAGCTGTTATTTCATAAGTTGTGGTAGAGAAAGCAGACGGGTTTGGACGAAAATACTTACTTTGGATTTACATACTTAGAGTATGAAGAGTAAATAATGTACTTCCACTACATGAGGTCATGAGGGGAAGACACAACCTGTCTTCAGGGCTAGAAAAAAAGCACATTTGATGAGAGAGAATTCTGAAATGTGAACAGTTGGTATTGTAGCACTTCACCACAAAACTGTATGTACTGTAAGTGAGTCTTTGCTGCTACTTTGAACTGTGGTAAAGCAGTAAACAAGATTCAGAAGTGCAATGATACATTCAATCCTGTATTCATTAGGAAAACATAACTTTAGGAAAGAGTCCTCAAAAAAGATGAGTGTTTCTGAATTCTGATGCATTTTATTAGATTTAGAAGCATGATGAACAAATAAGGTTCACAGAACACCTCACCAAACTCTAATTTGCCTTTGTTGATGATATGAGGCTTTGTATCATAAGAAGACTGTGTGATCTGATGAATAATCCCACATAATGCATTTTTTGGAATAGGGGAATTTGTAGAAAAAGAAACTAGATCTAGAGGAGGTTGTCATAAATATTATGTCTGGAACAAATACAATTAATAAAAGCTGTGCACCGCCATGGTGTAGAATTACAGACTGGGGGAGCTGGAGGTCTGCTAGCCCCTCTTCTCTCATTTGTATTTACCCCGACAGCAGGTTCTTTGTGCCTGGAGCAGACAGTGACACCTGAGAGCACCCAACCTGGATGAACTCTCTAAAGAGAACTGGATTTGTACTTGGACACCTGTGTCCTCCAACATCCCATTTGCCTATGGCTCTGAGGACGCTTGCAGTTCTGAGGTGCCTACAAGCGTGGGTGGTCACTAACCAGGGTAGGAATGACTCCATTTCCCTACAGAACGCATGGCACACTGGAGCAGTGGTGGGAAGCAAAGCAGCCCTGTCAATTAAGGACAGTGTACAGGGTACAAGTAAAATAAAGAAACGTGTTAGGAACTTCAATGTGATTCCCAAGGAACAGGGAAGAAGCTGTGGCTGGCAGGGCTTTCTCTACTTGAGGTGAGGGAAGGAGATATCCAGAGCAACCAAATCATCAGCCAGGAGCGGCGGAGCAGCATTGTTTCTGGGAAATCCGTGCCGGTGCCTTCAAATTAAAGGCAGAAAGCATTAAGAAACCCCGAACTCCAGGGAGGCTCATTCCCATCCATCTTCTTCCCCCAAATCTGGTACGGTCCCGCCTGTCGCGTCACGACAGAGCACCGTGACCGCGCCCGCCTGAGGCAGCCGCGCTCTGCCTGTTACCGCGGTTCCCTCTGGCTTTCTTCCCCTCCTCGAAAGGAGAGCAGGGCCTGCGGTGTGCCGTGGGACTCTGACGCGGTGGCTTCTTGTCTTCTGGCGAAGGAGGACTTGCCGGGTAGGCGCAGGGCCGCCATCAGCGGTGGAGGGGCTCCTCCTGCTGGCAGCTGCCTCCGGGACCACCGCCGAGCCCGGCCGGGCAGGGCAGCTCCCATTCCCTCCCCTCGGGCCTCTGAGAATGGAGGTTGGTGTCGTTCCCCGTAGGGTTTTATTTCACCTTCGTCTTCGGTGTGTTGTGGGGTTTTAGTTTGTTTTCGTTATCAATACTTATAAATAGGCTGAGAGAGGTGGGCTTGTTCAGCTCAGAGAAGTTGTGGCTCGGGGGGGATCTTACAGCAGCCTTCCAGTACCTGACAGGTGCCTGTAAGAAAGCTGGGAAGAACTGTTGATGAGGGCACATAGCAATAGGACAAGGGGTAATGGCTTTAAACTAGAAAAGGGGACATTTAGGTTGGATATTAGGAAAAGTTCTTCAATATGATGGTGGTAGATCACTGGGACAGGTTGCCCGGAGAGGTAGTGGAGGCCCCATCCCTGGAGACATTCAAGGTCAGGCTTGATGGGGCTCTGAGCATCCTGATCTAGTGAAGATGTCCCTGCTTACTGCAAGGGGATTGGACTAGATGACCTCTAAATGCCCCTTCCAGCCTAACACATTCTATGATTCTATGAAATACTTGTTGAGGTAGGTGTCAGGAGGATGGGGTCAGTCTTTTCTCAGTGATGGGACAAGAGGCAGTGGGCATAAACTTAAATATAGGAAGTTCTACCTAAACATGTGGAGAAACAACTTTACTGTGAGGGGGCAAGGCACTGGCACAGGCTGGTTGTGGAGAGATTGTGGAGTCTCCATCTCTGGAGACATTCAAAACCCACCTGGACGCTGTCCTGTGCAGCCTGCTCTAGGTGATCCTGCTCTGGCAGGTGAGCTGGACTGGGTGATCTCCACATGTCCTTTCCAGCTCCTGCCCTTCTGGGATTCTGTTTTTAGTAGTTTTAAAGTAAATTATTTGGACAACTCAGAGAGGGAAGGGCTCTTACTATTTGTCTGTACTAGGTTAAGTGTCCTGGGTCTTGATGCCCAGTTGGGTGTTTCAGCTCTACAGTTCATGGCAGGGTTCAGGGGAGCAATGTGAGGCAGGGGATGTAGCTCAGGGGAGAGCAGGGCAGATGTCAATTTCAGCATATCTAGGTGAAACCTGGGTCCTGTGTGTTGACAGATGTGTAAATCTATTTGGTACTTACATAGTAGCCTCAAGATGTGGGTCTGTGAGTTCTGTGAATCCATGCTCCATGGATCCATGTGAATCCATAGTCACTAATTGCAGCAGCAGTCAAGGAAAAGAAGGTTTTAAACAGGACCATGCTGAAAATCTTCCCAAATAATCCTTTCTCTCAAGGTGTCTTCCTGTTGCACTGACATTTTCTTCATTTCCCTCTGCCTGCCTTCTCGTGGGCTCACCCCAGCCTGCTGCTCAGCCCCACACAGCTGCTCACTTGTTCACTCCCCACAGCGGGATGGGGGGGAGAATCAGGAGGGTAAAAGAGAGAAAACCCATGGGTTGAGATAAAGGCAGGTTTATAGGTAAAGCACAAGCTGTGTGCACAAGCAGAACAAGACAAGAATTCATTCCCCACTCCCCATGGGCAGGCAGGAGTTCAGGCTTCCCCAGGACAGCAGGGCTCCATCACACGTAACCATTACTTGGGCAGACAAACACCGTCACTCCAAACCCCATCCCCCCATTCCTCTTTCTTCCCCCAGCTTTATGTGCCAAACATGATGTTATGTATGGAATATCCCTTTGGTCAGTAGGGTCAGCTGTCCCGGCTGTGTCCCCTCCCAACTCCTTGTGCACCCCCAGCCTCCTTGCTGGGGGGGTGGGGTGAGAAGCAGCAAAGGCCTTGGCTCTGTGCTAGCGCTGCTCAGCAGTAATGAAAGCAACTCTGTGCTATCAGCACTGCTCTAACCACAAACCCAACATAGCCCCATTCTAGCTGCTGAGAAGAAAAGATCTCTATTCCACCCAAACCTAGTATGGCCTCCAATACTTCACAGGTTTGCAGATACCATATCTTTCCACATCCAGCCTCCTGTGTGTTCATAGTAAATTTTCAGTGGAAAATTATTTTGTTGCTCCTCAGCACTTGGCAGGTCTGTGGTTTTGTGTGATGACTTCTGTCACCATAGCTGTCGTTTTCCCCCAGAGGGGACCCTAATCACTTCCTATAGTTAGCATCAATCAAGGATAGCTGCAGCATAACAATGGTGCTGGAAACTACTGAGAGGTTTTATTCTGAGTTGGAATGGGGGCTTGGAACAACTTTCCAGTGTTATTAGTGAGGGACAGAAAAAGTGAACTCGTATTAAAATGAGTGGCCCTCCAGACCACTGGTCCTGTTTCTGTTCAAGGAGGTTTAAGGATCTGAATCTTGTCAGACCTTCAGAAAATTTCCCTTCTGGCTGTGAGAAAGATTGATGTCAAGCAGGTTGGTCTTCTAATCCTTAACTTTTTCTTCTTTTACTTAGCTTTCTTGCTTAGATTTGCCTTTAAAACCATGCTGAATATGTCCCACTCTTAGACTGGGTTGCCAGGTGATTTTTCTTTTTTTTTAATAAGAAATGCTAAATGGGCCTTTGATCAAGATTATCACAATTATTACTTTCAGAGCTTATAAGCCTGTATTGGAAGTAGAGATGTGACTAGCACAGAGGAACAAGCCTGAACTTGACTACCTCATCATCTCCACCTGAGCACTGATGGTATAATTAGCTAAAGCCTCACAGGCTTTGATGTGGGCTAGGTACATGGATAAAAGCATTCAGGCTGGAAGGGACCTTAGGAGGTCTTTAGTCCAGCCTCCTGCTCCAGGGCAGGGTCAGCTCTGGGTTTGGACACAGTTGCTCAGGGCCTTGGTCAATTTGGTCTAGCAAACCCTCAAGAGTGGAAGTCTAACCACAAAACCCACTGGGCTTCAACTGCTGATGTTTCTGAAGGAACTTTACTCAAAACAGCTGGGTTAAAGGTGGGCTGGGCAGGTCTCCAAGGCTGCAGCACGGCTGGTGTGGGTCCTAGCTCAGATAACAACATGGTACTCTCTTTGTGTGCTTCACACTGAGCATCAGGGCATGTGCTCCTGTACCACATTGTGTTCTCCAGCATTAAAAGTACTCTGAGATGGCAATGCACTGTGATGCCTGTGCTTCTGTAATCTATATCTATCTATAGTGGGTTTTAAATGCTGTATGAGACAGAGCTCATGGAAACAACTGACAGAGAGTTGTGCTGAGGCTGTCTTTGAGAATTGTGGTACCGCTGACTGCTGCAATGAGGAATGGGCTTGCCCTTTCTTCTCAGCGGTTAAGGGGAGGCAGGTATGTGGCTCACACCTAAGGTTCTGGACCACAGACCCTCTCCAAAGCTGCTGCTGACAAAGGGCTGCTGAGACAAAATGCTTTTTCAACTTTGACTTATTGATGTTTGATAAATATTAGCTGGGCACCTGGGAGATGTCCCCACCTGTGGGTTCACCATGTTCTTTCTGTTGTAGACAGTGTCTTGTGTGAGCCCCTGGGTGTGCCAGCATCCCCCCCAACCCCCCTGCCTTTTTAGGGTTTTTTTCCTAGTTGTTACAATTTTGCAATCCCATTTCCAATTTATAAGAAGCTTTTTTGATGAAAATGTTAACCTACTTGTAAATACATTGAAAATGGTCAGTCACAGAATTGGTACTTTAATCTTCTCCTGTAGTACATATTAATTATCTTCTGTCCTTCCTGTCAAAATGGGAGTTAAATTTTTCCTTCTATTACACAGACTCAAAATGCTAAAAATCCTCTGATGTGGATAATTTAAACTTATAATACAGTGAAATATGGAATAATTATATGTTACAAATTGAATCTCAAAATTTCTATTGTATTTAGTCAGTCTTGTGCTCTGCTGGACTGCTCAGACTCGTATCAGCAAGAGTCTTCCACTGACACATATTACAGCTTGAAGACTTTTTTGTGATGAATAGTCAGTTCTACCTCTGTCTGTGAATAGTCAATTCTTATTTTGTTTGCTTCAAACATTAATTTATTTTAGATACTCATTACAGATTTCACTTTCAGTGATTATGAAGATAATGCAACTACTCTCAGTGAAAGTAAATGAAAAGCTGGTGTTAAATTCACTTCTTTTTTTGTTTCTCTTTTTTTTTTTCTGTTTTGTACTTTGCAATCTCCATGTTTATGAAATACATCACCAAAAAAGGGCCAGGAGAGGTGTATGTAACCACAGACTGCTCCTTCTATGGGCAAGAGGATTACCTGAACCCTATGCCATGTGAATATTTGAAAAAATAAGACAACACTGTTCAAATATCAGAGTTTCCTTCTAATTTTGGAGCTAAACCTTTTCACAGACTGTTTGTGGTGCTCATGTCTGAGGTAGGAAGAGATGGGCCCGTGCCTGTGGAAGTCTCCTGCAACCTCCCTGTTCTCACTTCGAGTTGATCAATGCCCTTACGCCCCTGCGTCCTCCTCTGCTGACTGGCATCACCTTGTTGATACCAAGCAAACCAAGAGAGCTCCCTTCAGCCATGCAGATAATGTGGGAGGAGAATTTGCAGGAATAAAACCCAGGTTCCAATTAAAATTTGTTTAGAGGTTCATCTGTTTAAATGTATGTTAATCTTTGAGAAATCAGCCTATTTGGAGACATCTAGAGATTGACAGATGTTTCTGTTCTGTCTAAAACTTAAGCTCATGTTCATAAGTTGACTCATACTTGGACTTCACAGAATCACAAGGTTGGAAGAGACCTTTAAGATCAAGTCCAACCGTTCCTGTCCTCTACTAAACCATATCCCCGAGTACCTCATCTACCCTTTTTTTTTTTTAAACACATCCAGGGATGGTGACTCAACCCCCTCCCTGGGCAGCCTGTTCCAGGCCCTGACAACTCTTTCAGTGACATGTTTTTTCCTCACATCTAACCTGACCCTGCCCTGGCACAGCTTTGTGCCATTTCCCCTTGTCCTATCTCCTGTCACCTGGCTGAAGAGACCATCACCCACCTCTCTACAACCTCCCTTCAGGTAGCTGTAGGCAGTGATAAGGTCTCCCCTCAGCCTCCTCTTCTCCAGGCTAAACATCCCCAGCTCCCTCAGCCGTTCCTCATAGGATTTTCCCTCAGATTTCAGAGGGTTGGTTTCAGGGTCCTCCCACAGAGCCACAGGACAAGAAGGACACCTGTTAGAAAAGAGAACGATATCCTTGTGAATAAAGGGCCAGAAATAAATATATTTAGAAAAATTATGGAAGGGGGTCTGTAAAAATGTAGAGCAGGGATGCTTTCTCTGTGAGAGGGAGAGGAATCTGCAAAATAACACCTTCAGAGAGAAGGGGCATGGGCAATTTTCCTTTATCTTTTTCTATATGGGCTCTCCACATATAAGTTTGATCTGTATTCATGCAATTCTGTGATATTCAAAATACTGCCCTCTTAAAACCCTTATGGTTGAAAACATGTGGTTTTCATATGAAGAGGCTACCTGGACAGTCAAACGAGAACATTAAGCCAGGTCAGTGTGAGGAACTTGGGCAAATGATAATAAATAATAATAATGGTATAGTGCCATACACAGGATAGCATTTCTTAAAATTATACTAAAATTAAGGCAGTATCTGTGTGGGAGTGGGTAACAAGGTAGAATGAAAGTCCAAAATGGGGACAATTACTGGCCTCTAACTCTCTATCCTGAAGAGCCATGCAAGCAAGGAACGCTGCTTTGCTTGGCAGACCTCAGTTCCAAAGCAGAGAAAAATGCTTCTGATGTACTGTTTAGGGTAGTGAAGGAACAGCAGACAAAGCAGAGAAAAATGCTTCTGATGTACTGTTTAGGGTAGTGAAGGAACAGCAGACAAAGTCAACTGCACAGTTGGGTTTTCACCTTCAGATTACAGCATTAGAAGCTCCCTGGCCCCAACCTGCGCCTTGTCTTTTATTTTGTCTCACTCTAATTCCTTTCTCTTTGTGAAACCCACTCTTGTATGTATACGTGTGCTTCAATATCCTCTCCTGAGAAGTGGGTTATCCTGTGTAAAATTTACTTCTCTCTGTTTCCCTGTTTATTTTTATCTACTCACTGTAGCAGGCTCATGCAGGAAGATGGTGTGTGGTACTGCTTCTTGTGGCATAGGGCACCTTTAATTCAGACTCAGGGTGAGGTTTTGCTGAAAGAAATACTGTGCAGAGAAAAGAGTAGTTTGGGTTTTTTTCCAGACAAATCTATTTGCCAAAAAGGGGTTTCACTGAGGCCACTCTGAGTCTCACATCCCAATAGAATTGGGTGAATAGTTTTGGCCAAAAGAGGGGAAAATGCATGATATTTTGTCAATGCTTGATTAAAATGACCCAGTAATGAAACATCACAGTGTTTCAGGGTGGGTTTGTAGGCAAGTACAGGTGCTGTCCATGCAGAAAGGATGCAGTGGTCTTTTTCCCTGTACTTTGGGATAACCCAGTGACCAGGAAATATTCCAGCTAGCAGGGATGCAGGGTTCAAACCTTTCTTGTGCTGCCACGAGTCCATAAAGTACGGGTGGGAACCCCGTGACCCTCTGCTTTGGCTGTGTGAGCAGAACATTGAAATGCTTCATATTTTACTGAAATGCCAGTAGAAAGATATTCAGGTACTTAATGCCTCTGTGATAAATAAAGTGGGGTTTAAAGTGCCTTTGAGACTTTGCCAGCAGTCAACCTCCAGCCTTTTACAACCTGTGTTTTTCAAAATATCATGGCAATTAAGATAATGTTATTCCTATTTCTAATGATACATTTGGGAACTTTTTTATTTGGCATCCTACCTTCTAGCATAAACTTTTCATTATTTTTTTCCTCAAGGAGCAAAGCTAAAAAGTCTGACTTTGTGTGGGGTTTGAAAGGTAGAATTATCCTTCAGATTGCAGGAAAAATGAAATAGTGGGTAAGAGCTGAAAGCAGGATTTCTCTGCATGTTTGTTTCTGTGCATATCTCAAAGGAATCAGTCCCTTGTTGATTTTCTGCTTAAGGTAATTCCTCTGCTGCTAGTTGAAGGTGGACTCTTCACACGCAGAATAACAGGGTTGGAAAAGACCTTTGAAGAACATCAAGTCCAACCATTCTCATCCTAAACTAAACCATATCTCTAAGTACCTAATCTACCCTTTTTTTGAACACATCCAGGGAAGGTGTCTCAGCCCCCTCCCTGGGCAGCCTGTTCCAGGCCCTGACAACTCTTTCAGTAAAAATTTTTTTTCTAATGTCCAATCTGACCCTGCCCTGGCACAGCTTCATGCCATTCCCCCTTGTCCTATCACCTGTAACCTGGCTGAAGAGACCATCGCCCACCTCTCTACAACCTCCCTTCAGGTAGCTGTAGGTGGTGATAAGGTCTCTCCTCAGCCTCCTCTTCTCTAAGCTAAACAGCCCCAGCTCCCTCAGCTGCTCCTCATAGGATTTGCCCTCCAGCCCCTTCACCAGCCTGGTTGCCCTTCTCTGGACTCGCTCCAGGACCTCATGTAAGAAAAACTACAAGGAAGTCTCAACTAAGGGTTTAAACTCTTTGTTCAACAGAACCCTGGGAGTTTCTTTGACTTGTGGGAAGTGGTGCATGTTGGAAGAGACAAGCTGTTCCTGTGATACCTACTATTAATCCTGTCTTTCACCACGCACTGATGTCCCTCCAGCCAACCTGCAGGCTGCTGCCACCATCATTTAAAGGAGGAGGAAGAAATAACATCACAGAGCTGTAGCTGACAAAGTGTAATTGTCTTTCAGTGTACGTGAAGGTGCTCACCAGCTTGATAATGCCTGTCCTGCTCGTCTTCATTGTATTTATGTACAGCAGGTGAGTGCTTGTACTCTATAAAGAAAATATAATCCTATTGACTTTGGCAAAATTTAATTAATACCATATATAACTTGATTTCAAGTTTATAGGGGCTTTCACAGATATTGAATTTTCTTTTTTTTTTTTTTAATCCATCCCCAGAAATGTCTGTGCTGCCTGCCCAGGGAATACAGAATGAAGGTGAGGGATGAGAATTATCCGTGTGGTGAGCCACAACAAAGCTGGTTTGAGTATCCAGCCCCATAAATTTGGATGTTGATTTGATACAACTAACTCCTTTCAGCCATGGAAAAAAGGATGACAGAACTTTATCCCATTGAAGGGAAGCTTTGAGAAAAATTATTTGTGCCCTTTCAGATAGGCCTGAGCTGCTTAGGCAGCTGGATCTTGCCCTGACTGTGCAGTGCAGCTCCAATTAAGATATCTAACTGTAGGCACCTTTGTGTGTGCTAGGTGTCCCATCTCTCCTTATAGCTAGTCAGTACAGTCAGTGAAGCCTAGAGGGCCAAGCAGCTATTTGATATCTGCTTTAAGGGGTGAGCTGAACCTTGTTCTGGGCTCCTATCACTCTGCTGATTAACAGAACTCTATCCAGTTACCTAAATATAAGCATATCTTGCCAAGTCCGATGGCCTAGGGTATTTGGGCACATGTCCAGCTCTAGAAAACCTCACCACAAGCAGGACATGGACCTCTTGCAGCAAGTCCAGAGGAGGGCCACAAAGATGACCAGAAGGCTGGAGCACCTCTCCTAGGAAGACAAGCTGAGAGAGTTGGGCTTCTTCAGCCTGGAGAAGAGAAGGCTCCAGGGAGACTGTATAGAGGCCTTCCAGTACCTTAAGGGGCCTACATGAGAGCTGGGGAGGGGCTGTTTGTAAGGGCATGTAGTAATAGGATGAGGGGCAGTGGTTTTAACTAGAGTGAGGGAGGTTTAGATTAGACATTAGGAAGAAGTTCTTTACTTTGAGGGTGGTGAGACACTGGCAAAGTTTGCCCAGAGAGGTGGTGGAGGCTCCATCCCTGGAGGAATTCAAGGTCAGGCTTAATGAAGCTCTGAGCAACCTGATCTAGTTAAAGATGTCCCAGTAAGCAGGGAGGTTGGACCGGCTAACCTTTAAAGGTCCCTTCCAACCCAACACATTCTATGATTAAGACACCTGCCAGCCTCACACAGATGTCTTATAGGACCAGTGGGAAACCTCTGCCCTGCTAGAGGCCATTCAGAAAACTCAACTCATCTCAAGTGATACTACATCTCAACATGTAAGCAACTGAACCCATTGCTATCTTAGTGTTGGCTGTAATGGGAGCTCTGGCATCCAGCTCATGTCAGCACCTAGATTCAGGTGATTGAATCTCAGACTGAGCCTCCGTAGGCCTCTCTTTCTTAGTGCCTGCTGCTTGCTCTCTGGTAATGTAGCAATGCTGTGGCTTTCCTTGCTGCTATTAATGCAACTTCTAATATTATAAATATATATAAATGATCATTTTAGCCTCAGTTATGAGTTAGATTTCAAAGTTACATAAAGCATGGGCAGTTCAATGTGTCCTTGCAAGACCACAGGAGATGGGCACAGAGTTCCCAGTATTCACTGACAGACTTTCATAGTAGAAGGTATAGCTGCTGTCCTACCTTCATCTCCCACAGGCAGTTTTTCTGTCTAGCTTTGGCCTTTATTTGTAACTCGTGGAGGGTTGAGTGCACTCAATCTTCAGCCCACGTCTTGCCTGAAAACAGCCATTCTAGCCCACTTTGGTCTACTTACACACTAAAGTATTAGAAGTAGGGGTGAGGAGGCTCTTACTCCTCTAACAATGCCATCTTTTTTGTAGAAGGCCAAAAGATAACATAACAAGAATCAAAAAAAGGAATTAAGAATTCTACTGATGATTAAATCCTGCCTCTCCATGCAGCACAATATAATAGACCAGCATTTGGAATCTTGTTCTGTCTGACACCCTTCTGGCTGCCATCTGCATAGCTCCAAAAATATTCCTAACACCAAGAAAATCTACTAAAAATATTCTGGTTTTCTTAATTCATCCACAAAAGGCATTTATCTACAAGGTACTGGTCACCACTTTAACGTGGCCCTATTGTATAAAGTTCTCTGGTATTTGTGTTAGTAAATTTGGACTTATGGTAATATATATTTTCTTTATGAATCTTTAGTAATCATAAGGGAAGGATTTTTTAAATTTATGATGTATATCTATTTCAGCAAAGGTTTTAGGGAATTCTGAATGGGGGAAGAAGTTGTGAACTTGTTTCTAACATCTTTTGTGGCTGTTAGAACTGCTTGGGGGTGTGAGCTGTGGGGCTGTGGAAACACTGGGTGTCCTGCTGTTTAGTTGTGACTCAACTGTGACCAAAGTCATTCTTCCTGTTACACAACTTACTTAAACCAAATATTAGCAGCTCTGAGCTTCTCCACACTGTAATTTTTGCTGCAGTCTACTGTTGTTATGGTCTCTGCCTTCCAGAAAGAGTATTTACCTTCTCCCCCACCCCTTTGCCTTAGTCTTCCACTTTTGCTGACAGCCTCCCTCTGCTCTGTGGGTATCAACTGCTTCTAACTATTTAATTAACGTATGTAATTTAAACTCACAGGTGTTGTGCTCATTCTGTCTTTAGCCTGAAGTGTGCTGCTTCTTCAGATCTGAAGAAGGGTTTGCGTACCTAAAAGCTCTTACCTTTCTTTTTCAAATACATCAGATGGTGTTATAAAACATCTTTCCCCACAAATCTTACCTTAATGGAATGTCAAGGGGGGACAACCCGTGTTTGATGGTTATCTGTAATGCCTTCTGGTCAGACACATGTTTTCAGCATGGTGTCTCTTTTTTGGGGGAGTTCTTTTCTTCAAGCCTGACTTAGTTTCATTTCTGTTGATCAAGATGGTGATCTTAAGATATGGACTATATTCCAGGCTTTGTAAGGTGAAAAGTACCACAGGTGGAGGGCTTAGATGTACTTCAGTCTCCTCTCCTGCTCTGCTGAGTTCACTTCTTGAATACTTGCCCAGTCTTTCTTACTCTGAAGTGGGATTTTGTGCTTTTGGGATATGGCAAGGTGGGGTTTTTTTGGTGCCTTCTCTCATGCTGCCTCCTGTTCTGGCATTTCCTTCCATCTCCTTGTGATGAGTTGTCCCTAGCTGGAGGCCAGGTGCCCCCCAAAGTCACTCTATTACTCCCCTCCTCAGCTGGACAGGGGAAACAAAGTGTAACAAAAGGCTTGTGGGTCCAGATAAAGACAGGGAGAAATTGTTCATCACAGGCAAAACAGGCACAACTTGGGGAAAATCAACTTATTACCAGTCAAATCGGAGTTGAGTAATGAGAAATAAACCAAAATCTTAAAAAACACCTTCCCCCTTCCTTCTTTGTGGGTTTCACTTCAGTCCTGATTTCTCTCCCTTCTCACCCTGAGTGGCAGGGGGGGACACAGAATGGTGGTTGGGGTCAGTTTATCACACATTGTCTCTGACCCTTCTTCCTCCTCATGGGAAGGACTCCTCACACTCTTTCCCCTGCTTCAGCCTGGGGTCCCTCCCACAGCAGACAGTCTGACATGAACTTCTCCAATGTGAGTCCTCCCCACAGGCTGCAGTTCACGAACTGCTCCATCATGGATCCCTTCCATGGGGTCGCAGCCTCCTTCAGGAGTCTTCACCCTGCTCTGGTGTGGGGTCCTCCATGGGCTATAGGTAGATATCTGCTCCCCTATCATACTCCACGGGCTGCAGGGGAATCTGCTTCAGAATATGGAGCACCTCCTACTCCTACTTCTTCACTGACCTGGGTGTCTGCAGGGTTGTTCCTCTCATGTTCTCACTCCTCTCTCTGGATGCAAAAATTGCTCCTTTTTGTTGTTGTGGGGGTTTGTTTGTTGTTTGTTCCTGTTCTTAACTATGTTATCCCCAAGGCACTACCACTCTCATTGATGGGCTTGGCCTTGGCCAGCAGTGGGTCTGTCTTGGAGCCAGATGACACTGTCTCTGTCAGGCATAGGGGAATCTTCTGGCAGCTTCTCACAGAAGCCACCCCTGTACCTCCCCCCCCCAAAAAACCTTGCAATGCAAACCCAGTACACTCCTGAAGGTTCATCCTGCCTCCTTGTTTTCCTTAAATAAATGAACAAAAAAAGCTACTGATTTATTTCAGGAATTCTCTTTTTGTCTGTTTTTTCAATAGTCCTAAAGCTCCACAATAACAGTTAATTACCCTAACATTAGTGAAAACAAATGAAGCTCACAACCTATCTTATTTGGGGTGGGCATTGAAGATAATTAGAAAATTTCTTTCCTCCTTGTTTGACAGACACAGGCTAAATTAAAACCCCAGAAATTGAGGTCATATCAGGCCTGCTTTTATCTTGCTTTTTGGTCATTCTCTCATTTTCAATATTCCTATTTATTGTATACACTCTGCTCTTTAAATATTAGCAGTTCAGGGTGTGCCTTTCTCCTGTGTTGTTTCCATTCTGTGAACCTCTGCAGAAACTGACTTTTCACACCCGAGCTCAAAGGGGGCTCAGAGGGCTGGGGGCAGTGGATGGGCATGGGACTCCTAATGCTAGGGTCATGAGCTCAAGCCCCACGTTGGGCACCAAAGAGAGGACTGTTGTTGTACCAGAGCTGTGCTGAACTGCCTCTCTCTGAGAAGCCCCTCAAGTCCTGAATACCTCGCTCCATAGTTGTCCACTTCTCTGGCCAACACACCATGTCTTCAATGAAGAGGTACCTTCCTGACCCAACAATAACACAGTACTGCACAACACAGGGACCAACCCAACACTCCAGCTGCACTCAAACTGTCTTGTAGGCACTTAACAGTGCCCCTCCCCAGCCAGCCCCTTTTATGGGGAAGTGATGTCAGGTGGTGTGGAGACAGCCCAGGCTGACTCAGCTCACCTGGGCTGGCTGCTTGGGGAGGTTGACTCTGGCTTGGCCAGAACCAGGACACTATGCATGAGGGGCACCCATGGAAATTCAAACCCATGGTATTTTGGTTAAAAAGAAGTCTCTGTGAGTTAACAAAAAATGACTGGGACTTGTTTTGTGGTTGAACATAAATCCATGATTGGCATTCATTTAATTCACACAGACCTTGGCAATCATTCCAATGATATACTTTCACCAAACATGTTTTGATACTGAAATGATCAAATTATCCGGAGAATTTTAGTACCAGATCAAGTTAAACTAATATAGCAGCATTGGCATCATTATATACTCTCATAATAAACTCATCATTAATGCCTGATTAAATACCATATAGTAAGACTTTGAACATTTATCCAAATCAATGGTTGATTTTAAGGTCAGTTAAATGATGCCTGGAAAAGAAAATAATGGAATTGCTGTTAAAACATTGACTTGTATTCAATCACATTGCTCACCTCCCCAGTGAATTACAGGGTTTCTTTGTTTTATTTGTTTAGAAAACTCATGTTACTTAAAGAGGTGATGATATATCACTAGAGAGACCCTTGGTAATCTGTCCAGAGTCACAAATATTTATTTATCGTTACTAGAAATCAAAGAGGGTTTTTCAAGTTCTTGTGTTCCTGAACTAAATGTTGTCCATTATCTGTCTGCCCAGAATGCTTATCTGTGGAGTCACATCACATCTGGATTATGTAATTTGTTATCTAGACTAATAAACATAAGATGACCTCTTCAAGATGGTAAGGGTGGGATCAACAGCTTTATGGAAGGAAAGAGTATGCATTTCTTTTCCCTAATATAGAGAGACTCCACAAAAGGAGGAGTTTTCTAATTACATGTCTGAAAGAAAGTTTAGGAGCTGTCTGGTGGTCCTTTTTTGTTAAAAGCAGGAAACAGCTCAGACCTAGCCATTTCTGAAACCTACAACAGAGATTTATTTTTTAAGACAAGGGGACCTCTTTGAGGATCAAGGGCTGCTAGGAGGAGAGAGGATCCACCTGACCAAGGAGGTCAAAAGCATCTTAGCAAACAGACTAGCTAACCTAATGTGAAGAGCTTCAAACCAGAAATAACAGGAGAGGGAGAGGACAACCACATTCAAGTGGGAACGTGAACTGGGTTGGCAAGCAAAGGGTGCAGGGTGATACAGACAAGAGAGACCTTGTAAACAGCAAAACAGGATTGAAAGGGCCTCATCCTAAGCATATGCACATAAATAAGGAAGTGCCTACAGGACAGCATGGTGGGGAAAGCTGTCACCTGGAGGGAGATATCATTGAGGAGAGACAACAGTGGGACTGCATGGAGGTCTGCCTGGGAGAGGGTGATGAGCCAGCTTAGAGAGTTAATGGGTATGGGTTAGGAGGCAAACCAGCGCAAGTGATGTTGCAGTGGGTGTCTGCTATACACTGCCTGATCAGGAAGAAGTAGAAGATGAAGCTTTGTCATAAAACTGAAGGAAGTGGTCTTCAGGATCCTTATAAGAGGGAGCAGGCCAAAAAGCTAGACAACCCTAGAATTCAGCCTTTTCAGGGATCTGCTTGGGATAATCCCATGAGAGATGGTCCTGGAGATAAAAGGCATTCAGGAGAGTTGGTTGATATTGAAGGATTGTCTCCCTTAAGCTCAGGAATGGCCCATCCCACTGGTACTGAATGCATGCTTCACTTCAATTTTTAATAGTAAAAGTCCCTTCCAACCTAACACATTCTGTGTGCACAGCACATATGCAGGCTGGCTACACAGGTCAACCCAGAAAGATACAAAGTGCACTGGAATAGTTCTTCTCTTCATAGTAGCTAGGAAGGGGCTTTGTGATTTGGGTTTGTGGCTAGAGCAGTGCTGATAGCACAGGGATGCTTTCATTACTGCTGAGCAGCACTTGCACAGAGCCAAGGCCTCTTCTGCTTCTCACCCCACCAGTGAATATGCTGGGGGTGCACAAGGAGTTGGGAGGGGACACAGCCAGGGCAGCAGACCCTGACTGACTGACCAAAGGGATATTCCATACCATGCTTGGCATATAAAGCTGGGGAGAAAAGGAGGAGGGGGGCGGCATTTGGAGTGACGGTGTTTGTCTGCCTGAGTAATGGTTACATATGATGGAGCCCTGCTGTCCTGGAGCTGGCTGAACTCCTGCCTGCCCATGGGAAGTGGGGAATGAATTCTTGTTTTTCTTAGCATGTGTGTACTGCTTTTGCTTTCCCTGTCTTTATCTCAACCCATGAGTCTTCTCACTTTACTCTGCTGATTCTCTCCCCCTCCCTCTGGGAAGGAGTGAGTGAATAGCTGCATGGGGCTGACCTGCTGGCTGGTGTTAAACCAAGACACAAGCATCCAGCCCCTCTTACCTGCTTATCCCTCTGTTTTCCCAACAGGTGTCTCCCCAGATCACCTAGATGCCTCCCTTCTCCACATTTGGTTCCTGCCCTAAGCATCCCATAGTAATTCCTGGGTAATGCCAAACTTCCCTTTCCCTGCATCTCATAACGTGTCCCAGCCCTCAGAAGCAACATCCCAGGGGATGTGGAGAGACACTCCAAATGACTAATTGTGGTGGGCTCCATGTCTGGATGCCAGGGCTTGTGGCTCTTCTGGGGCAACCCTGTGAGTGTCCATGCTTGGGAGTGTTTATCTGCCTCCTATTGCTCTCTGTCCTCCTTTGTGGGACCTTCTGTTGCATAAACCATAAAACTTCTTTGTGCAGCAGGAAAAAAGGGAATATAGGGAAGAGCTAAACTGACTTGCCAAGGTGAGCTTTCCCTCCATCTGCTTACTGTGGGACATCCCAGCTGTGAACTAGCCCAAGGCCCGTGCGTGAGGGTGGGCTGCTATGCTGTGTTTATTCACTGTGTTGTATTGCTAGCAATTAGAAGAGGGTCAATCTTTTGCTGTTATAATTTGGTTACAGATGCTTTAAAACAAAGCAAGCAGGTTACTCAATATTTGTCAGTGCTGTGCTGGGGCTTGTTAGATACATCCCAAGGCTTGGAGGTTATGAAGAGAGGGGTATCTGGTGCTGGGAATTATGTGATTTTGGGTTGCAGCACCTTGCTGTGGCACGGGCTTCATGGAGTAAGGGCAGGCATGTCGTATCAGGCTTCCAGGGCAGGGAACTTTATCATGGAAAATGGGAGGTCTGTGGTGTTGGCCAGGGGTTAAGCAGCAGTGGAGAGAGTTAGGGAGGTGGTTAAAGTTTTAAAACTCTAATTTTGTGTTTCAATGACAAATTACATGATCTGTATTAGAACATCTGAAGTTCCTGTCCTTAACTGCTCTGTGGTGATCACCAGCCTTACCAAGGGAGGAGGCTGAAAAATTTGAGGAGTTAGTTTGTAAGTGTAGTTGCAGAAATGTTTAAAACCATAGCACTTCTTTTAACTGCTTCTTTTCCAGTTATGCTCCAGTTAAGTCAAGAGAGAGGCCGAGGTTCCTATTTGTCATCCCCAGGTGCTTGCTAAGCTCTTTTTCTGAATGACTCGGTACAGTGCAGAAGGTGAAGTAGTTTCTAAGAAAAAAAATAAGAATCTATTGTGCAGTAATGTATTTTTCAAGGAAAATCCCTTCTGAGTCATCACAAATGTTCTCTAGCAGTTACTAGAGGACCTATTTTCCACCCATAAATAGTTTCTTTTGTACTTAACTTCAATATCTTTCTGGTTTGGAATTAAACTCAAGAGTGTTGCTTTATCAGACCATTTGTTATTGCAGTAGCTGGTTGATTACAGATGTACATCTTTTTTTTTTCTTTCCCCCCCCCCCCCACCCCCCCAGTCTTTTTAGAGGGCCAATCACTATGGTAACCACATTACAGAAAATTGCTTGGTCTCCTTAAAATACCCTTCAGAAAAAGGTCATTTGTTATTAACATTTTCTGACTAAACTCAAAATGTTAACGCCGTCGAGAACACCGTCACTGTTTCTAGACTTGCCTGGGCTTTTTCTTTACCATCCACCTTTCAGTTAACTATCAAAACAGGACAAAATATTGAGACTCCAAAACAATGGTAAAGCTGCAGTGTGTTGAGCATGTTTTGAAATAGCGAGATTTGCCGCGTGTTGCTCTGTTTTGGTTCCTGGCATTCGCAGCTTTGTCTCATTGTTTTCATTTCTCCAGTTCTGGGGGGGGTTTTGGGAGGAGGGATCCAGGCTGAAGTTAGCCTTTCCACCTCCTCAGGCTAGGACTGAAAGGAAGGGATGGATGTACGGCTGCCAGACAGGCGTCTGTTGTTGAATTATGAAATAGCTGTTCTGGATAGTCATTTAAAAGCCTGGAAGTGGCTGGTTTAAGGGTTTCTGCTCACAGGGTAAAAATGCATCCAAGGGGTGTTAGATGGGGAAAAAAAATCAGGTCTGATTGTAATAATAGGGTCCTGGCCCGTGAAGTGAGAAGGCGCGAAGTTGGGCCCATTCTGGCATGCACCACTTGTGTTCTGCTTGATTGGACGCGTTGTTTCTTTGCCATTTCCCATTATCTCCATTGCTGGCCAAGGAGTCACGTGTTTGTCTAGTTTTCTTGTTTTGCAGATAGCTGTTTGCAGCTTTTATCCCAGCCCAGTAAACAATTAACCAAAAAAAAAAAAAAAAAAAGAAAAAAATCCCCTTTCTTTGGAGTTCCATCATTTTGGAATTGACAAACAAGTTAAAAAGGCTGCCAAAAGAAAGCAGGAGTTGGAGGAAGTTAATTCGCATTGATGTGTGCATGCCACTGATAGCAAGTTATGCCTATGACATTCTGACATCGCCTCTCAAAAAAGAGAAAGAGTGGAGTGGAGTGAAAGACTAAGAGGATGTTCATTTAATTGGAAAGCCTACTGAGATCTGAGGCAGCTGAGGCAAAGGATGCACCCTTTTTCTGCACAATGGCATTGGTTGAAGGTTGTATATAAGGTGGCCTTATTAAAGTGACAAGGCAATTTAATTCTTTTGTGCACAATGATTCTACTTCATTGATTTACAATGGGAAGGATATAATTTTGCTAGTGTTGGCAAAAAGCTCAAATGTCAGGCTTTTCAAATTGCCATACTTGCCTTGTTCAGGATGAATAATGAATAAGTCACCTTTTGTCTACAGTTAAATATTCTTGAATAAATACAAAGAAGATAAAAGACATAAATGATTGCCTGATTTATATTTAAAATAAAGATCAACATTGTGATAAATGGTTGAAAATGCGTAGTGTGAAGTAATATGACTATGCTGATAATTACATTATCAATTAAGGGCCAGCCCAGGTGTGGAGTGTTACAGAATGGATGGCAGAGAGAAACCCCCAGTGTGGAACATGCCAAACTTGGCTGTCTGGAAAGGGGAGCGGGAAGGGGGCAGGGAGTGAAGAGACCCTTAGCTAATGCAGGGGATCTCATGTTGAAAGTCAGACCATGTAACGTACTGAAATATCCATTCTCTCAGGAAGCTATAGCTGTTGCTTCTTGCTTTGTCATTACCAGGATGCATTGGTCTCCTGTCTGGAAACACATTCTGCTCCATTTATTCCTGATGGTGTATGTGGGTGGAGAAGGCTGCTTATCCTTTCTCAGGATCTGTCCTTATTCAGAGAGGAACAGATCTTAAAGACCTACATCCAAGGTTCATAACTTACAATGTTGTCAACGTGCCTGTAGAAGAATTGGAACAACTTGAAAAAACCCAGGAGGTGCAAAGGTACACTGAATGCTCCTCACCCATTCCTAGGTCATAAGCAACAGGCCTTGCATTCATATGCACAAGCACACAGCTTTCAGTTTGACTAGAATAACTGTCTTAAAACCAAACCTCCTCTTGATCTGTTGTTATTTCTCTTCTAGAAAGCTTTGTTTGTCTTTAAGAAATGCCTCAGTGTCTTAAACAAGATGATCCTAAAAGATTAGCTGCTTAGACGCTTCTGTTAGATGAAATGTATGCTTTGAACTTGTGGGGCAGGAGGCAATCTCAGAAGTAGGTGGCTGGCATGAGAGTGTGATGTGATTAACATCTCAGGATGCTGTGAGTGGAAATGCAAAACAGAGTGCGATGGAGTGGGTGCAACATACACCTGGGTCCTACCATACTCAGGTCCTGATGATGGAAGGAAGGCTCATAGTCCTTACATGCAAAGCCTTACAAAAGTGCTGCAGGTGAATTCAACACACCTGTAATACCACATGTGCAACTTTGCTAATCACATGCTTTAATTCTGTATGGGGGCTTTCTGTGACTCTTTAAAAAAACACCACCCCCACCCCCCACTCCTCCCTCCAAAAAAACCCCAACCCCATTAAAAAAACCCCCAAACCAACCACCCAAAAAACGCCTTCCAGAAATGTAGAAATGTGTCATCAGTAATAGATCATCATCAGGCTCAACTACATCTGCCATGCAGACATCGTCCACTGAATGAACCAAGTGTTGTGCAATAGTAGCAGACTGTAACTGTCTAAATGAGTGAGGTCAGGGTTTGGAGACTGGAGGGGTGTCTTATGTGCATGGTTGACAGCAAAGATGTGGTGACATTCCTCAGCTTTGGGCAGGGGCAGCATGTGCTCTTCTGTCTACTGTTTTCTGTGACATCTTGAATCTGTCCTGTACCAATCTTTCCACCATCCCTCTCCAGGCTCTCCTGTTCTTATCTTACTCTCCTACACATTTCCTTGTTTGGTTAGACTGAAAGATCTCCTTTTGATCCTTTTCCTGCATCCCTAATCTTCAGGAATACTCTTCCTTTCTGTGTGCATACACTTCCATTTCTCCCTATATTTTTTCCAATCATGTTTCTGACTTCCATGGGGCGTGTTGCAATGCAAAATAAGATGGAGGTATTTCACCCTTTTTCCTTCCCATTGTTTCAAAAGCCCAACAAAGAGCAGTAGCTCAAAGAGAATTGCTCTTGCTTTCCCTGCTAGGAGTCTGCAGCTTGCTTATCTCTGCACGGGATGATGGTATGACAAGGTGACCCGCTTAATGGACGAGGGGAAGGCTGTGGATGTGATCTATCTGGACTTTGGTAAAGCCTTTGACACAGTTTCTCACAGCATTCTGACTGAGAAACTGGCTGCCACTGGCCTGGACAGGTGGACCCTCAGCTGGGTTAAAAACTGGCTGGATGGCCGAGCCCAGAGGGTGGTGGTGAATGGAACAAAATCCAGCTGGAGGCCGGTCATGAGTGGCGTCCCCCAGGGCTCAGTCCTGGGTCCAGTCTTGTTCAACATCTTTATCAATGATCTCGACGAAGGGATTGAATGCTCCCTCACTAAGTTTGCAGATGACACTAAACTAGGAGGAAGTGTTGATCTGCCTGAGGGTAGGGAGGCTCTTCAGAGGGATCTGAACAGACTGGACCGATGGGCTGAGTCCAATGGGATGAAGTTTAACAAGGCCAAGTGTAGAGTGCTGCACATGGGACATAATAACCCCATGCAGTGCTACAGGCTTGGGGGAGACTGGCTGGAGAGCTGTCAGGCAGAGAAGGACCTGGGGGTGTTGGTTGACTGCAGACTGAGTATGAGTCAGCAGTGTGCTCAGGCGGCCAAGAAGGCCAATGGCATCTTGGCTTGTATCAAAAACAGTGTGGCCAGTAGGTCTAGGGAGGTGATTGTGCCCCTGTACTCGGCATTGGTGAGGCCACACCTCGAGTACTGTGTCCAGTTCTGGGCTCCTCACCACAAGAAGGACATGGAGGTCCTGGAGCGAGTGCAGAGAAGGGCAACCAGGCTGGTGAAGGGGCTGGAGGGCAAATCCTATGAGGAGCGGCTGAGGGAGCTGGGGCTGTTTAGCCTCGAGAAGAGGAGGTTGAGGGGAGACCTTATCACCACCTACAATTACCTGAAGGGAGGTTATAGAGAGGTAGGTGATGGTCTCTTCAGCCAGGTGACAGGTGATAGGGCAAGGGGGAATGGCATGAAGCTGAGCCAGGGCAGGTTTAGATCGGATGTTAGGAAAAAATTTTTTACTGAAAGAGTTGTCGGGGCCTGGAACAGGCTGCCCAGGGAGGGGGTCGAGTCACCTTCCCTGGATGTGTTCAAAAAAAGGGTAGATGAAGTACTTAGGGATATGGTTTAGTTTAGGATGTGAATGGTTGGACTTGATGATCTTAAAGGTCTTTTCCAACCTTATTATTCTGTGATTCTGTGATTCTGTAGTGGCCAGTAATGTTGCCCAGGAGCAGAAGGTACCTTCCACTCTATCCTGTAGCTTTAGGCCAGATGTTGAGAGCGACTAGTTTCTCCCTTGCTGCCAAGAGTCCTGCTTGTAGGTGTTCTCCAGCCTATTGCAGGTTTGTCACTACCAGATTGTTTCCTGAAATGGACCTTGTGTTGGCAGGTGGCATCTGAAAGCTTCAGGTTCATCGAATAGTTCCTACTTCTTCTAAAGTTTTGCTGGCTGCTAATCCCTGCAGTACTTATTTCTGATGTGGCTTTTAATTCCTAGAGCTGAACAGTGTTGGAGTTGTGTTAAATGGGATGTTAAACGACTCTTGCAGCTGGTCATTGTGAGAAAATAAAGTTTGGTTTCTTATTATGTTATCTGAAAAATCTGTGTTAATTGATAGGGACTTATTTGGAAGCTGACAAATTTCATGTCATTCTTGCTCACATTGAATAGGGTGAAATCTGACATTGTTACAGAGAAAGAAGCATGTGAGAAGAACAAGGACATTGCCTGCTCCTTTTGGATATTTTAGATATAACTTTAAGCTTCACATGGCTCAAGTGTCTATTAAGTGAAAGTGCATTCAGTGTGTGCTTGATTGCACCTTCTCTCTCAAGTTACTCCTACAGGTCTAATTGACCAAGAAGCTGCTGGACTTCTGGGTCTGTGGAAACAAACTGGCACATCAATAACAAGTATGGTAGCTTCACTTGCTAAAGGAGCCTGTTGTGTGAGTAAGTGTGGTGAGCTACAAGGGGCAATGAAGGTAGACAGGAAAATAGAGTATGTAATAGAATTTCCTTTGGAAAGGAGTAAAACTAGTGAGGAAACACAGTATTTCTCTGATGCAACTGTGTCTACATACAAAGAACATATGAATTGAATGTGAGTTATGGAGTATATCCAGGCACCTTAATTTGTGAAGGCTATCTAAGCCTGTTTTCAAAGGATTTGTCTGCTAGGACTTCTGTGTTTGCAATACTTTGTATTCTCATTATTTCCTTCCTTGTGTCCCCTCTTTTTCTGACATGCAGCTTTGTCAATCAATGTTCTATCTACAGCAGTTGCTGTGTCCTTCTCCCAGTAAGGTTGCATGGACCAGCTGCTGCTCAAATCTTGCCTTCTGGTTTTATTTCAGGTCCATCCAAGATCTTGCTTTCTTCCTGAATGAGGAGTAGATGATCAGTGTTTTTGGGGGGATCCAGCTTCACAATATGACCATGAGATACAGGAGTGAGGTGTGTTATCACTATAATAAATTCATCAGACTCTTTACAGAAAACTGGTAAGAGACTGAAATAGTGTGTCCTTGTTAGCTCGTGTTAGCTATGCTTAATAGGACACCCCACGCCCCCATGAGTGTTTGGTCTTCATGCTTTTTCTGCTTATTGGGCTGCTTGCTGTGATGAAAAGAAAACGTAAAGTATTATCCTGGACTTAACCACTAGCATAATCAGAAGGATACACCTAGTTTGAACACTACCCCTCTGGAGGGAGCAAACAGGTGGGTGAGATGTACCACTGCTATTTCAGTGAGGACCAAATGGGCACCCCACTTTCATTTTTGCCCGAAAGGAGACTTACAGAGGGCAGCAATTTCCAAATCAACATCCATTAAGCAAAAGAAATCAGTATACAATGACCATTTCATAGCATCATAGCTTGGAAGGGACCTTGAAAGATCACCTGGTCCAACTTTTTCTTTTAGTGAAGAGTCTGACAGGAAAAACCCAACAAGGGAAATTCTTTGTTAACTCCAACTATTTGTCCTGTATCCAGAAAATGTTGGGAGAATGAACTACTGCAAAGATCCATGTAGCTGGCGATGCATTTCAGGGGTTCTTTGCCAGGTTCATTTTTACAACAATATACAGAAAAGAATCTCTTTTAATACTGGGGACAGTTAATGTTAAGAGCCCAAACCTGAGCAGTGGAGTTTGTCGGTTGTATCAGTTTCTGACATCCTCACCTCTCCCAGCTCTGGTCGTTCACCATGAGAAATGTCCTGTAAGGGGTTTGTCTCTTCTTATTTTCTTAGTTTTTAAATTTTAATGCAAGCATTTATTGTGGTGGTATCTATTTCACAAATAGGCTGAGGTAACTGGAAATATAAAACCGAATCCTGCATTTTCCTCACTTTGCAATTCTAGCATCTCTTTTTTGTTTTGACATTAAAACAAGTCTCCTGAGAAGAACTTGAATGTTATACTAGGAAGATGCTGTTTTTAGGAAGAATTTATGAAGCATTGTTCAGGTAACCAGCTCTTTAAACTTCCTTTGTGTGAGCATTGTGTGAGAAAGCACTGGAATAGCAAGCAGAAAGTAAAGTAAATCTTCTCCATCCTTCCTTAAGACCAATTCTGAGAACACTGCAAACTCCTGAACTTACGTGAACTGCATTTTGCAGGTTATTCAATTACTCTGATCTGTCAGTAGAGTGTGGGTATAATTTGAGGTCTGGGATGAAATCAGTGCTTGTTGTTCAGAAACCGTGTTGTGTGTGAAAGAAGACTTCTTTGTATCAGGAAATGTTCGGTTAAAAATAAAAAAAACTTGTTCAGTTTGAAATAAATATTCAATGTGGTTTTGATCTAGAAGGAGGTAAGCTGTTTCCTTTGTGCTTTAAGGGCAGGTTGAACTAAATCAGTGTGTAATGAATTCTACACAGAAATGTTTCTCAGCAATTGATCTGGGCCTGTTCCTTGGTCTGTGATGGATCACTGCATATTTGTGGCCAAATCTTGTATTTCTTCATGCTAAGCTTTTTCTAGCATGTAGTTTAAAGTCTCCTTTCTGTCCTCCCAGCTGACTTCTGGTAAATATTTTCTTTTTTTTTTGAGCAGGGGAGATGTAAAATGTGGAGATATTTCAGGATAGCACGCCCCTAGGAAGAAAACCCCACAGTGCTGTTGCAGAACATGGTGTCAGTTGGTGTGCAACAGGGCTGTTTGTGCTAGGACATTGTTTTATAACCACAAAGTGGCTGAGAGGGGAGTTATTTGCCAGTCTTGTCCCCTCATTGTCTTGTGTGCTTCAGTACTGGGCCTCAGAGGGATGTGGGCAGGAGGACAGGTAGAAACAAAAGAGGGGTGACAGGGCTTTGCAGGGACTAGAGTTGCAGCACCCAGCTTGCTGCTGAGCTCATGGGAAAGGAGGGATAAATGGGAAGGTGTTTGCCAAGCACTTCAGCTCGCTGGCTGTGAGAGAGAATGGCTGTGGCTGTCAGCCACTTCTTGTCTGAACACCAGATAATGTGAACATGTAGCGTGGGTGAGACACGTAGCTGACATCCTTATGGACTTTGTGAATTCCTGGGACCTGCAAGCAGCAGTGGTGATCTGAGATGCTTTCAGGAGCACAACTTGGGTTCTGGATTCACCTTTTAAGTGAGCTAGAGAATTCTGTGCATGGAGAAATGTTGCTTTGAAGAGTTGTTTGAAGATTGCCTTTGGCTTACATGATGCAATATGCTGACATGCGCATCAGCTCCCTGACATGGAAGACCAACATTTGTTCTAACTTTATTTGCTTTTAGGAAACCTATGCAAGATTTAATCAACAAAGACCTCTCTTACCAATAAAATAAAGACCAATGGGAGCAGAGATACAATACACAGAAAGAAAGAGGGAACAGTTGCTTCTTCTTGCCCAATAGTAATTTGTAAATTCTGTCCCAGGCACGTTTGTGCACGTGCTTCTCTTTAAACCTTGAAGTACAGATTATTTTTTTTTTTAAAAAGAAGGTACTTCTATGCTTTGATTGCTCAAGGACTAGTATGATGTATTTTTATTGACTAGAAATTCATTGTAGCTTTTCCTCCCAGGTTGGGCTGTGAAGTCAAGCTGTTGTTCTGGTTTTGGGGACTGGTTGCTAGAGTAGACCATCAATAGGCTAGTCTAAAAGATGATCACTTAGCAATGAATTCCCTTCCCTCTTTTTCACTACTTTCCTTGGCTTCTTCCTTTTGTCAGATTTAAATGTTTGTGATTTTCACCTCTTTATCCATCATAGCACACCATTGACTGAATAATACACTTTTATTAAGCTGCCCTCTTTCTGCGAAATAAATGCCAGTAATAATCAGTCAATCATTCAATCCATATGAATGTGGAATTTAGATGTGGCTGCTTGAATTGGGTTTATAATATACCGTTTCTTGGTACAGCATGTTCTTTGATAGTATTCTTTTAAATGACTGTTTCCAACCGCACTTGAAAGCACCTATGAAAGAAATTGTTTGTGACGCTATACTTAGTTTAAATCTCCTTCTCTTTTCTTCAGCATTTTTGTCTGTGTTTCATTTCTATGCAAATTATATCTTTGTGAGTTAGTAAAATTTAACAAACCAGTTGAAATGCAGCTATGGAATGAATTAGCGGAGAAAATTTGGAAAATATGCTCATGAAAGCAAAACTGAGGAAAACATTTAAATCTAATTGTGTATTACTCAAAGAGAATTTCAGAGCAACTCTTAGGCAAATATTACATAAATGTATACCTATATTAAATGATTAATTTACCACAGGTGATACACTTGAAGGCTTGGGGACTGTTTTCCCATTAGCCTGGGCATGTAGCACTTCACAGCTGAAATACAGCCTAGGTACATAAATGCACTTAACTCGCTCATGGGGAGTTGCAGAGGACAAATTGTGAATGTAATGCCTGTAAACAGCTAGAGAGCAATGGCAGCAGCTACCAGCTGTCCCAGTGCTTCGTTTCCATTAACCTGACTGTGACCGACTTTAACCTCGCAGGGAGTCAGTCCTCGATGACCAAGAATAATTTCATATCCTCCCAAGTATAAAGCATACAATCCCCCTAAATTCATTAACAGCAGCTGGCTGATCTACTGTGAAAACTCTGAATAACCACCAGATTCTCAGCAATCGATCTCCAAAATGGGAAGCTTGATAGCTGCACATTTGTCAGTCAAGAAATAATTCCTGTGATTTGTGCCTCCATGAGATATCTGCTTCCCCTCGTGAGACAGGCTGGCTTGGTGAATCGCTTCATGCCTCATTTCAGCATTCACCTAGGAAAGATGTGGGCTGAAATGCAGAGGCAAGAAGACTGAAGGACCTTCAGTAGTTTCAGAGCTTCCATGGGAGTCAGGAGCTGGAGTCAAACCCAAAGGTTATGCTGGTGAGAGAGAGTCCAGGAGATATTGTAGAAAAGCTCAACATGAGACTTTGGTTTTTTTCAAAAATGCATTAAAAAAGGCTAATTCTACTCTTGCTTCCCTGTTCACAAGTACTGAGTTGCATGTCCAGAGGGTCTGGCTAGTGCAGATGTGCAGATGATGAAGGGTGCCAGTTATCTCCTCCTTCCCCCCATATCTCCTGGTTTCTTCAGCACATGGTCAAAAGTTGAGGTCACCAAAATGTGCCCCTCAGGAGCTGGTAGCAATCATGGTCTTTTGGGATATCCTGACCCACTTGTGCGAGTCAATAGGATTTATTCCCCTTAGTTCCTTATCCTTGTGTGTCTTAACAGTCCAGTTCTGTCCATTATCTTTTTGTCATTACCTCATAATGCAGACTTCTTTTGTTTCAATCTGGGTGCTTCTTCCATCTGGGTGTTCTGGGAAGTTGTGTGTCCAGGTGCTGGAAACTTGCAAATGGGTGTTGTCAATACCTGCTGTTCTTACAGGCCTGTGTCTGGTTGTCTTCCTGGTGCTTCCACACTCAGGCATGCCCATTCTCTCTCCATTCATGCCAATCTTAATAGTACTGTTACAAATCTCTTTTTTTTTATCATGGATAGGCTTAATCAAGTTGGGTTTCTGCACTGGGACACATAAACTCGAATGAAGGTAGATTTTAAGGCATTGACATCTAATGTTGCATCCCAAGCTACCTCTTCCTAGTTGCCCACTCAACTTGGTATGTCTCAGCCTGAATCCCAAGTTCATTGTGAAGTTCTCCAGATCAAGCAGGTAAGTGATCACCTGGTCTATCAGCTACGTGCCCATGAAGGGCCCAGTCTTCAAGGAACAAGTTTGTGCAGTGCACCCTGGGACAACTCTGCCTTGTGTGAAAAACCACAGTAAGGAATTCTGCATTGAGTGGCTGTTTTGGAGCTGTTTAGATGTCTGTGTGGAGGCTCCTGGCTCAGCCTGCAGTGCCAACCAAGGCACTTAAGGGCTAGGTACCCTATGCTGGGCATCCTCATGAAGCAGCAATGATGCCTGCAATGACCCTGCCCCCCTCCCCCCGGCCCCCCAAACAAACCACAGTGCCTCTGCTCTGCAGTGAAGTTTAATTTTATAAATTGTTGCCGACTGTAGGAACACTTCTATTGAATAAAGATGACATGAAACTTATGCATCCCTCTTATTTAATCAGACACAGTAGTGCTCGTCAGCTCTTAATCTAACATGGTATTTTATGTATTTCCAGATGGATGACAAAGGAAATTTAATCTTTAATTTGAATTCCCATCAAAGATACTTTGTGTTATATGCTAACAATGAGGTTTCTGTAATGCAGAATAGAAGGTCACATTTGTTTTTTCTGTAGTACTTTCTGGCATATAGGTATGAAAAAAGTTCATGTTTCTGTACTGAATGCACACATTTGTACACATAGTATGGTAGTTGTTTGGTCAGTAGAATACACAGCAGCTTGTAGGTATCACATCCTCTGTTAATTTCCAGTGTTCTCAAAAACTTAGGGGGGATTCACTGGTTTCATGCAAGTCACCAAAATTATTAAGATAAACAGAGTGTTCACACAGTACCAGTAGCCACATTCAGACAATCTTTTTCAGGACTGTAAAAGGTAGAATTCATCTTCTTTAACTGGAGTAATCTTGAATTAGATGTCAGAGTCCAAGTAGTCTTCTAGGTTTCATGTATAATGTGTTTAGAGGTAGGCATCTCCAACTGACTTGGAATGGAAGACTAAAATTACAGGTGGTCCAAAAAGATGTCAAGGCAATTATTATTCACTGCTTGTCACAAAAGAAGGGCTATGGAGCACAGAGCTAAATCAACATCATGTCCTTACAACAAACATGGTGTATAATTAAATCATGTAACACGTTGTCACAGGATACGTTAAAATAGAAAATACAGATTTACTTAAAAAAATGTAGAGAAGTTCAAGGGTAGGTCTGTGGCTGGGTTACTGAAAGTAGTTGTTTGACTGTGACCCTTTCCTTGGGAAATCCTTGTGCTTCTCAGTGAGACTGGGAGTACACACTGGGGACAAATATTTCTGGCTGCCAGATAACATCAGAAACAGGATATTATTCAGAATGGGCTCCTGCCCTGATCAGTTTTGGTTTTATCTTCCTTTTGTCTCCTTAGGACTAAAGAGCATCACTGAAGTAATGCTACAGTAAAACTGGGTATTCTCAGCACGCTGTACCTCTGCCAAGACTTTTGTAAGCATTATGTTGCAAGAATGTCCTATCAGAATAGTTTTATAAGGGCACTGTAAGGCAGTTATGAGTTTGTTTCTCCAGGGGACCTCATGACAGGAAGAATGAAAACTTACTTCTTCAGATGCACAGGTAATTGTACGCAGAGTTTAAATGTTTTGTGAGTTAAGTTGGGAAAAATAAAAATTTATTTCTTGATTTTTAAGAGCGTATTCATAAAAATCTAATTGCTAGTATTGGGAATGCTTCAGGTAGTGGGTTTAGGTTTACTGGTGTAATAAGAATGACAGAGAAGGAAAGATACTGGGGGTTTGACTTGTTTCTTGAAGGAGAGCAGGCTTTTCCAAACATTTCAATGGGAACTTCCACTGGAGTGTGCTTCCAAGGAGACCAATCTCCTTCAAGGATGAGGAAAGCCTTTAAGATGCAGCTCTTACTTCTTGGCAACAGCTTTAATAGAGGGTTTCTACCCAGAATAAAGCAGTTTATTCCTCTTGCGCAGAGTTTAAGTAAATCCGCTTGGAAGAACTTGGCCATTCAGTATCAGGTTGTGACAAGCTAGTGGTCTTATTCTGGTTATATACTTATTGCCACTGGCTCTGTATTCATGTGCAGCCAAGACTCAAGCATCTGTTCATATTGTCTTAAGCTTTCCATCCTTCACGTTTTTCCATGTTACCTCTCTGCACAGGATATTTTCCATTTGCTGTGTACTCCCCAGACTTGAGTTGCACACTCAAATGCAGTTTGTATTTCATGACTTGGTCTGTCCTGCCTGAGGCTCGGTGTTCCTTGCTTGGCAGCTCAGTAAAGCAGAAGCATTTTTGGCATGGTGCTCACCCACAAGCAGAGGCAACGTGTGGAACCAGGCCAGGAGCTCTTTCAAGGAGTGGTGTGAGTGAATATGTAGCCCAGAAAGGGTCATTCTACAGGCCTCCATGGAACACAAAATGGATGTTTTAGGAGGGTCAACCAGTGTTTGATTGTAACTTTAGCTTGGCTGGCTGAGAGAAAGGATTGAAAGACATTTTGAAATGACCATGATGTTTCCATTCACACATTGATTCTTGAATGGGGTAGGCGGGTAAGTCAAGAAAAGTCTCAGGGAACTTAACAAGATGAAAGAAGTGCCTCTGAGAGGAATATTTTGTGTGCACAGTCTTTGGTTTCTCACTTTGGAGTGGGAAGTGTTGAAAGGGAGCAAAGGCCCCCACATCCCGTGCTGCGCTGCTGAGGTTTAGCCCCAGCCAGCGGCTGAGCAACATGCAGCGCTCGCCCACTCCTCTCCCCCCGGGTGCGATGGGGAGAACCAGAAGAGAAAGGTAAAACTTGTGGGTTGGGATAAGGCAGCAAAGGAAGAGGAAAATAACAGCAGCAATGCAAAGTGGGTTTGCTCACTGCCAGGAATCTGATGCCCAGCCCCTACCCCTGACCAGCTCCCCCCTTGTATACCGAGCATGGTGCCCTGGTATGGAATACCCCTTGGATAGTTCAGGTCAGCTGTCCTGACTGTTCCACCTCCAAGGTCCTTCTGAAAAATTAGCTCTATACCAGCTAAAAAGCAGGACATGCACGTTCCCAGGTATGATTTTGATTCTTTTTCTTCCTTGCTCCTACATATTTACACAGAAGTGGATGGCATAGTAGAGTAACAGGCTTAAAGTCTGCTGAACTTTGACTACTGCGGTCTAAGCAGCTGTCTCTGAGTATGTGAACATCTTATAATGAAAATGAAAACTTCTGCTCCAGGCCCCCAGCAGAGTTCATCCAAATTCATGCTCTTTTCCTGAGAGTAGATATGGTATCATTTAATATTCTTAGGAAAATATTCAAATTTTGTTCTTAGAAGCATCATGGTCAGTTTACTATTCCTGGAATGAAAACATGTAGGATTTCTTATGTTGCTCCATGGAAGAGGAGATCAATGGGCTAGTCAAGGTTGCTTGGGGAATCCTTTCCTGTGCCACCTTCACAGAGGTAACTTTGTAAAAGTGAAAATTGTAATTGTATCTTCTCAAACTTGGGTCTTGATGATGTCATACCACCCTTCTACCAGACCACTGAGACCTACATCTGGTCATCTGGCAGCACACTGGGAAGACAAGTCATTCACTCAAATGTGCTGGGGAAGGAAAAAAACCCAGACTGATGGCAGAACTGCTAATCCAGGTGAATTTGTCCCCAGAATAAGACCAAAATCAGGACATGTTCTTGCTGTGGAGGCTTCAGAAGAGTCTTTCCACAATGGCTGAAAGACTAATTCTTATTTAAAACAAGGGAGAGTGAAGGAAACTCTCAGTATTGGTTATAATTTATCAAGGGCAGCAATGCCCTTCACTGCATGAACTTGAACTCAAGATGAATTCAGGCACATCTTCTGGTCCAAGAAAGCCTTTTGATCTTGAAATAAGGCATACCAAGAAAATCTTACAGTGTGCATAATGCCCAGGGTTGGACTAGATGATTGGTTTTGCCCTTCAAGTCTGTGGGTTTCACCTAGTTCCTGTCTGCAAGAGAAGGAGCCTTGTTAACGTGTGCTAAAGGTGTAGGGTGTCTAGAGTGAGCACGTGTTCAATTGGGAAAGAGGAAGATTGTTTTCTGTATCGGGTATGGGGTGGTAGAAGTGTAGCTGGTTGTTCTGTGCCAGGGCATTAAGACATGTTCAATGTACACCTTTAAGCAAAGGCAAAACTCTATGAGTTGCATGAGGAGGAAGCTAATGCAGTGTTGCAATGAAAAAGGCCAAGCAAAGGGAGATAAAAGCAATAGAAAAGAGGTCTGCAGACCAGAAAGGGATTTAGGATAGTGGAACAGGGTAGAAAAGAAGTGATTATTCTTGCAAAAGATGAACCTCTCTGATGCAGTGTGGGACTTGTCTGTGCAGAGTCTCAATATTGGATCACCTTTGTTTAAAATTTCTTTTCTCTCTTTTTTCTTTACTTCAGAGCATCATTTGAGATATTTAAGATTCACATGCCTCGTACATCACACATACCTACTCAAGTGCCTTTCTCCATGAGAAAAATTGTATCTTTCATCAAGGTAATGTATTTTTTTTAAACTGTCAGAATCATTCCAATGAAGTGCATGAAGAAATCAATAGCAGAATTGTATTAAAGAAAAACCACAGCTTTGCTCACAGTTACAGGTTTCAAGTTCAATAACGGACTTTAAAAAGAAGGAAAGAAATCTCCTTCATTTTTGCTATAATGCACTTAATGCACCATACAGAGAAGAATAGAAGTGCTGTCCAATAGGCCCTTTGTGTTTTCCTCAACCTTTGCTATCAGCTTCCTTTTCCATTTCTCTTTAATTCTCCTTGTTCCTTTTCAAGAAAAGACCTTTCTGCTGCAAACCAAGGTAATTCCTTCCAGTGGCACTGCACCAGATGTCCCTGCATCCTGTCACAAACAATATCTGTGACGTTTAGAGAACCGTCTTTTATTCCAAAAGATCGATAGAAAAGGTATTCCTGGTTCTGTTCTTCCTGAGATGCTACAAAGAAAGGTACAAAGAGTGGACTGGTGCCACAGTGGGTACATTTTTGTCAAGCATACCCGTTCTCAGCATGTTAGTATGTGGAAGAGAAGAGTCATATAAGCAGGATGCAACTGCCTGCCTGGTGTCACAATTAAGACAAATTACAGAGAATCATTTTCTTTGGGGATCCTTTCCTGTTAGAAATGAAGGACTGGCCCAAAACAGCTGCTGTGGGTTTTTTTAAGCTATTCTTAACTACCTATCTACTGTTCAGGTGCATTGTCCCCTGCATTAGTTTCCTTTGGCGTCTCTAAGTTGCCATCTTCTACTTAAATCTACTCTGGGCAGTCACTTACCACAACCTTCCTTGGAACTCAGCTTCCCTTTTTTCCTTGCTGTCTTCTAATACTCCTCCCACTGACAGCTAGTCTTTCTTTACATTCTTTTTACATTACTTTGCGTGGGCTTTTCTGCCAGCTAACTCTCACAGAGAGTTTCGCTTTTTGATTTTAAATAGCATGTCTAATAAATAGTATTTACTTTTCTAAAGTAAATACCTCACTGGTTAGGGAGAGGGGATTTCTGCCAAGGGACAGACAATTGCCTGTATCCTTACAAGGACTTAAACTGGTGTTTAGGTTCACATCATCTGACCATCTCTATGTTAATGAGGCTGCTTAGTGGGTAATGTACGCTTCCCTGTCCTCCTCCAATTGAAGGCTGGTTACTTTCTACCAGTAAGGTGCTGTGATCCAGTTTCCACCTGAAAATCAGAGTCTCTGGGATTACTTGCAAGAACATGAATGTGATTAAGGACTTGATGTCCTGGGACACCACAGCCAATAACACTGACTGACAATATAGCCATGTCTCCTCCTGCTCCCATGTCCAAAAACCCCAAAGTGCTGATGAACACTTACTTATCCCTTCATGAGCACAATGCCAGTACTTTTAGCCTGTCTGTACCAGCTTCTACTGCTTTTTATCTCTTCTTCGTGGACTTTGATGGGATAGATGTCTCCGGTCTCTGCCTGAGCTTGGTCCTGAAGTGGTGAGCAAGAGAGCAGTGCTGCTGGCTGAAAGGCTGCGGGGAAGGCTCAGATGTGGGAGGAATAAAAATATGAAAGGATGTTTGCTTTAGGTTAGGGGTAAGTCTAAGGCCTTTCTTAGGGAGCACACACACACGCACAAAAAGATGGGAATAGGAAAGGGTCAATACATTAATTAACCTCCTTTAAAGAAGGACACCGTTTTTCTGGGAGGTTTGACTCAATGATCTCTGGAGGTCCCTTCCAACCCCTACAATTCTGTGAATATTGGCCAAACAATGATTTTACTAGTCAAGATCTGACAGGTCAAGCACTTTAGCTTTTTTTTTCCCTTTTTTTCTTTGCCTTTTTTTTTTTCTTTTTGAGGTAAGCACAGCTTTCACATCCAGAGATGCTTGTTCCCCTCCCTCCTGTCTTAGGTTACTCCATCGTAGTCTTGTAAGTGAGAGCAGGTGAAGGGAAAAGGAAGGTCAGGACCTGCAGGGAAGTCAAAACATAGCCTATGCTTGAAGGGAAGGAGTGATGTGAGATGGTTTAAGGGTGCTGCTGAAGTTGGACTTGATAAGGAGGGAAACACTGGAAGGGTCTGTGGCAAAATGAAATGGGAGCATGAAGAAGCCTGGGGCAGGGCAGTGTCTGCAAGAAACCTTCTCTTGGTGTTGCTCTTCTGTGTTCTTGAGGGAATGCCAATCATATTTTGTCAAAGGATGAAGGTATAAGGGATGACTCTGTCAATTTTTGTGGAAAGATTAATGAGGAATGTATGGTAGAAGCAAGTCCATTTTGTTTAAATATCTTTTGTTTGAAGCCACATCTGATGACTTGGCATCTTTTCTTGCTTTCCATGTGCAAAGCTCTAATGAAACAACGTGGACAAGTCCTGGGGAAATTTCCCTACTTACTGTTGTCCTGAAAGAACAGTTAATACACATCTGTGACTATTGCACTGAAGGACATCTCCCTGCTCTACCATGTCAGGCACTTGTACACCTTGAGGCTCTGAAATCACAGAATCACAGAATCACAGAATAATAAGGTTGGAAAAGACCTTTAAGATCATTGAGTCCAACCATTCACATCCTAAACTAAACCATATCCCTAAGTACTTCATCTACCCTTTTTTTGAACACATCCAGGGAAGGTGACTCAACCCCCTCCCTGGGCAGCCTGTTCCAGGCCCTGACAACTCTTTCAGTAAAAAATTTTTTTCCTAACATCCAATCTAAACCTGCCCTGGCACAGCTTTGTGCCATTCCCCCTTGTCCTATCGCCTGTCACCTGGCTGAAGAGACCATCACCTACCTCTCTATAACCTCCCTTCAGGTAATTGTAGGTGGTGATAAGGTCTCCCCTCAGCCTCCTCTTCTCCAGGCTAAACAGCCCCAGCTCCCTCAGCCGCTCCTCATAGGATTTGCCCTCCAGCCCCTTCACCAGCCTGGTTGCCCTTCTCTGGACTCGCTCCAGGACCTCCATGTCCTTCTTGTGGTGAGGAGCCCAGAACTGGACACAGTACTCGAGGTGTGGCCTCACCAATGCCGAGTACAGGGGCACAATCACCTCCCCAGACCTACTGGCCACACTGGCCATTGGCCTTCTTGGCCACCTGAGCACACTGCTGACTCAAATTCAGTCTGCAGTCAACCAACACCCCTAGGTCCTTCTCTGCCTGACAGCTCTCCAGCCAGTCTCCCCCAAGCCTCTAGCGCTGCATGGGGTTATTATGTCCCATGTGCAGCACTCTACACTTGGCCTTGTTAAACTTCATCCCATTGGACTCAGCCCATTGCTCCAATCTGTTCAGATCCCTCTGAAATCCATCAGGGGTTCCCATCTCTACTTGCTCCTTCACACAACTAAGCTGTCTGCTGGTCTAGCACTGTGTCAGATGTTGCCACATCTCTCCAGAACGGGTTTTACAACAGGCAGCAGCAGGCTGTTTCACAGAATCTCAAGGTTGGAAAAGACCTGTAAGATCATCATTCCAACTGTTCCCATCCTGTGCTGAACCATATCCCTAAGTACCTGATCGACCCGTCTTTTAAACACATCCAGGGAAGGTGACTCAACCACCAGTTTGCTGCTGGTCTGCATGCTGCCTTGTGTGAAGGGGCTTTTCACACCTGCCCTCAATGCTACCTGTCCCAAGTGATGATAGCAAATGTCAATGAGTGGGAAAAGGGACAGGCTGCAGCCATTGCCAGGAAGATCCAAACGCTGCGTCAGCTCAGCCTGGTACGGTGACACATTACAATGCTGTCTCCGTGCATGACTTCCCGAGCCTGTCAGATCCTTTATGTTTAAAAAATGTGGGATTAGAGACAAAAGATATTTTCAGAAAGCATCTGCTGTAAACACAAACATGCCTGTGTGTGTTGACTGCATGGAATAGATACAAGTTACAGGAGTACTGCCAAACCGGCCGGGTTTTGTGTGTGGGTATATATATATGGAGACCACTGCGGTAGCCTGTGTGTGCCACATAGATGCATTTAAATACTTTTTGCAATGGTGATGTATCACTTTTGATGTTCAGTACTTTTCTGATTTTCAGTAGCTTTTCCACACAGAAACAGTGCCAAGAATACAAGAATTTGTGGTAAAAAAATTGTGTCCCTGGGTAGTGGTATTGTACAGATGCTCTGATGCCTTGATGTACCAACATGCTTCGTGAACACGAGCTGCAATCACTGCATCTGAACAAATACCTTTCAATAGTTACAGCATACTTCCCAAAATACTACCATTTTTCCAAATGTAAGTGCTTGTAGCTGCCTTTTCTCTACTCAGGCATACCTACACAGCCATGCCACTTTCTCAATGCTTTGTGGAGCTATGGAATTAGAAATTTCTGAATTTGAAGATTATTTGAGTAATTGTTCATGGTCTATGCCATTCTCATTCTTTTTTTTTTTTTTTCCCTTGGTCCAGACACAATTTTTTCCTGTGTTTCCCACAGCATTTAGCTGTGTCTCAAGGGAATGCATAGCCGTTCCCACCAGCTCTCCAGAGATGTTCCAAGCACTGTAGAAATGAAAATGAAATAACGAGAACACTTGAAGGTGTGAGTAGGATGAGACTGTGTAGCATGTATAGCTGTATACTGGAATTTTAAAATACCTCTTTGTACTTGGCTTCTGTGAGTTGACAATGGCCTGCATGTACACTGATTTTTGTAGGTAGCTACCTGACTCTGAGAAATAGCTCTGACAAAAGCAAACTGTGATATTTTACTCAAAACATAGTTCTTTTGATGTATACACTATTTCCCTCTCTCTCTCTCATGCTGAAGTGAAGGCCACTTTTGCTTTTGTAAGCTCTCTAGATATTTTCCAGGGAAAGCGTTCCTTGCCAAAATATACAAGAACAGATTATATATATTTTTTTTTCCTTAGTTGCATTTCACAAAGGACTTCTGCAGTCTGATCATCCCAGTACAGAAGCTCTGACTCACTGATGTTAGCATCCAGAACGAAGCTCCTTTAGCATTTAACAGATTTGGACCCAGAAGTGAACGTCAGGAGTCGCATCTGCCTTTAATGTCAGCAGAACTCTTGCAGCTCTTCAGTGTGAGCTGTGTCCATCCTGCAAGAGAACCAGAAGGGAAGGTCAGATCATTCTGCAAATTCCAGGTTTGGGCTTTGCTATAGTTATGAGTGACCAATGCCAGAAGACATCCTTTTTTTCCCCCTGAAATCTACAGGAGATTGAGAGGACTACCTTAAATGTGAATGTCTGCTCAGGCCAGGTAATGTTAAAAAATGCACAATGAATTAAAGTACAGCATGAACTGAGAATTGTTCATTTACCTTTTAAACTAATTCAGGTTTCAAAGTTTCTGTGTTAGTCAAAGAGCCCAGGTGGGACTTACTGCAGTTTATTTTCCCCTTTTGCTTTGCAAAAGTTGATGTCAGACCATTGAAAGATGAACATGAGTTAATTGCATTTTTACCATAGCTATGAAAGGAGGCAGAAATTGGCTCGGAATTGGTAGTCTTAAGCCTGCTGCATTTGGGTCATTCTGATCTGTATGTGAGTTTTTTGGGAGGCTGTTTCATTTAGTGACTGAGGTAATTCGAATCATAGTGGTACAGAGGCTGCTTTCATAATGCAGCATCCAGGTGTCTTGGGCAAAGTCCATGTACTAACAGTTCTATTCCACTTTTCTATTCTAGATGTTCTATAAACCATTTTAAAAAAAAAATCAATAATTTAAAAATCTTTTTGTCCGATACAGCAAAACCAATTTGTGCCCTTCATGGTCTGACAGCTTAATTTTTATATCTTAAAGAAGAAAAATTATCCAAATCCTAAACCCAGTCTTGAGTTATACAATTGTTAAAAAGCCTCGGAAATTAGCAAGCAGCTTTTAGAAATGTTTAACTTAAAAACAGCCAGGAAGAGGGTTTTTTTTTCTTTTTTTTTTTTTTCTTTTACATTTGTTTAAAAAAATTATATTCCCTCAAAATGAGACCTTTGTGCCAAGTTTTATTCTGGAGCACAGCTTTACAGCTGAGCTAAAACCCCCTATAATAGGAGAAAAGTGACAGACCCTTAACTATAGTAGCATGAACAGCACTGCTATAATTCCTGGGTGAACTTTGTCCCTGGATGTGTGTTTTTGGAGTGTGCCGGGGTGACATTCAGCCTCTACATTCATTTTTATGATAATTCAGAGTAAATTGTGGTGCAATAAACTCTTCAAGCCTGTCTTTCTTGTGAAAGCCATGAATCAATCAGCTGCAGGCTTTTTTGGGTCTTTTCAATGTATAGTGATCATTTAGATTTGACATGCATTGTGAGACCTTGGCTTAGCTCCTCTCTATGGTCTGTCATTAATTCCAGCCTTTACTGTTCTGAAGTACAGTGAAGGATGACTGAGAAATCATTGCCCCTCTTCAGCTCTGTTATTGCACAAAATAGCAGCGCAATAATTTTTTGTCAATGTTTTACTCTAAAAGCTTTCTACATCAGTTTTGAAAAGGAAGCAATAAAGCCCATTCAATGGTATGAATAAAAATCCTTTGAGGTTTAGGCGCAGGGCTGCTTTTCTTCAGCTGGTAATCAAATTGGAGCTAAAATGAAATTGAGTTTTCTTATGAAAATAGCCTTTGTTGCTGGGAAGGCTGGTAATTCATAAACAATAACCTGCTCTTTTGTGTGGATAATAATATATTCATGTTCTTTCAATAGGGTAAAAGCCAGACCTAGTGCATTATGGTACAGTAAAAATAGCAGAAGGAGCTTGCTGGAATAATCTTGAAGAAGAAATGTAGCATTCGGTGACTTAAGCTTTCAGCTCCCATCTGAAATTGTACTTTGCTTTTATTTGCGAGCCGGGTTTTAGTTGTTGATTTGTTGCTGCTATACAATATTTGGTTAATTGTGGAAGATCTCAAGCTGTGCTCATCACTGCTCCTGCGAAGGCTGCTGCCAGCTGCTAGAAACAGAGCCTGCTGCTACAGGATGTACACTATTCACAGGAGCAGCCTCTCAGCGCTGATTATCACTGAAGAGTTCCCTGCTCTCCATCACTCTGCGCCCTGCACGCAACCGGACTGCCGAGCACGGGGAGGTAGGCTGCCTGCCCTCTCTCTAGGGTAAGGTTAAAGGCGTGCAGCGGGGCTGCGGAGAGCATGGTGGGCGAACTTGGCTGGGGTTTGTTTTTCCCCCCCAAGCACTGGTGTGGTGGGGGGAAGCGGGCTCCCAGCCTTGGGGGAGGACGGTGTGGGCACAGTCACTTTGGAGCTGAGCAGGGGCTGGGGGAGGATGTGAGGGGCAAGGAGTGAGGGTTTCCATCGGCACGGTGAGGTGCTCTTGGAAAGGTTGCCTTGGGGTTCGGTGGGGTTTTTCTTCACCAGCCGGGCGATCCTTTGGAGGTTGGATCCGGCAGCGGTGCTTGTTGGCATTTTGGGATGTACCTTATTGTCATGCCCGTGTTTTGCGACTCGGTGGGGAAGGTATCAGCACGGGCGGAGGATGCTCCCCAGATGGGTTGTGTGAGCAAAGGCAGGAGGCTGGTGGAAAACTCTGGGAGCGCGTCCTGTCTGCGGTGACTTTTTCTTTGCCTCAGCTCACAGGGAGTGGAGGCTAAACTTCATTCTGAGTACCTGAAATTACCTCCCTGCCCCTCCTCTCCCTCAGTGTATGCTTTTAAATTGTCGATAGCCTTGGTAGTCTTGAGCTCTGGGTGGTGATAAAAAAAGATAAATAGAAATTGCATGCGGACACAGACAGACAAATAAATGCTGATTTGGGATCTGTTTACATGTGAGATGCAGACCTGATCTGTCTCCCCAACAGTGAGGTGAGAGATTGCTTCAGGATTTAGTTTAATTTTGACCCGTCTCCCTGTCTGGGTGACAGGAGACACTCATCAGAGTGCCTGGAGAGACATGATAGCAGGTCAAACCTGTGCCATTACCTGTGGATTTCAGTTGTGTGGGGAAGACCGGAGGACAGACAGACTGTGTCTTGGTGGCACATCACAAGCAGCTTTGCCACGGGGGCTTTCTTACAGGGAAGGGATTTGTAATCTGGACTCTGCAAACCCCACTCTTTCTAACTGAAATAAGGAACGGATTAATACCAGATGTATTGTTCTCCTCGGAAACTTTCCCAGGGCTTCAGAAAAGTTTAAAAAAACCCCACCTAAACCACAACACAGCCTAGGCAGATATAAAGTAAATGAGAATGCAAAGAGCAAAGACTTAGAGTGGGGATTATTTTCTAAGTAACATTGAAGTTATTTCTGTACCATATGTAAGGCTGTCTTGAGGCAGTTGCATAGGTTTTTATTCATTTTTAACAGTGAAATTACATGCTTAACAAAGGGAACTTTTAAAGGCACAGTGGTAACTGACAGTCAAAGCAAGATATGTCATTATCCAATTAGTACACACAAGTGTGTTTTTATTATTCACTTAACATACCTCTGTGTTTGGCTCTCAGAAATACGATGTTTTATTTCTCAAAGTGTTTTAAGACTGGTATGTGTTTTACTGCTGTAATTGGAGTAATATCTTTGCACATTACGTGTATTTAACATCTGTGTTGCTCATTGGATTTGCTCTCCTTAGAAGAAAATGTCAAAAATTAAGAACTGTTTTTGTGGGTAGATGCTGGTTAGACAAAATGCAGCATGCACTCAATTCCAGCCTGCTTCACAGCTGGAAAATCTGGTTTATATAGCATCCAAAGTTGAATTGAGATAAATAATATTGCTTGTGTTTAAAAGAAAGATGATACAACTAAATTTTCTAGTGCATTTGAATGAAATGCATGTTAGCATATAATAGAGCATTTGTTGGTACTTGCTAATGCAAGAACAGAGAACCTATTCAGTAGAACCACCCTTTTTGTTTGGTTGAAAAATAAACTATCTAGCAATGTGGTGTTGGCATTTGTTTCATTGGGAGACTACTTAACTGACAGATGTGGTGGTGATTTTAGCTTTTTAATTACAGGCTTATCAGAGTTGCAGTACATTGTGTTATCAGAGTTCCTTAGGACCAAAGATTTGGGTCGTAGTGGGACGGTGCTGTTATCCTAGCACCAAACAGGTCAAATAGGTACAAGAAGTTTTCCAGAGGATCCCCGTTGTCTACAGCTTCAGAAAGTACGGGTTTGCTTTCCCTCACTGTATTTAAATCAGATTTACTGAATGTGTTTGAAGTGGAATATGTTTCCTAATGGTTCTGATGCTGAATTCACCTTTGTCATGGAAATGCATGCTTTGTTCTGGGAGTCATGCAGAAAGGATGCTGCACTTAGGTGTACGGTGCTCTAATGGAGCTCTGGTATGTGCATAAAGCTCCTCAAAAGCAAACTCAGTCTTTAAATGTCACTAACATTAGATATTTCCCAGGCTGATAACACCAGAGTGGGACAGCTGGATACTAAAGAAAGTATAGGCTTTCCATGAGAGAACTGCGGGTGTATCTCATGCCCAAGTACTATTCTGTTATTTGGCAGTATTACGAATTATGAGTAATTACCCAGCAGTGAATCACTCTCAGACCTCCAAACTCATTTCTTGGTGCCTATGTTAGAATATACATGGAAGTGAATATGATGTCTACCGATGTTAACTTTTTTTGTACCACTGTAACACATGAAAGTTAGCAATTAGCATTTGTAAGTTCACAAAGGAACACATTTCCAGTCTATGCAGTCATAAATTACATGCTACTTATTACAAAGCACAAATTAAATTAGTCCACTGTTGACAAAGTTGGTTGAATGATGTACTGTACATTTGCTTTGAAATGTCCAGGATCTAGTGATGCTGGAGCATAAATTCTGTAGGATTTACCTACAGATGTAAGGCAAACAAGTTGATTATAATTATTGTTTTTAATTTTACTTACTGAATGTATCCTACCACTGGGAGAGGGGAGGGGGTGGGGAGCTGACTTTTAAGGTAAGAAAGCAAACAAGGTGAATTAAGATTAGTCTAAGTGGGAGAACTTGTGAATGTATTTTGACTCATTCTCTTTCTCTGCACTAACTGTATTGAATATTTTTAGCCTTGCATTTCAAGTAGTTTGTGGCCACCTTGGCTGGGTTTCCATCCAGGGGGGTTTGTTTGGTTTTGGGATTTTTTTGTTTGGTTTCTTTGAGTATTCAGCAAAGGCATATCTGGATAATTTATTCATATTAGAATTCTGATGTTAGAATAGATCTGAGGCCAGACTGATCTGATAGGCTTTTAAATGTGTAAAAATAATAATAAAGAGGAAAAATATATGAAAGAATTTTTATGAATAATGGTGTTAATGAAGGTGACAAATTGCAACCCATATTGTTGATGACTGTCTGCAGGGTGCTGTTTCAGGGACCTTCCTGCTTTAACTTTTCTGACTCTTATGTTTGCTTAAACTTTGGTGGATTTTCATTAAATGCTTTATGAACTTCTTTCTGCAAATTGCAGGGATGAAAGTTCAGAGCAGCACAAAGTTTCAATACTTTCATCTCTCTGTCTACTTCAATCCTTGAAAACTGAAAGCTTGTTTATGAGTGACTTTCTATATTCTACCAAAATATAAGGTTAGCAGGTTTCAGTTTTTATTGCCTTCTCAGCTTTCAGTGCACTCAGCCATACCGGTGTACTCGAATCCACGTGGTGCATGTAAACCCAAAAGCTTCGAGTATTTTTACTAAGACATCCAGGAAGAGCTCTGTAAACAAGGCTTTGCTTTCCAGTGCTCAAGCCTTGGGATTGTCAGCTGTTCTAACACACTCTTACCTTTCTCGTTCGGAAATGTCGCCAGAAAAAAAACCCAAACCAGAGCAGATCCCTAATGTGTGTGGTGCCTTCTTATTGTAGCTATTTGAGTATCAATATTTGGCTTTGAAATGGGAGCCTACTCTGTGAGGGGAGCTGGTCCCTCAAGTTTTCTCAGCGTGCATGATGCCCTGAAGGTAACCTTATTTTACTGTATAATTCAACTCATTTTACTAAGACTATTCTTAAAGACAGTTGGAACAGCATCTTTCTGCTTCGAGGGTCTCAAGTACAGTACAAATAAGTCATAGAAGTAAAATATTTTGCAGGCAGTCAGGTTACTTCAAGGGGCTTCAGAAGTTGAAAGAAAGTTGGAGTCCCACTTTAGGGGCTCAAAATGGGCTGGAAATAAGCAGAGGAAAATCACCTAAACAGTGGGCTGAAGCTGAAGTCTCCCATTTGCTGTTACAAATGGGAAGCCAAGATCCTACCTACCTGCTGTCTGGTACTTTGTGCATTTTCTGTTGATATCAGAAAGGAGGTACAAAACAGGCTGACATGGCAGCTGCAATTGCAGTTCAAAGCCCAGGGCATCCTCCTGGTTAGGTTATAAAATTGGGGTGAGGGTGGAGGAAATGGTGATCGGGCACAGCAGGTTTCTAGGGCCACAGTCAACCCCCCACCATGCTACTTGGGTAAATGTAAGATAAGTGCCCGCTGCAGCTGTAGGGAGTTTGAAGTCACTTTGCTTCAGCTGTGAAGAATGAGGCTCAGACATTTAAGGAAGTAAATCCTTGATCAAGTGATCTCTAAATATATTTCCGGCATCATCTCTCATGCTACCAGGCAGAGAGAATGCATGTGGCAAAATCAGACCAATAGTTATTGGGTATATTGATTATGTACAATGCTGAGGGGAGGAAATAGAAACTGGCAGATTTTTGGAATCTAGAGGAGACTCCCACACAGCATGAAACACTTGATTTTTTTTTTTTACTAAATTTACTTGTGCCTTTGTGATAGTATTTTTTTCCTTCTTCTTTTTTTTTTCCCATCTGTGGAATATTTTTTTCCTCACTGTTTTTCTGACCTCAATGCAAAACAATTTAATCTTCTCTTAATTGTAGCTTGTCATTGCTAAAAGAACTGGTCCTGATTCCCCCCTCAGAGCATCCCATCACTTGCAAATCTCTGTAACTAATTTGAAATCAGATCTGTACCCATAAGAAGGAGATGGGAAACAGGTCTGCTCTCAGAGCGAAATGCTAGCTTTGTAGAAGTTTTTCAGGTGGATTTTCTTTATTGTCAAATGTAAAAGCTTTGAAGTTGAGTGACTTTTCTGTTTTGTTCCCTAAGCCAGCCATACCTGGTAGCATTAAGAGAGCCTAGAAAAAGTCATGTTCCTGCTGCCACAGTGAAGCCAATGACGTAGCCACTGTCTCAGAATAATTGGAGTAAGATGCAAGTGATGCATCCACTATGTAGCAACATAGCCAAAGGAAAACTTTTAAGAACAGTCATTATTCAGAATGTTTGGGTAATCATCTTCATGGGCTAGGCTTGACAGCACATCTGAAGTATTAAACAGCTGTCCACAGACTCTTAAATAGCCTTTTTCTATACAGTGCTTACACTGAGGAAGGAGCGCAGCTTTCCGCTCCTACCAATCAGCCGAGGCACAAAACTTACAGAGAGTCACAAAAATGTAATTTCAGTCTTCCTGGGAAATGGAACATCCAGCTGCGAAGCGTTTATGAAGTACACCAAATATTTCACACCGCATAGCAGCGAGCAAAACACGCCTTGATTTTCCTGTGTTTGAGAGCTGATCTCCAGTGCCTGTTTGGAGGCCTTCATCAAGGCCTTTCATAGGAGTTCTTAACCACGTTGGAAATGTGAAAATGTTGGGTTTGAATCATATTTGAAATGAGACATTGCGTTGCTTTTATTGAGAATTTTTAACGAAACCAATGCAAACATGCCAATAGATGTTAGAGGATAAAATGGCATTGGACTCTACACTTGCTTTATTGGGCTGTGTCACAAATACATGAAATGGATAATGGACTGCTGATTAACACTACATAAGCTGACACAACTGCACAGAAACCATTAAAATGGTTTGAAAGCTTGTGAGAAGACTCACTGTGGTGAGTTTTTAAAACAAATTGAACAGTTCTAACAGGCCTTCAAACCAGGACAGGAATGTGAATGCCTGTACCACCTGTTACCTTAAACGAAGCATTGCAGTACTTAAAATCAACTAAAACTCCAGTTTGTCTAATAGAATAAGAACTTGTGAGTTGAATTACTTAGAATTAGAGGTATGCACTGGAGAGATTGACATTGCTGTATCCTTGTAAATCTTGAAGTTTGAGTGCAGATATCCTAGGTTGACTGGATATAGAAAAAGGTCCACTTGATATGGATCCATTTAAAATCAAATTTGAGGAGACCAATTTTTGTCTTGTATTTGCTACAAAAGAACATTTTGCTGAAGATTCTGCCTCTATTATCTCAACATTAACCCAATCCAGGACAGATCAGAACTTTTATGGTACTAAGTGGAAAAAAACCATCCAACTTTTGAAGTGTCTGAATTTTTATCCTCCTGAAAAACTGTGCTTGAGTCAACTTTTTGATGTCAACCCCCTCCAGATTAGCACCAGTATATCACCCTATAGAAATTCTGTCTAGCTGGGTATTTGTAGTGAGACTTGTATGAGTAGGAGAAAGAGGGCATTGATCCTCTTTCAGTATGCTTCTCAACATTGAATGCAGAGCTTAGAAAGATGAACTTTGCAGTTATTTTTAAAGCTAAAAACAAAGTATTTAATTTAGTAAAGGACCTTACTGTTTGGAACACTGAATTCACATTGTCCCCAGAGATCAAGCCTTTTTGTGTGTAAAGGCTGCCTCGGATGGCAGTGCAGCAAAAGGAAAAGTATTGTTCAAAGAAGCAAAGAGTCTTTAAGCTGCAAAGAGTCTGTGGTTTCAAAATAATGGGCTGTCTGAAAGTAAGGGTGTAGCTGTGTACAGATAACCTGTGCTGAAGGACACCTATGGTGATGAAAGGCTGCTGACAGTTCCATGTAGAAGCTACTGCAGAAACTGGCAATGCTACATGCTCTGTGAACTTTTACAAATTTCCTATTGTATTCTCAGAGAATGTGTCTTTTCTTGGGTGGTGGACATCACTCTGTGGATGTACTGTGTGCTTCTAAAGGCTGTCTCTGCCTGGCAGGGTCAGATGTGCTGAAGCAAAGAGCTCTTCATTACGTTATTCAACATATGACCAATGTGTGGTCGGTAGCGCGGGGAGGTAATCAGTGACCTCTTATCACTGCACAGTTTGTGACTTGGGTCTGGCAAGGCTAAGGAAATTCCCAAATACCCCTGAATAGAGACTGTTTGGGCTTCATTCATTTCCCACATAACTTGGGAGAGGGTGATATTTGCTGTACAAAACTGACAGAGATTGAAACCCTTGCATTATTGGATTTATCTCTGAAGGGAGCACTAGGCTTGTTGTTTGAAAGGATGGATCTAACTATCTGTTTTGTTGTAAAAATATACGTGATTCTAAAGCCTATGAGCCCTTTTCCTTTCTCAGCTTGGGAAAGTCACCAGCGACTATTTTCCTGGGTAATGTTGATGAACAGAAATGCTTTGTGACTAACTGTTCATGAGGGATCGCCCATGGCACAATCATACGTGGTAATAATTTACAGCTGCTCTCATTCCAGGCTGGATATGACTTGGAAACCTAAAGATAGAAGGATATTTGTTCGTTACTAAGCTCTAGCACCAGTCATGTATTGTAGTGGCTGTTATCTGGAAACTACATTTCCGTTCTCAGCATCCAGGGGACATTGCATTTCCCATGATTTTCATTCTGCCAGAGGGACAAATATCTGCTGGCTTTATGCAGTAATGCTCCTCTCCATAGATGAAGGGCTAATGTCCTATGCTCCATTGAAGCTGACTGTGAAAAGTAGCAGCAAGGGCTTGCCAGCTCTTTTTGGTAGTGTGTCACGGGGATGTTGACCTTGTGTGGCAGTGCATCATCCTTCGCTGAGGGTGGGTGGCAGGGACTGACTGGCTGCGAGGCAGATGGCATTCCCTAGGCCACCCCACATGTGAGTTGTGCAGAACACTAACAGTGTGCTCCCCTCCTCAAACAGGACTGGCTTTGTGACGTATGGAGGGAAACTGCTGTTCGTGTAGTTTGGGCTGGGTCCTTAAAGGAAGAGAGGAAAATGCTGTCAGGAGTCACTTCTTTTTAATATTGAGGAAGAAGAGGGGGAAGCACTGAGTCTCTTCTGCTTGAATTTCTCTCTGGGGAAAGGAAAAGCCAGCAAGCATACAGAAATTGGTCAAGAAGGAAGCGATCTCCTCTCTAAATTGGGGTGATTTAAATCTCCCTTCTGTTGCTGTCTTTATCTCCTGGCAAGAAAGTTTTGGGATCCTATGAGCCCTGCAGAGATTGGTTTCTTCTGATGCTCAAGCCTCTTGCTTTTAGCAAAGGAAGAGGACAAATCTCCACATTGTTTTTCTCTCCTTTAAATCCTGCCAAGTCTTACTAGGCCTTGAGGCTGTTGACAGCCTTATGCCACTGTGAACTTACAGTAACTACGTGGTCTCTAACCGGCTTGGAAGATGCTGCAGTGACACTGGCAGAGCATCTTTAGCTTCCTTGATGTATTTGTGGGCATGAGCTTCTGGAGTGTCTTCAGCTGTTCATTGACAGCAAGAAGAGAGCTTTTCCATCTTACTGACTCATACTCTCATGAAGGATGGAGCTCTGCAAAAGCTGGTTCCTAACTTACACAGGGGGCCATGAATCTGTGAAGTACCAGGTTCAGGATGTTTAGCTTACTCAGTTGATACAAAGGCCCTTGTTTTAGTGCAGTCACAGTACTTTGGGCTCATATTAAGATGTTATTAAGGCTGAATCACAATTTAGTACTTCAAGTAAACACTGAGCATGTTTCAGCAGATGCTAGATCCTCTGGCACATGGAGCTTTGGAGCAAGTTCATGTAAGAAAGGCGATATATTAAATCAGCTAATATTTCTTTGAAAGCCACCAAACGGGTTACCTGCAGAAAGTTCAACAGAGAAGTTGCTTCTCATGTGATGTCTATCAGAAATTGAGCACTTGGGGAAAATGTCTAAGTCACAGGTCCTGCAGTACTTACTTTAAGTGTGCTTTTTACAGAAGATGTGTCTGAGCATCAGAAGTGACTTTGGATTTCTGTCAAACTGTGCAGCAGGCACACCACATGGCCCGTTAAAGCAATGGGAAAGTTGTGCTTTCTCCATATGTCTATTTTCACTTTTTAGTAGCAGATTCATCCTAGTCCCCAGCACTGGGAAGAATTAAATACAGATGAGGATGAACTTAGTGTCAAGGGGGGCAACTTGCTGCTAATACCAGTAAAAATGTTGTGCTCATCCGGAGCTCAGAGCCATAGGAGGGATTATGAATAAGTGTGTAAGTATTACTGGATTCCAGCACCTGTATGCATTCATGTAGCAAGCTCAAGGTACAGGCATGGTCTCAAATAGTTTGTGGCCTGTCAGATAGCTTTCCTGCTCATTGCTGGTTGCTAGTAAACACTTCTTCCTCTCCTGACCCTGGGTTACCACGTGGTTTGTGAAGCATCTGTGACTAACATGAAGATTGCGTTGGGAACTGAAACACTTATTTAAGGTACCTGTCTAAGAAAGGCAAGACAAAATCTTTAAAATTGTTTTTCAGGTGGTAGTCTTGCTATTTGTCTTAACTGAGGTATCACATCCTTGGAGATGTTTTATGTTATGCCAGGAACTTCTTTTTGCTTCATTGAGGAGTAAATCCTGCTCATCGCCCTTCAATGAGCAGTGTGCATTTGTCAGTGAAAAATGTTTTCTCCAGTGAGCCATGTATCTTTCTGTAATCAAAAATACCTCATGCAAAAAGCTAAAGGGCGTAAACATGCACATCTCCTAGCTTGCTCTTGATTGAGACTGGATGCTCTGGTGACCCTCTACTTTGGAAAGAAAATGGATTTGAGCAAATTACTCCCATCAGCTTTATTCTCTACCTGCTTTTTTTCCCCCCGAACATTGAAGCTAAGTAGTATTGCCATGTTTTCACATCTCTTAGTAAGATGAGGCTAACTTTTCAAACATTTCTCTCTGAAATACACATGATAAAACCCAGCAACAGTTAGAAACAACCTGTGACTTGTAAATGGAGGAGTGTTACAACCAACAGTAGGAATATTCCTGAAATGTTCTTATTTTCATCAAGTCGGTGTAAGATGAAACAGAATAAATGACATGATCCAACAATGATAGTTTAGCAGATGGCATAATTACTGATAGCCAATTTTTACAGAATAGAACTAGACTATTTCAGTTGAAAGGGAACTACTATGTAGGTTATAGATCTATCATTCAGTCCAACTGCCTGACCAATTCAGGGTTGACCAAGTTAAAGCATGGCACTAAGGGCATTATCCAAAAGCCTTTTAAACACTAACGAGACTTGTGGCATCGAACACCTCTCTAGAAAGCCTCTTCCAGTCTTTGACCGCTCGCCCAGTAAAGAAATGCTTCCTAATGTCAAAAAAACCCTCCTCTGGAGCAGTTTTCAGCATTCCCACCTGTCCCATCACTGGATCCCAGAGAGAAGAGATCAGCGATTAATTTTAAAAAATAGTAGTTGCAATATATTACTTGCTAATATGCTACTTTGGGAAGTATAGAGAAAGATAATAGCCAGACTGTCTGTAAGGTGACACTAAAAAAAAAAAAGTGAGGAATATATGAAACTCTCTACTTGTGGTCTTATCTCTTTTGTTCTACCTTCACAGACACCTCCATTTAATTGCTGCAGGAGCCGCATTTTCACACTTAAAAAAACAACATGGGAGAAGAGGAGGCTGAGGGGAGACCTTATCACTACCTACAACTACCTGAAGGGAGGTTGTAGAGAGGTGGGTGATGGTCTCTTTAGCCAGGTGACAGGAGACAGGACACAGGGAAATGGCACAAAGCTGTGCCAGGGCAGGGTCAGGTTAGATGTGAGGAAAAAGTTCTTCACTGAAAGAGTTGTCAGGGCCTGGAACAGGCTGCCCAGGGAGGGGGTTGAGTCACCTTCCCTGGATGTGTTTAAAAAAAGGGTACATTAGGTACTTAGGGATATGATTTAATTTAGGATGCGAATGGTTGGACTTGATGATCTTAAATGTCTTTTCCAACCTTGTGATTCTGTGATTCTGTGATTCCTATGCCTGAGTGTTTCAGGAGCTATAGTGGTTTGTTTTCGGGAACATTTGAAAATGCAACAGGAACATGGTAAGGAAGGAGAATTACTGCTTGCAACACCTGCTCTCTACCTTTGCACCTTAGCTCATCTATATTTTCGTTTGACTTATATGAACAGCAGTTGTTCAAATTTAGAAAATGACTTGTGAAAGCCATCCACTTACATAGTCAGTATTAATTTTAAAATGGAAATGGCTTAATTGTTTGTCTTAATTATTTTTTTCAGTAGTGAAGGGAATGAATTCATTAGGCACATTATACTTCAGTTCTGCAAATACTTTGCTTGGTTTTTAGCCCATGAGGAGTCGTGATGAGTGATGACTTCTCTTTGTTCAGCACAGAAACCTGTTTGCCGGCCCGAGGACTAATTGCCTGCTTTCATGTCTCAGCTGAAGGTAGCAGAAAGTTTGCTGGCTGAGGACTGATGAAACAAAGCTTGCTTTTCCATCATCAGTTTCTAATTTTTTTCTGCAAATGCAGTGTGTTGTGAAAATTAACAAGCCATTCATAGATTTCTCTCAGGTACTGGTCACTCTTTTATACTGAAAGTCTCTATTGGTTGTTCTTATGGGCAAATCTCCTTGTAGGTACATGGTAGCACGTGGGCAGTTTGAATGATGCACGAAGAAGCAGAGTTCACCTAGAAACGAAATCATTGTCTGTAGATGCCAAGAGTTTTCCAAACTTGGCATCCCATGAGCTGTTGAGCCCTCATCTTTTGCTGGGGCTAATGCAATGGGATGTTCTGTGCACATGAGAGTTTTGAAAAGTACAGCAAGGTACCTGCCACAAGACTCTTTGGTAACGAACGTCAGTTTGAGCCAGGTATTCACAACCAGGGTGCCACATACACCTATCTTGGGGCTCATCTTGAAAACTGGGACTCAAACTGGTGAATGTAAATTATGATAAATATTTCGTAGAAATGTTGTAGGTGTTAATTGAAATATTTAGAAAGCATATAAAACATTACAATCATAATCAGAAGTGCTCTTTTTATAGATTGTGACCATACTCTTGTGCTCTTCATTCTGTGTTTAATAGAGCACTATTGAAAGTTTGTGAAGGAACTACAGAACTTTTGTGCAACTCTATGAATTAAAACTTTAATAAAATTTGTATTATAAGTTGGTAAAACCATTTCCACTGTGCTGCTGAGGCTATCTAGTCAGCTGCTGATGTGCATGGGAAGACAGAGCTCCGCAGATCCCTCTTGTGCCAAGGCAGCTTGTCTGTGGTTAGAGAACTGGGTTTAGGGCTCATGAAGGGTCATAAGGTGGTTTTAGTAAGAAAAAAGATTGAAACCACTGTGCATTGATGAAGGAGGACATTGATGGAGTGTATTTTATTATAAAGCTATTCCCATGGTGTTCTCCATTGACTTCTGCTCATCCAGCTTTTCTGAGCTTTTCATAGTGTAGGAAAACTTTTTTACCGCATTGAGGTTGAAGCAAGGCTCTACTCTATTTTCTGCCCTATTCTTTCATGAACTGTGAAAAGCCCTCTCCACTCACGAGTTCTCAAGCTTAACTCTTGAGAGGCATCACTTTTTATTTTCTACTTTGTTCTCTGTTTCCCTTGTAGATTTATTAGGGGTTGGATAATGGGCCTTCAGTCTTGGAGGGTATTGATTGCACAGGAGTGGACCATATGGAAAGGAGGAAAAAATAACATGCAAGCAGCTTTATCCTGTTTCTGGGACATAAAAGATAAATCTAAAGATGGAGGGCTGTGCTGAGATGCTATTCTTCTTCCCAGAACTGGATAATATGTTATTTAATGTACTAAATTCTATATGCTTTGAAGGCTTGACCGAATGAGTCCCTCATGTGATAGAATGTTGGACTGGTCTCTACAAGAATGAGGCCAACATGTTTATTGCCTGCGCAGGCTAGGAGCTCCCAGAACACTAGGAATAAAGTCCAACCTGATGGAAGGTGAAAAACAGGACAAATGCAACTTGACACTGTGATGCTTGAACCTTTATGACTCACTTCTGTCCAATGACAAACTTCACAGTAGAAAAGTGAAGTTTCCAAGGATTAGTTTAGAGTTTAGAGGTTAGTGGGGTCCTGTCTGCTTTTCATTTCTGGTGGTGTCTTGTGTTTTCTGAGAGGAGTTTGTTTAGGAATGCAATGTTAAGGTTGGTTTGAGAGAAGAAACCTCAGAAATCTTTCTGTAGTTGAAATGCTGTGACTTGTACCTGAGCAAATGCCTGATACAGTGCTGTGCTCAGCTTCTTCTCATATGACAGATGATCTGAGCCCTTCATCATCTTCATGGCTCTTTTCTGTCCCTCTTGCACTGGGAAGCCCAGCGCTGGACCCGGCACACCAGATGTGTCTCCCCAGTGTGTGAGGTAGAGGGGAAGGATCACCTCCATTACCTGCTGACAGCACTTTCCCTAGCCCAGCCCAGGGTGTGGATATTTTCTTATTTGCAGAAGAAACATCAATCCTGAACTGCTGACCCTCTGTCTACCAGGGGTCGAAATATTTTCATTACTAAAGTGAAGCAATGGTTTAAGAGCTCTTGTGCTCTGCTGCTGCTCCAGGTGCATACAGCTGCACAAGCCTGTGTACAGATGCTCATTTATGGTCAGTGGAAGTTGTGTAATAAAGGGAATGTAGTGAACTTAAACTGGAAAGTGTGCGAAAAGTTGAAGGCTGTTTTTCCTCCTCTGCACACAGTAAGTCACAAATGCAAGCCATGTAGCAGCTACACCTTGTGTGTTCTCTTGAGCTCCTCTGGATAGCAGAGAAGCCAGTGATTTTGATTTTTCTCTTCCCTGTGCTGATTATATGCTAGTGAAACTTCCAGGAGATCAACAGTGTTACATGGGTGCAAACCACAGTTGGGCAGGCTGCTTGGCTGGCCCATTAGTTCCTATTGAAGACAACCTCCAAGATGGAGTAGTGCTGTCAGCGTTGTACTTCTGAGGGGCTACAGTCAGCCTACCTTAATTTCTTAAATTACGTTCAAGAACTTGTCATTAAATGTAAGGCTGTCTTGAACAGAGAGACATCAAAGCCGACTAGGGATTCACCAGAACATAGGTAGCAGTCCAGCTGCAGTAATGAGGCCAGATATCTGAAAGAGGATTGCCTCCAAGTAGATGTGGAGTACGACTGCCCTGCTGTGAGGCTGTGAAACAAATCCAGTATTTATATGTGAAATGGGCCTTGACTATTGACAGTGTTTTGCCACTTCTGGTGCAAAACTGAAATACGTAACTAACATATATGGTGAAGATCAGTCTTTTGAAAGCAGGTTTGCAGTGCTTTGAACTCAGAAAGCATATATAGAACCAGGCAATTAAAAAAAAAAAAAATTAGGCAGGGCTTTTCTGTTCATTAGGATAAGTTTGAATCAATTCCAGCCTAACTTCTCAAACATTACAGGCTTCTACATCTAGTTACAGATCTGAAAGGTTTTGGAAAGGCTTTGTGTTTCATCAAAATAAAACATACATAGCAGCCATAGCATACATAGCATAACAGTATCCCAGCGACACTGAGGAGTAACCTGCTGGTGATCTTCAGTGTCTATAAAATATTGAACCCTGAGATTGCTGGACAGTAGCATTTGCTTTTAGCACAGCATGGGTAGCTGCTGGTAACAGCCAACAGACCCAACAAATTGTGGGTGACTTTTTCACAGAGCTTTACAAAGGTTAATTGTGGTTTGGAGATCATTGCAGATATTGCTGTAGCCACAAGCAACCAAGAAGACAGATCTTACTCCTCAAAACAAGTCAGCCGCACATAAGGCAAAATTGTGAAGAAACAGCAAAATTAAGTTGGAGTGAATGAGGGCATAGGGTAACATTGAATTTTACAGAAGAACAGTTTTTGGTTCATATTTTGCCTTGTTGATGCCAGAAGGGGGAGGATGATTTTAAGGAGGGATTTGCCAGAGGGAATGAGAGGTTAACAAGCAAATAAACACAATTAGGACAGCTTGAAAAAGTGGAGGAGTACTTCAGACAGAAGCAAGAAAACTCTGTTGGCATTGGCATTACTGGCAGGGGAAGGCGAGGGTCAAAGGTGAACTGGGGTGCTCTGTGTGGAGGCAAGCTGGAGGAGTGGATCACAACAGCCAGGATGATGATTCTGAAGGATTATCCTAGTAAGAGTGACATGAATATATTTAATGAGGTCTGGGGTGACTGATGTCAAGAGCAAGAAGGGGAAAATTCCTGGAACTGGGACAAGAGCTACTACAAAGCAGGAGGGAGAGACTAGAAGATCTGTAGGAACACAGCACTGGCAGGGTTGGTCCAGCTTTAAAATCACAGAACTGTTGGGGTTGGAAGCGACCTCCAGACATCAAGTCCACCCCCTCTGCCAAAGCAGGTTCCCTAGGACATATTGCACAGGTAGACATCCAGACGTGTCTTGAATATCTCCAGAGAAGGAGACTCCACAACCCCCTTCAGCAGCCTGTGCCAGGGCTCTGTCACACTCATTGTGTAAAAGTTCTTCCCCATGTTGGTGCGGAACTTCCTGTGCTCCAACTTGCAGCCATTGCCCCTTGTCCTGTCCCCACAGACCACTGAAAAGGGGCTGGTCATTTCCCCCTGTGTCCCACACTTCAGATATTTATAAACATTAATAAGATCCCCCAAAATTTCACTGTGTCTGCATGCACAGGCAACACCTCGAGTACAAGTTCAGGAGGAAAACAGCAACAGTGGGTTCACAGCAGCTGAGGGACTGTCTCAGACTTCAGGTGATTTCACCAAAGACAGGTAGGGTGGGAAGGGAATTCAGCTGCTCTCTTGTAATAACAACTCCAGTATGGACAATGTGAAGGGGAGACAGAGGCGCTCAGCATCGCTTAAAATCAGGAGGCCTTATTTTAGTAAAATGGAAGTGATGTTAAGAAAAGTAATGTGTTCAAGGCTGGGAAATGCTGGTGCTCTGTGGCGCTGAGGCTGCAGGGGTTCGTCGGGAATACGGTCGGGCAACCGCGCAGCACTGCTGCGGCAAAGTATCGCTCCTGTTACAAGTGAAACAAATGCCATATCAAGGAGCTTAGCCCCTCAGCTGAGCAGAGCACTCCGAAAGAAGCATGAATATGCTGAAGTGGGCTCCTCGAGTTCAACAGCCCTGCTTTCTCTTAAAGTCCCATCGGGACGTCAGTGCCTTGCGGAATCGAGAGCCCGAGGGTACGGATTAGAACTTGTGTGTTCTTGGCTCTCCGCCTGGGCAAAATTGGTTATGCCACACCGATCCTGAAACGCTACTTCTGCCTGTATTATTTGCAGAGCGCTGTGGGGAAATGAAAGCTGGGAAAGGCGTCATTTCATTTGTGCACTCTGAAATTTTATATTGTTGTGTATTTCTCTGGGCTCGGTAATGAAGCTCTGATTTCCATATGAAAATTAATAAAATGAAAATAACATGAATGCAATATTGCTGCTGAATGCACATTGACTAGACAATGTTTTCATATTATTCCAGGGGCATATTTATGACGGGCTATCTCGCTGTGTCTTGAGGAGGCTGCGGGTCCAAAGGAACTTAAATCGTTCGCATTTTGCTTACCCATTGCACCAGACTTCACACATGATCCACATTTGAATAACACTTTTAAACTAAGCAGTAGTAGAGTAAGTTCCATTGTAATGATGTGTAAGCTGTTTTAGGCTGTTGCCAGCCTGCAGTGGCATGTTATGAAATAATCTGCTGAAGTAGAGTTTATGTTTCATAACTAACAGTCCTTTGTTTTATCATGGGTAATTGGACAGTGAACAAGGGTGCCACAGCTTTGGTCTGGGTTTGGGTAAGTATATCACATACGTTCATCTGTGACTGTACTGCCCACACCTCTCAAAGGTTTTTGTTCCTTTAATAACTTGTGCTATTTTCTTTCTCCCAATTCACCTCGGTATGGATCCATATCCCTGTCTTCTCCTTTATTTCTGGCTTCCCCATCCTGTGTCACTTGTAGATTCTGTTGCTTATGTTCAGGATAAATAGTGAGAGCCCCAGAACCATTCCTCTTTGCAAAGACATGAGAGTTTGCAATAAATGATACTGGTGCTCTGTGGGGCTTGGCAAACATGCTGTGCATTCAGAAGGGGGGTGGGTTTGTAAGTTGTGGCTGCCAACAGTCACTGTCTGGTCCTGAGGAGCGCAGGGGTCACGCAGAGTGTTTGAGAGGCCTCTGCTCAGTGTCCAGTTACGTAGGCAGCAGACCACAAATAGACTCTGTCCTAAGGAACCTGCTTTGGTGAGGGGGTTGGACTTGATGGTCTCTGGAGGTCCCTTCCAACCCCTACGATTCTGTGATTCTGTGACCAGTAGGAGGAACTGGAGTGTCTGTACAGCACATGGACTGCACCTCCCTTATGTCACACCCTTTGTGCACTTGCCTTTTCCCCCCACCCACCTAAAATTTTCATGGAGTTGCCAGTGGGGAGAGCATTTCACTGTGGGGGAGAGAGACAGAGATTGGGTGAAATTTTTCTAGGGCTCCTTGCTTGGTGCCAGCCCACTCTTTGTATGGACCTTATATACCCCCCCAATAACTTTTTTTTAGGGTAGAGAAGTGATCTGACAGGCCTGCCTACAAAAGGCATTTCTCAAGACATCATTGTAACAATTCTCCCTGCCACCTTGGTGAAACTTCTACTTAGGGGACAGGGACATACGCATCAGATGCACAAAGGTGTCTGTAAAAGCATTTTCCCTTGTCGCTCTGGCACAGCAACCACCCATGGGATTTATGATGTCAGAATCATTATGTCAAAGGAATCATTGTTTCAGTAAATTTGATTTCAGGGAGCCAAAAAGGCTGTAATTTACATCAACGTTTGGTTTTGTTTGGTAGCTCTCTACTACCAGACATAAAAAAAAAGAACAGAAAAGAAAAGAAAAAGCAAACATCAATGGCAACAATTTGAATATTTGATTAAATGGTACAGCAGCCTTCATTGAAAGCTGTTATCACTGACATTCACAGCACAGACAGCGTGGTGGTATGCAATGGTGTCTCCTGCCTGAGCTGCTGCGAATACTCTCAGTGAAGGAATGTAGCTGTGAGATGTTACTCCCATTCTGGTTCCATAAATCCAGAAAATATTAGATGAACAAAGGAATTGTTTTTTCTCCTTGTCATCAAATAAAATTACTTCACTTTCCTTCAACTTGTCCGTAATATTTAACCTGGTCTTTCATGTCAGACAAATAGCTTTTCCAACAGATTTTCAGGAGAAGAAACTGTATTTTGGAATATAATACCTAAAATAGAACACCATATACTTTTATAGAAGACGTATATGACATATTAGTAGGACAACTTCCTGATGAAGATGCACCCATACCTGGTACATAATCCTTCCAGAAGTGTAAAAATATATGTGCTTCTAGACTCTCCCCAGCCAATCTTCCTGATGAGAAAACAGTGCCTCCATTTGTGTTCCTTCACCTTTTATTTGATTGAGCTTTGTGTCAAGAATATTTTCAGTAATTAAATCTTTACAGGTCTATTCCCTTTTTGAATCCAAAATAAACTTCCAATTTTCATTATATGAACTCCAGGAGGACTCTGCTATTTGTTCAGAATAATTAAAATACATTAAATAATTGTAGGTTTTACTATTATTTTCAAAAGGAGTGATTTAATGTTAACTGGGAAGGCAGCACCACATCTTTACCAAGCTGTACGTTTCTCCTGTTGCCTTGGTTTATGGCGGTAAAGAAAATATGGCCCTGAGGGGCACAGGACCTCCTGTGGTAGATCATGCCAAGCTCTTTAAAGCCTAAATGGATCCCTAGTTGCTTTTCTGAACTGTCTGCCTGTGTGGAAAAATGCTATATCTTTCCAGTGTAATGGCGTGTAAGTTTACTATTGGTTTACAGCAGGGAGAAAAAGATTCATCCTAAAGGCATTGCCAGAAATTTGCCCCATTTGCCCTTAGAGCCAAACTTTACATTTCAGTGGACTTCCAGAAAAAGGCATGTACCTAACTGATTTCTGATCCATATCACAGGATAATATTCTGGTTTTGCTTGAGTGCAAAACGTGGTTTTTGATATTGTAGCACTGATAAGTACACGGAGACGCGCCGAGGCCTTTGATGCCACTGTCCTTTTCTGTGGGTAAGTTTTCTGGGTACAGAGGATCTTTCTATTTTCTGCATGAAGAAAGTGAGGCAGGGGGGTTTTGCTTGTCCTACCTGTTATTTGGGAGGGGAAATTAGTTCAAGAGCACCGTGTTCTCCATTCAACAGGGACTTGAAAGGGAAAACACATTAACAGAGCACTAATGCCGAGGTGACGCAGAACCAGAAATGTTCCTCTTGCTTCTCTGCTCAGCTCTCAAAGGCAATGTCAGTCGCTATGGGGAACTATAAAAGGCCATAGCAACACCATGAGAAAATGTGGTGGGTTTTTTTTTACTGCAGCTTTGGTGGGAGCTTTTTGTTCTTCTTCCTTTGGCTGTCAAGTGGCACTGGAAGAGAAGAGTGAGGTCAGTGGTTTTTGACGGTGTTGCATGGCACGGATTAATGCTTTCCTTTTTATCTGAGTGTGTTTGCAGCAAACACAGCCGTGCAGAGATGTGTGAACATCACAGTGCTGAATTAAATACCTGTTTTGGGGAAGACCTGCTCATTGAAATGCTATCTAGCAGCCATTTGGTTATTAGAATAAATACGCTATATTTCTTTTTACAAAAGACTAGGAAATAGTAGTGGTTTGTAATGGTAGATTACTGGTAATTATGGGCAGGATTGTTTTTGTAGATTGCTGGTGTAGATAATTACGGGTGGAGTTCATCCCACACCACATTTGAGGCCTACCTCTGAGCTAATCACCCAGAACTTCTTATAAATGTTGTGGAGAAATGGGCGCCTTAAGGAACTAGTTCACTCTGCCTGTTTTGGAGTGAAAGGAATTGTTTGCTGGAGGTGCCTTCTTCTCTCCATCGACTGTAAGTACAGAGGGCATCACCTGTAGAGTGCTTATCTACGGGTTGCCTAAATGAAGGCATAGCAACTCCACGTGGTAGCAGTCTTCTCCAAACTGCATATCTCAAGAACTGGGAATCATTCCTCACGGGGCTGCCTGGCTTTTAAGTGGTAGCTGTCTTGTGCCCATGCCTTGTGGAGCATGGTACGCAAAGCAGGGTTGTATATCTATCTCAGAATTACGTTTGCCTGCTCATTAAGACCCACGGGAACCATGGAAATCTTTGTATCTCTGAATGACAGGAGTGTTAAATCTTTCCCATCGCTACCAAAAGTTACAGGTCTAGCATTAAGGAATCAGAAAGTATTGAAGTTTAATAGCACTGCGTTCTATGAGTGCTCTGAAACAGGTCGTTAAACATGATTATGCACTACGGTTATTTCACTACTCAGCAGAAAGCGCCTCGGTGTGAGCCTGAAAGGAAAGTATCTCGAGACACACGTAACGTTTATAAAGATTCTTAAGTCGCTTTATAGTCAAAGCCCCGTTTATGGTGCAGCACTATTGTTCTCAGTCTTAAGGTGCTTAAAATTTAGTGATGCCGCTGTCTTCTTTTCCCCATAGATTACGTGGGCCCAGGATGTCTGTCTCTGCTCCTGTTTCTACTTCTAGGTCACCATGGAACTTCACAACCCTACTTTTCCTGGGTGTTAATTTTCTTTATTACACTGAATTGGATTAATTTTTGTAGGCTACGTAACTATGTACAGATCTTCCTAAGGCAGACTTCTCCCCCCTTATCCCCCCCTTAAAACATGTGTAATATGCAATAATAATTCCTCGCTGTTGTACAACAGAACCCTGGTTGAGTTTTTGCTTTTGCTCAAAATGGAGCAACACCTTCTTTGCTGACACTCTGCTAGAAAAGCTTTCAGGTTTCTTACCCGCAGCTGGGTAAAGCCACGTGCAGTGCTACATCTAAAGTATGGCTGGTTTAAAATTTATGTTTCTTTACAGCAAACTGCCCAAGTACATGCCAGTCATCTGTTTTAACAATTCCTGAGGCTTAGGCGCTACACTTTCATTCCAAACTCCATTACATATTGTGGATGCTTATCTTATTTCACTGATCAAAATAAAAAGCTATAGGGAAAAAAATGTTTTTTCTTCTGAGACCCTCATACTCTGCATTTTTTCCTGAAAAGGGAGATAGATGTGGAGATGGCTGCAGTATTATTTCAGAATCCTTATTCTCTCCCTTTCTGGGTTCTTTTTTTGATGTTTCTTTTTAAACTTTGATTGAAATGGTATTTCCTGATTCATACAAGTATACCGTTTTGTTTTATTTTGTTTTGTTAGCATGTATTAAAATAAGATGGAAAAAAAAGGTACAGATAAGAAGCTGGCAACTCTTACAAGTATGAAGCTACCAACTGAGATTTTGTGACCTTAAATAGTAATTGTAATATCTGATTTCCAAACAACATGTATCTTCCTTTCCTCTCTGAAGATCCAGCCCTTTAAAGAGTATGTTTCAAAACATGACCCATGTGGTTTTCATTTGTGACTGGTTTTCTGTAGTTTCTCTAAAGAGAACTACTATTAACTTTGCATAAAAGCACAGCCCCCAGAGGAGATTCCAGTTTAAGCTGCTCCCTGTACTGTGCTGTAACATCCCTCCATGTCCTTGACTGTGCCCTTTAACGACGCTGGAATATCGTGGCCTGGGAACACCAGTTATGGTGGACGTCGTGAACAAATCAAACAGCAGAGATAACATGACATGTCAATAAATGACATAAAACTGGAGCTGGCCAGAAAACTGTTATGAAAAACAAGGTATCTTGTCTCTGTATAGAGTATGTAATATTTTTTTCTTTTTTTTTTTGACATCTAAGTAAGTTGTTTTTGGAGCTAAAGCCATATAGGACTTCTTGAGTGCAAAAGAAGGTGCCGTATAGTAAACACCTTTGACTTGGGCCACTGGGCTGTTTATGCTGTTGGCAGTATTTAATCAGCTTCTCCAGCCTGCATTAGAAAGAACTTGGGACTAAGGTGCACGCTTCTGTGCAGGAGCAGATAAATAGTGGTACTATGAAGTCACGATAGAGGAACAGTTAGGAAACAAGATGGGATGTTATTGGTGGGAATATGCCCTAGTAGCAGTGGCATTATCTGCGTCCTCCCAGCTTTTGCTGTTCTTGAGGACAAGATGTGTGCTAAGCAATCACTGAGTTGGACAGGCAGATTCAGAAGTTGTTAGCTCTGCTTGATGAGGGAAGTTCACTCTTCAAGCTGCATGTTCGCTCTGAGGAAAGGATAAGCAGAGGAATGCATCCAGCAGGGAAGCGCCCAGTGCTGTATCTGGTAGAAATCTGAAGGAGCCTTTGAAACTCTGAGGTTCCCGGGTAGCCCATCCTTCCCAGGTAACAGCAACATGCTCCAGAAACATGTGATTGCATTCAGTTGTTCAAGGTAAGGTACGGAGCTGGTCTTTGTTGGACCATGTCAGTGTCTCTCTGTGTGTCATTATATGTCATCTGCTAGTTCTTGGTTTTGTCCAGCGGACAGAGGCTCCTATAAAGATAATTTCTTCCAAATGGAAGACATCAAGACAGAGTTGCATGATTCATATAAGTGGTGTGATTCATATAAGTGGTGTATGTGGAGCCTTTGGCCTTGTACCTCACCAAGGTACATATTTACAACCCTTGCACCACCAGCTTCAAGAAACGAGGTAAGTCCTTAAAGCACTGTCAGTCTATGTGGCATTTTGTCCAGCAGTGATATAGCACACATTTGGCATTTGTAAATGTTTAAATAGCTGTAGTTGGAGGAATAGCTTCTGAATCACTACTGTCCCAGTAGTGTGAATTAAGATACAAAATAGGGCAGAAAAAAATCCTCCCTACCAGTCAAGAAAATGAACAGTCCCAGTTTTCTCATGAGCTCAGTATAGGGAAAGGAAAACTTAACCTGGAAAGCTAAATATACTAAGATGATGAAAAAATGTGCTTAAAAAAGAAACAAGTCTGCTCCAAAATTTTTTTGAGTATACCAATTCAAAAAAAAGCAGGCACAAAACAAAAGGTGTTACATACAGAGGAAGCTGGAGCAAAAGCAAAGCCGTTAGAAGACGGTAGCAGAGTCAGGATTTCTGGAAAACACAGATAAAGCTTAGTGGTTATACACAAAAGAATAAAAAAGTAATGGTCACAATGGGCAGAGATGGAGTGACAAAAAAGATGAAGGTTCATTGAAAAACGCAGATGATGGAAACTCTGACTTCTGATACACAGAAGGGAACAACACGGTTCAGGCTGACTGTGTCTCATTTTAAAGGAGAGTATAAAAGGGTAGCATAAGCAGGGGAAGATAACATCAGAAATGCCAGAGGAACAAAATGAGATATAACTAGCAAAAGGCATCAGAAATGTACCAGTAGCAACAGAGAAATACTGAGAGAGCTATCGATCGGTAGTGCTGAAGTGTCAGAAGTGTTACACAGCTTTTTTTGTTTATCCTTCCAGAGAGCGTCAGTTCTGATCAGACAGAATCAAACACTGGGAACCTGGAGCTCTTAGTGTGGTTACACTCAGTGTGTAGTTGCAGGCACAATGGTGACATTTTGTGCCACTCGTGAAAATCTAAATGATGTCATAACTTTCTAGTGCCATAGGAAGTTGACACCTAGCATGTGACAGCCACAGTGAGATGTTTACAGGAACCTGCATGTCCTGAATTTGCCAATGTTTTATGTTAAGAAGGACTTTAGAAAGCTTTTGTTTCGCTCTGGTTAAGTAAGCTCGCCTCTGCTTACCTGGGCAGGCCATGTAATTGCCATACAGCCAATTGTGTACTTCGCTGGACTGCATAATGCTTTAGTGCTAGCAACGGTGGCATCTGTTTGTTATGCAAAACATTGTGCTGAGCCCAAGCAGTCAGGGGTCTTTCTGTTGAAGAACAGGGGAAAAAAACAATCTCTACAGCAATATAGTTCCATCAGCTTCCCCAATCACTTCAAGGAAATAATTCTGAAATTTACATAAAACACATCCTTCTTTGCCAACTGAATATGAGTCAGCAGTGTGCCCAGGTGGCCAAGAAGGCCAATGGCATCCTGGCTTGTAACAAAAACAGTGTGGGCAGTAGGTCTAGGGAGGTGATTGTGCCCCTGTACTCGGCATTGGTGAGGCAGCACCTCGAGTGCTGTGTTCAGTTCTGGGCTCCTCACCATAAGAAGGACATGGAGGTCCTGGAGCGAGTGCAGAGAAGGGCAACCAGGCTGGTGAAGGGGCTGGAGGGCAAATCCTATGAGGAGCGGCTGAGGGAGCTGGGGCTGTTTAGCCTGGAGAAGAGGAGGCTGAGGGGAGACCTTATCACCACCTACAACTACCTGAAGGGAGGTTATAGAGAGGTGGGCGATGGTCTCTTCAGCCAGGTGACAGGAGACAGGACAAGGGGGAATGGCACAAAGCTGTGCCAGGGCAGGGTCAGGTTAGATGTGAGGAAAAGGTTCTTCACTGAAAGAGTTGTCAGGGCCTGGAACAGGCTGCCCAGGGAGGGGGTTGAGTCACCATCCCTGGATGTGTTTGAAAGATGGGTCGATCAGGTACTTAGGGATATGGTTCAGCATAGGACAGGAATGGTTGGACTTGATGATCTTAAAGGTCTTTTCCAACCTTGTGATTCTGTGATTCTAATCCATTCAACAGGTGGTAGGTTATTTCCTGCATTGCACTGCTGAAGGTGAAGAGCAGAAGGGGAGAGCATGCTCAGGCTGCAGCAGGCACTGAGAATGACCAAGATGAGTGAGCTCCTGTTTTCCCTCCTTGTTCTCAGTAGAGGTGGTGTAATGGGAAAAAGAGATTAGCTGATCCCTTTTAGTGGAAGAAGGTCATCCATAGAGAGGATGCTCTGAAGATGGGTGGTAGCTACATTTTTAAGCCTGACATTGGTAGATGAGGAGAAAACAATTGTCAGAAAACAAGGGTACACCAAACACTGAGTGTTTGGATGGTAAGAGTAGGTGAGAGAATTAGAATAGAGCTTGTCTATGCGTGTTTAGCTTCTGGTACCAAATTTCATGTGAGTGCAGGATGAACAGTCAGTAATGCTGCTCACAGCCTGTGTTCTTACTGCTTTCTACCACTGTTTGGAGTCCCAGAGGCTACCAATCTGTATGGACAAACCTCATAAAAAACTAGAGTTTTAACTGATGTACTTTTTTTATGTGCAGACCCAAGACATGTTAGAGAGTGCTTGCTGGAATGGGAGTGTGAATAGCAGCTATTGAAACTCCACAGAGGATATCATCCTTGTAGCATACCTAAAAGCATTTATTGCATTTCATAGTGGGGTATGGAGTCAAAGGAATCCCACTGCAACACGACTGAACAACCTCTCTGGTTTTCCCAGTGTCTAAGAAAGTTAGTGGTACAGGGAGAAGGATCAGTTGCCCTGCAAGTTTGTCTTATACATGTCTTTAATGAATAGGTTTGCTTTTGTTTTGAACTCTTGTACTTATTGTTTACATTAAGGTTGTACAAAAGAATTCTCTTATAATGCATCAGCTCATTTAGAGTAGCTATAGCTGTTTTAAACTAAGCTAATAGGTGCTGATATTCCCAAGTCTATTAACCCAGTTAAATGCTTTAATATAATTGTTTTCAATTGTTTTTCTCCTTACTCATCTAATGAGAGCCTGGACAATTTTCTTATCGTTTGGAAAATGCAGGGTAATTTTCAGTGTTGGGTGAGTTTAGGTTTGTTCTTGTTTCAATGATTCAGTGTTTTATTTTTTTTTTACTATTGCATTGATGTTGCAGCATCTCTGTATGCCTGACTATGGACTTATGCAGAGTAGTGACAGGGGAAGAGGAGAAAGGGGAAACACAGCCATGGCCTGACTGGGAGATGCAAGAGTGCTACATTGCATGGCACAGTAGTGTAACCCTGGCTGTCATATGAAGTCCTGGAGTGTGTATGAAGTTATCTGGTGGCAAGAGAGGGGTGGCAAGAGAGAGTATTGTGTGCAGTTCTGGGCTCCCTGGTATAAAAAGGACAGGGATCTCTTGGAAAGAGTCCAGAGAAGGGCTATGAAAATGATTAAGGGCCTGGAACAGCTCCCCTATGAGGAAAGGCTGAGTGGGCTGGGGCTGTTCAGCCTGGAGAAAAGAAGACTGAGGGGGGACCTAATTAATGTTTATAAATATCTTAAGTGAGGGATACAGGGGGAAATGGCCAGCCTCTTTTCAATGGTCTGTGGGGACAGGACAAGGGCAATGGCTGTAAATTGGAGCACAGGAAGTTCCACACCAACATGGGGAAGAACTTTTACACAGTGAGGGTGACAGAGCCCTGGCACAGGCTGCCCAGGGAGGTGGTGGAGTCTCCTTCTCTGGAGATACTCAAGACCCAACTGGATGCCTATCTGTGCAATATGAGCTAGGGAGCTGCTTTGGCAGGGGGGTTGGACCCCATGATCTCTTGAGGTCCCTTCCAACCCCTATGATTCTGTGATTTTATAATAAGATCTCATTTACCCTTCTCTGAAATGTCCCACTAGACAGCTACAGGTACCAGAGCAGTTATACTGCTTCACACTGAGATGGATTGAAAGTTAGGCTCTGTACTGTAGCATCCACAGAATGGCGATCCTGTGGTTAGATCCAGGAGTCAGGAGATGTGGTTGATCTTTCTGTTCTTCCCCAACATCCAATTTTAGAATTCTTAATGCCAGATTCCCTGAAGCTATTTAGATTAAGTCCCCTGGGTTTTGGGGTTTTTTTGAGATTAGAAAGATGTCCTTAAATTCTCTTTTAGACATCTGCAAAAATAGGGATAATCCACTCCTGTTCACAGGCATATGGATGGAAGTGATGCACTCCAGTACTACAGAAATCATTGTTCATTTTGTCCATTGTTTCTGGACAAACGCGGCACGTGCATTGTGGGAAGTTCTTTTGGCTTGTCTTCCATTTTCCTGCATCACCTAACATCATCTGAAGGAACTCAGTGCCCCATGTCATGCACATGGCTTGATTACTTGTTAGCCTTTTTAAAAAAATGATTGAAATGATTATAAAGACTTTGACTTCTTTGTTGTCTCTGTTTTAAGTTTGAATATCAAATGATTAGCTGGAGGGGGAAATATAGAATCACTTTCACTGTTATGTCTCTGAAAGCTTTGTATCTGCATGTGTGAAAAAGAAAGATTTTAAGAGTTTTCAGAAAAATCAGAAGTTGGAAGTGATGGAGGCTGATTCTTTTTTTTAAAAAAAACCCCCACAATTCCCTCCCTCCCCCCTTTTTAAATTTACTTTATTTTTACCAAAGAAGTGACCTAAAATCTCAGTCTGTATTACTGCCCAAAGCAGCTTTTCAGCACAAGTCCCATTTCCTGTTAAAGTAATAGGATTTTCCCGTTCTCACTGTGAGCTACATCTGATCTCTTGAGCTACATCTGGAAGTGTAGCACCTCCTAAAGTTTTGAAGTAAGTCATTTCAGCTACAAGGTATGAGATGTCAGGGCCCATCTGGAGAAGACAAATAATATCTATTTAGAGGGATTTAATGCTTCCAGATGGGGATTTGAGGTAGTAAGAACTGATTATCTAGTTTTGGTTTAACTTCACTGTATGACCTGAGTTTTCTTGGTGTCTCCGAGTGTTATCATAGAATCATAGAATCATAGAATGGTATGAGTTGGAAGGGACCCCAAGGATCACAGAGCTCCAACCCCCCTGTCACAGGCAGGGCCACCAACCTCAGGCCTGGATATACACTAGGTTGCCCAGGGCCCCATCCAACCTGGCCTTGAACACCTCCAGGGATGGGGCATCCACCACCTCCCTGGGCAGCCTGTTCCAGCACCTCACCACTCTCTCTGTAAAAAACTTCCCCCTAATATCTAATCTAAACCTTCCTTCCTTTAGTTTTAATCCATTCCCCCTTGTCCTGTCATTGTCTATCCTTTTAAAAAGTTGAATCCCCTCCTGCTTATAAGCTCCCTTCAGGGACTGGCAGGCTGCAATGAGGTCCCCCTGCAGCCTTCTCTTCTCCAGACTGAACAAGCCCAGCTCCCTCAGCCTCTCTTCGTAGGGGAGGTGCTCCAGGCCTCTAATCATCTTCGTGGCCTCCTCTGAACCCTCTCCAACAGTTCCACATCCTTCTTGTATTGGGGGCCCCAGATCTGGACACAGGACTCCAGATGGGGCCTCACGAGGGCAGAGTAGAGAGGGACAATCCCCTCCCTGTCCCTGCTGGCCACCCCTCTTCTAATGGAGCCCAGGATACCATTGGCCTTGCGAGCTGCAAGAGCACAGTGCTGGCTCATGTTAAGTTTCTCATCCACCAGAATCCCCAAGTCCTTCTCAGCAGGGCTACTCTCAAGAAGCTCTTCTCCCAGTCTGTATCTATGTCTGGGATTCTTCCAGCCCAAGTGCAACACCTGACACTTGGCAGTGTTGAACCTCATTAGGTTCACCCAGGCCCATCTCTCCAGCCTGTCAAGATCCCTCTGGATGTCTTCCTTTCCTTCTAGGGTGTCGACCACACCACTCAGCTTGATGTCATCCCCAAACTTGCTGAGGGTGCACTCAATTCCTCATCGATGTCATTGATAAAGATGTTAAAGAGAACCGGTCCCAAGACAGACCCCTGGGGGACCCCGCTTGTCACTGGCCTCCACCTGGACACAGACCCATTGACCACCACCCTTTGGCTACGGTCTGTTAACCAGTTTCTTATCCACTGGCTGGTTCACCCATCAAATCCACATCTCTCCAGTTTAGAGATAAGGATGTGATGCTTGCAGGTGAAAATAACAATCTTGAATTTCAGTCACACCAGAACAATTTAGCCAAAACAGATAGCAGTTTATGTCCAACTGATCTCTGGGCAGCACTGAAGGCAGGAGGAGGATATATTCCATAAGAAAACTTACGATTAAAAGCTGAAAATTTTGAGTTGAAAAATCATGTACTGTGCTTCATGGAACTGTAGCTCAAGGACATCCTGCTTTCATTTTTGTCTCATAGGCTGAGTTCCCAATTAAGAAATCATAATCTGATACATCATGGGATTTTCTTGCTTGGGACCAGACTCTTAGAAGTTACAATGTACTAGAAAAGATGTGGTGGAAGACTAAAACCACACAGACACTTTCACTAGATGGTGAATAATCCATACAAATATTATTATTTCAGTTTTCTGCAAAATGTGGAATGCAGATTCATCCAATCAACTTTTTTCTTTCACAGTGTCTTGTTTTTCTATCACCTTAATGTAGAGAAAAAAAAAAATCAGCAGTTCCTAGGCTTTGGTCTTGTAAGTATTGATGTTCACCTGAAAAACTATATTGCTGAGAACAATTGTAAATTTCCTATGAAATAGAACTGACAAATATATTGATAATACTGTAACTCAGGAAAACTAGGTTTTAAGTATATGTAAGTAACTAGAATCTGAGATATTGGGACTATCCCAAGGAAAATAAAGTCCAGTGAGATAAAGAAGGAAGCTTTTGCAAAAATATTTACTGAGGATTTGGGTTTTACTAAGAGTCTTACCTGTAAACTGAACAATTGATTTGCTTTGTTTTTCTAGGGAGTGTTGTTGGGCATCATATGTGTGAAGAGAGGGGGAATTGAACTGGTTAAAACTCTTACCAGAGCTTCATCTGACAGCTGGTTTGAAAAGCAGTAGGAGATAAGTCTTGCAGAAAAGTTTTCCATCTCCCATGATGCAAATTGATTCTTATTTGACTGGAGAGTTTGCTTTTCTTAAAGGCCTTAGTTACAATGTATTTGACTTAGTTGTTTGAGTCATAATTTTTACCACTGTGGGCATAGCATCCTTCCATTATATTTATGGAACAGTACTAGCAATCTGACCATTACCATCCTTGGCTGAGGTTGGTGTTCTAATCAGATCTTGGCAAACCTGTGGTCTGTGGTACACACTGCTGTCTGACTGAGTGATGTCAGGGCCTTCTTCAGGATGGTGCTTCCAGAGTGTTAACTCGCTGAGGATACCAGAGAAACTCTGGATCCTGTACTCCAGTCCAATAAGACAGAGGTTGAGAAAGTCTTTTGGGTATGTATCCATTTGTAGCTTTAAGTTTTAAAATAACACAAGGATAACTATAAATAATTTTTCTTCTCAGCTTTTACTCAACATTTGGCAAAAAGTGTACCCTTTACAGCCTACACTTCAATTCAGTACGTGTGTTGAAGGTGGAGGAGGGTTAACAACAACCTTGAACCTCAGACAAGTGTGGTCTTCCTTTGTGGGTATCCTGTTGCAGTGACTCTTCCTACCCAGACGCTCATTCACTCCTTGGACCCAAACTAGAAATGGTTCAACATTTCTTCATTCTTTACCCCATCCCTCTCCCACCCCTTCCCCAATCCCACTTTTTGTTGTTAAAGGTTGCTTGTAGGGGCCTTTGCATACTGCCTCCAGCCTTATAGCACCACCCCAATCAACTATAAACCTTTCAATCAGTACGTTAGTTCCAGGAAGGATTTGTGGGATACTAGACTTAGGTGTCAGCTCTCATTTCTACATTTGTTTGCTGTCCCCCATAACTTCTGTACTGCTGGCCTGTCTTTCTCTTGGGCTTCTATAAGAGTTGCATTTGAAGCACGAGCTGTGGTGGGTTGCTGGCCTTTGCTCATCCTTCACTGTCGGATCGATCAGTGACGAAGGAAAAAGAAACTGATGCTTACCTTAACAAACCTCACAGACCAGCTGGTGCTGCTCAGCACTGTGGTCTGCCTCCTGACTGAATCAAGTAGTGATTCAGGAGAAGGTGTTAGCCAATTGAACAGAAAATGTAGAAACTGGCATGGTATTCAAGAATAATTGGGCATATATCCATATCCTTTCTTAGGGACCGAAAGTGAGAGGTGGAAAGCCTGCTCATGGTGTTGGTACAGAGAACTTATAGAATGGAAATGCCAAGAAAATAGTGAGATAGAAAAGCTATGTGCTGTTCTTAAATAATTATTGTATAGGGTTAAGAGCATTAAGGAAAATGGTGAATTCAAGCTTGAATTGGCAAGGCAAGAGTCTATGAAGCTGGTCGAGAAACAGTAGAACCCTTTATATGAAAGGAGGTGAAAACAACATATATTTGGTGCCTGCAAAATTAATTTTGAGAGAAGTGGCTGATTTCAATGTATTCATAAAAGAAGCAAACAATGGCAGGGATGGGTGGGAGAAGAATGATTTAATCTACATTGAGGCTTTAAAAATTGTTATCTATCCTTCCACTTGAGCTGGAGATGAGACAAATGCCACAGAGCTGCTTGAATAATTTTTCCAATTTAATTTGCTTCACTTTTCTTCAGACTATGTTTAGCATTTGGCTTAACAATACAGGCAAAACCAGTTTTTACTTAAGGGGACAGGCAGCAATCCAGCTTTGATCACAGCAGTTATCAGAGGGTTATATCACATTATAAAATAACATATATAACTAGAAATATTTATAGGCTATAAAATATACAAACTGTCATGGGTTTTTGGGTTACTTCTGAGGGAAAAAGAGAATACTTAGTTCCGGAGACTATTTACTTCACTGCTAAAATAATACTTTTGTACTTTGAAGAGATGTTCTGTAACATAAATACTTTAAAGGTTATTGTGATGCCTAAATATTTTACTATGTAGATCATATTAATACCTAAGTTTCCTAATGCATAGGAGTTTCGCATCAGCATCTTTTATTCTGCAAAGGTCTCACTTGCACACGCAAGAGCAGAAGCCAAGACTTTACCCTACAAGTAAAACAAAAAAAAAGGGACCACTGTGAGAGTTTGTACATCAAAAGGGGAGAAATTCGTATCAGGCTTCACCTTGCTAAACAAAGGAGCAGTGTTTTGTTCTTTCTTTATGAACAGTTCTTACTGGTGGAAAATAACTGCCCACGTTTGTCGGGAGAAACTGGAGGCTTTAATGTGGAGCGGCGTAGTTCATGCTGCTAACCTGTTCCTGTATGCTTCTCTGCTCTTGGTGGTCTCTTCTTGGCTGCTGCCTTATCTCTGACTTTCTCATTCTCAAGAATAAGCAGAACTGACGTATTGAATAGAGGTGGCTGAGCAAAACGCACTGCCTACACTGTGACAGGCTTTACCAATATTTGTCAGACGCAATAGCCAGTCAAATACTCTTTGGAAAATACATGATTGGATGGGCTACCGGTGCAAACCAATGGATTAACATCTTCAAGACCTTTTTATTTTTAGTGTTCATTCAACAGTAATTTAATTTTTTAAAAAACTTTTTTTTAAAATCTGAATTTGTGGCCCTAGACTTCTAATTCTTAAACACCTACTTAGGTGTGACAGGAACTTCTGAAATGAGGGTTCAAATACCCACAGGCTGAAGAGGATCTGGAACACAAACTTCCTGCTTTCTGGAGGAAACTAGTGACTATCGTCTCCTTGTTTGGTTTAGTTATTGTTAGTGAGTTTGGGGGGGGCTTTTATTTTTGGAAAGTGGTACTATACAGCCACCTTTTCATCCAACATGAGATAGGACACACCTTATATTGCCACGTGAAAGTGGTGGCACTAAGTGCTACTGCCCTTCCTCTGTAAAGCTGTGCTTGGTGCCTATATAAAAGATATTATAATCTTGGTGCTTATTATAAAGATATTATAATCTTTAAATGACAATGTTAAATTCATAACATTAATTTAAAATATACTCAGATTATGCTCAGTTGGGAGTCATGTTTCACAGCTTGTTCAGCATGGCCGTGCTTCTTTCTGAGCATGCTTAGGAGGAGAATTTTACATGTCCAAGGATGCTGATGCTCCGAAGTGGATAGAGAGGATATCTGCAAATCTTACTACTGTTTAGGTACCAAAGTGAAAGTAACCAAAATCCATTTGTGGGTTGAGTCTTGGCTCCTAAGTCAGTCCTTAATGACTCAAGTTTTTGAAGGTATGTTGGTGGTACACTGGGACTCTGATCTGACCTGCACTTTGCTGGATGATCAAACAACTGTGTGGGAAAAAAAGGTCTCTTCTGCAGCAGGTCAGGGGATCTCTTCTCATCTCAACTTGTAGCATTTAGGGTTTTTTGAGATAAGGTGACTCATTGCAATTGGGGTCAGTTCATAAGTTCAGGAACCAAACCTTCAGATTTCCAAGGAGTTGAAACTGGCTGAGAGGGTTTGGTCTTGACTTAATGATAGCTTGAACAACAGAAACACTTGTCTTTTGATAAATTCAAACCTTTACACTTTGGGCCATTCCTAGTAAATATATCTTGTACATTGCTGCAATCCTGAAAAGAGCAATTAATACTATACAGGAGGCTTGCAGACCTGGGAGTCCTGGTGGACAACAGGTTAGCCATGAGCCATCAATGTGCCCTCATGGCCAAGAAAGCCATTGGCATCCTGGGCTGTATCAAGAAAATTGTGGCCAGCAAGTCGAGGGAGGTTCTTCTCCCCCTCCACTCTGCACTGGGAATGCAGTTCTTGGCTCCCTAGTTCTAAAGGGCACAGAGCTGTGGGAAGGGTACAAAAAAGGGGTACAAAGATGATTGGGGGACTAGAACATCTCTCTTACAAATTGAGGCTGAGGAACTTGGGACTTTTTAGCCTAGAGAAGACTGAGGGGGGATCTTATCAATACTTATAAATACTTGAGGGGTGGGTGTCAGGAGCATGGGGTCAGTGTTTTTTCAGTGGTGCCCAGTGACAGGACAAGAGCTAGTGGGCACAAATTTGCATATAGGAACTTCCACCTAAACATGAGGAGGAAATTCTTCACTGTGAGGGTGGCAGAGCACTGTCACAGGCTGCCCAGAGAGGTTGTGGAGTCTCCAGCAACACTCAAAACCTGCCTGGACACCATCCTTTGCAACCTACTCTAGGTGATCCTGCTCTGGCAGGGGGTTGGACTAGATGATGTCCAGGGGTCCCTTTCAACCCCTGCGATTCTGTGATTCTGTGATTTTTTTCCTGCTCAGTGTAAAAAAAATACTCTCCCTTGAAGTTAGTTAGGATTTGCTTTACAGTAGAAAAAAAAGTATATAAATTATGCATGTTTATTCACAGAGGCTGAAAGCAAAGTGCAATATCAGAAAGGTGTTAAGGTCTTCTAACTTCAGGCTCCTCAGAGAGGTGCCCATGTGAAGAGTCATCCTAAGTGGTCTCTGTAGTCAATGAAGAGATGAAAGGGGGATTCTGAGAGGGAGATTTATTCCACCAGCAAAAGAGGTGATTGTGTTCCCAGGCTAGGCAGTCTCTTAGAAGCTTACAGTGAAGTGGAAAGAGAGGAAGGCCTCATGAATTGAGATATGAACTATCATATTGTTACACTGCATTGACTATGTAAACTTCCAGCAACTGAAATGTTGGGCAGACATTGGTAAGCCTTCCCTCTCACTGAATGTGAGCTATGTCCACGGCTTGCCAGTTGCAGGCATCTGTGTTACATGAGCTCATGGACTCTGGGGGAGGAAGGACCACTTCATGCTTGCTTTGGCTTTTTTGCGCTCTTCACTGCATGTGTTCCTGGGCTACTCCCACTCTATCTCATCAGCCACCCACGGCTGGGCCCGTCCCCTGACTTGCAATGGTCATTCTTACATATGTAAATGTTTACAACTGATCTTAAGTAGATATTTAAGTTGGGGAGGATTCTTAGGTGACAAACTTTGAGAAAAGTCTCAAAAGTCTCAGTCCAGATAATCAATAGACACCGATGTCACAAATGCCACTAAAAGAAATCTAACTTTTGCTGCATAATATGGCAGTAAGCTGTTTTCATTGTTAGCCATAAACATCAGCTTAACAGTGTCTTTGCATCAAGTGCATTTTTTTACTATCATTTAATTACACATAGGGTGGTTGTGACATTACAAGACTGTAAATATGTAGTGAAAAGATTTACTGTTCAAAAGATTAATCTTTAGTCTTATTATGCATCCTTTTCATGATAACATGCTGAAAACATCAGAAATACAACATATATTTGTTTTAACAAATGCTACTTCTTTCAGTTTGTTACTCTTACATTTAGAACTTATCATTTATTTCCAATGTTTGCCTCCTACTCAGCAGGAGTGGAATTTCTTCTAGACAAGCTTTCTTTCTGCTCTGATCCCAGTAAAGTTGTTTTGCACTGAGGTTGATGGCATTGAAGTGGTATCCAGGTCTGAACTTTGAATCGGCTCCAGGTCTGATGTGATCTCAGTACTGTGGTCAGATCTGATGGGCTGCTCAGTCCCTTTGACACTTGTGGAGAATTGTTCTGTGTTGGTTTGTTTCATCTTTAGCATGGAAAAAAAAAAAGACCCAGCAGTACATGAGGCTCAGGACAGCTTCTCTGTGAAGAGGATGTGCCTTTTCTAAGTTAGGTCAGGTGATGGGATGGAGGAGTTGTGGTAGAAGCCCGCGACTGGGACGCATACATATTCCAACAAGGCTCCTTAGACTATGTGTCCCTGCTAAGAGGCACCAAGTGCTGGGCTTCTGCAGTGCTGCAGCCTCTCCTCAGTCCCAGGGTCTCATGTGTGATGTACCTCTGATTGATACGTCAGTGAAGCACCGGTGCTTTTGGTGCTGGAGTGACAGTACTGCATGCGAGTTCCCAGGCCTGCAGAGAGAGGGCAGGAGGGAATATAAAACTGGGCCAGGTGAATATCGCACATAAGATGTGACACTTGGTAGGTCTGCTAGACTGGGCCAAAGGACCTCCTGAGGAGATGTGGGAGACCTGTTACACAGAGGAAGCCATCCAGAGGGATCTTGACAGGCTGGAGAGATGGGCCCGGTTGAACCTAATGAGGTTCAACACTGCAAAGTGTCAGGTGTTGCACTTGGGCCGGAAGAATCCCAGACATAGATACAGACTGGGAGAAGAGCTCCTGGAGAGTAGCCCTGCTGAGAAGGACTTGGGTGTCATGGTGGATGAGAAACTTAACATGAGCCAGCAGTGTGCTCTTGCAGCTCGCAAGGCCAATGGTATCCTGGGCTCCATCAGAAGAGGGGTGGCCAGCAGGGACAGGGAGGTGATTGTCCCTCTCTACTCTGCCCTCGTGAGGCCCCATCTGGAGTACTGTGTCCAGATCTGGGGCTCCCAATACAAGAAGGATGTGGAACTGTTGGAGAGGGTCCAGAGGAGGGCCACGAAGATGATTAGAGGGCTGGAGCACCTGCCCTACGAAGAGAGGCTGAGGGAGCTGGGCTTGTTCAGTCTGGAGAAGAGAAGGCTGTGGGGGGACCTCATTGCAGCCTGCCAGTCCCTGAAGGGAGCTTATAAGCAGGAGGGGATTCAACTTTTTAAAAGGATAGACAATGACAGGACAAGGGGGAATGGATTAAATCTAAAGGAAGGAAGGTTTAGATTAGATATTAGGGGGAAGTTTTTTACAGAGAGAGTGGTGAGGTGCTGGAACAGGCTGCCCAGAGAGGTGGTGGATGCCCCATCCCTGGAGGTGTTCAAGGCCAGGTTGGATGGGGCCCTGGGCAACCTAGTGTATATCCAGGCCTGAGGTTGGTGGCCCTGCCTGTGGCAGGGGGGTTGGAGCTCTGTGATCCTTGGGGTCCCTTCCAGCTCATACCATTCTATGATTCTATGATTCTGTGTATTGTGTCCCTGATTTTCTACAAACTGAGACGCCTTTTGCAAATATCTAGGGAAACTCATAGGGCTTTCCCTGATAGGGTAGCCCCATCAATATAACACAGGGTAAAGACAGTAATCCTACAAACACTCTGTTCTCACAGAATTGTATATGAAAAGAGGTATCTCCTAAAGAAATTGGGTGTAAGCTCAGAACAGCATTACTGCTCCTTGTTCAGCCAGATAGGATTTATTCCAAAGACATAATGCTGTTTTAGCAAAGCAAAACATACCTTTACTTTCCAAAAATACCTGTACTGAAAACAGACCTACTTTGTTGTTTGCAAAGGCACTCTGCAGAAAAGTGTATAAAATAGAAGGGAAAGAGATGCTAGTACGTTTTAAAGAGAGAAAGCAAGGGTCTGGGCAGGCGCTTTTCGAGAATAAAGCTCTCATTGATTAGAAATTTGTGAAGGTCGCCGCCATCTAGTGATGAGATGTTGAAGATGTTGCTCGGGACTAAAGCACGAAGTGCCTTCTCCAGCTGTGTCTGTACTCACCCAGCACACTAATTGCATCCTGAACCCCTGGGTTTGTTTCTTTGTGTGTCCTGTGCCAAATAAGTTAACTGGGAACAGGACAAACTGTATTTTCTCACGTGGATTGCTCTTGCATTGTGGTCCTAGAACAGGGCAGTCACATAACCAGGAGTATTTGAGTGCAGTTTTAAGTGAAAACAGCAATCCAGCAACTTAACTATGACTAAAACTCCATCTGCCAGTGCAACAAAAGTTACTCCAGAACTGAAGATGGCCAGGGCACACATACTCTTTCACGAATTTCCTCCCTCTAAAGCACTTGGGCAATGCCATAATTTTGGTTTAAGAAATTTTAAAATATAGCTAAATGCATCTGCTTCTTGTTCCTGGCTTAGAAAAAGATTTGAACACTGTGTATCACTAGGGATGTGAACAGTCCTCAAGTGTTTTAATCTAGGTGTAAAATTTCTGCAAAACTAAATCACTGGGATCTGACCACAAGGGAAGTACAGCAAGTCTGGGAAACTTGCCACAAGATTTGCATGTTTTAGAAACTCTGAGAACCTGTTCTGCACACTCAAAGTCTACACCTGCTCAGTATCTACAAAGGTAACTTTTGCATGTTTGCTATTATTTTTAGTAGATGTGCTTCCTTGGGTCCCACCTGTGTCGATGTGATTTTGTCCAAATGCCCTTACTGCCCAACAAGCAGAGGGCATGACAGAGCAGGAAACCCAGCAGTGGTGGAAGACAGGTTTTTGAATAACAGCTATTGGCCTGGAGTCGTTCAAATAAGAGAGCTGAAGTACCTACCTGTGTAGTAGTTCAAAGAAATTTCTAGTATGGACAAACTCAGCCAGATGTTAAGCTGGATAAATCTTTATAGGCCAACAAGGTAAACCCACATTTGCCTGTTCAGTTGAAACATTATGCTCACCTAACACATTAAATCCAAAAACCAGCCCTGGCTTCACTACTCCTTCCTGGTAACACTCCACCACAGACATTCTTTACAGAGAACTAAAGCTTTTCTCCCACCCTGAAGTATGCCCAAGGTGACAAGCTGGGCTGATTGGTGCTCCCACAGCCTGTGATGCCCATGGGTGCATGGCAAGAAGCCTGAGAGAGGTTGTGGGGCCATGCTGCTTCAGCTGGCAGTCACTCAGAGGAGCTGCAGAAAAAGGCAGCAGTAATGTTTCACCATGACCCTCCTGAACCAAGTGGCTGTATTTCTCCCACATAACCCAGACAGCTGTGCCCTCATGTCCTGAGTCATGGTGTGTGTGTTGGGTCCTGGAGAAGTCACTGACTCCTTAACAAATGCCTAACATAACAGAGGAGTATATGGGGATAGGGCTACCTTTCTGCTGTAAGATTTTGCTTCCCAAGCGCTGCCCCAGTCCAGCTGAAGAGTCCTACTGGTAAGTGACCACGGAGCAGCTCCATTGGCTGGGGTGAAGATATTGCCTTAGCAAAAATACAGTTCACATGAAGGTAGCGATGCCTACTCCAGTGTGCATACATGCTTCTGAACCCTCTGCAAGCTGCAGGCACTGAAAATGTCCTGCTAAGACAGAATTACACTAATCAAGCCTTCTGGCCCCAAATGTGTATGTTCCCATTACTAGGCCACTGCGGTATCAAAAAGGGGCAGGTTGTGCATCTGAAATTTGCTTCTATTCCAAAGCTGATTGCCACCTACCAGCCAAAATCTGATGACCTTTCTGGGAAAGGAGCATAATCAAAAGTGTCATCAAGATACTTAATCTGATTCATTACCTCAGCAGGCATCCCTTCAGCAGCAGGGGCATGAACGAAGAAAGCATCATCATAACAATGACCTTGACCGATTCGCTAGACTTCTGATTTCCCCGAGCAAAATTGTGCCAGCAGCACACGTTACAGCAATCAAACTCAATCTGTTTTGTACCACTAGTCTAAGTTTATTATAGCTGACTTACAGATCTAAAGGGCCTGTTGCCCGATCCTTTAGTTTAAATATTACACCAGGGACCAAGCTAAGTAACACTAAGTCAACTAGAGGCTGAGTATGATGCAGGGAATCAGTCTCTTGGAGCTGCTTTTATGGAAACAGACCTTTGTTTTTTGTTTTCTGCTGGAGGTCAGCTAAGGAGATTGACTTTTTACCTACAGTGAAAAATAGGAGTCCACTGTTTGGGCGGGTCAGCGACAAGAAGAACCCGTCCATCCAGTGAAAGGACTGATACTGCAGTCCTCACAAGAATAACTGAAAGCTGATAAGATGAACACATATCAAATTGCAGCTAGGGAAATTGTGTGGGTCTGCCAGCATTGCTTTGTGCCTTACCAATTTCTCAAGGGAGAGTGCTATTGGAGCATCTCTTTGAAGAGGAGTCATCTGTGCTCTTGTAAATGTAGCAGTAAGACAAGGGGGAATGGTGTTAAACTCGAAAAGGGGAGATTTAGGTTGGATATTAGGAAAATGTTCTTCAATATGAGGGTGGTGGATCACTGGAACAGGCTGCCCAGAGATGTAGTGGAGGCCCCATCCCTGGAGATATTCAAGGTCAGGCTTGATGGGGCTCTGAGCAAACTGATCTAATGAAGATGTCCCTGCTTACTGCAGGGGGATTGGACTAGACGACCTCTAAATGTCCCTTCCAACCTTACAGACTCTATTCTATGATTCTATGAAATTGTTGAAGCTTGTGGGTTGATGAATCATGTTTGTGACCTTGGATGACCAAAGCGAAAGGCCTTCAATTTCTTACTATTTATGCAAAAGCATAAGGACATTTTAATCCTCTAGCTACTGCCTGGCTGGTAACCTCTGTATTCATAATGTCTCCTGGATCTGGCAGTATGCAGTATTTTCAGTACTGATGGAAATGATGCTGTAGTGTTTGTTTGACAGAGGGACAGAGTGGAAATTCAAAATTATTCTAATGAATTCGGGGAAAAAAAAGTAACCACGAATACAATGAACATCAGTGGCACCAAATACAGATATCAGAGGAAGGCAGGCATAAAAGTTGGTAAAAACCCCCCACATTTGGAAACAACAGGCTAGGTAAGGATGAGAAGCAGATAAAGACTAGAAAATCATACTGATTGTGCTGTATCAGTACTGGCATAGAGATCTAGTGGAATGAGAAAGTAATGGGAGTTATTTGCAAGCTGTGAAGTAATGTGTTTGCTCTGCTTGGGACCTGGAAGGACTCTGCTGCAATACTTAGTCTAGTACCAGGGAGGCATCACAGCTTAAGAAATCCAGTCAGAAACCACAAGACTAGTAAAGACTAAATAAAACTTTGTGACTAGATATTGAAGAAGTTGCAATTATTAAATCTACAAAAAAACCCCACCCAAACCTAAAAGGTGATCTAGTCTTCAAATAGATGAAAAAGTTGCAAAAATAGGAAATACTGTTTTCTGCATGCTGTATGGACAGGATAAGAAACTGTGAATTTAAACTGCATCAAACTTTATTTTAGACAAACCCCAACATTTTCTTATAGTAAATATAGGTACATACTAGTACATGTGACTGTTCTGACAGACAAAAATATATTAGGAATGCTGTGGTGATATCTGATCTTAAAGAAAGCCATGAGGGAAAATGGAAAAAAACTACCTCCTCTAAATTTCTCCCACCCTAATTTTCCATCATGACAATGTGACCTTCTCAGGTAAAAGCATCTATTTTACCTTCCCTGTAAACTCAGTCACTCCTTGAGAGAGCAGACTGTTGCTTGAAGATTTGAAACTCAAGGAGAACACAAAAGCTGACAATCAATTTTTTACATATATGTGTGTATGTGTGTGTGTGTGTGCATGTACATATATATGTACTCCAAATGACTCATGCTTGCCAAATTAAGCAGCTGTGACTGATGGTCATGATCAGTGAAGATGAGTCATGTTAGGGCATGTTCAGACGATAACATGCCTTCCAGGAGTACAACACAGCACGTATTCCTGGCCCTTGCTACTCTGAGCGAAACCATAGGCTGTAAAAGTGACTTTTATACATTAAATCCAGAATTGTAAAGATCAATCTAGAGCTAGGGAGTGTATCATATAAATGTTTTGGCACATCAAACCCCCAAATCTGAAATTTGCATTGTGTTTGAATTGGGGACTTGGAATTTTGTAATACCCTTCTTTACATCAAGCAACAGGTCATCTTCTCTACTATGATATCTTACAAAATAATAAAAAACAATGCAAAGCAGCCATGATGTTAGATTTTTTAGTGAAATAGGCTTAGATAGAAATAAGAAGACTCTCCTGTCCCAGCTGTATATCCAGCCAGGGACTTGGGGCCTTCTTTTGAGGTATGACACGTGGCTTTGATCTCCCTCTGCCTGAGACAGCCATTGAACCAAGCCATCCTGCTTCTTATGGGCAAAGCAGCCATTTGCTATATAAAAATAGGCAAAAATACCTTGTATACTTAAGAGTTAAATGTCTGACTTAAACACTTGTGTTGTTACCTTGTTCCCTGTTCTCCTTGCAGCGTTGCTTCAAACAAGTGTTTGCCACTGGTTGGCTTTTTGCTGGTTCTGTGATTTTTGGTGGCCTTGGATCAGGTTCAGGGGTCCATCTGGCTTCTTTTTTTGTCTCTGCACATATTTCTCTGAAGTTCCCAAGGGAGGTAAAACAGCAACCAAGTTGTTTTCTGTAGAGTTGACAAGAGGAAGGGCTGTCCTCTGCTTTAAGCAATCCCATTTCAGTTTTGCCACCAGAATACAAGAAGTCTAATTATACAAAGTAGGAAACCCTGAAGACAAGCTGGTCCATTTAGGCCTCTTTCTTTGTGATTAAGCCTGCAAGCAACACCTCTTAGACACTAAGCCTCTGTGGTGTGGACAAAGTTCAGGTTCTCTGGACCTAATAGGCTTTTCTTAGCCACATCTAGATGATGTCGATCCACCCTTAAAGAGCAAGATAATCACACTAAGGTATAGCTAGAGTATTTTTGATGTTTTGTATAGCAGGTGTAAATTTGGTTGGTGAAAATACACACCTTTAAGTGCATGGTATAAAGGTTAGGCATGTATTTCTACAAGACATCTCAGCCACTGCATGCAAGAGGTTTACGAGGCATTTGCCACCTGGTTTACATATGATTCTGGTATTGGAGTTTTTTTCTATTTTGTTTCCTCATTTCCTTCTGACAGAGACTGGAAACAAAGTTCATGTTTTTGTCCGCTCGCTATCACTGTCATTAAGTTTTGGCACTTTTGGTTGGATTCATTTTATGGTGTAGTGTAGAGCCAAATGCTAGTGCCCTCATCTCTTTCCTTTTCAGATGGCAAGAGCATTTAATGTGTTTTCAGGGTGAGGCATGCCAGAACCTACCACTTAACAGATTGTCTTTCACATACAAAGCGCTTAATCATTTAATTAAGCAATAATACATTAAGCCATTAATGTGTGTCTTGGATGTGCTGGGAGACACGAGGCTAAAGGCAGAGTGGCTTCAGTTGCCTCAGCAGTGCTTTCATGCTTTGGTAATGTGCATCCTGGAGTGGCCTGTTGCTGCCATAATACAGACTTTTTGTATTTGAAAGAGCTTTTAAATTTTTTAAATGCTTTTCTTTTATGTTTTATTGACTACGTTTCTCTTTTGGAAAAATGGGCTATTGATGTTGGTGTTTTGAGGAGCTTGCATGCTAACTCTCTGCTGACCCCGGCTCTTTCCTAGGCTATTAAAATATATCCCAACTACCTTTTTCTCAGCTTTGTGTAATTATAGAGGATGAAAAAACTCCAGACTGAAACATTTCTGATGAAAGCAGGGTCACAGTTTGGCGCCTCATTTTTCTCATTTTGTATCAGTACTGTTAATAATATATATTGTATCAGTTCTGTTGATAATATATAAAAACATAAAACGTTATTATACATTAGTGAAATAATGCTATTCACACTTGCACTTTTCAAATAGTAGGTGGTTAAGTAGGTCTCATAACAACTGTATGAAGTAGGTAGGAATGCTGTAAACTGAGGTATAAAGACATTAAGGTTGTGTTTGCACTGCTAAATACATTTTAGGGACTGATTCTATTATCAGTATTTTGAATGTATATATTACTTTTCCAAAAGAGTAGAGAAACATGCATGTAGGAAAATTAAGAATAAAATAGTTGATGTTACTTTTAAGCAATGCAATGACTTATGTCCAACTAAAACCAGAAGCCTTAACTGTATCCTGAGAAATCTCTAGTGTACCCTGGGTGCAGTTTAAATCTATTACTGCTTTTCTCTTTCTCTTTGCAGCTGCTGATTACATTTTTGAAGGCAATTCACAGACTGTTTTCTTTTTTCTAGAAGATTTCCTGTAGTTGTTACCCCAGGTTGTGTGTTTTACACACAAGAAGTGTAAGCTTCTATTACCTCTCTGGACTCTCTCCATTTGGCTCACATCTTTCTTGAAGTGCCATGCCCAAAACTAGACATCACACTCTTGCCGCTGCCTTACCAACGCTGAGTAGGGCTGAAGTCCCAGTGAGGCACGACGGAGCGGCTCACAAAGTACTTCAACCTGTATCAGCTGCCAGGAGTGTCAATAGGCCGCTCCAGCAGTCAAGACTCACTGAGATGCAGGAGAGTCCTTGTGATGTTCCTGCCTTCCCCCCACTCTTAGCAAGGCACCTACCACTATAGAGAAAAGTATGCCATACTCCTTGATTTCTAACTATGGATTATTCATAACACGCTGGTAAGTCAGAGTCAAGGCTGCGGTGATTATCTAAGGATGACTCATTGTTGCCTTCTTTGACAAGTGGAAACACATTGGCTCAGTCATTCCCGAGTTTCCAGCTGTACTTCCCTCTCTTTGTAGTGCCTACGATTCCTGAAAAGCAATGCACATTGGGTACATTGACATACATAGGAAACATAAACAAATTAATTCTTGTGGAAAATCGACGGGAGACAAGCACACCCGATGGTGACCAGCAAGTCTCAGCTTTATTTGGTTACACGTCGCGCTTTTATGGTTACAATAATTAGCTTATGCATATTGCAAAAGGCGAGCTCACAATTGGTTCAAAGTAAGAGAACATCTCCGCTGGTACTGGTACATACTTGTAACTTAGTATCTCAAAGACCTAGTGTTCTTGTCACGGTTGTCTCGTCTCTCACTTTTGTCACATCCCTCACCTCCTTACTGCTTGACCAATTTCATCATACCAGGCTCATGGCCTTTGGTCACCAGCCATGTTTCCACAAAACTCCCTACAAATTCTCTGAGAATACCTGTTTTAAAGTCCTAAACTACCTAAACCCCACTCTCATAGGCCAGAGAAGCAAGGGGCCCAATCTTCTTTTTCCAGCCTAGAAGGATTTTTACATAATTGAGGCAAAAAAATTGTCCTTGAGCTTAACCATGTTACAGTCCATTCCTCAGGTCATTTCTTAAGCCAAATTCAAACTCTAACTATATAGTACTTGCAAATTTTCTTCTCTGTATTCACATGGAAAGTTTTGAGTGGAGGTGCCAGGAAGAGGGTAACCCCAAAACACCACTGATTTGCAGCTATTTTATGGACTCTACATCAGGTTCAGTTAAAGCGTTCAGGTGTTGAGGTGTTCAGTTAAAGCGTTCAGGTTCCAGAGTAAGAAATGTCTGGATATGACTAAGTAGCTACAACTCTTTCAAAAGTTCCTCTAAGGACTCTATAGGCAAAAAGGCTCCTAAGTGCTTCTGTGGGGGGATTTTGACAGTACTTGTAGCAGGAGGCAAAACTAGAACTGGGAAGGCTGTGTGACAAAGATTTCTGTTTTCCTCAACATGACCATGGAAGATCAATTGGCCCATGTTATGAATCAGGAAAAGAGAGGATTCACTGGACCTAGTCCATGCTTGAAAGGTATATGCACAGATGTTCTTAGCAACCTATGAGTGGCTATGAGTTTTTGGGGTAAAGTTTGCATTATTTCAAAGCAGCTTACTGATATCAGAGACAATGTGATACAGAATCCAGCACAGGAAGCCTATATATCTCATTGTTTTTGATGGGTAAAGCTCAGCAATTTTGCCTGGGATTACCTTTGTAGCATCAGGATCATTCAGACACAACGCTTAAACTGTAAATATTAAGGCTGAAAAGTCAGACTGGAAAGATGACTGATAGCTGTTCCTTCAGGTCTCATCCAAAATGCTCAGTCCTGTGCTTCTTTCTGGAAGCTGGACAAAGTATTCATGAAGGTCTTAAACTCCTAAAAGTTAGCTATGTTTGAAATCTACTTAAACACCTAGTTTGTGTGCAATTTATGTATCTAGTAAAATCCTGAATATATCTTTATATCTGTACTTTCTATTTCGAATTGTTTTCTTTCTCTTGACATTGACCCTGGAGAGACAGAGTGAGACAGCCTGTCAGAGAGTTTGGAGTTCAGCTCCAGGTTCAAATCTCTGTTTTGCTGAGGTTGCATTACAAATATTGTGAAGAGATTATTCCTACTGTCTTTTCTCCAGAGATCCCTATGATGCTGAATTTGTCCAGAGTTGCCTAGTACTCTTCAGGATGAATATACAGAATCACTTGAAGATAGAATCACTTAGGTTGGAAAAGATGCATTATGCTCTTCTACAGGTACCAGTGTAGGTTGGAGACTGGCCTGTTGGAGAGCAGCATAGGTGAGAGGGTCTTGGAGGTCCTGGTGTTCAGCAGGATGACAAAGTGCCCTCGTGGCTAAGGCGGCCAAGGGCATCCTGGGGTGTATTAGAAGGGGGGTGGTTAGTAGGTCAAGACAGGTCCTTCTCCCCCTCTACTCTTCCCTGGTGAGACCACACCTGGAATATTGTGTCCAGTTCTGGGCCCCTCGGTTCAAGGACATAGAACTCCTTGAAAGCGTACAGCACAGGGCCACCAAGATGATTAAGGGAGTGGAACACCTTCCTTATGAGGACAGGCTGAGAGAGCTGGGCCTCTTTAGCCCGGAGGAGGCTGAGGGGTGACCTTATTAATATAAAGGGCGAGAGTCAGGAGGACAGAGCCAGGCTCTTCTCAGTGATGGCCAGCGATAGGACAAGGGGCAGTGGGTGCAAGCTGGAGCACAGGAGGTTCCATGTGAATATAAGGAGAAACTTTTTCACTGTGAGGGTGGAGGAGCACTGGCACAGGCTGCCCGGAGAGGTTGTGGAGTCTCCTTCTCTGGAGACATTCAAAATGCGCCTGGACACAATCCTGTGTGATTTAGTCTCGGTGGTCCTGCTCTGACAGGGGGTTTGATTCAGATGATCTTTAGAGGTCCGTTCCAACTCCTAACGTTCTGGGATGCTGTGATTCTTTCCTAGTCAGGTTGCCGTCTCCCCGATCCAGACCGAGCCCTTTTCCTCTGACAGCGGTGGCAGAGTGTGTCATTTTGCCGGTTTCGTTTGCTTTTTTTTGGGGGGAGGGGGGCGTTGTTCGGGGCTTGTGGGGTTGCGTGTTTTGGCGGGAGTCCCGCGCCGGTGCGGTCCCTGCCGCCGCCGCCAGATGTCGCTAGCATCCCTACGGAAGAAATAAGGAATCTGCCGGGCGGGAAGCGGGGCCGGGCGGGTAGCGAGGTGCTTCCTCCCAACGGAAAGGGATGAGGAAACCTTAGCGGAGGGGTTCATTTTGCTTTGGGGGTTTGGGGTTTGGGGTTTGGGGTTTGGAGCCGGGGGGGGGGGGGGGGGGGGGGGGGGAAGTGGGGGAGAGGTTTGCAGCCTTGCTTTCTGGGATGAAAACGCATCCCACGCTGTCTCGTCCCTCAGTGCCAGCTGCACCGAGGCAACAGGCGGGCGAGGGGGTGAGTGAGCCGATGCCCGCTTTCCCCGGCAAGTTTCCTTCGGGCACAGCGAGGGTTTGCTTGCAGGCTTTCGCTAGGGCGGGTGCAGATCTCAGGTGTTGAATGAAACGCTAACAATTCTGGTTAACGGGCCTCGGATCACGCAGTGCTCAGCCAGAGGCTACGCTCTGGGTGTGCCGTACAGCGGAGAAAGGTTAAGGGAACAGGAAGCCACAAAGGGCCTGAGTCCAAGGCGCTTTATACCTCAGGACCCTCTAAACACAAGTCCTTTGTCAGACTGCTCCATTCTCTGCCACCCTTCTGCTCGGCCATGAGCATCAAAATGCATTTTTAAAGGAATGTTCTTTTGCCTTTCTCTGCTTCTGTTCTGAAAGGAGAAGGTCATAGGCATTAAAGACAGCAAATCCTGTGGCTAAATCAATGTTGCTCATCTCTTGAATTCCTTTAATTGCTAATTTCTTCTTCTTCTGGGATCAAATTCAGTATCTTCAACCTCCAGTTTATGGCTGTTTTGTCTTTAGTGCTTATTTCTCAGCCAGCCTTTCATCCCACCCGATCCCTTCATCCCACTTTTGTCACCATGTCTTTACTTTTTCATTTTCCTCATTGCAGTTTGTCTGGAATTACAGATAGGAAACTTGCCCTTACCTGCCTAATTTCTGGATCCTCCTCATCTGAACTTAGGTGCAGTGCTAGTGTTAACAACAGACCAATTTGCTTAGCAGAGACACCTGCTTTTACGTTTAGGTTTTCTGTTTGACCCCAGTTACTCTTGCCTCGCTGCTTTTTGTGTCATCTTTTTCTCTTAAGAAAAATCAAGTTGAAGCAACGTGACATAGAACCCTAATCGGAAGCAGCATGTTCTTTTAAACTGTGTAATAGCAAAGAGCAGCATTAGGCTCAACAATTTTAGTTGCTATAATATGCTTTTAGTCGCTATAATATGCTACAAATTCCTATCAAGAGCTAATATTTAAAAGTGTAAATGAGATAAAAATTAGATTACATTTGCTATGTGTCTTTTTAATATGCAAAACTGGATGTGAACAGAGACAAAGACATATAATTAGATAAATGATTCATTCTTGATGTATTAGGATATGACTTGTGCTTAAATAATTCCAACTGGGATGACGTTCCTCTCAGTCATGTGGAAAGTAGGAAATAGTTCTCATGTTCAGCTGATAGAAACCAGCTTCCCAAATTGCTTGCCACTTGAACTCTTGTCCCAGCAAAACCAGGTTTTCACTGGTGATTTTTTTTTTCTCCATAACAGTATTTCTTTGGTATAAAAGGTTAATTCAAGAAAAAATGAAAAAGAAACAAAAGGGAAAAAAAGTCATGTGGGGCTTGATGACATCATGTTATGTCATGAGGAAAGACTGTGGCTGATTGCATTTTAGGGTGCCTGGCTGTAACCTTTCACCACACCCGGATGCAGCACAACCAGGTGCTGCCCCTTCTGTGGCTGCCTCCATCACAACCTCCTGTCAATGTGTCCGTGCCCATGTCAACGTGTACAAAGGTATCAGTGTGACTGGTATCGCAGTGTGACACAGCCTCACCTGTGCTGGAGGACACCTGAGGATGTTCTTTCAGCACCCATATGTCCCTGGAAGCAGAGGTGGCTGGGGACACCTACGGACCTTCAAGTGGAGCTGGCGAATCTCTGTGCATCACTGTGCCAGCAGCCTGCTGACTGTATGAACAGCCCCGTATCGGATATTTTCTGATCTCTGAATGCTTAAGTACGCTGTTTGAACATTATTTTAACATATTTTTTTTTTTCTCCTTAATGGAGTATTATACACTCCTGCAGCCATTGTGCCTTTGGTTCCACTGTGCTCTGTTGTACGGTGGATGTTTACTTGTCTTTGTTTTAAATAAGATATAATTAAATTGGGCAACGCACACTGTCAAACAGCAGTGCTCAGTGGTTTGCAGTCCTTGCAAAATGTGCCAAAAGCCATTACTGGTCTGATAGCTACCCCCTTTGTCTCCCTTCTGTTGCGCAACCAGGAACCTGTTCAGCGATGCCTTCTGACCTCAGTGAGGGGGGAGATGCTTAGGGCCAGGGTGGGCTGAGATGGAGAGCTTACATGTTCACTTGTGAGCATTGCAGAGAGAACAGATGAAAAAGGGTTTCTGTGGGGGAGGACACCTTAATCACCAAGACCAGAATGTTTGACAGGGCAGGTTGGTTTGAGCGAAGCTGTTTGCAAGAGAAATTGGTGTGGAAAGCTCCTGCAGACTTTAGTGTCTCACTGTTCAAAGCTCTTCCTGTGGTGCAGAGTTCCTGTAGACAAGGGTTACAAGATTCCTGGTCATTCTCCTGTGGTGCTGGAAGCCTCTCAGGCTCATCTGCACCCAGTCTCAGGGGGTCAGCAGGGAAACAGTGAGACTCCCACCATCAGGCCTTGATTATTCTCAGACCCTCTGGGCCTCCATCTTCAGCCTCAGAATATGGGGTTCCTTCCAAGGTTTGCTTTGAAGAGATCTTGAAATATCCACATTTTATTGGGGGCTGGCATACCTTCGAAGCTCCTTGACTCCACTGCGTTTGTCATTAAGCCGCGTGTCCTTACGTAACAGGCAAACCCCTAGCACAGCACACTGCTGAAGGGAATGTCTACTGTCACAGCTCATTTCTGAACACAGAGTGGCCAAAACAGCTCAGAGTAGCTGTGTAGCTGGGCTGAATTTCTTAGGTTTTGACTCAGGTTGACAAACCACGTTCAGGCCAGTAAGGAAGCTGTAGGCTGCAACTGAAATACTGCTTTAGAGTCCTGAACTGAAATCGTGTTTATTGCATAATGGGCTTGAAGCAACGATGGTGTCCAAAGCAACTAGCCCTCTCCATGGCAGCTTCACACCTCCAGTGGTATCTCTGGAGCACAGGGTGCCCAGGCTCTGCAAGCAACACAACCATCTAGCAGAGTCCTTCAGGCCAGCTGGGTCAAATTAGATATATTCTGTGGATAAGGAGTCCCAGAAAAGGCAGCTGTATTTGTCCCAGAAGGTCTCCTATTCAATGACACCACTGTGAAAGATATCTTCTATGATAAACTGAAGTAAACTACAATGAGCCAAGAGCTACTTCCATGTTTATCTATCTTTCTGAAAAGTTCTTGTATAAATCATGAGCCACATTCATAATAGGGCATCACATGGTCATTCTCTGTAAATGTTTTAGTAACATAAATCATTGGTGGAAAACACAAAACAGTGCATTTTCCATCTGCATTTTCTGTCCTCTGGAGCTCTAAAAAGCATTAAATAAACATTTATTAAATCTAATAATGCTCCTGTGAGAAAGTTGTACTGAAAGGTTGGGTGGCTTGTCACACAGAAATAGGATGAATGTAGTAGGGCAAAAGAATAGTGTCATGTCTCCTGCTTAAGAGAAACAGAATTACTTGCACCAGCTCTTTCAAAACTGTGAAACGAATTAAACTTTGTTTAGAATATTTATATTCTCTATCCATCACGTTCTCCAATGAGGCAGCACAATCTCAAATGAATTTTCAGCTTTTATCTAACAGCATGAGGTAGTGAAAATGCAGGTTTTTCCCCTTAAATAAAGTATTTGACGGAATATGCTCTATAGGACTCTGCCAAATGCCTCGCAAAGTTACTGGGCTGTGCCTTCATCTGCAGCAGCTGCTATAGTTAGATGTGCTGTATCATGATTTCTGTAGATACTAGCACTCAGGGTAGAGCCAGGCAAGGGATGATATAAGTATCTGTAAATAAAAACGGGCCAGTGGAGGTGGGATCATTGCAAAGAGAAGCAAGGCACGCTGCTCAGCTGAGCAAATATCTGCCACGCAATGCAGCTGACAGGAAAGTAGCCTTAAGCAGTGGGATTAATAACCAAAGTGTTGAAACCTGAAATGGTTAATTCTTGTGATACATGAATTTGGTTTAACCTGTGAATAGCAGTTAATTTTATGGAAAAGAAAAAAGTTCCATAACAGTGCGGAGTATTTAGGGTAACACTCACCAAAATAAGCATTTACTAGTATTTAAAAATAAACAAAAGCGATATTAATTTTCTTGATGCTTCCCCAGTGTCAATATTTAACATGTTCTATTGTTCTGACATCTGGACCATTAAACAGATAAAGATAAAGGGACTGGAAAAATGGCCAGCCAAGCTACCCACGAAGTTGGGGTATTATGAAATACTGATTACAACTATGATGCCTAAATTTGAATATGTAATCAAGCCTCTGGAGGTAAAAAAAAAAACCAAACCAAAAACCCAACAGCTACAAAAAACCCACCTCCCTCAAAACAGCCTCCCCAGCAACTCATCCAAAAACCTGCTCAACTGCATAAGCAAGGAGGAATTTGTGAGCGCAGTTCCTTATTTATTAATATCAGCTTTTGGAGCATGGGGAACGTGTGTGTTTAGTAAACTAAATCAGACGTTTGACTTGGTTGTCATATGAGGTCTGTTCACTTTTGCCACCCTGTGGAAAGGCGTAGGGTGAACAGGGCAGCAATAAGCAATGGAGTGACAAGGTGTGCGCGCACATGGCTCCAGTGTGTAAATACTCTTCTGACAACTCCCCTCTCTCTCTCTCTCTCTTGACTTCAGGGTGTCTGAAAGATGGACTAATTTTGTCCTTATGACCTGCTTTATGAATTTAAAGCATCTTACACCCACCTTTTCTTTCATTTATATGCATATATATGTATGAAAATGCCCTTAACAAGTTGCAAGTGCTTTGAATTCTCTTAGTATGGAGACCTCCAAAACTCACACCACTAAGACTGCAAGGGTGCAAACTTGATAATAACAAAAAGTTACATTCATTTTGACTTTGTTTTTGTGATTTATGTCAGTTTCCCATGTAATTTATACTCTCTGTATGTAACTTACATTTTTGGTGATTGTACCTTTTTAAAAAATAAGATCAGTTCTCACTAAGGATAAATAGAACTACTTTTAAGGCAACGTTTCTCAGGGTAGAAAAACACTTTGAGGAGTTCAGAAGCCTTCAGTTGGCTACAGAGGGGTTTACATTTCTTAATGCAAGATTGCTCCACTGTAGAGTAAACATTATAGAGTAAAATTCTTTAACTCCAGCTTCATATTTGTAGCTGTATGTTGTTGACTACTCTTTTTAATATTATCTCTGATTCCCCACTTCTCACTATTTTTTTCAGTACAGAGAGACATTAATATTAGAATGCCATATTATGAAGTCCAAGTAATCATAAAGACTAATTTTTTAAAACATACAGGTGTTTACTGAAGCTGAATGGCTGTCATTTTTGACTTTGCAGAACTGTAAAGGACTAACCATTACATTTGCTGCGCATTGATTTCATGCTGTCAGCCTTGTGTTCACAGTAAACACCTTGGTGAAATAACATGGGTGGTATTTCAAACGCTTGTTTACACAGGAAAGATTGCCTGTGGTATGCAAGAGCATGAGTTTACAGTGAATCAGCTGCTCTGGACTAGCTCCTGTAGCTAGTGTTGGTGGGGCCTATGCACCCCTACTCCACTTTCCAAACTAGGGCCTTTAAGGGCACCGCAATATAGGCAAAACCTAAGAAGGGCTGGAAAAAGAAATACAGGTCCACAGACCTGCGGTCTTGCTGTCAGAGCTGTCAGACTCGATGTTGCCTGACTGTGTGGTACTCACTTCTCCTTCTCAGCTCTTGCAGCCTGGGCCGGGGCTGGTGCCGAGGCAGGGAGGATGCCCGGTACCACTGCTGGTGCTGTCTGCAGGCACCTTATAATCTGGGCAGCATCAAGAAGGTGTTTTGGCCTCTGGCTGGAAGCGCAGTTGATTCAAGCCTGTTTTGACAAAGTAAAATGTGTTTGTTGTGAAAAAACACTTCCACAGCAAACTGTAATTACAGAGCAGTTGGGTTAATAGTGGAGACAGTGTAACAGACTCATTCAGTTTGATCTGATCCAATAGCCCAACCTTCCCACTGAACAAACCAGACAAGAACATTCCTTTCAGCTTCCCCTTTTGTCGTTTTGGGACTTGGTCTTTTCTCTTCCAAAACCAGTACCAGTTTAACTTGAAGGGGGTTTTCCCCCTACCTGTCTACAATGTTGTTATCTATGACAAAGTCTCATTTTCTTCCTGCTTCTAAGTTGAGGGAAGCAGATTATTACCTCGGCTTCTTGTACTTTCAATATGTACATTGGATTTAATGTGTAAATTAAGTCCAAAATTGTTTCTTATTCTTCCTTATTCTATGTTTTGCTGGCTTAAGTCCAAAATTGTTTCTTATTCTTCCTTATTCTATGTTTTGCTGGCTTCTCAGAGCTTTAGTATTGCTTTTCCATGAACCCTTCATAATTCAGTTCTGGCTTTTGAAGTTAGCCTTGCAACAAAATTTTCTTCAGTGCCATAGGAATGGCTCATTTTGTGCAACACAACCGTTGTACTTTCTGTTTGCCCTTGTCTCATGACCTGACATGGTGCTGCGTTCACTGGGAGGAAGGGAGGGCTGGGCACTGCCCTCTCTCTTCCTTGTTGCGACTCTTCGCTGTCAGGACTTGGGCTGGGAGTGGGGATCATGCAATCATAGAATCATAGAATGGTATGAGTTGGAAGGGACCCCAAGGATCATAGAGCTCCAACCCCCCTGCCACAGGCAGGGCCACCAACCTCAGGCCTGGATATACACAAGGTTGCCCAGGGCCCCATCCAACCTGGCCTTGAACACTTCCAGGGATGGGGCATCCACTACCTCTCTGGGCAGCCTGTTCCAGCACCTCACCACTCTCTCTGTAAAAAACTTCTCCCTAATATCTAATCTAAACCTTCCTTCCTTTAGTTTTAATCCATTCCCCTTGTCCTGTCATTGTCTATCCTTTTAAAAAGTTGAATCCCCTCCTGTTCATAAGCTCCCTTCAGAGACTGGAAGGCTGCAATGAGGTCCCCCCACAGCTTTCTCTTCTCCAGACTGAACAAGCCCAGCTCCCTCAGCCTCTCTTCGTAGGGCAGGTGCTCCAGGCCTCTAATCATCTTCGTGGCCTCCTCTGAACCCTCTCCAACAGTTCCACATCCTTCTTGTATTGGGGGCCCCAGATCTGAACACAGTACTCCAGATGGGGCCTCACGAGGGCAGAGTAGAGAGGGACAATCACCTCCCTGTCCCTGCTGGCCACCCCTCTTCTAATGGAGCCCAAGGATACCCCCTCCCTCAATCAGCCTCCCATGAAGCTGACTGACCATCACTTAGAAAGGTGAAGTGCTCTCAAAGATAAAGGCTTAGCTACCAGTGAATGGATGGCACTATTTGGGGGCGGGCGGGGGTGGGGGTGGCAACAATTAATAACAAAATTAAAGGCTTTTGGTTGGATGGAGGAGAGGGGTGAAGAAGCCACTTTTGTCTGAGACAGGATGCCTGTATGATTGTGTGTGGGGCATACCTAGCTGGTGTTAGCCTGATAGGAGCTACCGCTTGCCCAGGAGAATTATAGGGTGAACGTCTGAACCCTCAGCTGCCTCCTGCTCTCTGGTGAGGTTGCTAGTGGTAAGGGTTAAGAGTCATGAACCCTTTTTTTTACGATGTTCCTAACTAGGTAATCAGGCTGTGACAGCCCTTGTTTCAAAAGTAGTCAGGCGCCCTCAGAGCTGAACACGTTAAGTCATTAAAAAGTAGAGCTCAGACATTTCAGAGGTTACTGGTATTACTAAGGGCGGGCCATGGTCAATTTGTGTGGTGCAGTAGCCAAATCAGTGATTGATGAACACATATATATCATCATCCCATTTTGAAGGGGTGTTGACATGGCTGCACCCACAGAATCACAGAATCACAGAATCGTAGGGGTTGGAAGGGACCTCCAGAGATCATCAGGTCCAACCCCCCTGCCACAGCAGCTCCCTAGCACATATTGCACAGATAGGCGTCCAGGCGGGTCTTGAATATCTCCAGAGAGGGAGACTCCACCACCTCCCTGGGCAGCCTGTGCCAGGGCTCAGTCACCCTCACTGTGTAAAAGTTCTTCCGCATGTTGGTGTGGAACGTCCTGTGCTCCAAATTGAGGCCACTGCCCTATGTCCTATCTCCACAGACTACTGAAAAGGGGTTGGCCAATTCCCCCTGCATCCCATACTTAAGATATTTATAAACATTAATTAGGTCCCCCCTCAGTCTTCTTTTCTCCAGGCTGAACAGCCCCAGCTCACTCAGCCTTTCCTCATACGGGAGCTGTTCCAGGCCCTTAATCATCTTCGTAGCCCTTCTCTGGACTCTCTCCAGGAGATCCCTGCCCTTTTTATACCAGGGAGCCCAGAACTGGACACAATACTCCAGGTGGGGCCTGACCAGGGCAGAGTAGAGGGGGAGGATCACCTCCTTCGACCTGCTGGCCACACTCTTCCTGATGCATCCCAGGATCCCATTGGCCCTCTTAGCCACCAGGGCACACTGCTGGCTCATAGCCAACCTGTCATCAACCAGGACCCCCAGGTCCTTCTCCACAGAGCTCTTCTCCAGCAGGTCATCCCCCAGCCTGTACTGATACTGACAGTTATTCCTCCCCAGGTGCAAGATACACTTGCTTTTATTAAACCTCATCTGGTTTCTCCCTGCCCAGCTTTCCAGCCTGTCCAGGTCTGGCTGGCTGGCAGCGCAGTGTTCCTGCGTGTCAGCCACCCCTCCCAGCTTTGTATCATCGGCACTTGCTGAGGGTGGATGCTATTCCCTCATCAAGGTCTTCAATGAAGATATTAAACAGGACTTTAATTTGTTTAATATTGTGTTGAAAAAATCACAGAAGTGGTTTACCTTCTGGATCATTTATTTAGCAAATGTTTCTGGAGTAAAATGAGAAGGCATTTTATTTGTTTGCTTCTTATCTTAATGGGCCTACTTTGCCCATATGACAATATATAGCAAAGTGGTGGAAAAGAAACTGGAATACAGGCAACTGGAAAACTTGCCCTTTACCTGGGCCTTAAATGACCACAAACACTTAGATATGGTGAATATTCATCCTGTATGTTAGCTTTCCAGGAGTGTCAGTATAAGTTAATGCTTCTATCAATAACACAGAGTTAACCACTAGTGAGAAGGTGATGCTCTACTGACATTCTCTTTTGGAAGAGGAGTGGTGGTATTTTGGGGCACAAAACATGGAAGACATAATTCTGAAGCAGTTGGATGGAAGCATACCCCTCAAAGATTCTTCTCTGGAAAAACACAAATTTGGATGAATCTGATGGTTGAAAGCTATTATGAGATGATAATGATGATTTTTAATAAAGACTTGATAGTCTTGCTTGTGAGAGTTCTTTTGCCTGGAAATTTTGCAGAAGGAGAGAGGGAAAAAAGGCAAAATAAAAAATGTGACTGATGTCATATGATTCAAGAAATAGGGAGACCTAAGGTCTGTAAACTTGCCCAATACAGTCTGAAGAAGCAGGAATACCAGGTTAGGAAACATAATGAAAGGGATGGCCAAAGGCAGAGCCAGGGCAGTTTGCATCTGGCTAGCACCACCCTGAGGCCCTGCCTGAGCGAATTCAGTTAGGTATTTTATATAAAAAATTCAGTAGGCTTATTCAATTCTTTCTTGTCGTTTTGGGTTTTTTGTTAATTATTAGAAGTTTACAAAACAGTTTAGGGGTGTTTTTCAGGATTGTCTTTGGAAACCCTGTACTGATATACCTAGTGTAAGTTTCTATTAAAATAGGGGTGTTCGTCTTTTGAAAAACAAAGGCAAAGAAGCAGAAGACAAAGACTCAGACAGATGCTGAGGTATTCATGGTAGGATAGTAAATTCATCCCTGTTTTACTCACCATTATTAGTTTTTCATTCAAGTTTGATATTCACAGAGTGTACTTTCCTTACACTTTGCTCTTTCTTTTGATAAATGTTAGCATAATTCTGGTCTTCATTAGACATGATCTTGCATCAGTATTTAATTTTATAGAAAAGACTAATGGGTCTTGAAATGAGTCAAAAGAAGGCTGCAGGAAAAACTTGAAGAGTGGAAGCAGTACTCCTGGAAGCGTTGTCCTTATGCCTTCCTGAGGTAGTGAATACATGGTCTGGCAAACAGATTTTTTTCCTGGATTTCTTTGGAAATGTTGAAAGGCTTTGCTGATTTTCTGAAGTTCTGCTACATCACTAAAGCTTTGCCTCTTTCTCATCTGTGTATGATGCTTCTTTGGTGGTACAGTCAGTGTGCTTGTTCAGTGACATATGAATGTGTGGATGTATGGAGAGATATGTGTCACTGTGCCTGAAGAGGAAAACCTAGAGTTGGTGTTTTTTCTTCCAGGTTTGCTCCTGGTTTCTGCTCTTGCTTATTCTTCCATCAGCTACAGTTTTCCAGCCTCTGCTCAGCCTCAGAGAGCACTGTCTGCCCTGAAAGTGTAAACTTTTAATTCTGCATTCCCTCCTCCTTTCTTCATTCAGTTTACATCAGATGAGAAAATAAGGAGGTGGATTTTCTATAGCTTTGAACTTCTGCAGCTACTATTGGATGGTTGGATGTTTGGGCACTCAGCACCCCAGAAAATCCTCTTTCAGGTGTTTAAAGTAATCTTTTGTTGCTTTGTTGCTGAGCTGCTTCAAGCTGCACATAAGCAGATAAACTAGGTGCATATTTGCCAGTGACACTAGGAATTAGTAGATTTAAATACTGATCATTCCCAGAGCCAAGGAAGTAAAAGTCAAATGTTTGATATTTGCTACAGTAAGTACATACGTGAGCTTTGAAAAACTGTAAATGTAAGACATAGATAAGTAAAACAAATCTGTCAAGAAAACATCCTGCACTATACCTTACTGTTCTGTGAAACACATCAAACAGTTTTTTGCATAAAACTGGGACATTCATGCTAGTAAATACTCTGGTTTACTGGAAATTGACTGTTGATTCAATCATTGTGTTGGTGACGTGCTGCCTGCAGCTTTGGTCTTCCTGTATCATCTTTCAGTGTAGGCACCATTTGTCCTGGTGCCAAGAATCCTAGGCAGAGCATGGCTTGCTAATCATCCTTGCTGTGAAGTCTGTGCCAGACTACCTGAGGAGCCCAAACTGCCACCCAGCTATTCATGCGGCTGTGGAGTAGCCAGTGAGAAAGTCCTGTTATCTCCGTTTTACAGATGAGGCAGGCAAGGGAGACACAGGTAGGTTAAATGACATGCTGAAGGTCACAGAGGAAGTTTTTGGTTCACTCAGCTGTTCCTTTGGCTCCAGTCCCAAATATTCATGATGAGACTGTCCGTGCTGGCTCTGTATGCCTGCTACAGGTGAGTGGGAAAGCTGGGTCTAGGCACAGGGATTCCCAGCTGGCTCGCAGTAAATACAGGTTTGTTTCTGAACACTTAGACTGTGGTTTCATAGTTGAAAGGGGCTCAGTATAGCAAAATAACTGAAGTGTTTTAGTTAGAATCTCCATTCTCTTCTGCACTTGCCTGCAACTAGGGACGGGTGAATCTCAGCAGCGGTTACCCACACCATGCTTCCCAGTTCCTGGTACCAACATGGGATGACCTCACTAGGATTAAATTGCTGTCCCTCCTATTCTAAATTGGTTTCCCTGGGGCCTTGAAACAACAGGAGGAGGAACACGACGTGTGACTCCAAGGCAGTAGGTTCAACCTTTGGCACAAGGAATATTTTATTTTATTTTTCAGTGAGATTCCACTGAGGTTGGTTGAACATTTTCTTCCCCTCTGCATTTCTTTATTATGGTTATTTTTAAATACTCTTTGATCATACTGCCTTAGCGTTGTTTATCTCACAGAGTGTAGCCTTTTGTCTCACAAGAGCAGGTTCACTCCCTCCCTGCCTTGACACATGCTGCTGAACGTGGCTGTGCTCTTGCTGTGCAGCAGATCTATTCATGGTTTTATGAGTGGAAAGGGCTGTTTGCCGTGTGGAGCCCAGCAGGGCTAATAGCATATTTTTTCCCTGAGCTATTATCCCATTGGATTACCACCTGCCTTTTTACTATTTTGCAGGCTATTTACATGGTCAGCTGATAAGTGATAGGTAAGCTTACTACTAATTGAGTTCCTTTTTTAGGAGTGCAATTTGGGATGGACAGACCACACATAAGGCACCAAGAATAATTCTCCAGGAGTATGTAGGCTCTGACTCAAGTCAGTTACCAGGCTGAACTGCAAACCCTGTGTGCTGGGTAACTTCAGACAAAATATTCCCCTCCAAGAAGCAACTCTGTACTTTATGGCAGACGGTTCAGGAAAGATGATACAGCCTTGTATAGGAAAGGTGCTGGCTGGCTGCTTCTATAGCTAAGGTTCTATATTCACTCACCTCCTCCTCTGTGACACAGCACTTAGTTTCCAGGAGCAAGCAGTTGTAATTTTCAGTCTTGATATTTACAATAAAAACATTTTTACACCTTTTTTTTTTTTAAAGTTTACAATCAGTTATGCTTGGTCTCCACTGCTTCCACAGAAAATTTGGAGTAGAGTGAATACTGCTGATAGGCTTCCAAAAATAGGCCATCAGGTTAAACTTTATCTAGCCACCAATGTTAGAGGCAAACTTTAGGAGCTTCTGCCAAAGACCCAGCTACCCCCCAGTCTTCCATTGCTAAGTAGGAGGTTTACTCCACTACTTCAGAGCATGATCAGCAGTGCTTCACTTGTTAACTCTGTATAACAAAAGATCCATTTTTTCCTTGATACATTTACTCACCTGAGAGCTGGAAAGCTTCACGTATTTAGACATTACTTTTCTGTTTGTTTGCTTATACTGCATTTTCAGGATGTCCATTCAGAACACAAACTGTCCTTGTGTTCAAAGTAAAACATTGAAGATGTTCAGGATAATAACACACGCTAAACATTGTGAATGTAGGCATTTTTCTGGGGTACTCTGGCCAGTACTTGTTTGACCCAAGTTCTCAATCCAACATCAATCTCTTTGCTCAGTTGGTCTACTGTATAAAGCTGGCTAGCAAGGAAACAGAAGAAAGTATATCCAGTAGTTGAAGAAGATCCTGGGAAAAAAAAGAAGAAAAGGGTGAGAAAGAAAAAAAAAAGAAAAAATGAAAGAAAAAGATAGAAAAAGAAAAAAGAAAACCAAAGGAAATTTTTAGGGGAGAAGCATGACTTGGCACATTTAATTTGATTTCATTTCTCTTTTCCATCAGAAGTGGCTCTGACAATATCACTATCAAATTAGAGAAGACAAGAAAGAAGCTCAACACCTTTAGTTTGAAAGTTGTTACCCTATGTCTAAGTGGCACATCACTTCTAGATACTGTTTTTATTGCACTGACATCAGTAACATTTTTAATATAATTAACAAAAGTAGATATGACAGGAAAATGAGGAAAAGCACATTGATTTGCCATGTACATACTCCTTTTTTAAGTGGAGACACATACTTTCCAGTTTATCCCATTTGCAACTACTTTAACCATCATTTCAGAAGAGGATGGCATAAAACATAGATTCTGTTGACATCAATAGGAGCTTTGCCATGAACTCTAATGGTAGGTTTCCCTTCCCAGTCCCATATTTACTGTTCCTCAAAATGTATCAGGGCCATGAAGACGGTCAAACGGCTGGAGCACCTCTCCTGTGAAGACAGGCTGAGAGAGTTGGCCTTGTTCAGTCTGGAGAAGAGAAGGCTCCAGGGAGACCTAATTGCAGCCTTCCAGTACCTAAAAGGGTCCCTACAGGAAATCTGGGGAGGGTCTGTTTACAAGGACATGGAGAGATAGGACAAGGGGTAATGGCTTTAAGGTGAAGGAGGGCAGATTGAGATTAGATATCAGCAAGAAGTTCCTCCCTGTGAGGGCGGTGAGGCGCTGGCACAGGCTGCCCAGAGAAGCTGTGGCTGCCCCCTCCCTGGCAGGATTCAAGGCCAGGTTGGATGGGGCTTTGGGCAGCCTGGGCTAGTGGCGGGTGGCCCTGCCCATGGCAGGGGGTTGGAACTAGATGGGCTTTGGGGTCCCTTCCAACCCAAACCCATCTGTGGTTCTGTGATCCTATGATTCTATGATTTATAAGTTGTAAGTATGAATTAAATAATGATAGAATTTAAGTACACAATGACCTAATGCAGTATCACCGAGACTAAGAGAAAACAGTAAAGTGTTGTTGCATTAATATGAATTGGAAAAAAAAAAGTACTTTAAGTAGTAGAATTGAAATAGTTACTGTAAACAAGCTCCAATTAGCTGTTGCAATGAACGTGCTGGACCATTCTCTGTCCTTATCTTTTAATTGTTCTTTCAACCTATTCATGCTTTTCTTTTTGCTTTGAGAGAAACAATACAAAACATTTGTTTTCAGGATTCTGGAGACAGCTATTATTCATTTATCGTTAAAAAAGGGTGTCAGTACTTTACACAATGAGGCCTCGCTCACTTGCAGAAAAAATTTAAGTCCCGCTGAACTGTGAAACTTGTTGCTGTTTTCTCTTAAAAAATTGAGCTTGTTTTAGTTCTCAAATGTCCCTGCCAAAACACAAATAGCACTGAAAGGTATTGACATTGAAGCTGCGATCCTCTCATTAATATTCAAATAAATCATCTAGACTTTTGGGATTCCTGCACACATGGTCTGTCTCATTCCGTTTTGGAACTCTCTCTTGTAAATCTCACCCTGATTTGGGTCGTGCTGAGATCGCAAGTTGTGTTATGGTCAACGGGAAATCTCTCTCCACTGTCACCTGGGACCAAGATTTGTCTGGGAATTACATAAAAGCTCCATCTTGTGCGCAAATTAATATTCAACAGGAGCTCAAAAACATGGTAAGATATTTTGTCACCTGGGCCTTTCTTCTGTGGCTCAGATTTCTTCCAGTTGCTGCCCCAGCTGCCTCATGCCTTGCCATTTCCCGCTCCCCCTGCAGATACTTAGCATAAAGATGGCAAAAGGGTTTAGAACAAATTCATCCCATTTGAGGTTTCCTGGCCCTACTGCTAATGCTCTGCATACTTGTTTCTCTTCATGTAGTGTTAATCTAAGACTGCAGAATTCCCATGTGGAGTGAGAGATGGAAATTCAAATTGATGGTCAAATCTCTTTTATATTTTTAAGAATAACGATGTTATTATTCTCTGTCCCTTGAAATCTGGCTGCTGTTCAGTATGATGGCAGGTCTAGGATTCAATTTCAGTTTGCTTGCTTTAATAACGGAGCAAATCTCAATGTCCCTTTTTGCCAGATTGCTGCTGCATGTTGCTGCAGAACTTCTGCTCCTGAAAAAGAAGGTTTTGACTGTGCGAGACCACGAAGGTGCAAGAGATAGCAGGAGATGGCTGGCATCCAGAGAAATACCACATTGCCAAAATTTGGCAATGGTTAGTTTTGATGCTGTTAATGGAATTCAGTGAAAATTTTTCTTCTGTCCTGATTTTCTAGTTAAAAACAAAAAAAAAAAAAAGGAGGAGGAGTGTTTGTTAGACTTCAGAAAGGTATTGTTAGACTTTCAGAAAGGTATTGGCTTTTTTTGGATCTTCTTGAGTGCAAGCCTGAAATGAGAAGCTTGGCTGTCTTCTCCTTGTTAGAGAAACTTCTGTGGCTTGCAGCTGCATTGTCACCACTCCCTCCCTTTCGTTTCCCTGGGATGTGAACCAGAGGGGCTAAGGGCAGACACTATCTGCCAGGGAACTCCTTTTTTTTGGAGTCGGGAAGGCAAGGATGGTGTGTGTATCTGTCAACATTGGTTGCTAAAAGATTCCCCAAATGGTTTAGTAAACAAACTCATAGTCAACTAATTAAAAAATGGGTAGCAAATAGGTAAAGCAATGCAAAGGTTGCTCAAGTAGATCTTAGTAGCCATTCCCCTGTCCTGTTGATCTGGGTGCAGCCCACTCAGTCTGGGTCCTGAGCTCCTCTTGTGGAAGAAGTGACTGCGCTGTGGATCCTGTTCGCGGCTTTTGGCCAGCATTCCTCCTGCCATTCCTGTTGCCCACACAAAGACTGAAAAAGCATTACAGACATGTAATGCCATGCAGTTAGGCAGAGAGAGGGACATTAAGGTATGTGTGACACGTTAGGTGTCTCCCCCAGTCACCAGTATTTATCACCCAGTGTTTTTATCTAACGTTGTCATGATTGAAACTTCCAAGGGTATTTTGAAAGACAGAGGTGTCTCTACTTCACGGTTACAGAATGAAAAACTGGTCTGCTCTCTTCTCCATAATAGTGTGTGAATTGCAAACATTTTCCAGACTACAAACTTCCTGGAAAGGTATTTTGTTCAAGAGTTTGTTTACAACAGTGGCCAGGGAAACTGTGTTCTCGGTTGTGACTGATACTCCCCAGCATTAGGATGCTCCCCTCAGCAAACAACACTTTGCATTTCTTGCATTAAGAATGAGTGAAGATACACCTGCATGCATCTGCAAAAAGAAGCTGTACTCTGCCTGATGTGAGCTCTAGAGATGTCTCTTAATCCTCAGCTCTGTGCACTTGTCATTTTATAATCCCTTCTTCAGATAATACATTAGTTTACTATCAGCTCATTACTGGGCCCAGCATTTTTTTTTGTTGTTTTTTAAGAAAAACATGTCGGTTTGTTGGGTTTTTTTAAGTATGTCAGAGGAAACTGTGAAGAACAAAAGGGCACGCTTCATTGCATTAAAGCAGTCGCCATCTTTGGCACCAGATTGGTGGCTCCAACTATGCTGAGGCACTCATATGCCATAAGAAAAAGAAAAGGAAAATCTCATCAGTGACAGCTGTACAGGGATGATTTTTCACTCATTGGAGAGACTGTCATAACTCACAGTCCTAAGAGAGTGTCTGTTTCTCACTGTCACCAGTGAGATAAGCTATATTTAATGCTGCAACATCAAAGCTGCCAATTTTACATTTGCATTTAGTGGTACTGTTATGAATTAAATACACTGCCTGCCTGGTTTTGGTTTTGGTTTTAGTTTTGGTTTTGGTTTTGGTTTGCAGAGGGTAAAAAGTGATGCATTACATTAGAGGTGAAAAAGACCTCACTTTGAAAAGTTTCAGAGTGCTGAGATTGACATTTTAGGAACATTAGGCAGGTACAGATTTAAATGCTGTGAATTTATTCTCAGCAATGCAATATTAAAAAAATGTACATAAGCATATTAAGCTCAGGATTCTTATTCTGTAAGTTACTATAGAGTATCCTTGGATAGCTCAGTGCTAAATATAAAAGAAAATCAACATCCAGTCTGGTATAACTACTAGGGAAAAAAAAGGATTTTCTTTATCAGCAATGGAGATGAGATATATTTTTGTGACTGTAAGCAACAGTGGGGTACAATTAGAATGAGAATATCCTGGTTGATTGTCTGTTTGTTTAAATGAGGAAAAATGCATCAAGTTCCTTTCAGGTGGTGGACCGTATAACAAACTGCTGATCAGGATTAAGCATCACTTCTTATTTTCTTTAAAAGGCTAGCAAAGTAATTGAAAAGCACTGGATAGAGTCTGTTGTACGAAGACAGCATAAATCTAAAGTAAGGGAGACAAACATACAATGGTTACACTTCTTCACTATCCATGTGTCCTATGTCTGAACTATTTATTAACTGAAACGTGAATGGGCAATGAAGGGCCAATTTATATGTTACACCAAGAGATGTATTAGAACTGCCTTAAGCATTGATTTCCTTCCTTCGCCTATTCTTGATCGGGATATACACACATAGAACAGCAATAATGTGGGGTTTCCTTATCAGATCTTGGATATTTCCCCAGACTGTCTGCAACCATTAACCTTGCATATTATCTGACTTTAGTGATTAGTACAAGGCACATAAAACCATATTGATGGCCAGGCTTGGGTTAGAATGGTGAGCTGAATTATTGGAGGTTAGATTTTGCTGACTTTGTGATACAAATGATAGTATTATGCTAGTCCTGTGAAATTGCTAATTTGTCATTTCTTTCATGGTGTAGTCAATGATGTGGTACTAATGAATGAGGCACATAATTGTGTGATACTGAACTGTAGCTTCTTGCTGATGCCTTCTACGCCCATATTAAGGAGTGAATGTCAAGACTCTCTTTGTTCACCAGTTCCTCTCACATTTCTGTGTTCTGCTGCTAGATGATCAGAAACAGTGTTTGTAAGTAATGCTAAGGCTACTGCAGTTTGATTTATAAGCCTAACTTTGTTCTGTTGTGCTCATTGCTTTGATGAGGCGCTTTTGTAGGGGGACTCTGTTGCTTCTTTGCTCTTGCAGCTCTGCTGTGAGATGTGTAAGCTGCATCTGCAGGGAACTTCAACAAATAAAGTCCTCCAGGATCTTAGAGTTGCTGCCATTATGCAATGCCCTCAAGAAGGGCTTTTCAGTGTACATCTCAGAGACTATACAACAAAGTTGGCCTCCAAAAGGATTTGGAAGATAAACTGGAGCATGTAAACTGGATATCAGCCCCCTAGGTACTAAGTGTATTAATTAATAAAACAGAGTTTGTGGTTGTTCATAGGTACAATTTCAGCTTGTGTTATTCGACACTATTTAGTGAAGGCTGTGAGGGAGCACCAGCTCAGGTACTGCTGCCTTCAGAAGCATTATGGTGGTCCCATGCCATCTGATGTCATACCTAAAGGTCTAGCATGGCAAAATAAAGAATATTAGAAAATCTCAGCCTCTATTAAAATGAGGCAGATGAATACAGAATAAGAAATATTATTTAATACAAGCAAAATGAAAAATGATCATTTGTCAGCCTCATCCCTGTGCCTAGAAAGATCATGGAGCAGATCCTCCTAGAAGCTATGCTAAGGCACATGGAAGACAGGGAGGTGATTTGACAGTCAGCATGGCTTCACCAGGGGCAGGTCCTGCCTGACCAATCTGGTGGCTTTCTATGATGGGGTGACCGCATCGGTGGACACAGAAAGGGTGATGGATGTAATCTATCTGGACTTCTGTAAAGCCTTTAACACAGTCTCCCACAACATCCTTCTCTCTACACTGGAGAGATATGGATTTAATGAGTAGACTTTTCATTGTATAAGGAATTGGTTAGATGGTTGCATCCAGAGAGTAGTTGTAAATGGTACAACGTCCAGATGGAGAGATGGGACAAGTGGTGTCCCTCAGGGGTCCGTGTTGGGACTGGTATCAATAATGATGAGGTTGAGTGCACCTTCAGCAAGTTTGCAGATGATACTGACATGCTGGAAGAATGGGATGTCATCCAGAGGGACCTGGAGAAGCTGGAGAATTGGGCCCACGTAAACATGATGAGGTTCAATAAGAACAAGTACAGGGTCCTGCACCTGGGTTAGTGCAATCCTTGTCATCAATACAGGCTGGGGGGTGATGTGGCAGAGAGCAGCCCTGCAGAGAAGGACTTGGT